>OZ022259.1:36298842-37048842 GCA_963978905.1 Trichostrongylus colubriformis
TCTACTCATGTCGACCCTTGGCCATGATACCCGCTCTTTGTTTTTTTCGTGCCAGTTTGCAGCGACGTGTCTTATGCGACCACTGACCTGCGTTCATGATCTTACTCACTCATCATCAAACCGCATGACCGCTTCAATACAAAGTATACAGAGGTGCAAGCAAGTATCTTCCATTATATGCGATTTGTAAGACGTGATACTAAAGCAGATGAATCATCCCTTATGCATTGGATGAGCAAATCATCCTGACATCATGGGATGAAACGGCGAGCATCAATTCATCACACGATGCGTTTTGCCATACACCACACAGAAAATCGTGGACACTCTGTTCACAGAGGCAAAGTGGGAAGCGTGATAGAGAAGGATACTCAGCTCATTTTAGGATATTGACAGCACTAGGAACTCTTTTTGCGACTGTTAGCTGCTTATACGCTCTGCACAGTGGAACAGAATTGACGGTTTGGTCTGAGTCAGGTGAATTTTACTGTGTTCAGTAATAAGTCACCTGCATCCTCTTTCCTCTCTCGGAAAGTTAGGCCTTTCTCAATCCACTCGATTGCTGTCTTCGCTCCTTTTTGAGATTTTTTCAGGTCTATCGGCGGCATACAGAGAGCCAGGAGTAGAAGATGACTGAAAGGAAGGTTTGCTGATTTCCTTTCAGATTTTGTGATCTATGTTGACTGCTTTTTCGGGAGGGGGCTTTAGTCAGAATTGACCTCCTACGACTCCTGCCTCGCACCTTCCCTAATCATTTCGCACCTCTCCGAATGCGCCTGAGGGATGACCTCGCTTAATTGGTCAATCTGTCTTCATCGATTCATCAACTACGTAACTAATCAAGATATTTATTACATCAGCTATATGGAATAATTAGAATTGAATGGAATCATTATGAAGTAGAAAAAAGAGAGTTTCGAAGTTACTTAAAAGTTAGTAATATAAGAATAGAAAGACGTAGATAGAAAGTATTTTGTTTTTCGCAAACGTTTTTGGACTCAGAGATCAGAATATCAGAAAACAAATAAAATTACTTCACATGAATTGCTCCGTTAGTTCTTTTCCATTTCAGACTCATTGTTCCATTTTCATATTTAACTTTATCTCTCCTTTTTTCATGGATTCTTAATATCAGGTTGTAAGGAAAGTTTTGACCGCTTCTCGCAATTTCAACTTCGGAAGATCATAACTTGGCTCAGAGTGCATCTTTTCTCACACAATAAGCACCATTCGATTTGTTACGTTCTTGGCAACATTATGCATATCTAACTAACTCAATTTGATGAAGGGCTGATGATATATATTGCGCGAAATGAAAAAAGTCGACTCCAAACCACAAACAACACCAAACCACAACCACAAACAACACACCGCTACTGAAGGAGCTGTCCAGATGTTTGGGAAAGTGAGGCTTAGTTAGCGCTAGATCTGGTGAATATGATAGACGAGTGAGGGCTTCAGCCTACAACTGCTTCAATCACTGGAAGAGGATTTGTGGAGAATGCGCTTGCGCAAGCTGCTCTGAGGGGTGCCGCGGCAATCTTTTTTTGTGTTTTTCCAGATCAAGGCTACTTGAGGTAGCTAACCAAGTTTGTGTGCTGAGGGCCAATACTTTTGGACATCCCCTGCAAGTATGGGCTCTCATCGCTTTCTGCCGTTTCAATTAAAGCGATTTGATCAACTGAAAATTCGAGCAAATCTTTCTCATTTCTGCTTTTCTGAAACCAGAGACTAAATGTTCCATCCAATGCTTTACCTCCTTCCCTTGCAGCACTCACATTTTCGGTCACATTCGCTGGGACTTGACTAAACAAGAACTCGTGGAGTGAAGTCATCCAAAAAGTGCCATTTTCGCAGTACTTCAAAATCCCCCCAGTAATTCGGAAACCTTGTGGCATCTGATATGAAAACTTATCCAGAAAAAGCGACTTTTTTCTATCTAAGGAGCACAATATGTAGCTTAAGCGTGTTGGCGCGCTCTGAGATTAGAATTCATCTTATGAACGCGAAAAACCGGCCAGAACTTTCCTCACAACCTAATAATTTCAATGATCCTGTAAATCTCTCTTTGTCCCAACCAAAATCCATGCTTTCTGTTCCTCGCGCTGTAATGTTGACTCAAGCGAAGGCAATTAGGGAGGTCATCCTTGAGGTGCATTCGGAGAGGTGCGAAGTAATTAGGGAAGGTGCGAGGCAGGAGCCGTGGAAGGTCAATCCTGACTAAAGCTCCCCTCCCCTGCTTTTTCTGAATTTTGCTTTTCGTTTTGTTATTTTCATTGTAGCTTAGTTGTATAGATGTGATTGTGCTTATTTCACTTCACATTTTGTTAATGCCGTATTGTTAATGCTGCAGTTTTGTTTGTGTGGTGTTCTTGATCATTTTACTCGGCAAGTACATTACGCAATTCAAACAAAACCTTGGAAAGCTAAAAACAGCGGTGTTCTCTAGAGTTTTTTTTTTGAGTGCAATGTTTTTCTTAGCTTTGTTTTATTTGACACTTTCCGAGGTTTTGTTTGAGTTGTATGAATTGCTTGATTCGATTTTCTAGTTTTGGCTTCAGTTGCATAGTTCACTTTATTTGATGACTACGGATGAAAATCTCCAGCGTGAAATCGAATCGTTGTGCGCAGAAATGTGCGATGTGATTCATTCATCGACGACAAATCTGACGCCAAAGACGACTCCATATGTGCCGCTATATATGTCGCGAAATTTGTGGTGCAATTTCAGAGACTTGTTCATCAACCATTCAGAATTGATATTCGATATAACAGCGCTGCTCATTTCGTGCGTAGCCGTAGTAATTTTCCCCTGCTATTGCTTATATTATTTTCTTTTAAATGTTTTCTTCAGTGCTGCTCTATATACTCCTATGGAAACTAGTCATGCGTGAAGAACGCTGAAAATTGAAATAACACCACAACGTATTAACCAGGTTGACTAAGATGCCTTTTTTACTGACTAAATTTATTAACTTGTTTGGATTTGTTGTTTTGTATTTTGGTGTTTTGTTATTTTTGTATTTTGATGAACAGTCGATGAAAATGGTCAGAGATGAAGAGTAAAGGAAATAAGCATATTCGGAGGATTATTCGCTCGAGGTAACCAGTGCAGGCCCACAGAAACACAGCAATGAAATACCTGGTGACTGTACAATCTTGCAGAGCTGTAGATGATAAAAGGGGTCATAATTACGCAGCCATTTTCCTCCACACCTGGAGTGTCCTTTGCGATGTCGTACCGCAACACGACTATTTAGCGAATCGAGCGGTCATGCGGTTTGACGATGAGTGAGTAAGATCATGAACGCAGGTCAGTGGTCGCATAAGACACGTCGCTGCAAACTGGCACGAAAAAAACAAAGAGCGGGTATCATGGCCAAGGGTCGACATGAGTAGGGCTCCATTTCTGTTAAATAGGATTTTATCAGAAAAGAATCCTATGCTACAGATGAGAGTGAAGAATTCTGTGATTAGAGGCGAAGAGGGGAATTACACCCATGACTTTTTGTTGCCGTGGTGTGCAGCTTGGAATCCCTGTCTTGAGGTCAACTGTGGGCGCCCGATTGATACCGCTATTAATTAGAAAAATACTGATTTTTGTCTCGTATAGAGAGACTTGTCCTTGCAAATGGCATACAATGGCCGCAAGGGCTGCAACATCATAGGAGCCGTCAGTTTCATAAAGCGGAGGTGTTCCCAGAGCATGATGGAGGTTTAGATCGTCCCGGAAAGGAAACTTCTGTCCGAGCAAACTCATTAGCTTCTTGCTCTCAAGTAGCCAAGATATGTGAAAAATCATTGTCGAAAACGGTGCGCCGTGCAGTGCGTCAAGCAAATATGGCCAAAATCGGCCAATTTTTGCTACAGTCAAAGTGAGGCTTCTGCTTTGCGTGATCCGAAAAAGAGGTGCTTCTCTTGGTGGGTGATCCAGCCACACTTGGAGTGGTCCTCTGGATACAGCAGTAGCTGCATTTACCTTGGAGCCAGATCGTAAGAAGTGTTATGTTTGCGCGCTATGAGTTCAAGTAGAACGTCGATGTGGGCTGAGTTAAGGTAGTGACCCGGTACGGCAATATTGCCGCGTTCTCAGGTGGTTTCATATGTTGAATGAAATGTCTTTCTTCTTGAGCAACACTATAATATGTATCCGCAGAATATCACTTTCCACGACCCTGCTAGCTCATAAGTATGATCCTCAAGGACATCCTAGATCCAGGAGTATATTCTGGTCGCGAGGGGGTAATTATGATTGTTCTGATAGCTATTCGCGGAACCTGAGATCGTCGAATAAAGTAGAGATATGTTCACGGTTAACCCTTGAGTAGCCTCGTCCCAAAATAAGTCGATGGAGAACGGTGGGTTAAAAGACAAGGGAGCGCGTTGTGATGATTTTTCCAGAGCGAGGGCTGTGTCCGCAGGGTCTCAATATCGCAGAAACACCTACAGCCCTACAAACTCTTCAGAACAGCCTTCGCATCAAGGAGAACTTGCGCGAAGAGGGTAAGCATCTTACAGACGGTATCTTTCCCGCCATTCCACTTCTATCCTTGTTCTTCACTCAGGATCCTAAGCCTGTGGTGGATATAAAGTGCTGCCTATTTGCAACACCAGTGTATTCCATTCTCAGCAAAAATGGCCAAAAACATGTCTCCAATCGGACCACAGGGAGAAACGATGTTTCAGAGAGCTCAGAGATCCTTTAGGCACCAATCGCATTAGAACATCTGTCAGCGATAAAGGATGAGAGTTTGTGGTGTTGCCGCAAGAGTTGGATATTGCAATAACAGGAACACATCTGCAGGACGAAACTCTTTATAAAACCTCAACGACCCACGTTCTAAAAGCATTATCAGAGATAGATAGAGTATGGAGTGACATAGCCCCTACCGCAAATTTGCTGAAAACAGTGAGCACACGTCTAAAATATGACCTACCTGTTCTCTACGTCCTTCATAAGGCCCATAAACACCCTCCCAACGCCTCACTTTCCTGAAACTTGTAGATTTCAAGACGCGTCCAATAATAAATGGTGTAAAGAGCCCAACAGATAGGATATCGTAGCTCCCAAACTTCAACTGGTGCAACTACTTCCCTTTATCTCTGCCCATCTCAGCAACACAGTCAGAAATTCTTTGATCTGCTACAAGAGACGAAATTCAGGCGCAATCACGTCTTGGAATCGTTTTATCTGTTCTGTTTTGCCGGTAAATAGACTACTGCATCATCGTTCGTTGACTCAGAAGGAAATGGTCACGTGCTGCAACCTGCTCAATGGCTAAACGGAGAACATCCAGCTCACTTGAGAGAAACACAGAAGACACTGTCTTCCTTTCCTCAATCTGCTAGTGCATCTGGAACGTGGATGCTATCAAACAAAATGGTATAGAAAAACTAGCAAAAATATGCTGATCGATTTCCAGCCGGCACAACCCTCGAACACCAAACGCAGTAGTGAGGAACGGTTTAATACGGCAAAAAGATGTCGCCGGGCACTCGGGAGAAAGCAGAATCATTTTAGCTAGCAACGAAAGATAACCCATTCGATCTCTCCAAAGATTGGGCTCTGTCTGGACCTCCCATGAGCGATCAAAATGGGTGTATGTCGTCAGGACAGAAAAATCGCGATGCGGCGTCGCTCTCGCGACGTTCGCACAAGAGTCCCCCCTTTTCTGATTGGAGCAACCTCCTGCTCCAATGTATAGGCAATGTATAAGTAGCCCTTTGTTTGCATCATGTCCTTTTATATCGTTTTTTCTCATTTTATAACATTTTTATGTGCTAATTCAGTTATAGGAGAGGGCCACCAGACTAAGCACGGCGTCATGCGCTACTTTTACGTAGGTCTTCAGCTTAAGCTTCAGTGTAGGGGAAGCTCTCACCTTCCCAAAGTAAGGCTCAGGTAAAAATGTACACTCACTGTACGAATTGATGATTGTAGAATGGATTCGAGTGAGGGACGACAGCGTGACATTAACCGGATCTCCCCTAAGAGCATTAGCACTTTTCTATATACTCTAAATTGTAGTGTGCAGATGCAGATTTGAGAGTGGAACTTTTTGAGCTACAATCTTGTTCACACGTTCCTTACTTTATTCCCTATTTCCTTCATGTTTGCACCTAGAAAAAACCGATTACTTAACAAAAGGAATTGAGCACAACGAAAAATCTCATTCTGTAGGAGCACCGTAGCTCTGGCGCAAATGCGCTGCCCCTATCGGAACTGCATAACTCGTGCGCAATCGTCGCATGCAGCAGGCGGCTGCACGATTTTTCTCTCCCAACGACATACACCCGAGCAAAGTACTGCTGTTCATGAGAAAGCCCAGAAGGTGCTATTCCGTATTTCCTTTGTGACCGATACCGTCAGCTCGTCCGTCAGGAATGCTCTGCGCAGGCGTGGTCTTGAAGTTGCAGTATAAGTGGTAAAGGTCCCGCCCACATCTCTTGGACAGCAGTTCATTCGCAATCGAAGGTATTAACCTCACTGTATGCTTTGTCCTTATGGAAGGAAAGGAGACTGCAATGAATAAGGTGTGTTCTACCTGTGTCTTGTAAGCTTGTGAGCGCGAGAACATTGCTAAAACCGGAAGACCTGCGTGCAGATCAACTGCAATGAATAAGGTGTGTTCTACCTGTGTCTTGTAAGCTTGTGAGCGCGAGAACATTGCTAAAACCGGAAGACCTGCGTGCTGATCAAGAGCATCTCGATGGCTTGAAAGGATGCAGGCACAAGACCCTCCGGGTGCTGATCGGCTGCACTGTCATGAAGTGAATTGTGGGTTTTGGACTGTGGATTGGTGCCCAAAGCCCTAAAATCAGTAGAAGAGAGGAATGCCCAATTACAACATACAAACTCTCCCCGTTTCTCAACTTGCGTGGGCTAAGAGCGTCATCGGCTTTGTACCGTTGAGGCCGGTCATCTCAAGCTACCCACTGGATCGAAATAGAAGGGGTCTCAAAGGCAGCCGGCTGTGCTTTGAGGTGAGTGATACTGTTTGATTACGATATCTAAAGTCTTCTGATAGTTGTGGAACAGTTTTGTAATTCTGAAGTGATGCTTGGAGACGTATACAATTATCTTCGACTTTCCGGGCTTTTTAAAATATTTTTGCAGAGTGCAAAGCGATGAACCTAGCTCACTGGCCGTTACTCTTAAAACGGTGGTTCAGCGTTCGCTTAACCTACTTCGTGGTCTAGGACTTTCGCCTCACATGCCATCAACATTTCAAGCTCCCGTCAGCTTCATGAAGCAAATGGAAAACCAATTGTTTTGGGTGTCTTTTTCTCCACACCCCTCTTCGATAATAGTCGAAGCTTGCAATTTCAGGTCCTGCACGAGCTCTTGTCCAGCTATCTGTCACGCATTCTATGGCTTTAATGTATAATGTATAATGTGAATAGCAGATCAGATGCACACGTCATGCGGCTGTCAAAAGAGGGCCTTGAAACTGCGGAAGCAGTGTATCTTTTCGTGATGATGATGACATATGATGATAGGCTTCAATTCTTATTTATTAATATTATTTTAACAATGCATATTGAACCATTGCAACATGCACTACTGCAACAAAATTATAATATTATGTTATGCAAAATAAATGGTCGTTTCATGATAAGCCTTTTTTCGGTGCTGTTCCACAGCTCGGGTCAGCCTGAGTATACCATCTTGTAAGTCATGCTCTGTCCTTTTCAATTCACACTTCCTTTCGTAGCGGCCTTTGGTAACAGGTTTTTGATAGGCTCTGAAATTCAGAATGGAAAGGTACGGTTTTTGCATGATCATACTTCATGAGGTTAAACTGGGTCACTCCGCGGCCAAAGCCAGTTCGAACCTCAGCCGTGTGTGAGGCCAAGAGTCCCCTGCTGAAAAAGCGTGCACCGTTGGTTTGCGAGGTTATCCAAGATGAGTCGCATCAAGGGGGCTCACTGTCTGGTGATGTTGCAAGGGCGTAATCCACTTCAGCCTGCTGCAACCTGGTCAGACCATCACAGCGGAGTTCTATTGTCGTAATTTGGTTCTGATGTATGAAAAGTTGCAAAAACTGTGGCCGGCGTTGACAAACGGAAGGGGTCCCGTCCTGTTGCAGGATGACGCAAAACCTACAGTTCGCAGTTATCCAGCAAGAACTGATGCAGTAAGGCATCGAGACACTCCCTCACCCCCCTCATTCCCCAGACCTATCCCCAACGGAATACCATTTTTCCGGGTTCTCGATGCAAATCTGCCTTAGAAGGAGTTCGCTGATGCGATGCAGGTTGAAAATGCCATTGCTGGCATTATTAATTACCTCAATCCAGAATTTTATCATGATGGCATACTTTCCTTACCAGCTTTTATCATGATGGCATGCTTTCTTTACCAGCTGTACAGATTCGAATGCTTTTTATTCCGACAAATGAAGTTATGCTGTTTTGTGGTCTCTTTTGACCATTTATTCTGCATACACCTTATCATTCAAGAACGTCAACAACAAGCATACTGTGCTGGATCGAGTACCATTGGATAATGATCGCATTGGCCATAGCTCCTTATCACAAATAAAGTTCCTTTTCAATTTGCTGAATGCTAATCTCCATTGGTCTCCGTGATAAAGTGTCTGACTCTAATCTAATCTTAAATAAAAATGCATTCAGCTGCATTCCCTACATAAACGGGTTAGCTAATGGCACGTTACATTTCTCACCAGTTGGCGGGCGCACACTACTGCGCGCGAATCATGGTGATGCTGTGCAAAATAGGTTTGATCGGCACGAACACGGTTGTGTATGGAATTGAGCGGAAATTCCCTTCCCTCTGCTTTCAGCTGAGCTATTGAATTGGGAAAAAGCAGAGAAGATGGCGTGATAAAAAAGCTTCCGGTGCTATGATACTTCAGTCGCTTTGCGTCGGACCCATTTTGCACGTTATCAACATGAATCGCGCGCAGTAGTGTGCGCCAGCCAACTGGTTCAGGTCATATTTGGGGATTCGGATAGTTTAGAGATCGATAAATTGTATTCGATCGCATCGATTGGTAACAATTTATTCACCTGCTGAGCATCTAATTCCTATACATTGATGGCAGATCCATATCCCGATTATCGATGTTTTTCGTTTTCGTAAACACGCCTCACTATTTGGAATTTTCCATAGTCTTGCGGTCGATCATCAAGGTTGCTTCCAGTACCGCATTACAAAATGATTCCGAGTGAATTGCTTGCTTGCTATCACAAATGTAGGTTGTATCATGATTATCCATGTAGATCGCAGTATCAAGAGAAATTTTTGGAACCATTTTTTGGAACGCTAGGCAGTTTAGCGGTCGATACATCGGCCAATGATATCAGAACATAAACAGAATGTGTTAACCCAATGACAGTAAGCATCAGACGCGTTTGTAAAGCGGTCGTATATGTAGCAGTAGCAGCAAGCGATGTAAAGGATTCGATCCCTTTCAATTCCTAACGGTTCTTATCAGCCAATGTAAGCCGTTATCAGTTTCACAGAGGACCGTGTAACCAACAACACCATTGAGCTCCCCGTACCATACAATACCTGCGAATTTCAAAATTTCACTGTTAGCCGCAAAAGCGAATCGGCCTTGGTGACATTTCCCTTCTCACGCTCCTTATCGAATCTTATCAACTATTATCATTTTGGATCACCCACCATTGATGTGCCCGTCCCACCCTGCTGAACAGTCATGAGTGTCAGCGCTCTTGGACCAACGCGAAAGGCGAAACGAATTTGACGACATTTGCGTTTTCATGCTCCTTATCAAATCTTATCAACCGTTATCGATGCGAGTCACCCACCATTAATGTCCCTGTCCCAACACTCAAAACATTTATGAATATTGGCGCTCTGGGATCAACCGGATCAACCCGAAAGGCGAAATGGGTTAGACTACTCTAGCATTTTACGCTCATTATCAAATCTTATCAACCGTTATCAAGCTGGATCACCCACCATTAATGTCCCTGGCCAATCCTCCTAAACACCCATGAGTGTCAGCGCTCTTGGATCAACACGAAAGGAGAAACGAATTTGACGACATTTGCCTTCTCATGCTCCTTATCAAATCTTATCAACCGTTGTTAAGCTGGCTCACACACCATCAATGTCCCTGTTTCACTGCGCAAAAAGCCTGTAAGTATGAACGCTCTAGGACCAATGCGAAAAGCGATACGGATCCTAGAACCCGATCAGTCAGTTTTATCACATCTTCCCCTTTGTACTTGGGATCCTCAGCCTGAGATTCCGTTGATCACTGCCTATCTCGACGATTTCGACCTCTCTCCTCCCAGGAAACCGAACACGCCCCGCAGTCGAGGATTTCTCGACGGAGGCTTGACCATGCTTCTAGAGCGGAAGATGCGTACTAGAGGCGTAACAGACAGAGTGGATAATTTTTTCCAAAGACTTTTTCCTGGCTTCCAAAAAACTACTTTCATTTTGGAGATATGACATAGTTCAGGTAGTCATTTGAAAGCGACAACCTCGCGGACCTCGGGCAACAAGGCAGCACTCATAAAGTTGAGTTTGAAGGAAGTAATTACCATAAGTGAAAAACCAAAATTTTCAAAAATTTTCTTTGACTGGATACCCGTATCGGGAACTACGCAACCATTTGAGAAAAAAAGTGGCAAGTAGGTTGGGCTGTGGAAGTTATTTAGAAAACAGTACTTCGGAAGGTGGAGTTTAATTAAAGTTCCAAGTATTCAGAAAATATCTAAACTCAGTATGTAGAAGATACCGCGCCAAATCTGATCGCCGCGTCGCTACCGCTTGTTGAATCGCACTGGCCGGGTAGAAACCACAGAAGTAGCGAAACATGAAGAAGGGGGGGGGGGGTCGTATGGCTCCTCTTAGAAGGGTCGTATTATTTGAAAATTTTCCTCGACGCGACGCTTGGCTCTGTCCATGACAGTCCCAAACGGATGGTCCTTTTGAGTAGACCTTAGCCAAATCACCACGTTGGCTCTTCTGTCAGCCACTGATGATAGGCGGCGCGTGCCATCGTAAGCGGCCGCATCCGTTGACCCTTATTTTTTTTATTCCCACATGTCTTGACAAAGTTTTTGAGCACTCAGTTTCTACGAAGTCACCGTATATATATTTCTTCAAAACGATAAGCGCTGTGCTTGTTTTTTGTGAACTGTTATTATATAATCCAGCAACCAGCTGTGTCTGTGTATCTGTGAGACCGTCTATCTATCAACATATTTCCCTCCGCAGCAGCGATGGTACCTCAAGTCTTGAAAGTAATAGAGATGAAACAGGTTCAATGTCAGCGACCGGTATTGATGACAGCTGATTAAAAAGTACAAATAGGGTCAAGAAAATCGTCGTTTTCTGCGATTTGTGGTGACGGACAGTAACATTGGATAATTGGAAGTGATAATTGTTGAAAAAAAATGATGAGAGCGGTGAAGCGTTGACACGCGTAGATGTTGAGGTCAAACACTAGGGTGAGACAGTGGCATTGATGTTGTAAGTTGCAAGAGACCGAAATTTATAGTAGATAGATGCAGATAAGGAGTGCTGGAAGGCAAATTGCTGAGACATTTCTCTCTCTGCCTCCGCCTCGACCGGAACTACATATACCATACAGGACACACGAGAAAAAGCATATCGATTTAAGAGAAGTAGCGTCTTTGTGGCAAAGCAGGCTCAAAACCGATTTCGATAGGACGGATAACGCGGAAAGAAGGGCCGGTTTTTTAGGGTAGTTACCTCCTTCACGGTTTGGAATAGTTAAGCTTTCATGGAAACTATCAGTTCAAGTTCTAGTTCAATTACAGAGAATATTAATCGATTCATAAAGTGGGTGAACGATACATAGGCATTTGATGACTGACCTTTAAAAGTGTCTAACCATGTGCCCGGTATAGTATTAGAGGAGTTCAAATGGGTAAAATCGTGGAATCACTGGCTTGAGGGAACTACTAGATGAGGCTGATCCAATTTAACACACCCCAGGGCAGAAAACCCCTCGTGCCTCGACTGAGCTATTCAATGCATCGCACCGACTACTATTTTAAACCACGATGCCAGAGGAAGAAAAGCCCAGAAAACTGAGCTCATAGATCAAAACCCGCATAGGGATGCGCAAGGGTCCAGCTACTTACCAGGGAAGGTATTTTACTTCCCATGGAACTTTGAAATGAGACCCGGGGGGATCGATAGAGCTTCGAACGCTGATTATAACTGTGAAAATCAAAATTGTTACCTCGCATTCTGAAGCGAGTTACGACGGCTCAAAGTTTGCCTGTGACTTGCCTGTGACATCTCAATGGCGAGGCGCTTCGTCATCTGCATGACTAGCGCAGAGCCAGTAGTGGCCTTCGTGGCTCAATGGTAGTGCCCCGGTTCTGCAGACGTGAGGTTGTGGGTTTGATTCCCGCCGGTACGGCTTCTTTTGCATTTTGTGTTTCATTGTCAGTAAGTGCTTTTCTTTCACTTTTAAACGTTTCCTTGTATGATATTCGCGCGCAGGGGGTCGAATTACCCCTCTGTGGAAATTTCCAGCCGGATCCAGTTTTTGGCCAAACTTCGGAAAATTTGGGGTGACCAGGGGTTAAGTAGGAGTTTTTTGAACTTTATTCCACAAAAAATCCTGCAAGCTGAACAAGATAACCTAAACATACCTATCACACGTGCCCATCACACTAAACGCACGTAACAAGCGCCAAATGAGAGCATTTGCTGGGCAAGGGTCAACGACTTCTCTTTTGTTAAATGGGTTGCCAGCCAATAGCCCATCAATTTTTTCGAGATTTGGTCAAATTCTCGAATTGGCTGAAAACTTGTCCCGTAGGGTAATTTGATCCCTTAAACACGGAAATCACACTGGTTTTGCGTGAAAACGTATGGCTCGCGCGCGCGCGGGCTCCCAAACATGCCATGGTATTATTTTTTTTTTTTCAGAAAAACCTTCATAACTTCATTCAGGTAATTGTCTGACAGATTCTGAATACAGATTTGAGATCAGCATTTATAACCGCGTACAGTGATGTGTGTCTCATTGCAAATGCCCATTTCGACAAACCGTCTGATGGCAAAGTGCCTCGCCAATGAGGTGTTACAGGCAAACTTTGACCCATCGTAACTTGCTTCAGAATGCCAGGTAGCAATTTTGGTTTTCACAGTTATAATCAGCGTTCGAGGCTCTATCGATCCCCCTGGGTCTCATTTCAAAGTTCCATGGGAAGTAAAATACCTTCCCTAGTTAGTGATTTCAACGCATTCCTCCTTTCTGTTGATTTCAGTTGTTTCGGACTGATCCGGAAAGCCTCTAATGTACGGCGGGTAATACAAGTCAGGTGAACGTGAAAGTATGGTGGTCACTTATATACAAGCGTACCCGTCAGCGCACCCCGTGTTCCCTAAAAGGGTGATGATTTTCGACTTAAAAATGTCGTTTAGATGTTTTTTCACTCGGATGCAAAAAAAGGCTGCCGGTCTCCCCAATGTTCTTCTCATTGCATTGACTGCATGCAATTAGAACCCCACATTTGATGCATGCAGTTTGTTTGCTTAAATATACAGGAAAGGGTCAAGCATAGGCGATTCCAAATTAAAGGACCTCTTCATGGATGAAGTGCTCGGGTGTCTACCACTCCCACTAACTATCGGAACCCTTTTCAGCACATGAGCGTTCCTCCGCACTCAGATCAGCAGATATAAGTGGAGCACAGGAGGGGATTTTTGTCTGTTGTTTTTCACAGCGATCCAGCTCTATGTCTTCTGAGTACACTGCTATTAAAAAGCATTCTCTCTTGCAATGCGAAGCGCCTGTGCAACTAACAACAAGTCGATCTTTCATTTACCTCTTGAGGACACCATCGAGGCCGTGCCTACCACATTCCCCCGATGGCTCTCCTAGGGATGTGCGTCGTTTGGCGTAGTCCCTTGCAGCTAATTTGTCAATGGGGCCCATGGGTCGTTGCTGCCATCCTAACGCCGACCTTTCAACGCATCTTCTGTGACGGATAACTTGTCCGCATCACAGAACCTCTAGATGTTTGTAGTTAATAACTGACTACAATAAGACCATACAAAAGACTTCGTTCAACAAAACCTGCAAATTACCGGTTCTTACAAGCTCATTTTTACACTGGCGAACTAAGTGTGGATTCTGGCAGTTTTTTCCGCTTTCGGCTTTTCTTTTCGTCTACTACTTTTTCAACAATGGGAAACACCGCTCGTCTGCTCCGGGATAGTTGTATCACAATTATTCAGGAAATGTGATACGAGCTCCCTCTCAGTGATTTGCAGCGCTTCTTCAGAAAGGTCCTTTATGAGCTAATTATCACTCACGTAAATCTGAGGATTCGGTGCTGTGGACGTGTTGCACAGCGCAGAAGATGCGCCGAATGGCCGGTGTTGGGGTGGCAACTAGGGTCCATGTGCCCCACTGGCAAATTAGCGGCAAGGGGCCGCGCCAAACGACCGTGCCCCCTCTCCAAGTACTGGATGGGCGTACAGAGGTAAAATGGACTAAAACGTTCTACCATGCAGGTTTTCTCTACCGTCTAGTTCTATAGAAAGTCGCGGTGATCTGAGCCCGAATAAAAAAAGGCGAGCCTATCACTTGTCGATTCTTCATATGAGAGATTTATGTGTTTCGACTGTTGAGCAGTGGCTCAAAGCATCTGCCCATATCCACTTGCGTTGAATATATATGGAAGCACTTATTCATTTACCGGCAATACAGGATGGGTGTGCGATGAGAGTTGGAACTTGATCGGATGCTTATTTTCAGTGTTCTTGAAAGAAATATAAAAATTTTTCTCAACTGTTGAGTGAATTTGCGCCTCTGAATTCATCAATGAGCGCGGAGACGCTCCATGTTTATTTAAAGGTAATTCATTCATGGTATAAAAGGATGCTATTCACAGACCTGATCGCTGTTAATCAGTTCCCTTACGATTGCCTCTTACCAGAAAGGGCTTTTTACTCCTCCATGGAACTTCGAATAGGGACCCCTACAGATCGATAGAGCCTCGAACGCTGATTACAAATGTGTAAACTAAAAGTTCTACGGCCTGTTCGGAAAGGAGTTAGGAGGGGTCAAAGTTTACCTGTGATTTACCTGTGATATCTCGTTGGCGAGGCGCTTTCCCATCAGCGCAGCTGTTGATAAGATAGTAGCGGCCACCGTGGCTGAGTGGTAGTGTTGAAGATCTGCAGGACGAGGTTCGAGGGTTTTATCGCCTTCTATGAAACCTTTTTTTGCATTTTGTGTTCATGGTCAGAAAGTATTTCTTTTACTTTTGAACCTTTCCTTGTACTGGTACTATTACACCAATCTTTACTCTGCCACTTTATCCCTTCCTCCCAACGATCGCGATCTGATGAAAGCAGCTGGTGTCTCTCATTACTAACCAGTGAGGGCTTTCAACTTCCCATGGAAATTTGAATGGGGACAGATCGAGCTTCGAACGCTGATTACAACTGTGTGAACCTAAAGTGCTACGGGCTGCTACGAAGCGAGTTAGGAGGGGTCAAAATTTGCCTGTGATATTTCAAAGGCGAGGCACGTTGCCATCAGCACGGCCGCTGCTAAGCTGTCAAATGCTGCCGCGGCTCACTGGGAGTGTTCTGGATCTGCAGGCATAGAGTTGTGGATTTGCTTCCCGCCAGTGCAGATTTCCATGCATTTTGTGTTTCATTGACAGTAGATGCTTTCCTTCCTTTTCTGAACGTTTCTTTGTACTGATACTTATTGCACCAATCACTTATTCTGCTACTTGTTTTATAACTACTAACAATACTTACAAGGGAAGCATATCAGGTCGAAGAGACCCCATACCACACGAATTAGACGTGGTTGCGTAAAAAGATTATGATATTCGCGCAGAGGGAGTCGAAAGACCTCTCTGCGCAAACTTTCACCAAATCCAGTTTTTGTCCAACTATGGAAAAGTGGGGTGGCCAGGGGAAATACTGGTAATTTTAGAATTTTCTTCTACAAAAATCCTGCAACCTGAACAAGATAGCCTACACATACCTTTTACACTTGGCCATCGCACTAAACGTACGAAACAAGCGTCTAATAAGAGCATTTCTTCGGCAACGGTCAACGACTTCTCCTTTGTTCAATGTGTTGCCACTCAATAGATCGTGAATTTTTCCGAAATTTGGTCAAATTCTCGAACTGGCTAAAAAATTGTTGCCTGGGGTAATTTGATTCCCTGAACACGAAAATCACACTGGTTTTGCACGAGTACTACTGGCTCGCTATGGGCTTCCGAACGTACCATGTAATAGTATTATTCATTCGGGTAAACGTGTAGACAATGAGACACAAAATGCAAAAAAATCCTCACCAGCGGGGAGCAAACACGATACCCCTGTGCTGCAGATCCGGAACACTACCAGCAAGCCACCGTGGCCGTTGATAGCTCAACAACACCAGTGCCGACGGCAAAGTGCCTCGCCAAAGAGATATCACGAGCAAATTTTACCCCCTCCTAACTCGCTTAGGAGTAGCCCGTAGCACTTTTAGTTTTTCAGTCGTAATCAGCGTTTGAAGCTCTATCGATTGATAGGGGTCTCTATGCGAAGTTAAACGGAAAGGAAAAGCCCTTCCTGGTTAGAAGCATTCAATTCGTTCACTCAGTCAGTGAACATCAAAAAGCGCACTCACTCACCGACACTCAGCCAATGGAATCCCATCCATTTCATCTCTTGATTCGATTCGAGTCGAAATATTGATAAGGATCCGTTATCGAACATAAGGCTTCTTAGATACTCATTTCCACTGATAGGCAGCCGGCAGAAGGTTGGTGGTTCGAACATACTCCTTCATTCGTGCATGAGCTTTGTGCTACTTGATGTTATTGGAAGGCTTCCCCATGATCCGTTGCTTGGCTTGTTAGATCTCTGCAATGAAGAGGGAATAACCGCTTTCTTAGGGGCTGCTCAAATGTGATTGCTGCTCCGCTAAAGCGAGAAATTGTTTTGTGGCAAATTGTCCACCTGCTCAGCATCCAATTCTGCCGTGTTGGTGGTAGATCCATATGCCAATTATTGATGGTTGTCGTTTTTGTAAATATGCACCACTATTTGGAATTTCATACAGTCTAGCGCTCGATACATTATTGTTGCTGGCACCGCATGATATTAGGTTTTCGAAAAAGTTTCTTTTGGTTTTTTGAAGCAATTCATTTCCACACCTTATTACAAAACACACTATGGAACGGGTAATCACCATCTTGTTCTACCACTCTTCGCCACCTTTCAGGCAAATTTGCTATGCCATCCGCATGGAACTGTTTTGGCTTTGGTTTGAAGAATTGCACAACACCGTTCCATGTCATCTTCATTATCGAAGGTTTCTCTTTGAATGGCATAGATTGGAAAACGAAAATGTGATTATTCGATGGAGCAAGATCAGGGCTATAAGGCAGCGTTCATAGTTTTGGAATTTGCGTTTTTGCGTTTTTGCGTTTTTGTGGAAAGAAGAATAGATACGTATCGATTTGCGTTTTTGCGTTTTTGCGTTTTTGCGTTTTTGTGGAAATGCGGATAAAGCATTGGATACGTATCGGTTTTCATGCCACGAAGAGACGAGAGGATTAGAGAAAGGAGAGTGTGGAATTTGCGTTTTTGCGTTTTTGTGGAAATGCGGAATTTGCGTTTTCGCGTTTTTGTGGAAATGCGGAAAGGGATAAGATACGTATCGATTTGCGGAATTTGCGTTTTTGCGTTTTTTGTGGAAATGCGGAATCGTGGAATTTGCGTTTTTGCGTTTTTGTGGAAAGAAGATTAGATACGTATCGATTTGCGGAACTTGCGTTTTTGCGTTTTTGTGGAAATGAGGTGGATAAGATACGTGTCGATTGCTTCGTCAGCGAACGTGGATGATAAGACAAAGCACTTTCTACACTGAAGGAACAGACTGATCTTATACACTGCTTTTTCAACAGTTTTTCCCTTCTCGTTCACTCTTTCGTACTCTCGATCATTCGTTTTTGATATGTCACTTTCATCTGCTGTCACACTGTAGTGTGTCTTTGGGTGGCGTGCAAGTGTTCCGAACAGCGTGCAGGGAGTTCATGTCAGCAGTGCTGCGGAGAGTAATAACGATGAAATCAAGATTCTTGTGAGACTAAAAAGATGTAATACGGGCTGTCACAGACCAGCCCCCTCCCCCTTCATCATAGATCGTTTCTGCTTTCAGTGAGAATTTGTATCTAATTGAAGATGCCCTAACTTAATTATTTGAATTACAAGTTTTCCATCTTTATTACATATTTACCTTTACGAGTATATGCCTTTATTCTTCGACGCTTATCCGTGACATGAGTGGACCAGCTACGTAGCCAAGATCTTGAATAGGTAGTAAATCAATCCTCTCGTGAAGTAAGCCCACTCATGGGTGTCCTGACCCCACAGTAATCATCGGAACTCTTGCAACACACCCTTGCTAAGATGAATCTTCAATAACGACTGACTTTTGTATGAGAAATTCTCAGGGAATGAAGTAGCAGACTTCTTCTGAATCGGTTCTAGATCGTAATTGACAATCCACCTTAGCACAACCGTGTGACATTCGATTTTGGAGAGAAACTGCACTTCTCACAAAATTATGTCTATATCCCTGCACGAAAATGGCAGTTTTTCTTCAAAGTCGACTAAAACCATTTATCAAATGTATATAAGCTCTTATCCTTATATCCTTATTTATATAAGCTCTTCCGGAACTCAAGAAAATGAGAACAAATAGCTCATCATCATCCGTTCAACCGCTCGGAAATGATGAGCTGCGTGGAATGACACGCACCGCGCACGTGGCTTCCAGGCTTTCCACAATTCCACATTTCCACAAAAACGCAAAACGCAAATTCCACAATTCCGCATTTCCACAAAAACGCAAAAACGCAAATTCCACAAATCGATACGTATCTACTCTACTTTCCACAAAAACGCAAAAACGCAGTTTTCCTAATCGATATGTATCTACTCAATTTCCACAAAAACGCAAAAACGCAAAAACGCAAATTCCAAAACTATGAACGCTGCCTAAGGTGGATGGGGCAGCACTTTTCGTCCAAGCTTGAGAATTTTTCGGCGAGTCGCTTTTGCTATATGTGGGCGAGCACTATCGTGTATGAAAAGAATCGTGTCATGGTTCGGACGTTTCTCTGTGATTTCGCGACCAGAATATACTGCTGCTGACAGTATAGGTCTGCTGTTAGTATAGCGTTGCAAGCCAGCATCCGCAATCGTTCGTTGTCGACTTCCGGTGGGGGTCCGGACTGGTCAGAATCTTTGACGTTGTAGTTGCCCTCTCGAAAGCTGAACCAAAGTTGTGCCACAAGTTCAGACATTGAATCCTCTTCGATTGCAGCGTTTATACGACGACTAGATTTGGTTGTTGGAGGCCATGTTTGAAATCATATAGTAGAATGCCCCGAAAGTGCTCCTTTGATCTATATATTTTGCCGAAAAAGGTCATCCGGGAAATGGAAGATAATAATACCTATAGATGCGTGTGATCTTGTACTACATGGGTATGTACAGAAGAGATTGCTGGCAAACAGTTTGGAGGGAAAAAAGAAAGTTTTTAAAAAACGAAAGAACTTTCCCGATAACCTGATGCTCCTTGTTTCCATATCACAAAGCGAAATCTTATCTCGATAATCTATGTAGAACGTAATCAGAGAAAGAGCCCCATTATTGGAAACCCTAGGCCATTTGGCGGTCAGTACATCGGCTACGGATACTAGAATTTGAACAAATTTGGGTGGTATCGCAATGAAAGGGGTATCTCACTATTGAACTCTTTTTCACCTAAGCCAGGAATGGGAAAGGAGCCCCTCCCTTCCTTCTTCCTTCGAGGCTTAGGCAAAAATATCTTTTTGAATGTGCAGAGTGACCCACTAAAAAAAACTTTCAGAATTACTCAGGTGTCAAAGTTGTTGTGAGATTCCCCCCCCCCCCCCATTGCGATAGCACCAAAATTCGTTTACACGATAACACTGAGTACATGACGCTTTTGCTATAGCGGTCGTATGATAGTAGTAAGCGGTGTTCTGTACATTATCCAATCCACTTCCTAAAGGCTATCATAAGCTCTCATGTGTGCCGTCACTTTCGATTAGCCACCATTGGAGGCAGTGTTAGGGGTAATTCCATTGTTTCATTCCTTCCACTCTTTGACACTGACCAGTGGACGTGTTCACCACGAAAGCTTACACGTCAAGCACCACGTCATTTGGATGGATACGGTTAATACAATACGATGATTATCATTCTGCTGTTATGCTCATTACTCTACACCTCAGTCATTCTTCGGCAAAGTCGACCCTAAGAGGCAGGGTCGGTCATCCCAGGTGTCAGGTGTTATCCATTACGCCGTCACTACAGCTCAGGGGGAGGGGGCCTTCGATGGAGGTTTCGTCATAAATAAGCTTTTCAGGCCAATAGTTTCCGTGTAGGGTGACTTCTTTTGGGGATTTTCGTTATCCATATTATCCCTTGTAGTCTTTAATCTCTCTTCATCTTACAATACCTGTGAAAGTGACGCTGTCAGTCGAAAAAGCGAAACGGGATTGTGAGATTTGCCTTTCGACGCTCCTTAAAGGCACACTACGCAAAGATCAGATTAGTGGCTCACTTTATGAGGCAAGTAGGTCCTTAGATAACTGCTCAGTTTGCACCTTTTTTGCGGCTTCAGTGCATCCTCACGGCAATAGGCCCGCTCTACGCCATCCAAGCCGCTCAAACAGGACCGAATCACACCTGGTTTGGACGAACAAATTTTCCAACGTAGCGCTCACGTGGATAAAGAAATTTGCGATAACATCCTACTTTGTATAACCGGCTAAGTCTGTCTGTTGGTGTGTCTGTTTGTGTCTGTTTGACCGGAAATTCATATATCGCGTCGCAGCAAAGGTGGGATTATGAATTTTAGATATGATATAGGGGGTGGTAAGGGGAGCCCAGCGGTGGTGGCAGCCGATAGGGGCTGATAAGGAGCCTTGAAAGTCGTATGTCCTTGATTCTGTTTCCCCATTCGGGTTGATCCCAGAGCACCGACACTCATAGGTGTTTTAGGGGGTGGGACGGGTACATCAATGGTGGGTAATCCAAACTGATAACGCTTGATAAGATTCGATAAGGAGCGTCAAAAGACGAATGTGGTCAAATCCGTTTCCCCATTCGGGATGATCCTAGAGCATCGACAGTCATAGGTGTTTTAGGTGGTGGGACGGGAACATCAATGGTGGGTGATCCGAAATGATAGCGGTTGATAAGATTCGATAAGGATCCTCGAAAGTCGTATGTCGCCGAAATCGTTTCACCTTCCGTGTCAATCCCAGAGTGCCGACACTCACAGGTGTTTCGAGGGGTGGAACGGGCACATCAATGTTGGGTGATCCGAAATAGTAGCGGTTGATAAGATCCGATAAGGAGCGTTACAAGGCGAATGCCATTTAATCCGTTTCACATTTCGGGTTGATCCTAGAGTGCCGACACTTATAGGTGTTTTGAGGGGTGGGACAAGCACATCGATGTTGGGTGATCCGAATTGATAGCGGTTGATAAGATTCGATAAGGAGCGTCAAAAGACCAATGTCGTAAAATCTGTTCCGCTCTTCTGGCTAACTGTGGAATGTTCACACTCACAGGTGTTACAGGGTATGGGGACCTTAATAGTGACTTTTCGAAACTGATAACGGCAGGGGCTGATAAAAGCTACTAGGAAATGGGAAAGGGATAAAATTCGATACACCGCTCACTACTATACTATACGACTGCTATAGTAAATGCGTCTGATGCTCAGCACCATCGGGTGAATATATTCTGTTTATGTTCTGATATCTGCTGCCGATGTATCGACCGCTCCATTGCCTAGCGTTCCTAATAATGGTCTTGTCTTTTGATACTGCGATCTACATGGATGATCAAGACACGATCTAGATTGCTGATAGCGAAGCAAGCGATTCATCTCTCATGCGGTGCCAGAAACGATACTGTGTATTGACCGCTAGACATGTGATCGAAATAGTGGTGCATGTTCACAGAAACCATAAGCATCGATAACTGGCATATGGATCTACTAGCAATATGTAGGAAATAGATGAAAGTATGGTGGTCACTTATATACAAGCGTACCCGTCAGCGCACCCCGTGTTCCCTAAAAGGGTGATGATTTTCGACTTAAAAATGTCGTTTAGATGTTTTTTCACTCGGATGCAAAAAAAGGCTGCCGGTCTCCCCAATGTTCTTCTCATTGCATTGACTGCATGCAATTAGAACCCCACATTTGATGCATGCAGTTTGTTTGCTTAAATATACAGGAAAGGGTCAAGCATAGGCGATTCCAAATTAAAGGACCTCTTCATGGATGAAGTGCTCGGGTGTCTACCACTCCCACTAACTATCGGAACCCTTTTCAGCACATGAGCGTTCCTCCGCACTCAGATCAGCAGATATAAGTGGAGCACAGGAGGGGATTTTTGTCTGTTGTTTTTCACAGCGATCCAGCTCTATGTCTTCTGAGTACACTGCTATTAAAAAGCATTCTCTCTTGCAATGCGAAGCGCCTGTGCAACTAACAACAAGTCGATCTTTCATTTACCTCTTGAGGACACCATCGAGGCCGTGCCTACCACATTCCCCCGATGGCTCTCCTAGGGATGTGCGTCGTTTGGCGTAGTCCCTTGCAGCTAATTTGTCAATGGGGCCCATGGGTCGTTGCTGCCATCCTAACGCCGACCTTTCAACGCATCTTCTGTGACGGATAACTTGTCCGCATCACAGAACCTCTAGATGTTTGTAGTTAATAACTGACTACAATAAGACCATACAAAAGACTTCGTTCAACAAAACCTGCAAATTACCGGTTCTTACAAGCTCATTTTTACACTGGCGAACTAAGTGTGGATTCTGGCAGTTTTTTCCGCTTTCGGCTTTTCTTTTCGTCTACTACTTTTTCAACAATGGGAAACACCGCTCGTCTGCTCCGGGATAGTTGTATCACAATTATTCAGGAAATGTGATACGAGCTCCCTCTCAGTGATTTGCAGCGCTTCTTCAGAAAGGTCCTTTATGAGCTAATTATCACTCACGTAAATCTGAGGATTCGGTGCTGTGGACGTGTTGCACAGCGCAGAAGATGCGCCGAATGGCCGGTGTTGGGGTGGCAACTAGGGTCCATGTGCCCCACTGGCAAATTAGCGGCAAGGGGCCGCGCCAAACGACCGTGCCCCCTCTCCAAGTACTGGATGGGCGTACAGAGGTAAAATGGACTAAAACGTTCTACCATGCAGGTTTTCTCTACCGTCTAGTTCTATAGAAAGTCGCGGTGATCTGAGCCCGAATAAAAAAAGGCGAGCCTATCACTTGTCGATTCTTCATATGAGAGATTTATGTGTTTCGACTGTTGAGCAGTGGCTCAAAGCATCTGCCCATATCCACTTGCGTTGAATATATATGGAAGCACTTATTCATTTACCGGCAATACAGGATGGGTGTGCGATGAGAGTTGGAACTTGATCGGATGCTTATTTTCAGTGTTCTTGAAAGAAATATAAAAATTTTTCTCAACTGTTGAGTGAATTTGCGCCTCTGAATTCATCAATGAGCGCGGAGACGCTCCATGTTTATTTAAAGGTAATTCATTCATGGTATAAAAGGATGCTATTCACAGACCTGATCGCTGTTAATCAGTTCCCTTACGATTGCCTCTTACCAGAAAGGGCTTTTTACTCCTCCATGGAACTTCGAATAGGGACCCCTACAGATCGATAGAGCCTCGAACGCTGATTACAAATGTGTAAACTAAAAGTTCTACGGCCTGTTCGGAAAGGAGTTAGGAGGGGTCAAAGTTTACCTGTGATTTACCTGTGATATCTCGTTGGCGAGGCGCTTTCCCATCAGCGCAGCTGTTGATAAGATAGTAGCGGCCACCGTGGCTGAGTGGTAGTGTTGAAGATCTGCAGGACGAGGTTCGAGGGTTTTATCGCCTTCTATGAAACCTTTTTTTGCATTTTGTGTTCATGGTCAGAAAGTATTTCTTTTACTTTTGAACCTTTCCTTGTACTGGTACTATTACACCAATCTTTACTCTGCCACTTTATCCCTTCCTCCCAACGATCGCGATCTGATGAAAGCAGCTGGTGTCTCTCATTACTAACCAGTGAGGGCTTTCAACTTCCCATGGAAATTTGAATGGGGACAGATCGAGCTTCGAACGCTGATTACAACTGTGTGAACCTAAAGTGCTACGGGCTGCTACGAAGCGAGTTAGGAGGGGTCAAAATTTGCCTGTGATATTTCAAAGGCGAGGCACGTTGCCATCAGCACGGCCGCTGCTAAGCTGTCAAATGCTGCCGCGGCTCACTGGGAGTGTTCTGGATCTGCAGGCATAGAGTTGTGGATTTGCTTCCCGCCAGTGCAGATTTCCATGCATTTTGTGTTTCATTGACAGTAGATGCTTTCCTTCCTTTTCTGAACGTTTCTTTGTACTGATACTTATTGCACCAATCACTTATTCTGCTACTTGTTTTATAACTACTAACAATACTTACAAGGGAAGCATATCAGGTCGAAGAGACCCCATACCACACGAATTAGACGTGGTTGCGTAAAAAGATTATGATATTCGCGCAGAGGGAGTCGAAAGACCTCTCTGCGCAAACTTTCACCAAATCCAGTTTTTGTCCAACTATGGAAAAGTGGGGTGGCCAGGGGAAATACTGGTAATTTTAGAATTTTCTTCTACAAAAATCCTGCAACCTGAACAAGATAGCCTACACATACCTTTTACACTTGGCCATCGCACTAAACGTACGAAACAAGCGTCTAATAAGAGCATTTCTTCGGCAACGGTCAACGACTTCTCCTTTGTTCAATGTGTTGCCACTCAATAGATCGTGAATTTTTCCGAAATTTGGTCAAATTCTCGAACTGGCTAAAAAATTGTTGCCTGGGGTAATTTGATTCCCTGAACACGAAAATCACACTGGTTTTGCACGAGTACTACTGGCTCGCTATGGGCTTCCGAACGTACCATGTAATAGTATTATTCATTCGGGTAAACGTGTAGACAATGAGACACAAAATGCAAAAAAATCCTCACCAGCGGGGAGCAAACACGATACCCCTGTGCTGCAGATCCGGAACACTACCAGCAAGCCACCGTGGCCGTTGATAGCTCAACAACACCAGTGCCGACGGCAAAGTGCCTCGCCAAAGAGATATCACGAGCAAATTTTACCCCCTCCTAACTCGCTTAGGAGTAGCCCGTAGCACTTTTAGTTTTTCAGTCGTAATCAGCGTTTGAAGCTCTATCGATTGATAGGGGTCTCTATGCGAAGTTAAACGGAAAGGAAAAGCCCTTCCTGGTTAGAAGCATTCAATTCGTTCACTCAGTCAGTGAACATCAAAAAGCGCACTCACTCACCGACACTCAGCCAATGGAATCCCATCCATTTCATCTCTTGATTCGATTCGAGTCGAAATATTGATAAGGATCCGTTATCGAACATAAGGCTTCTTAGATACTCATTTCCACTGATAGGCAGCCGGCAGAAGGTTGGTGGTTCGAACATACTCCTTCATTCGTGCATGAGCTTTGTGCTACTTGATGTTATTGGAAGGCTTCCCCATGATCCGTTGCTTGGCTTGTTAGATCTCTGCAATGAAGAGGGAATAACCGCTTTCTTAGGGGCTGCTCAAATGTGATTGCTGCTCCGCTAAAGCGAGAAATTGTTTTGTGGCAAATTGTCCACCTGCTCAGCATCCAATTCTGCCGTGTTGGTGGTAGATCCATATGCCAATTATTGATGGTTGTCGTTTTTGTAAATATGCACCACTATTTGGAATTTCATACAGTCTAGCGCTCGATACATTATTGTTGCTGGCACCGCATGATATTAGGTTTTCGAAAAAGTTTCTTTTGGTTTTTTGAAGCAATTCATTTCCACACCTTATTACAAAACACACTATGGAACGGGTAATCACCATCTTGTTCTACCACTCTTCGCCACCTTTCAGGCAAATTTGCTATGCCATCCGCATGGAACTGTTTTGGCTTTGGTTTGAAGAATTGCACAACACCGTTCCATGTCATCTTCATTATCGAAGGTTTCTCTTTGAATGGCATAGATTGGAAAACGAAAATGTGATTATTCGATGGAGCAAGATCAGGGCTATAAGGCAGCGTTCATAGTTTTGGAATTTGCGTTTTTGCGTTTTTGCGTTTTTGTGGAAAGAAGAATAGATACGTATCGATTTGCGTTTTTGCGTTTTTGCGTTTTTGCGTTTTTGTGGAAATGCGGATAAAGCATTGGATACGTATCGGTTTTCATGCCACGAAGAGACGAGAGGATTAGAGAAAGGAGAGTGTGGAATTTGCGTTTTTGCGTTTTTGTGGAAATGCGGAATTTGCGTTTTCGCGTTTTTGTGGAAATGCGGAAAGGGATAAGATACGTATCGATTTGCGGAATTTGCGTTTTTGCGTTTTTTGTGGAAATGCGGAATCGTGGAATTTGCGTTTTTGCGTTTTTGTGGAAAGAAGATTAGATACGTATCGATTTGCGGAACTTGCGTTTTTGCGTTTTTGTGGAAATGAGGTGGATAAGATACGTGTCGATTGCTTCGTCAGCGAACGTGGATGATAAGACAAAGCACTTTCTACACTGAAGGAACAGACTGATCTTATACACTGCTTTTTCAACAGTTTTTCCCTTCTCGTTCACTCTTTCGTACTCTCGATCATTCGTTTTTGATATGTCACTTTCATCTGCTGTCACACTGTAGTGTGTCTTTGGGTGGCGTGCAAGTGTTCCGAACAGCGTGCAGGGAGTTCATGTCAGCAGTGCTGCGGAGAGTAATAACGATGAAATCAAGATTCTTGTGAGACTAAAAAGATGTAATACGGGCTGTCACAGACCAGCCCCCTCCCCCTTCATCATAGATCGTTTCTGCTTTCAGTGAGAATTTGTATCTAATTGAAGATGCCCTAACTTAATTATTTGAATTACAAGTTTTCCATCTTTATTACATATTTACCTTTACGAGTATATGCCTTTATTCTTCGACGCTTATCCGTGACATGAGTG
Organism: Trichostrongylus colubriformis; assembly: GCA_963978905.1. Taxonomy (NCBI): domain Eukaryota; kingdom Metazoa; phylum Nematoda; class Chromadorea; order Rhabditida; family Trichostrongylidae; genus Trichostrongylus; species Trichostrongylus colubriformis. Next base: position 36,325,909 of record OZ022259.1, read on the forward strand.
GACCAGCTACGTAGCCAAGATCTTGAATAGGTAGTAAATCAATCCTCTCGTGAAGTAAGCCCACTCATGGGTGTCCTGACCCCACAGTAATCATCGGAACTCTTGCAACACACCCTTGCTAAGATGAATCTTCAATAACGACTGACTTTTGTATGAGAAATTCTCAGGGAATGAAGTAGCAGACTTCTTCTGAATCGGTTCTAGATCGTAATTGACAATCCACCTTAGCACAACCGTGTGACATTCGATTTTGGAGAGAAACTGCACTTCTCACAAAATTATGTCTATATCCCTGCACGAAAATGGCAGTTTTTCTTCAAAGTCGACTAAAACCATTTATCAAATGTATATAAGCTCTTATCCTTATATCCTTATTTATATAAGCTCTTCCGGAACTCAAGAAAATGAGAACAAATAGCTCATCATCATCCGTTCAACCGCTCGGAAATGATGAGCTGCGTGGAATGACACGCACCGCGCACGTGGCTTCCAGGCTTTCCACAATTCCACATTTCCACAAAAACGCAAAACGCAAATTCCACAATTCCGCATTTCCACAAAAACGCAAAAACGCAAATTCCACAAATCGATACGTATCTACTCTACTTTCCACAAAAACGCAAAAACGCAGTTTTCCTAATCGATATGTATCTACTCAATTTCCACAAAAACGCAAAAACGCAAAAACGCAAATTCCAAAACTATGAACGCTGCCTAAGGTGGATGGGGCAGCACTTTTCGTCCAAGCTTGAGAATTTTTCGGCGAGTCGCTTTTGCTATATGTGGGCGAGCACTATCGTGTATGAAAAGAATCGTGTCATGGTTCGGACGTTTCTCTGTGATTTCGCGACCAGAATATACTGCTGCTGACAGTATAGGTCTGCTGTTAGTATAGCGTTGCAAGCCAGCATCCGCAATCGTTCGTTGTCGACTTCCGGTGGGGGTCCGGACTGGTCAGAATCTTTGACGTTGTAGTTGCCCTCTCGAAAGCTGAACCAAAGTTGTGCCACAAGTTCAGACATTGAATCCTCTTCGATTGCAGCGTTTATACGACGACTAGATTTGGTTGTTGGAGGCCATGTTTGAAATCATATAGTAGAATGCCCCGAAAGTGCTCCTTTGATCTATATATTTTGCCGAAAAAGGTCATCCGGGAAATGGAAGATAATAATACCTATAGATGCGTGTGATCTTGTACTACATGGGTATGTACAGAAGAGATTGCTGGCAAACAGTTTGGAGGGAAAAAAGAAAGTTTTTAAAAAACGAAAGAACTTTCCCGATAACCTGATGCTCCTTGTTTCCATATCACAAAGCGAAATCTTATCTCGATAATCTATGTAGAACGTAATCAGAGAAAGAGCCCCATTATTGGAAACCCTAGGCCATTTGGCGGTCAGTACATCGGCTACGGATACTAGAATTTGAACAAATTTGGGTGGTATCGCAATGAAAGGGGTATCTCACTATTGAACTCTTTTTCACCTAAGCCAGGAATGGGAAAGGAGCCCCTCCCTTCCTTCTTCCTTCGAGGCTTAGGCAAAAATATCTTTTTGAATGTGCAGAGTGACCCACTAAAAAAAACTTTCAGAATTACTCAGGTGTCAAAGTTGTTGTGAGATTCCCCCCCCCCCCCCATTGCGATAGCACCAAAATTCGTTTACACGATAACACTGAGTACATGACGCTTTTGCTATAGCGGTCGTATGATAGTAGTAAGCGGTGTTCTGTACATTATCCAATCCACTTCCTAAAGGCTATCATAAGCTCTCATGTGTGCCGTCACTTTCGATTAGCCACCATTGGAGGCAGTGTTAGGGGTAATTCCATTGTTTCATTCCTTCCACTCTTTGACACTGACCAGTGGACGTGTTCACCACGAAAGCTTACACGTCAAGCACCACGTCATTTGGATGGATACGGTTAATACAATACGATGATTATCATTCTGCTGTTATGCTCATTACTCTACACCTCAGTCATTCTTCGGCAAAGTCGACCCTAAGAGGCAGGGTCGGTCATCCCAGGTGTCAGGTGTTATCCATTACGCCGTCACTACAGCTCAGGGGGAGGGGGCCTTCGATGGAGGTTTCGTCATAAATAAGCTTTTCAGGCCAATAGTTTCCGTGTAGGGTGACTTCTTTTGGGGATTTTCGTTATCCATATTATCCCTTGTAGTCTTTAATCTCTCTTCATCTTACAATACCTGTGAAAGTGACGCTGTCAGTCGAAAAAGCGAAACGGGATTGTGAGATTTGCCTTTCGACGCTCCTTAAAGGCACACTACGCAAAGATCAGATTAGTGGCTCACTTTATGAGGCAAGTAGGTCCTTAGATAACTGCTCAGTTTGCACCTTTTTTGCGGCTTCAGTGCATCCTCACGGCAATAGGCCCGCTCTACGCCATCCAAGCCGCTCAAACAGGACCGAATCACACCTGGTTTGGACGAACAAATTTTCCAACGTAGCGCTCACGTGGATAAAGAAATTTGCGATAACATCCTACTTTGTATAACCGGCTAAGTCTGTCTGTTGGTGTGTCTGTTTGTGTCTGTTTGACCGGAAATTCATATATCGCGTCGCAGCAAAGGTGGGATTATGAATTTTAGATATGATATAGGGGGTGGTAAGGGGAGCCCAGCGGTGGTGGCAGCCGATAGGGGCTGATAAGGAGCCTTGAAAGTCGTATGTCCTTGATTCTGTTTCCCCATTCGGGTTGATCCCAGAGCACCGACACTCATAGGTGTTTTAGGGGGTGGGACGGGTACATCAATGGTGGGTAATCCAAACTGATAACGCTTGATAAGATTCGATAAGGAGCGTCAAAAGACGAATGTGGTCAAATCCGTTTCCCCATTCGGGATGATCCTAGAGCATCGACAGTCATAGGTGTTTTAGGTGGTGGGACGGGAACATCAATGGTGGGTGATCCGAAATGATAGCGGTTGATAAGATTCGATAAGGATCCTCGAAAGTCGTATGTCGCCGAAATCGTTTCACCTTCCGTGTCAATCCCAGAGTGCCGACACTCACAGGTGTTTCGAGGGGTGGAACGGGCACATCAATGTTGGGTGATCCGAAATAGTAGCGGTTGATAAGATCCGATAAGGAGCGTTACAAGGCGAATGCCATTTAATCCGTTTCACATTTCGGGTTGATCCTAGAGTGCCGACACTTATAGGTGTTTTGAGGGGTGGGACAAGCACATCGATGTTGGGTGATCCGAATTGATAGCGGTTGATAAGATTCGATAAGGAGCGTCAAAAGACCAATGTCGTAAAATCTGTTCCGCTCTTCTGGCTAACTGTGGAATGTTCACACTCACAGGTGTTACAGGGTATGGGGACCTTAATAGTGACTTTTCGAAACTGATAACGGCAGGGGCTGATAAAAGCTACTAGGAAATGGGAAAGGGATAAAATTCGATACACCGCTCACTACTATACTATACGACTGCTATAGTAAATGCGTCTGATGCTCAGCACCATCGGGTGAATATATTCTGTTTATGTTCTGATATCTGCTGCCGATGTATCGACCGCTCCATTGCCTAGCGTTCCTAATAATGGTCTTGTCTTTTGATACTGCGATCTACATGGATGATCAAGACACGATCTAGATTGCTGATAGCGAAGCAAGCGATTCATCTCTCATGCGGTGCCAGAAACGATACTGTGTATTGACCGCTAGACATGTGATCGAAATAGTGGTGCATGTTCACAGAAACCATAAGCATCGATAACTGGCATATGGATCTACTAGCAATATGTAGGAAATAGATGCACAGCAAATTGACAAATTGCTACTAATTGATGCAGTGGAATCCAAAACTGTGGATCCCTAAACAATCCAAACTCCCAGTGGTGACCACTTCTGCCGAAGGGTTAAAGATTATTGGATAAACATTTGTCCTTCCTGATCCATTTACTTTAACCAGTTGGGCTAGCGCACACTACTGTGCGCAAATAAGCTTGATCGATATCGATGTTGGGTATGATCATTCAAACATCAAGATCAACATATCAAATTTGCTAAGAGGGACTTCCGCAGAAAAGGGAGACAAAATCCCGTGAATTCCATCTTTCCGCATATCAATGGATATCGATGATGCTCATTTTGCGTGCTCCTCTGTTTGATGTGCGCAGTAGTGTACGCTAGCCCAACTGGTAACATAAATAAGGCAGCGATTTCAATAGTGAGGGCAGCTTTAAGAGAGAGGTACAGGTGATGTCGAACACATCTCTAGGCTCCCGTACTCGTCCGAGCACTGTAGGCAGGACCCCCGCCTCGGCGTCCCCGCGGGGGTTCGACCGTGTAGGTCAAAGGCCACACAAGTCTGCGAACGGTGCCAACTCTCTAGTAATCGCCACGCGTTCGTCTTTCCTGTTGATCTTAGGGTCCTTTGCCTTGATCCACAATGCTTCAATGTTTTGCGAGCTGAGATCTCCTGTTCACGTGTTAGGATTGTGATCCCTCAGAGTTGCTTAGGAATACAACTTTGTTTAATAAGATGCTTAGTCATTGCGATAGCAAAACTCACTTAAAATTTTAGAACACCCGCAGTAAAAACCGTGTTGCATGTTAGTGGGCGTGCTTCTATCTATTAGCTCTTATAAACGGCAAATGCAAAATCCAAAACTGTCTAATTGAGATATATTATTATAGCTGCGCCTAACTCTTCGAGATCGAAGCGCACCTTTCTTTTCTATTCCATCTGTCTCACAGCATCACCAATACGATGTACAGTCAATTTCACAGCGCTAGATAAGGCGTGGTAGGTGGCGAGAGTAAGAGTGTGTGGCGGGGTGAGAGAGTTTGATACACTCTCACTCAAGTCCCTAGACCACACCCTACCTAGCGCTGTGAAATGAACTGTATGCTGTAATTTGGACTGCTTCCCCTGCTCCTTCATTTGCTGCGCATATTCTTTGATCTGGTGTGACCATATCTCATAGAAAGGTCAGAAGTGTAGTAAGCGTTTACGTTATACCTGGTTGAGCTGCGCGATGTATCAGGCGCATCGCTCAGCACTGCTATGCAAAAACTACGTATAAGATTATTGAGACAGGGTGCCCAGCGATGTGGTTCGACGAATACAGTGTGCTGCTTTCTGAATGGATCCTTATGCAAATGGATCCTTCGGTTTCTGGCTATATCGACTTAATGGAGAACTTGCAATCGCTTTCGGGCCATTACGAGAAGTGGGGAGAGGGGAAAGGAGCGACTCAACACCTCTATGTCTCAGTGGCATATAATTGCTCACATTCACGTAACGACGTGAAAAAATTGTCATGAAGATGTGAGCTCAGCCCAAGCCTGGAAAGGTGAAGGAAGCTCTAGGTGAGCGAATCATTTTTCACCAAGAACGCTCTTTTCGCAAATGAAAGCTGTTTAACATGCGTACAAGCACATTTCCCTCTCTAGGCTTACAAGGGAAGGATACCAGATGACTTGGCCATTCGAGATATGATGTATATTGCTTGATGCAGTTTTGAACGGTGATCTCAAATCAGTTTGCGAAATCTGCAAAGCGATTCTCTGAATGGAGTTATGGAGGTTTTTCTGAATGGACGGCTACACGTTGGAACGTGGATTTCAACACTGCGACGGTAAAGGCGAAGGCATCCAAGGCTGTGGTGTGGCACAGATGGGGTGGAGGAAAGCATTGAGACTCGCAATGAGCGGACCATGGATTTGGTCCTGCGCTTGGCTCCTTTTTGCATTTCATGAAATTTCTTCCTCGTGCATGAGACGCACTTTTATGATGATATGCATGCATTTGAAGGTCCCAAATTATGTCTGGGTTGATTTAATACCCCTATCTTCAGGATTGCAAAAAACTCCGTGATCCAGCTTACTTGTATGCAGACTCTCATAACGCACGAATTAGGCGTTGTTGCGTGAAACGATTGCGATATTCGCGCTCAGGGGGTCGAGTTACCGCTCTGTGCAAATTTTCAACCGAATCGAGTTTTCGGTCCAACTTCGCAAAATTGGAGGTTGCCTGGGAATCAAGTGGTAGTTTTTGAATTTGCCTCTACAAAAATCCTGCAACCTCAACAGGATAACCCACACATACCTATTACACTTGCCCATACCACTAAACGTACGAAACAAGCGTCAAATAAGAGTATTTCCTAGCCAAGGGTCATCGACTTCTCCTTTGTTCATTATGCTGCCATCCAATAGCCTGTGAATTTTTCCGAGATTTGGTCAAATTCTGGAATTGGCTATAACTTGTTTCTTGGGGGACTCTGACTACCTGGACACGAAAGTCACGCTAGTTTTGCTTGAAAAGGACTGGCTCGCGCGCTATGGACTCCTGAACTTACGGTGTTATAGTACTTTGTGTTGAGAAAAACCTCCTTGACTCTAGTCAGAAAATCGCTTTGCAGATTTCGAAAACTCATTTGAGATCACCGTTTAAAACTGCATCAGGCAATATACATCTCATCTCGAATGGCCGCGGTGACCTGGTATCCTTCCCTTGTTAGGCTGAAATTCATATCCCCTGTTACGACATGAAAAAGCACATGTCATCACCTGCTTTTGGAACGCGTCATGTGAAGTCGCGTCCCTCCTATCCGTATTAACCCACTCTTTCATTTTCTTGATTAGCATCAACTGACCTAATTCGAATCGTAATGTTACCCTGACAGTTTTCACATCTGCGCGCTTCCTCTGGCATGACACATGGTGCGGCTGCATAACATCGCAGAATGACTACGAGTGTACTCAGTAGGTGTCAAAGTGAGTGGCTGGTATCATCACATCCTTACACCAATACTGCTAACCATTTAGGTACCCATCTCCACGAACGTTTTTCTCTTCGTCTCCCTTATCACAACCATTTCTTGACATACGACTTCGACCTAAATGCTTACGTACTTACATACCGACACCGACATACCGACAAACAGGCACATAAATTAAACGGTTTACATAATGGACTGGTTTGTCCACGCGATGTACCTCGCACGTCGCACGGCACTGAGTGAAGGGCGGTATACGTATATGGTAATGTTAAAAGGATTTACTCGATGATGTGGCTTGGCGAAGGTAGCCACAACTTATCGAATCCACTCTTATCCACACACATCAGTCCGTGTCAACTTTTAATCATAGAAATCGAAGTTCTGCGACTACAAACTCTGATGGTAAGGTGCACTAGTCGTTTCCGACCCCCCTCGTGCACTTTATGGTAGCCGACTTAGCCATCCATGGTGGGAAACTGCAATTCTTCTCATTCACTCAATTACCCACACTTGATCCGGTCTGTCAAGCGGCAGCGTTTCTCCGACAGCCCGACATATCTGCACGCTGATCCAGTGTGCTGACACCTAGTGCGACGTCAGGGCTGGTGGTTGGGACACACGGGAGTCACTAGGCTCCGCATATTTGCCTGCGGCGGATTACAATCACGTCAGGAAAAAGAAAAACAAAACCTTAGTTCATTTCAATAGCAGACTGCCGAATTCAGAACAATGGCTCCACTGTTCTATGAAGGAGGAGCCTAGCTTGGCAACTAGCCGCAGCTGGCTTTGAGACAACTCAGACAATCTGCGAAGCCGTCCCTCGCGGCGAGGCAACCTCAGACCAAAGTCAAAATCGTAGGTTCCAATATACATCCCGATGTCAGCACTCCGCAGAATGATAGTGAGACCACTAAATAAGTGTTTATATAAGTGGGAGGCACTACCACTAACACACACGGCACTATCAGCGACTGTCATACCAACAAATAGACACAAAGCTGCTGGTTTACATAATAGAAGGATAGAAGGATAGGTAGGGGGTACCAAACACCGTTATATTCACACTGCAAAATCACTAACTGCCTAGAATGGTCGGTTTCCTTTATCGACTTCCGTATCACAAACACTTGTTGGCGGACGGACACATTGGCACACAGTCATACCGTCAAACCAACAAATATGCACACAAAGGAGGTGGCTCATATCAGATGGATTCCAGCTTCAGCCTGAGCTTTGATGGTATTCAGCGATAACGGCGACGTGCTTTAGCAAACATAGCCTACAGTTTAATTGAATTCACACTTATGCGGATGGACTCATTCATGGGTATTCCGCAACCCCCTAATCTTACTATTCCCTCTGCCTTACACCTAATGAGACGTGATGACACTGCTCTGCAAGGGTGGAAAGCAGGCTCGAGGATCGCGAATTCTGCAATTTATAGCCGATTTGGTCATATCATAACAAAGAAGTCCATTTCGAATAATTCCACACGCTCGTAAGTGCAGTACTAAGCGCGATCGAAGTACTGAACGTACTCCGTTATCCAGTAGATATAAACGGATACGCTCAGTACCGTGCTTATCACAATGTGATGTCTTGTGATACGGGCTTCTTCGATATCGGTTGATTATAATCATCGTGTTATTCTTGCAGTACTGTGCGATAGCTCAATTGCTTTCGAAATAGCCAATTTGGCCAGATCATGTCAAAGAAGTCCATTCCGCATAATTCCATACGCTAATAAGTGTAGTACTAAGCGCCTGCTCAACTGGTTACTGCGAACAGCATGATTTTTCGGGATTTCACGCAGTTTTGCGATCGATGTCTTCCTCCCCTGGTATCGGAGTGCTAACCATGTTCACTTGTGCATTTAAGTGCTCAAGTCTTACTGTTGGTCGACTATTCAGTTGCTTACTACTGCATATCACATCTACTTTCACTTTTCGGAAGCCTAGATGATTTAGCTATCAACAACTTTATTACATCTGGAGACGGATTAGAAAGAAGCAGGTTGACTCACTGATCATTTTACACTTGAGCTGTCGCGGACGGTCAATATTTGGGAGTAGCGGTCGATACGCCTCGTTGCTCCTAGTAACGCATCACAAAATGGTTCACTTGCTTCGCATTGCAGGGAATATGGATAGTCTGGCGGTTACTTTATCGCCACAACTCATATCGGAACATAAACAAAATATAGTTAAACATTAACACTGAGCATCATGCACTTCAACTATAGTGGTTGTATCGTAGTAGCTGACGGTGTGCAGAAGTTTCCATTTGGTTGCTAGTGAATCTTATCGGTCCTTATCAACCATTACCAGATTATATCATAATATCGTCACCATTAAGATCTTGCATCTTCCAACTATGAGTGTGAACATTCCACTGTTAGTTGGGTAACCGAAACGGATTTGTCGGCATCTGCCTTCTGACACTTTTTATGGAGCCTTATCAACCGTAATCAAGTCTGACCACACATCATAGATGTCCTCTCCTCTCACTTCAAAACACCTGTGAGTTTCGACGCTTCCGGGTCTGCGCAAGTAGCAAAACGGATTTGGCGACTTTCGTTTTCTGACACTCCTTTTCGAAACTTGTCAGCCCTTGTCAAGTTCCACCACCCACGGCAACTATCCCGTCCCACTCCACAAATCAGCTGTAAGTGTCGACCCTTCTCGATTAGCGTGGCAGAGAGACGGATTTGGCAACGCAACTTTCGCCTTCATAGCTCCCTATCAGCCCTCATCAACTGTTATGACCTCCGCTCCCTCAGCAATGGTGTCCCCTCACTATACCCTGTATCATTTGCCGACTATATATCCTACTATATGTCATACGCTTAGTATGTCTGTGTGTGTTTGTTCGTGTGTCCATCTGTCTGTCACGATATTCATATCTCGCGTAGCAGAAAAGGTGGTACCCTGGATTTGAAGGGATGGTAAAGGGACCCTAGAAGTGATGGACCGAAAGAGATAGCAACTGATAAGTACTGATGAGGAGCCTCTGAAGGCAAATTTCGCCGATTCCGTTTCACCTTTCCAGTTGATCCGAGGGCGCTGACACTCTCGGGTGTTTGGTAGGTGGAACGGGGACGTTAGAAGTGGGTGAGCCTAACTGATAATGGTTGATAAGATTCGATAAAGAGCGTGAGCAGGGAAATGTCACCATTGCCAGTTGGTTTTTGCGGCTTGCAGTGAAGTGTTCACATTCGCAGGCATTGTAGGGTACTGGGAGCTCGACGGTATTGTAGGGTAGAGGAGGGTAGAGGGGCCTCAGTGAAACTGATGACGGCTTGCAGAGGCTGATGAGAGCCCTTCGGAAGTGGGTGTTATGAAATCCTTTATATCGCTTGCTACTACTACACGACCGCTATGGAAAAAGCCTCTGTTTCATGTTCAGTGCCATTGGGTGTGTTTAAAATCCTCTAAAGGGAAATTTAATGTGTGAATTCTGTTGTACATCTCATATTCTCCACTATATAGAAGCACACATGGAACAAGAATACAGTATGTGGTTAGATAACGTACAAGCCAAAATAGATTTTTGTGTGAAGCATTGTGAATAGAGCATTGTTACCTAAGTAATCATCGCGAGTGATTATAGAGAATGTTTCTGGAATTCATCGTGTGGGTATTGAGTGAGAAGATATGTCGAGCTGATTGCCAGCTCCACGTTCGTGGTTGGTTTCATTGTTCATGCGTGTGCTAGCCGTAGCAGGAATACGCGAGGGGAGTCGTCATAAGAGCGTCTGCCCACGCGTGCAAGTTTGAATGTATTTTATAAAATGAGCCTTAGGGCCTCCCTTCTTTCTACATCGTGAGCCGTAACGACACTGCGGGCGAGCAAATTGCAGTCGGAGTAAACTTTGTTTGGGTGAGTTTTGATTGTGGCGATGGATGAAAATTTGGTAATAAGGATTGTTGAGCAGACATCGTGCTCGCGCGATCCTTCCACAGTGCAAAAAAAATGCTAAACAGGTTGTCAATAAGTGAATACAATTTATCACCTAAAGTGATCATTACCGCTTTGAAAGACAAAAGCTTTGAAAAAGTGAAGTTATCGGTACCATGAAATAGATCAAAAAGTATATGGCAAAACGAAGGAACACCATAAGGTGACATTTTGAATGAAAGATGACACAGATTTCGTATATGTGAACTAGGTGGTGGTTGAAAGGATAGCGATCCATTTTTGACTGGTTAGCTACACTTTGAACTGGAAGCGGCAAAGCGGAGTGATTTCCACGTATCTGCGTGTGCGTTTACAATAGAAACGTACCCGTGTTGTAGCACTCGGCTTGCGTGTGGCAGCGCTCGCAGATCTTTAGTTGCGCTGAGCGGATCCTCTTGCGGAAAGTGTGGGATAAACGCTGCATTGGTTACACCAGTGCAACCGCCCACAAAATATGGAAGGTGATGGTGGTATGGCTTTTCCGACAATGCATGGCCCCCCTGCAATGAGGTGCGGGTCTGCGTTCGAAAGTAAAATGCTCTGCGCGAGGTGACATGAGCTGTATGTGGGGTGTGCAACACTTAGTGTTGCTAGACCTTGCATGTTTTTTGCTTTGAATTCTTTTTTAGCGTTTTTTTCGTACCGGACTATCCCTGCGTGTGTTTCCTTTCACTGTTTTTGATGGCTCAAATGTCGTCACGCAATGCTCGGATGTCGTTCTGTAGGCTATTGAGTGTAGCCTGCCTAGTACGATTTTCCCTGCTTCAAATGTAGTAGGAGGAGATTGTTAAAAAGAATCTGTAGATTATTCGCGTGATTCGAAATTGTCTAAAGTTGCGGATTGTTGAGTTGAAAAAGAGCCTGTGGATTTTCGTATGGTTCATGATCGACTTGAAATTGTGAATCTTGACTGCCGCTAGTTTGTGATGAATGGATCTCTGTGTCTTATTCGCTAAAGTCAATTTCCTTGCTTATGTCGTCTGCGTTTTCGCTAGGAGATGAGGACATCGAGATGTAAAAATTTGTTCGAGTAGAATGTGATAGCCGATTACTGTAAAGAACTCTGCGATTCGGCGATATGAATGAAGTAGTATACTCAACATATACAGTAGCGCTCAAAAGTCTTCGGCGAAATGTTCTTTCACTTGGGTTTTTTCACTTGTAACTTTTTTGCAACTGCACCGATTTAAGAGAAATTTTAGTATGTTGTACTCGGAGACACTGCATACTTAATATACTATTTTGGCGCGCAACGGTGTAGGTTACGTGGTTATATGGAATTTTTTAATTTTGGCATGCCATCGCTATGCCGCCCCTCTGTGCAGCTGTCATCAAAAGTCGTGGCCTTTCTACAAAATATTAATGTTCTCTGAGGCTTGCTCTTTTTGCTTTTATATAGAAAGCCGTTTTTCTTGAACAAGCCTCTTACTTTTTTTGGGTGGTCTTGTAGTAAATTCTTGTAAAAAATCATGAAAAGTGGCAAGCGGCGCTCAAGTAGTAGGAAATGTTGACAATAGGTTCAGGCACCACATATTAAAATTTTGTCAAATTTGGTCAAGTAGAAAAAAGTTATGACAAAAAAGTTTTGACCGAAGACTTTTGAGCGCTACTGTATGTGTGAAACATTTGAGCAATTAAATGAGAAGCGAAATTATTAAAGGCAGTAATAGGAAACGAAGTTTGAAAAAAGCAGTGAATATGAAAGGTGAGATGTCTAGTAATAGTACAGTGAAGAAAAAACGGAAGGAAATTGCCAAAGACTCGAGAAATAGGGTCCCTCCCCACTGTTGATTCTCGACGCGGAGCCTTCCCGTAAGAGGCAGGTAGTCTGGGCGAGTATTCCATTGACGTGTTGCCATGTCGTAAACACGAGGGGATGTTCAGAAATTAGAAAGCATCCTTTTTCTGAAGTGAGCTTCGAGCAGAAACTGAGGAAGCGGGCCGCGATACCTTCCATTCCCACTCCGGCCAATCAGTCGCTAAGAGGCGGGTCGAGCCAGGAAAGGCGGCTGGCGCTAGGAAGGCCGCCTCTGCAACAGCTCAGAGGCGCTCCTTTCACGGGGGATTTCGCCGTAGATAGGCTTCATAGACCCCTAGTTTTCGAGTGAATGACTCCTTTTAGCGCTTCCTTATCACTCACATTACCCCTATCACTGTCTTCATTCCTTTTCACTCACATTACCCCTATCACTGTCTTCAAGATAGCGCTAAGGCGGAATATGGTGAGTATGAAGCGAGTATGTAGAACCTTAACTGAAGGGGAAGGGGGTGAGCAAGGATGGGAAGTTGTGACTTTTGCTGCTCGAGCGTTCTGACATGGCGACATGCATGAGACAGTACGATTGCGATTGCGCTGCGAGTAATGACATGAGAATGCCTGGTGAAAAGAAAAAATGGTGTTTCATGACGGACCAAACGTTTTAGATGTCAGACAATACAAGTTGGAGCATGTTGTTTGTGTTTGTTTTTGAATCGTGTCCGCAAAGCTAATAGCTTATGTATTGGTGAAATTGAGCTTATGTAGTGAAGTTGAACTCTAATGAAAAATATGTGGGTGGAATCGCATCGAGCGTGGCAAGTTTCATCGAAGTTAGCTTCGCTCGAGGAGAACCGAATCTCGTTGATGAGTCCTCTTGTTGAGCATTGTAGAGTGAATTACTCGCATCCAACCTCTGCAATGGTATGTGAAACATTCGCAGTGGATGTTATGTAGGTTTTTGCCCCTTTTATATAGGCGTAGCATCCGTTAATTTCAGTGCTCGATATGCTGCAGGTGAAGGGTATTATATTCGGGTAAGAGTAGGGATCGAATCGATAAGTATGACGAGTTCTGAGGAGGCTTCGGTTGTTCTGACAGTTATAATGTTTTTCTTTCCCGCGGCACCGGTTTTGACATATGGAAGTCTTATGGGCAAAGCTTGACCAGGTGTAAGCAATGCTTATACGTTGTTGTGTGTGCAATAAGAACTGATGCTGTCTTCTGCGGGGTTGCACGCTGACGTATCTTGTACATTACAATAACATTGGTTTCTTTCTGGTATAATTACCCGAGTTCTAGAAGCCAATCAGTGGAAGTGCAATTGATACATCGGTCATTAATGGCATCAGGCAGGCACTGTTATTGGTGTGGTTTATTGTTTCATTAGGTACCTTTCCTCAGAGTGACGTACATCTCTGTGGGAATTCTTGTATTTCGTGACAAAGACCGATCTCTGTTTTGAGTCCTTGTTGAGGTAATGACTTTTCTTGGCGTTCAAGATCGAGCATATGTATTTCTAATTTTCTTCGCAGCTCAATGCTCTGATCAATTCTTGCGCCTGCTTGTATGTGTTCCCAGTACTCATCAAAGTCCCTTTCGACGGATTTGCCATGTAAATATGCATTGAACCATGTGAGACTTCCAAAATTTATTCCGAAAGACTCAGAAGACTTTCCAAAATTGAATGCAAAAATAATCGTTGCAAATGAATTCTGAGCTTCATCGCGAGCTTTCGGCGCCTAGCTCCTTTCTCAAGCCTGAAGTTGTACAAGTTAAATCCTATCGAGAGACTCTACCGTAGAGCCGCTCTGGTTTATTTGTAATATGCCGACTTGCTGCTGCCATCGGAACACTATCCTTACCGCCTTGGTGGAAATCCTTGGTACTGGAGCAGAATTTGCCGATCCACTGCCATCTAACTCTTAAATAGCGCAGAAGTGCTATGACTATGATAGGGTTTGGTATCACACTCATTCCACAGTGCCTAACACTGTAATCATGTGATTAGTTTAAGAGAGTCACGCAGCTCGTCTCTGCCATTTCTGGGGATAATCTTCTTATTTCCAGTGCCTCGAAAATTTTCCTTTCCACCGCATTTTCAATTTAGCGGTGCAGTACTCTAACGATAAGAGTAGGGGGCGCTTCGCAAGCATGTTTTTGTGTCACTCAAAAATAAACATGTTTATTACTACTTGTCATATCTCTACAAACAATTATTTCAAACAGAAGTGTTAGCTGCCGATCCATTTTGCTGTTCCTGATACAGAATCAGAAACGTAAAGTGTTAACCTATCCATCGTCTAAGGCTGGGCAATAGAGGTCGTTTGGCAGCAGTGAGCAGTTTGGATATCAGAGCAGTTCTGGATATATACACTGGATATCACAATGGTCCTCTCGGTGTTGACGTTTTCTCCCCACCTGTTATAGATCTTACAAATTTCAACGTCCTAAGGTTAACGCGAAGAGTGCAGCGAATCCAGTAGCATTTACCACCTAACGCCCTCATAAGCTTTTACCCTGTTGTCAATTCCGTTCTCCCATCACCAATGCCCCCTTCTCAACCTACAAGTCACGTACGAATGTCAAGGCTTTAGGGTCGGCATGAAACACGCAACGGGTTCGATAACGGTAACTTTCGCTCTTAATCTGCATTTGCCGATCGATACCATGTCTGATCTCTCACCATTAGTGCTTCCTCCCGTAGTAATCCCACTGATACTAGTCCGAGATTTGAGTGCCCTGAACGCAATGCCCACTCCGACTCCAGTAGATACGAAATGCTTCGATCGCTAAAGTGCCTTAGAAAGTGTTCACAGTGATGCCAGCTTGGCTAGCGCACAATACTAACAAGGGAAGGATCCCAGGTCGAAGTGGCCATTTGGTATGGGATACAAATGGTCCGACCTATTTTCGAACGCTGATCTCGAATCTGTATTCGAAATTTGCAGAACGATTCTCTGAGCGGAGTTATGGAGGTATTTCTGAATGAACGGCTACACGTTGGAACTCATTGGCGGGGCACTGCGTCATAATCACGGCCGTTGATGAGTTAGGAACGGCCTCGATGGCCCATTGATAGTGTTCCGGATCTGCAGGTCAAGGACCATGATTTTGCTCCCCGTTGGTACGGGCTTTTTTGCATTTTGTGTTTTATTGTCAGTAAGTGCTCTTCCTTCATTTCTGGACGTTTCCTTCTACTGGTACCTATCGCACCCATCATTTGCTCCTCCACTTTATCTATAACTACCGGCATTACTCACAAGGGTAGGATACCGGATCGAAGAGATCCCCGTACCACACGAATTAGGCGTTGTTGCATAAAAGATTATGATATTCGCGCACAGGGGGTCGAATTACCCCTCTATGCGAATTTTCAGCCAAATCCAGGTTTTGGTCCAACTTCGGAAAATTGGGGGTAGCTAGGGGATAAATTGGTAGTTTTTGAATTTTCTTCTACAGAAAACCCTGCAACTCGGACAAGATAGTCTACACATGCCTTTTACACTTGCCCATCCCACTGAATGTGCGAAACAAGCGTCAAATAGGAGCACTTCCTACGCAAGGGTCAACGACTTCTCCTATGTTCAATGTGCTGCCACCCCAATAGCCCGTAAATTTTCCGAAATTTGGTCAAATTCTCGAATTGGCTAAAAACATACATTTTAGGGTAGTTTGACGCCCTGAACACGGAAATCGCCCTAGTTTTGCCCAAGAACGTCCGGCTCGCGAGCTAAGGGCCTCCAAACCTACCATAAAATAGTACTGTTTTTCCAAAAAAAACCTCCATAACTCCGCTCAGAGGATCGTTCTGCGAATTTCGAATACAGATTCGAGATCAGCGTCCGAAAACACGTCGAAGCATTCTATCGCACTCCGAATCGCTACTTCGACCTGGGGTCCTTCCCTTGTGAGTTTCTTCTCTTTCAACGCTTGTAACTCTGCTCCCAGAGACGCATAGCAGATATGGAATGCAGATTGGTGAATGGCATCCCGAGCCCTATCATTGGTACTCTGTGGAACTATGCGATAAATTTCAACGTCTTAAGGTTCACGCGAAGAGTGCAACGAACCCAGTGGCATTTCCCACCTAACGCCCTTATAAGCTTTTACCTGCTGTTGCCAATTCCGGTCTCCCACCACCAATGCCTCCTTCTCAAGTAAGCGGCGGAACTGACGTGACAATAGAGGTAATTAACAAAGGTCACTGACTCCGTTCTCTTGACATCGAAGGAGTGTGCCACCAGGACAAAAACATATACATAGGTCCACACATTCAAGAGCCTGAACGTAGCTTTGCACATGCTCCAGACTCGCCATGTGCATTTGTTCAAAACACATTTTAATGAAACTGATGGAAGTGGTGAGGTATAATATCCCTGAGTTGTTCCTCTGCTGCAGAGCAGAGGCAAGTAGTGGTTCCTTCTTTCCAGGACTACCTCTCTTTGAGCACAGTTTGAAGAAGAAAAATCAATGCAAATACTGCACGATCCGTCTTTCCCAGTGTATCATTGTACAGTAGTAACAGTAATCTGCTCCATCTTCTCATGCTGCAGTGCTTTAGTGCCGCTGCACCAAGTGTTAGATTGTGCCTGCCACACTGCTATATAGATTCACACCAAGTTACTCAACCTCAAGCCTTGGGTAGTCAAAGAAAACCAGCGATTCCAAACTAAGTTGATCAAGAGTAGCAGTGCTGCTGTACATGCCTTGTTGAAACTTGGATTTTGGTCCATTGTTAATGTACCTCCATGTCTCGTCTATGGGAGCTTGTGACCTAGCGTTAAGCCGTGCACGTTTGAAAAAAAAAACAAATGGAAGATAGACTATGGAGATGGCTAATTTGCCGGAAGAAGGTACTGCGCCACAAAGTTTTAGTATCCCTCCTGGTGAGAACTCGTGGAAAAGCGGGTGCTGGTAAAGCTTCAAAATTCATGTTCATTATAAAGACCTATTTCCTATTTTATTATTACTTATATGAAGGGTGAAAGATCAAGCAAGAGTTATTTTGTTGCGTGTTGTCTGTTGTTGATGTTGATGTTGATGATAATGTTGATAAAAAGTGCAATCGCAAGATCTCCCGTCTTGGCGCTTACCTATTCACCGTTAAAATGAAGAGCGCTTGAATTAGCATAGCGGAGAGGTTTAGCATTCCAGCCTTCTGCATTTTCTTTTGCTTCCTTCCATAATATCGAAAACATGTTCGTGAATCTCGTTTTTGGGCGTGATAACCCACATCTGGATTGTTGTGTGCCTTCTGCTTGACACCTGTGGCTGTAGCGCTGCAAGTATGGATACATTCCAATCACACCTTTCTAACACATGTTCAGGTAAATTGATGTAATTCAGCATGTACTTCGTACTGCTAGTTCTACTTCCGTGTATCAGCAGCCATGACTTCACTGACTCATGCGAAATATCTCCACAAGCTGAGGACGCTTCAGATTTTACTAAACTCATTGATTACTTGAACCACTCAGTGAACTACAAGGTGAGTAACCTCGGCATTATAATCAGGGATGATCGCGGGGAGGAAGAGCTTGTAGCTACGCCTAAAAGATTAATGCAGGTGGATCCATGTGAAAACTTCTATCAGTTTGCATGCGGAAATTGGATAGCCAATGCAAATGGCACCACTCTGATGAATTGGGAAGAAATATCACCGTTTACAAAAATGGAAAATCTATTCGAGCAGGAAAAAAGAAGTTAGTAAGTTCAGCAAGCGCGAAAAATCTATCAAAATCTGGTCGCTTCTTCCTAAGCAGCGATCATGAGTAGTTACTGCTAAGGAAGCTAAGGAAGCTGTTGTCTTAGGGACGCCATTTTCTCCTATTCA
Organism: Trichostrongylus colubriformis; assembly: GCA_963978905.1. Lineage (NCBI taxonomy): Eukaryota > Metazoa > Nematoda > Chromadorea > Rhabditida > Trichostrongylidae > Trichostrongylus > Trichostrongylus colubriformis. The sequence continues at coordinate 36,344,212 of OZ022259.1, forward strand.
AACCGCCTTCTGCAATAGCCTTGACAGGGATACTGTTCTCAATGACGTGCAGTTCCTTTAATGGACCTGCGTTATAGGCCCCAGTTCACTGCCAACGCAACCCCTATTAATTAACATTATACCTTGCCCTCAATCATTTTAAAGGCATATTCCAGGATTAGGGAAACATTGCAGCCCTTCCATATGACCTAATAGTTCCCCAAGGGGGCAGGGAGACTGTCCACATATCAAAGCGCGATGATGAGTCATCGCAGCGCGCGGAGCTCTTAAAGCCAGCTCAGCCTCACCCTGGAGCTCGGCCGCGCCCATCTCAGACGTGTTTGTTGGCAATGACGGTGGCAATGATGGCAATAACGTGGCAAATGAGGCCTACGCATTGTGTGATAACATAAGATAAGGAAGAGATACCAATGGTGAAGGAGACGTTGACATGAGGAAACAGGTGATATCCCAGAATTCCTTCTGATACCAGCCAGCGGGAACTGATTCAAAGGCTCGCTTTCATGGGGCAATCTCGTCTGAGGCTGGATGACAGGAGGCCTTATTTTTGCCCTTTTCGGGGATTTTTTTCGGATTTTTCTTTGTCGTCGTAATCCTCAGCATCTCTGATTTCATATTTGGCGCTTTGACCCCCTCAAGGCAATCCTGAAATATGCCTTTAAAGCACTTTCGATCTCATAGAAATTTGGTGGAGTTCCACATTTCATCATACTTCATTGCCTTATGCACAGCTACACAGTCTACACCAGTCAAAATGCTTATTGATTATCGGATGTCAACCTTTTCGATCTACATTGCGGTCTTTGTCAGATTTTCTGCGTCCCTTGAAAATCAGCCAGTTGTCCCACTTGATGTTTGGTCGGAAGAAACTTTTCCAGTTTTCCAATACCTTCCAATGCTATCTTGGAAAATGTCCTAGCGAAGAGGGACGTTACGGCATGAAATGTCAACATAAATCCTTCATCGTGAAACCGGATTGAGCAGGAAGGGATTAGGTGCGGGCTGTTCTTTGGTATGCGCGTAACGAGATCTTTCCTGCCTCCTTTTGAACTTCGACCGGCTTTATTAGGTCGAAAACTTTGAAGCTTTTCGCGATCCTCGCTACTGTAAAGACTTGCTTACCTTGTAGTGGAGTTCCGGCCAGGTGAAAAATGGAGTTTTCGCCTCTATATTATCCAACATTCGCATGAGGTATCTAATTACAATTCTTTGTTCTGAAAACGGCAACCTTGACCAGCCTTATCAGCTTTTGCAGACTGTAGAGCGTTTCGTTTTCTACAATGCTTTCAGGCCTCCTTACGCAGTTGAACTATTTTTCGTGTGGGCTACGCGCTCCAGAAATGTAGCGCTTCATCAGAAAAGTGGCGCTTCATTTCACAGAACCTCCGAGATCGTCCAGCGTTTCCTTGCCGCAATCGTTCCGGGAAAAGAATATACCCTGCATTTGCGTCAGCTGTTAATGGAGAATACGCTCTCCAGTCAAATCAAGGGATGAATCTAAGTATAAATGAGTACAGATACTTGGGGCCTACTTCTTTTTTGAGTGGCTTCGCTTGGATGTAGCACTCTTATGGAACGCGTATCTGGGTCCTTTTAAATATCCATGATTCCGGTTTTCTGGCTGATCGTGACTCCTTTTTGAAGCTTTTTCAAAATTAGCGGTGCTAGTTTGGTAGATAGCTCCCACTTCCGAATCATCGATAAGGAGAGCGAGTGGTTAGTTGCAAAGAGCATTCCTAACAGTCCCAGTACCTCCTTCACCCTTACCTGAACGTGTTCTTGCGTTATCATGGTTGATCGTCTCGATAGTGTTGGACAAATTTTTCGTTTGTGAGAAGTGTGGCACAGCGCGTGCCACTCACATGTCGACCCCAGAAGTATAATACATACCATATGCGTCTTCGACTTGAGAATTCCATTGAAATCGGCTATAAAATAGCCACGGGTTTATTCTGTTATCAACTCTGAAGCAAAAAGGATTTTAAGATGTGTTACCTATACCTCAAATTGTAATTTCTGTAGCGCATTCACCTCAATACCGAATCTATGGCGCACTCCGTGAATAGTCGGATGTCGTTTGCTTTTCACTACCAACCCAGAGTGAATTTTAGTTTCCTTTTCCACATAGAACGTGTTACAGACTCTTATTCGTGAGCCTATAGCTTACAAAGCTGAGCTCACGGTGTCCAACTGACAACATCAGAGTCCTCCAACCATTACCATTTATTTGCGCATTTCCGCTCATTTGGCACCCTTTTTCTGTCCCTGCCTCCGCTGCCGTTCATAACATCCTTACCAATGAGGTGATTTATCTATCAGAATTGGTCTGATGACTCCAATAAGGCTTAATTGAAACCATTCGACCAGGGCTTAGGGAGACTGTTTTCGACCAAATGGAGATGAGTACGGGCCCAATCATGTTGCAACTACAGAAAATTGCTATTACGCAATTCCAGAAGTACTGAATTCGACAGAACAGTCAACATCTGATGCTATTACACATGCTCGCAAATTCTATCACAGTTGCGTTCGGGCTGAAGGAGGAAGGGATTCCACAGGAGTTTCCGGAATTGACCATGTCATGGGTAAAATCGAAGTAAGCCTCGTAATTTGGTTTCTCCTTCATTTCTAACGAGTCGGGTCAGCTGGATGACGCCGGCCTACTCTTTTTTACATCAGTCACCTGCGACACTTTCAGAATCAAGTAAAAATTGCGTGACAACATCGCCACCCTTAACAGTGCTCCATAAACATACTTAACGCCCTACCATAAAGAGCATGCAAATGGAGTGAAACTGCCTTCGTATTGTACGCATAGTTAGACTTTAGAAATTCGGTATCTTCCCGATGCTAAGTGAAGAACCTTTCGACGAAGCTCAGTTCAACGCAAAATTTGATTTCACTTGGCTACTTGCGTACTTCAACCAAGACGAAATTGTGATGGACGTGATCGTTCCAGAAATCGTAGAAATTGAAGACGAAAAGATGATCTCGGCAAGTTCATATCAGTTTACTGTCTCTTTTTTGGGGGGAGGGGGACCGCAAGAGCGAGGAGATAGTAATGCTCACCGCTCAAACAAGATTGGTGCTAGTAGGCAAAGAGGTATCGAATAAGAAACAGAAGCACGAGAATCACAGAGACCAGAGGAACGGGAAGTCGAAAAACCCGAAGGAATGTTTATTAATCTTTCTGCCAACTCTCAGACCGGAAGTGGGGTGCGCATCACTGAAAGTCGGTCGCGATAGGTGAGGATCGCTTCTTATGTCCTTGAGTGTCCGGTGTTCGGTTCCGGTTTTGCGTAGGTTTGTCCGCCATCTTGCCAAATTGGTCTAATTCCGTGACAGATGGTCTGCGTTCAGACTTAGCGATTTTGCGATTCTACGTTTTTGCGATTTTGCCTTTCTTACAGGATTTCCTCGTGGTATTCTTTTTATTATGAACGTGCCAATCTTAGATTTGTGTTTGTTTTGTGTTTGATGTGTTTTATGTGTTTGTTCTGTGTTTTATTGTACTTGTTGTCATTATGACTGATTTGTCATCACTGTGCGTCTTACCAGTCGCTGTTATGGTTTTCTTCCTCGTAACCCACACTTGTTTACTTTTTCAGGGTTGATTCTTATTCGATGTGATTCCGTTTGCTGTTGATATACTGGCCACAATTTCATTGTATGTGCGGATATAAGGTCTTCTGAACAGGTTTGTTCTAGTTCTTTCTTTTTGTTTGTTTCTTTTCTTCGTAGAAAAGGTTTGTTCCATGTGCATCAGACGTTGATTAAATATTTTCGTGAGTGGTTTCATTTTGTCCGTTGCTTTGTTATTGCACTTCTCTATTCTTTGGATTATTGATGAAGTTTGATTTCCAATTTCCTTCTTTTGGCATCTATTGTGAGCCTCACTCGCTGTTTCTCTTTTTTTTGGATTGATGTATCCTTGGATGGCTTTGACATCTGCCCAAAGTTCGGAAAGATGTGGAAACCATCCATAAAAGACTTCTACCTTCAAAAGACCGGCTTAATGTAGTAATTACGCTAACATTGCTGGAATACAGAGATGATAATCTCATTATCAGGTAACATTAGTTCATTACGTTCCTGGAGTTTATTAGTGCCAGTGATATGTATTTTATATGTACTCCTTAGTAATAACTTGAACGAAATGTAAAGGAGCTTATCACCTGTCGGGATGGCAGAGAAGGTGTGGAACATTGGTGGTGGACAAATCTATTGAATGCGCCCGGAGCTATGTAGATGAGCTGATGATTACAAAAATACAAAATGAATGAGTACTACTTTACTGATTGCTATCATCTACCATTGCTATCGTATTGATGTTGAGTTTTTCTCAATTCATACTACTCGTTATCATCAATGACCTTGGACCTTGGACCGTTTACATAATTAGGTATTGTTCCTTTGCTTAACATATCTTAACCATTTGCTATTCACTATTGTAACTTGCTTCGAAAATTTGGGGTTTTATCAAAGACCATTTTTACGATTTACCTGTTAACTCTTTTCCCGGTGGTTGCCTTAAAGGAGATGTCTCTGAAGTTTTATTCCCTCGAATCTCAAGTTGACGATGGCAGATACGCTTTAGACTCTATAAAAACCTTTTTGTCAAAAGGTAGAACGGTCTGCTCGATCCATGGAGTCTGTAGTTCATAGAGATTTTGCTACACATTTCAGTTTTATCACATTTTTTATTAGACTGATTTCTCAGCATTGGTCATATTCCAAAATGATTATAAATTTATTAATTAAATCGAGAGCCTAAGGTACGACAATACGGATAATTTCAAGAAGTCATTTACGAATATCGTTCACCGTTTCTTCACTACAATAACACACTATAATAACTTCACTACAAAACACTTCATGCAATACACATTATCTTTCCACCACCGAAGTTCCACACCTTCTCTACCATTCCGACAGTGGTCCGGTCAAATCCTTTACAATTTCGTTGAACTTATCACTGAAGAGTACAATATAAAATACACATCACCGACACTAATAAACCCAGTAAGGTAATGAATTTATGTTACCAGATTATCATCTCTGTCTCTACATTAAACTGGTTTTTTAGAAGTAGAAGCTTTTTAGGAATGCTTTCCACATCCGTCCAGAGTTCGGACAGGTGTCAAAGCCATTCAAAAATACACCAATCCTAAAAAGAGAAACAGCGAGTGAGGCTCACAACAGATACCAAAAGAAGAAGATTGAAAGTTAAACTTCGTCAATAGTCTAAAGAATAAAGCAGTGCAATAACAAAGCAACAAACAAAATGAATTCACTCACGAAAATAATTAATCAACGTATGATGCAAATGGAACAGACCTTTTCTCCGAAGAACAGAATGAACAAAATGAAACAGCCGAAACAAACCTGGTCAGAGGGCGTTATATCCGCACATACAATAAAATTTTGGCCAGTACAGCAACAACAAATGGAATCACATCGAGCAAGAATGCATCAACCCTGAAAATGTGAACATGTAAACAAATATGGGTTACGAAGAAGAAACTTCCGGTCTGAGAGTTGACAGAAAGATTAGTAAACCATTCCCTCGGGTTTTCCGACTTTCCATTCCTCCGGTCTTCGTGCTTCTCGTGCTTCTGTTTCTTATTCGCTACCTCTTTGCCCTCTTCCTTTCGTTCGTTTATTGTGTGCAGCTCCTCAAAAGTCGTTATTGAACACACACGAGCCTCCCTACCGAGGGAGGCGGCGGCACTACAGAGCTTGGGTCTTTAGAATTAGCAACGGAAACATCCCTATATTTGGATAACATCTCAGAACAGCGTGTCTTCTGACGGGGCTCGTAGCGAAAGCCCGGAGTGAGTGATTACATATTGCAGTCATTTTCTTATTTAGCCTATTTTAGTTCAACATGAATGTATTATATTTTTTCGTGCTTTTTTGATCTAATAGCTGTTTTCTTAGTCTTCTTAGTCTTCTTCACAGGTTATGTTAGTGATACAGGTTGCTGTTGTTCGTGTGTTACGGATTGGGGGAAAGTTCATAGCCGTCAGCCATGTCCGTCTTCAAAGTATACCAGCGCGGCCCTTGGGACCACCTTGGGGGCTTGCAACACCTTCATAGTTACTATCATCCTTAGTTTCGAGCAAATTTTGCTTTTGCTGCCTTCAAATCTCAAAGTGAAGGGGGAGCGTTTACCTTGTGTTCGTTGCATATGGATTGAATTGCGGTCTTAACACGGTATGATGTGTAGTTTTCAAAAATTTCTGCCACTCCAGTCCTGCTTTGCTGATTTTCTCTCGATCAAAAAAAAAAGAACCCGAGGTGTCATTCCATATATACCTGACGATGGATTTTCAATTCGATGGTTTTTCTTCGTTAAGAACACGAGTAATCACTCCGAGGAAAGGCAAAAAAGGAAATTGTGTGTAACTATTTTTATTCATTTTGCTAGCAATGATGCTTGCCCTTTCAGTTTATTCCGAGGAAAAGTTTGTTGACTTTCATAAGCGAAGAGACCACAACAAATATTTACACCGAATTTCTTCTTCGTCTGGTAAGGAACACATCGCCATATCGAGACTCTCTCAAAATTCAAATGGATTTCCAATCATATTCGTCGTTCAGATCTAAAGTCTTAAAAACAGCATTAGGGGTAGGAATGCGGTAATGGAGAAATTCCTACAAGAAGTCACTCACATGGTAGTCCTGTGCCTAGGAAGGCTATCTATGGTTAAATTCCGGTGGAAAAGCACCCCTCCGAGCTGTAGAAACGCCGCAAATTACCGCAACCATGCAGCTGTTCCCCTCTTGGACACAGCGGTCCTGCCTCCCGATGACGTAATTCCCGATTGACTGGCGTGGGAGCGGTCAAGGAGATGCGGCTGGATCGAAGGTTTTGCGGAGCGCTTTTGCAGGTTTAGCCTAAAGCTCACTCCAAAAAGTAGATGCTGTCGTATTTCTAAACATTCCTTTGTGTTTACTTGGCAACATGCCAATGGAAAACTAGATCCGACTACCAGCCTCTTGACGGGAAGTCGTCCGCGCCTAAAACCATCGGTGGGGAGGGGGTCCTATTTCTCGGGTTTTTGGACATTTCCATCCGTTTTTTCTCCACTGTCCTGTTACTAGGCATCGCGACTTTCATGTGCAATACTACTTTTACGTTTTGTCCGACTTTCCCCTAATGCTGCCTTTAAATAATGTCTTTTAAAGTGCGTTTCATAATTATAAAGTCACTCCAAAATTTTCGGTTTTCAGAAGAGACAGCTAGCCAAAAATTTTCTAAGTATTTTTTATAGATTCTTCACCACAGAAAACAAACTTGATGAACAGAAAACAAACTTGATCTCATACTAGTTTTGATGACATCTTTTAACCCGACATTTTCATGAATATATTCTGATTTATGTGTCGTTTCATAATTATAAGGTCACCCCGAAGATGCAGAAAATTCGCTGGGGTTAAAAGCCCATGCGAAGGAGCTTATAATCTATGACTCCCTCCTGTTCAGGAACGACCTTGACTAGCAGCAACCGCAATTTCGTTGAGCGACCTACGTGAACAGCATTGCCGTACTTTGGGACGTAATTATGAAAAGCCGGTTGACTCCATCAGGAAACTGATTTCTTCGTAAGATCTTCTAACAGTCTCTGGAGTCCACTCTGCAGGTTTTTGAGGCAAGGTTTAATGCAACCTCGTTGCCGAAAACAACCTAGGCCATCATCCTTCTCCCACAAAAATTGCCAAGGCCCGATAGATTGACGCACTTCTCAGACCGAGCTAGTATTACCTCTACCCGTCAGCACCGTAGAAATAGAATTTTTTCGGACTCTAAAGTACAATTTAGATGGAACTATTCGCATACAGGGTGCAACTGTAGTGCAAATTCAGTTTCGTTCAATCCGTGCTTGAGAACAACTTTGTAAATTGAAGTCGTGCCGTCTTGTGGTGTGCTGTAACCCTCGAAAACTACTTCATTATTTTTTTGGTGATGTTTCTGCTCTTCCTTGCTACTGTACAAGCTGTGGTTTCAGAAGGAGAATGGCTCAACTCCAAACAAATCCATGGAGGAGGTGCTGTAGGAAGTGGCCCTCAGAATTTCTTTCTCGTTAATGACAATGATCTCATGTCGGAGTCCAGAGCCTGAAAAACATCTGAAGACACTGGATGACTCAAATGTTATCTGACTGAGCACGGCAATCTTCCGATTTTTTTTTGGAATTGCTCTCAAACTGAGCCTAGCACCGCGAGAAACCCGAATCTGGGCTTTTCTCTAGGAACATAGCAGCTAGCCACAGGACTATTGAGCTCTCGAAGATGCATTTGGAAGATATATCCACCTTCATAGATTTGCTGGAGCCTCAAATTCTTTCTTTTTTTTCTGGATGACCTTATAATTATGAGATGGTGCGAAAAACGAGAAATACTTCAAAAAACCTGAGGTAAAGGAGACTGCAACCAGAAACCGGATACGGGAGTCACTTCAGGTGAGGAATCCGTCTATGAGACTGAAAAGATTCCTTGATGGGGTGTTGTTGAGAAAACCTGAATTTAAGGGGTGACCTTATAATTATGAAACGCACTGTAAATAAATCTAATGATTTAAAGACACCATTAGGGAAATTTCTGCAAATTGGGAGATTACGAAAGTAGAGGTGCTCAGTAATATAACAGTAGAAAAAGAACGACATAAAACGGCGAAAAAACCAAGAAATAGAAACCCGAATTTCCATTTTCTCTCTCTCGTCATCTGCGTCCCTGGTCGGAGTGGACTGAAGGCAGGCCAGAGTCTTGACCAGGCGGCCGCGATTGTCGTCCCGCCACTCCACGTAGACTCCCCCGGGCGCATAACGGCATAACGGTATGACGAGTTGCGGGGCCGCCATAAGACCCCAAGTCGCGTTTCTTTCATGCGATTTTCACCAAATGTGACCCCTTCTGAAGTAGATGGTTCGTTTCAGAGAACATGTACTTCCAGATCTCAGTTTTCCCTTACCCCTGATGGTGCCTTTGATGACTTATATATAAAATTACCAGAGAGCGCAGTAGTGTTTTGAAGAGAGCGAACACAACCTCTCAATAATAGCCAAATCGTTAGAAAAGTTGGAGTGGAGGTGCAAGTGGTGTGATAGTGCAGAAGAAGAAGCAAAAACGAAAACACATTGAACGCAGCCTTCATTCACCCACTCATTTCTGAACGGCGGATGAACGAGGTCGTGATCTGTGCGTTGGAACACACTGGATCATGGAGAATAGGCTCAGCAAAGGCTAGGCGATAGAGCTCAAGTAGGTCTCGTCACGAATTAGAAGCTGCTGCACCTTGAAAGAGTCAATGTAAGAAAATAGTATAAGAAAACGAGCAAAGGCGGATTTTAGGTGGTGTAGAAGTTTCCATGCAGCCCTTCTATTAGACGTTACACATTAGGTCGAACGCGAGGCCCGCGATGTAAGGCGTTCACCCGGCGTAAACGACCCACAGGCATGTAACTAGTCACTGCAGCCACCAAGTCAGTGTCTTATACTTTGCTCCGAACTCTTATACACATTCCACGATATGGCTGGCCGATAATTGTTTTCATTTTGAGATTTGGCTCTTCCACCAACATGCGAGGATTTGTGACGGTCATATTTGAGTTTGTACATCATATACATTATGACTAAGGCATGAAAAAACTGATGAAATTTTACGATTAGGTAGTGAGTGAGACGAGAATTAGACTACCACTGAAATCCTTGATACTCAAGTGAAAAGTTCAAGATATGACGTTACCTACTTGACTGACACTGTGAAATCCATTCAAAGCAGCAAGAAAATGAAAGCGGAGCCGAATTTTATAGAATCTACCGTTGATAGAAAGATCAAACCTCAGCTCGGTATGCATCTATTGGATAAAGAAACCGTATTCAGCTTGATATGCCTCTATTGGATAAAACTTTTCCACAACCCAAGCAAGCATGAATCCAGAGTAAACCTGTTCTGTTCCAGATGAAACTGATAGCAGCAGACAGAGGTATCAACTATTACAAAACTAAGACTCCATCAGATATCTTGGCCTTGAGGAAGCTTATGAAGAAGATTTATGCACTGTCAACCGCATCAAATTTGCAAAAGTATCTGGATAGCGGCGATTCTCCGTTCATGAATTTGAATCAGGTGGACGAAACATATAAGGTAGCATTCATGAGCAAGTGATCCCAAATTTGTTGTGAAGGCGAAAGTCTAATATTGTCTGGAAATTAGTGGGTGTAATTTTAGGAGAGCAAACCGATGATGCTTCGCGCATTAGGCTAGCGGGGCCTACCCACTGCATTCTAAGCCATAAATAAAGTGTCTTTAGTAAAAAGTGGCTACTGTAACAACAAACAACCATATGTAAATAGAACAAGTGAAATTATCTGCCTTTGTCCGGGAAAACGAGCTGAGATAGAAAAAAACGAATACTTTCTACAAAAAAGGAATCCGCAGAATCCATAACTTGTAGTCCACCAACTTCGCGCTGATACAACAGGACGGTGATCGGTGTCACAATGTTACCGAATATGCCGTGCTTTCATTTTGACCGTGCAGCGTTGCCCTTGTCAGGTGTTATGTTGGATACGAAGGGAACACTGACGGTTGTTAAGTGGAGTCGACTGGGCAGACGAAGAACGTCCTTTGAACGGAGTTTGCACGTATGAAGTTGCACATCACCAAATCTATTGCTGTCTCTATGGTAATTCACATTCCGTGCTAAGAACCACAGTTGTAATGTTGGATTTGGAATGGTCACTTATTGATCAGGACTGATAACAATAGCCAAGCCCGATAAGGTGTTTCAGATGGAAAGTGTCAACGAATATGCGATAGATTTCAAACTGAAACTAGGATGATGATTCCCAGAGTTCCCACAAAGTTGGACTGACAGGGAAAGGCTCCCGGGTCACCGTGGCTATTCAAGATGAGTTGTGTATCTTCCTATGCAGTTTCAAACGGGTATCTCAAATCTGCCCTCCAAATTTGCTAAACGATTATGGGAAAAATGTTACGGACGCCTGAATGATACGGCGCAAGCGGAGGTGCTGGTCATATATGACTCGAGAAAAAAAGTTCTCGGAACTTGGATGGAGCAGCTGGTAAGGGGTCGGGCTGCAATCTGGGGCATGAGAGTTCGAATCTTTGGTGCACTTCTTAGTTTTGCTTTTGCCTTGAGTGTTTGCTAAACGTTTGCAAAACGCTTTTACGCTTCATTAAAGCATTCCGCGCCCCCCACTGTTGAGTAACATGGGAAGATTGGTTCTTTTCCGGATAATTGAACATACTGCCCATCTTTTTTATCATATTATTCTGCGATTGTGAGGAATCTGGCGTTGTTGCCTAAAACGACTATGATATCCGTGCTCACGGCTCGAATTACTCCTCTGTGCAAATTTTCGGCCAAATCGAGTTTTTGGCCTAACATCGAAAAATTAGGGGTGCTGAAGGGGTAAGTAGTAGTTTTCGAATTTTTTTTCTACAAAAATTCGTGCTACCTGGACAAAGATAACCTAGACATATCTATTACAGATGCTCATGACAAAAATATACGTAACAGGCGTCAAATAAGGGCATTTTCTCGGCAAGGGTCAATGACTTCTCCTTCGTTGAATGGGTTGCAAGCCATCAATATTTTCGAAATTTGGTCAAATTCTCGAAATGGCTAAAAACTTGTACAGTGGGGTAGTATGGCCGCCAAAAAACGGAAATGGCTCTGATTTTGCGCGAAAACGTCTGGCTCGACCGCCATAGACTTCCGAACGTACAATGTAAGAGTACCATATTCAGGAAAAGCTCCGTAACTCTGCTGGCCATGTAAGAACAATTGTATATGTTCACATGTATTTTCAAACGGGGATCTTAAATCTGAATTCCAAACTGCGAAGCGATCCTAGGAGTGGAGTTTTGGCGGTTTTTCTAAACAAATAATACTATTGCGCGGTAAGTTCGGAAGCCCATAGCGCGCGAGGCAGTCGCTCTCATGCAAAACCAGTGTGCTTTTATTGTTCAGATATTGGTGCAGATGGGCCATTAATAGAGGCATGGAAAGCACTTGGAGAACACGAAATAGAATGGCTTGCGCTCTTGCTTAACATGGTGTCAATCAGAGTAAAAATTTCGGATATGTGTGGGTCCAGAACTAGCTATCTCACTTTAACAGAAGGGCGACGCAGTGCAGTGTTCCAGCTACCGCGAGATAAAGTTGACCTAGCTTTCCTTGACCTAGAAAAGGCCACCGACCGTCTACCCCGACCAGTAATCTGGAGCGCACTTCGGGGAGGACGGACACCTGAGCACTCGACGTCGTCTGCATGCAGGACATGAGGCTAGAATTTCATCTTATCTCACATGAGCTCACAAGTTAGGGTAAGGTAGGTGGTGGTAGTACACCAAGAATTAGCTCCGAGCTCGTTTTCTTCACCTAGTTGGCATAGTTAAAAATCTTACAGAGAGACCACTGCTGATGATTCTCTACGCTGACGACATCGCCCTGATAGACTAAAATGACGAGAGTCTTCAGGGTTCCTCTGCCATCAACTATGCCCAAGAATTCTAAAGGACAGGGGTACCAACTACTAGTAAAGTCGGCAATGCTCTATGGCAGCGAGTACTAACCCATGAAAAAGAATCACGAAAGAGGATCAGTTCGCCGTAATGAGAATGCTGAGATGGGCATGCGGCTTGACAGGTTACAGCATGAGGAAGTCAAAGCGGCCATGAAAACACCATCGATACACAGATAAAGCTGAAGAAGCAGCGGCTAAGATGGTGTGGAACGTGCTTGGAAGGTCGGCAGGCCACCATTTAAAAAGGCTATAGAGTTCATTGTAGACCGCAAGCGACGGCGAGGAGCCTCAAAGAAAAGGTGGAGTCATCAAGTGCGACCTCACAGAAGATAGATGTCACGACGGAGAATATCTTGAATAGAAGTAAACGGCGGCAACTGACAAGAGCAGCGGACCCTGCGACGGCGCGGTATTGAACGCTAGAGAAAACAAGGTACAGTCCATTTCGGAGTGCCTGGCAGGGCGTGGCTACGGAGTGAAAGCGCGACCGAGTCAGAGCACACTTGATAGATGTCCGTCAAACAGCTGATTTCGTCTGTATGCATTACTTTGCTAATTTTTGTTGATTTCTATTAATATTCTGTGCCCCGACGCTGATTTTTAGCGAGGTAAGTGAATTTTGATAAAAGTGACAATTTGCATGCATTGTGCACCGTTTAACAGCGATCGTCACTTCGACACGATGTTTCTGCCTTTTTTGTAATTGTCCCTGGTTGTTTTCTGTTTATTCTAAAGACATTTGAAGGCACATTCCAGGATTAGGGAAACATTGCAGCCCTTTCACATGACCTAATAGTTCTCCAAACGGACAGGGAGGCTGTGCACATATCGAAGCGCCATGATGAGTCATCGCAGCGTGCGGAGCTCTCGAAGCCAGCTCGGCCGCACCCTAGAGCTCGGGCGCTCCCATTTCAGACGTGATTGCTGGCAATGACGGTGGCTATGATGGCAACAACGTGGCAACTGAGGCCTACGATTTGTGTGATAATATAAGATAAGGAAGAGATGCCAATGATAAAGGAGACATTGACATGAGGGAACAGGTGATATCCTAGAGTTCCTTCTGATACGAACTGACTCAAAGGAAACGGAAATCTCGTTCCGCGGAAATCTCGTTCAAGGTCAGATGAAAGGAGGTCTTATTTTTGCCCTTTTCGGAGACTTTTTCGAATTTTTCTTTGTACGCGTATTCCTCAGCATCTCGGATTCCATAGTTTAGCGCTTTGACCCACTCAGGTAATCTTGGAATGTGCCTTTAACTCAATGCTCATCACAGTGATTCTAAAGCTTATCTGTTGTCCAGCCGTCTTGTTCCCACCTTCTCCGTGAGTTCTGTTGTTGTTTTTGATGTTTCTTCTTCTTCGACTCGGCTTTCACCACGATTTCATCGATGTGCTCTTTTGAATGTAGAGTGCACTTCTTGACAGTGTTCTGAACTCCATAGTCGCTTTTAAAACCGGATATCCCGGTGTTATGCCGCAGTCGTCAAGGTTTTGCTGGTTTCTAAAATTCTTCTTATCCTGTTTGCTTTATCCACACTGTGATTGGGCTTTCTTTCAAAACCTATTCATGTTCACACCATCTCTCATACATGGTCATGTAGGTCTACCGACTGCATGTTGCTGAGCTGCCTTTGTTTCGCTGACTGTCGCTATTCTTTCATACTGCAACGGCTTTGTTACTGACACACTCATATTTGTTACAGACTGGGTTTAATGATGCTATATTGCTTTTTAGAGTTCTTTGTACACGGTTGCACACACCAACACTTCTTACTGACCCCTTCTTACCCTGGACTTCCGTCCTTTTATACGAGGTACTTTAACTAACGCTATTACTAATTTTAGTTTCATTTCTATATACATAATAATTCACAGAAAAATTTACAAACAACATGGATTTGGTCAAATCAGTTAAGTGACCTGAGGTACTGTATACTTACTTACTTGGATACTTGGATGCTCCTATCGGCTTGTCGGCGCGGGGCCCATCTTCCGCCACAGATCGCGGTCCCTCGCTGCAGTTGGCCACGGTTTGGAGTCGCGTCTGAAACGGTAGAACAGTCTTGTGGTTTGTCGAACAGAATCTGCCCAGCGTATTGGAGGTCTGCCCATCGGCCTCTTAACATCTCGCGGACTCCAGTCGGTGACTGCTCGCGTCCATCGTCCGTCGGTCCTCCGTTGAATATGTCCGGCCCATTGTGCTTGCTTCGGGCCATGTACTTGAGCGGGTCTGCCAGTCCTGATCTCTTGCGCATGTCCTCGCTGCTCAGTCCTTCATTCCTGTGCCGGTGAGTGGTGTATCCAAGCAGGTGTCTCTCCATCGCGCGTTGGGCGGCTCTGATGCGGCTCAATGTCGTGCTAGTGTATGCCCACGTCTCCGATCCGTAGCACAGTGCGGGGAGTACGCATGTGTTGAAGAGGGTGGCCTTCATCTCGCGTTCCCGTAGTGTGCTAAGCGCCTCCTTGATGTTGTTGTATGCTGCCCAACCGGCTCTCGTCCGTCTCGTCAGCTCCAAAGTCAGCGTGTTTTTGGCATTGATAGCCCTACCAAGGTAGATGTACTCGGTCGCTTCCTCTATAGGTTCACCATTCAGCTTGATCGCTCCATGTGATTCCGCCTCCGCTGCTGTTTCTTTTCGGATGTACTGCGTCTTCTTGATGTTAATGCGTGGAAAGGCCTTTTCGCTCTCCTTGTTTAACTGAGTCAACATCTTCTCCGCCTCGTCCATCGTTCTTGTGATCAGTACTATGTCGTCAGCATAGCGTAGGTGTGTCAGCTTCTCACCGTCGATTGAGACTCCGTACTGTTCCCAGTCTAGCTGTCGGAATATGATCTTGAGCGCGGCAGTGAATAGCATAGGAGATACGGTGTCGCCCTGCTTGACTCCACGATGCACTGGAATCTTCAATTCATTGGAAAATAGCTTGAGAAGCAGCCAGTTGTTCCTATAGCAGTCGGATAACGCGGCAAGGTATCCCTCCTCGATGTTCAGCTTCTCCAGTGCTCGTAGCAGGAATCCGTGGTCGAGGTGGTCAAACGCCTTTCGTAGTCGATGAAGGTGAGCACGAGTGGCAGCTTGTACTCTCGGCAGCGCTTCACGAGTTGGGATACCGCTTGAATGCGGTCGGCACAGCTGTATCCGCTCCGGAATCCCGCTTGCTCTCGTGGCTGTTCCTCCTCCAATCTCCTTTTCAGTCTGTTCAGCAGGACCTTGGAGTAGGTCTTGTAGAGTACGCTGAGTTGAGCGATGGGACGCCAGTTGGACAGGAGTTCCCGCGGTCCCTTCTTCCGCAGCAAAATCAGCTTCGCTATTCTCCAGTCCTCCAGGATAGGCTTGCCGTCAAGATGCTCCGAAAAGATCCTCGACAGCGCCCTGTGCAGGTTCGGTCCTCCTGCCTTGAGCAGCTCGGCGGTGACCCGGTCAAGTCCTGGTGCGCGGTTTGGCTGCATTTAAGAGATCGCATGAGGCACTTCGGAGGCGAGAACTGCAGGCACGTTTCCGGGGTGGTAGTTTTTTTACGGTAGTTGTAGGCGATCATCGCAAAGTTTGGTGTAGAAGTCAGCGGCAACCTTCTCGATGCCAAGCCGGTTGATCACGGCGCCGTCTTCGGTCCGCAGCGCCTCGATAATCCCTCGCTCGGTCGTCAGACTCCTCCTGGCAGGCTTAATGCTTCGCCTGTTAGACGCTGCTTCCTCCAAAATGAGGTTGCGGTACTGCTTCAAGTCGTGTTCATAGCTAGCTCGGTATTGTCTGGAGATGATTATAAGCTCCATGTGGCGTCTCGGATCGAGCGCGAGCTCGGCACGTGTTTGCAGCAGCTCCCTTGTTCTCCTCGAGAGCCTCCGTTCTTCGTGGACCTTTCCGGGTACTGTGGCAATGGAGGCCGCTACAGCCAGGTTGTTGAGTAGCTCCTCGTACGTTGAATTCGTGTCAACGTTGTCTTCAATGTAGCTATGTGCTGCTTCCGGGTTAAACAGACTCGGTGGCTTCCTTTCATGATAGCGGAAGGGGCGGTGTGGCATGACGAAACGTCCGCGCAGCATTCGATGGTCGCTTCCAACTGAGAATGGGACGACGACGTCGACGTCGGCGGGCAGGGTCCGCGTGCTTACCAGAAAGTGGTCGTTTTCGTTTTTGTGCTGGCAGTTCGGGAAGCTCCAGGTCCCAGGTCCACTTCCTCCGCTCCGCCTTCCTGAAGAAGGTGTTCGCAGGGAAGAACCGGTTTCCGACGATGAAGTAGGCGAGTCTATCGCTAGCCTCGTCCCTCTCACCGAATCCGTGGGGTCCAACTCGGAACTCTCCTAGTCGTCGTGATCCGAGTTTAGCATTGAGATCTCCGTAGATGATGGTGAATCGGGTCCTCGCCTCGCGCAGTAGATCTTGTAGCTGAAAGTAGAACTCGTCGCACTCCTGTTCTGTCGCCTGGCTGGTGGGCGCGTAGGTGTTTATGACTATCACACGAGAGCGGCCGAATTGGAGGGAGATGAGGGCCAATCTGTGCGACATAAATCTCACTTCATGTACTGCGGGTGCA
Source organism: Trichostrongylus colubriformis (assembly GCA_963978905.1). Lineage (NCBI taxonomy): Eukaryota > Metazoa > Nematoda > Chromadorea > Rhabditida > Trichostrongylidae > Trichostrongylus > Trichostrongylus colubriformis. The sequence continues at coordinate 36,361,308 of OZ022259.1, forward strand.
ACGTGCACCGCTATCGCAAAGCCCACTCTTCCTACGCTGCTCCGTTCGTCCCGTGCTCCCATGAATACATCAGTGCCGTCGATCCTCCTCGTTCGCTTCTCGCACCTCCTTTTCGTTTCCTGCACGCAGACGTTTGAACTATCAGATAGCTGTTCCTCCTTCCATGCTTGAGATAGTCCTCGGCAATTTAGTGTACATATTCTGAAGGTCCTGGGTCCTCGTCTTTGAGTCTGCCTTGCAACCAGAGATCTCTTGCGCTCTGCCCTACTCGCTGATTCCCACGCCGCCGTAAGGGAGCGACTGGGCGCCGGGTACTCGGGTGTTCATGGTTCTTGAAGATGGCTTTGGCTAGTTTCCGTCCGGTGGGTCGCCTGCCCTGCCGGAAAGGTTGTAGCGTTCCCGTGTTTGGTTCAGCAGCTCGGAGACTGCCTATCCTGCGGCAGCACGTGGAGGTCCGGGATTCGCCGCCGAGGTACTGTATACGTAAAACAAATAAAAAACAAACCCGTGTCAGCAAGCAAATAAGTACTCGCTAAATAAATGAGAAATTTGCAGCTCTGCACCAAAATCCCTAAGCATTCCATCTGATAGACTGCTACAAGATGTTAAGAACTATGAGGAAAATAATAAATCTTCATCACACGCTTCATTGTTGTTGGCAACTAGAGCCTCTTTCAGTCGCGCAGAGCCTTCCTCCTTTAGCGCTTCTCCACACCATCCTTCGCAGAGGTGCCTTGATTTCAGACCTTGATGAAAATTTAGTTCTTGATCAATTGTCATAGGTGGGGAAGTTCCAAAAAATTACTGTTTCCAGTCTATCCGTGGATCGACCACTTTTATTGAGGCGATGCTTGAGGTAACTCCATAACGGCTCTACGGGGTTGAAAAACCAATGAAATGGAGGAGGCCTAATAAGTTAGCTCACCCCCCATATCATCACTGATCCTCTCAGCAGCATAAGAGCGTAGCACTGCTACACCGAATCTACTGGCGACGAAATGGTCGAAGTAAATATTGCGTAGCGTGATGAGTTAAAGGCGCTGCATAGACTCACGCACATTTATCAGAGGCGAACCTTTTTGCTATCTATAGCTACTTCATCGCCGTGTAGGATGAGGTAGTCTACAGGGGTGCCAAAAAAAGTAATTTTGTCTCGTCCACTTTCACCCCACTTTAGTCGAACTACAGCAAATTCTGTTGAGGTATTCACATCCCCAGATTCAAGAGCACACCTCAGTCTATCACTATACTCCGTGGCAGCCTTCTGCACGAGCAGGAACGGGAGCGAGGAAATATTGAACAAGATGTGTCACCTCAACTGGGCGAAATCCGAATTTCGTCGCCCTCGTTCACAACCTTGCTGAGGTCCGTTCACTCTGGGTACCTGAGGGGATTCATACTGGGTGGTGTTCTTTAGGATCCCGTTTTTTCCGGGTTTCCAGCGCCCTTCGTTTCCAAGAGCCAAAAGTGCACTTACCACTGAAACTCCTCCGGAGGCGGATTTGGGCATGAATATGATACTTCGGATCATAGCAGCCTTGTCCAAGCAGCAGGGGCTCTGTGACTTCCATGAACCGAAGGGCCAATCCTTAGGAAGCTTACCACAGAAGACCTACCATGGAACGCGGCTCCACTGTTTTAAGGGGACCTTGATACCGTGGGTGATCCGAAGCCCGACTGCGCCGCTTAAAGGTTCTATATTTTTATGAGAATGAAAGTAGTGAGTCTCAGCTTGTTCCTGCTTTTAGAGGAACATTTCGGGAATATTTTTCCCTAATACTTTCATTTCTTTCATTTCCCTATGTTTTGTATAATTGGGAGATGTGAGCCGTGGGCAAAATTACTTTTTTTTTGGCACCCCCTGTATAATCTCTTGCTTCGTAGAGCCTCTGTTGGAGATCTGACGCAAACAGGTTTGACTTCTCTGCTACAGGTCGTCTACTTCAACCTCATCTTTCCAAAGCCCAGGGGGAGAAAATATGTCACAGTGACATGTTTCCACGCAGCAGATTCTTTCATCAGGGGCCTAGATGTCTGTAGCCAATCCTCGAATATCTCATGGTCCATCTCACGATCCTGCATAGTCTGCTGCCTACTCATAAGGACATGGGTACGGCCGGCTACAACTTCACCTTCAGTGGGCGCCGCACTAATGATGCATCGCTTTCCTTTGTTCTTCCCAACAGTTTTGCTACAAGAATACTGCCGCAGCAACACTAAAGCTCACGGAGAACGTGGGAACACAACGACTGCGCATGACACCGGGATATCTGGTCTTAAAATCGACTGCGGTGTTCACAACAGTGTCTAAGTGTGCACTTTACAATTGAAAGAGCACATCGATGACATCGTGATGAAAACCGAGCTTAAAAAAACCATTAAAAGCGAATACCACAAAATTAACATGACTAGGGTAAATGCATGCTTTGAAAAGTTCCAAAATTCATAATAGTCTCAACTAGTGTTTCTACAGGCAGCAGGTAAGTTTTCGAATCACTGTGATGAGTATTGAGTAAAATATCTATGGAATGAACGGAAAACAATCAAAGGCAATTACAAAAAAAAGGCAAAAACATCGTGCTAAGATGGCGATTGCGGTTAAACGGTGCACAGTGCATGCAAATTGGTCACTTGTATAGAAATTCACTCACCCCACTAAAAATCAGCGTCGCGGCACAAAATAATAATAGAAATTAAAAGAAATCAAGCAAAATACATACATACCAAACCAGCTGTTCGACGGGCTACTATCAAGTGTGCTTTGACTCTGCCGCGCTCTCATCGAAGTTCGTAGTTTACGCCCTGCCACGCGCTCCTAAATGGACTGTAACTACTAGCTCATCATCTGAAATAAAAGTGCTCTGCATAGTGAAATGATACAGCCACCTATAATTTATGTAGAAGCTCGTTTCAGAGCTACTCACAAAAGCTCACCGAAAGCATCAATCTACGGATCATCACCAAATCCAGCATAAACAGAAAAAATCCTTCAACATGTACTGAAAACGCAGCTTTTCCTATTCATCGAAATGGTGCAGCCACCTTCTGCTCTTCAGCCGTTTTTGACATCCACTTGCTGAAGCTGTTTGTTGCCGCACACAGTATCTTCCTTCTCAAGTAATAAATGCAATCTAATTTGAAAGATTTTAATTTATCGTGGAGTAAGGGCTGAAGATAATCAAATGTCAGATCGCACTTAAATTGTGACGGCTTCACGCGGTCTTCATTAATTTGAAGTGAATTCTGCGGCGTTCAGAACCAGAAGAGTTATCGAAGGCACTGCTACGCTTCAAGGTATAGATGAGCGCAGCATTCCAACAGAGGAGTGAAGGTTTTTTATAGGTTCATTCCGCTACCAGGCAAAAAGTGAGGAGGGTGTTGTTCGTAACTCATGAAACCCGAACGATTCTGCCAAGAGGTGGATGAGAACTCATTGAAGAGCCCAATACGTCCTTGAAAGTGCACATGTTCTCGTGAGGGAAAGATTTGAGTTTCAAAAAAAAACTTATAAAGGTGTCACTGTGTGGGGTCAAGAGATTTTTCATGTTTTTTTTGTACCGCAAGGGCGAACCATCGGGCTTGAGTCCTATTAGGACGTGCTTCGTGCTACTTCTTTCCTCTCTGAATCTGCATCGAATCCTTGTTTTTCACGCAAACCAATGGGCCAGTTCTTACCAATCTGAGCAGTCACCATAGTGAAGCCGTCACCGAGTGGATCTTGCTGCCTGGCCACAAACAGTCCCAAGTAATCCCGTGTAGAATGTGTGTAGATTCATGGTGAGGGTTTATGCCGATAGAGACTGCGGAACATTCGGAGAGTTTCAACAGGCTGTGATTGAATGAAGGACTATATGAGCTTAGATAGTCCAATTACAAAGGAAAGCATCTGTCATTTCTCGTTATTGGATACATTAATCTGTGGCTGAATCATTCATTCGGTGGCTGAATCATTTTCGCGAAAAAGAAGTGGCATTTCAAAAGTGGTGAAGAAAATTTTTCATGTTTTCTGGCTGGATTTTGGGTGGATATACGAATACACTACCACAGTGGTTACGTTTCATCACACGATTCCCTCAGAAACACCTAGTTCCTGATGAAACGTAAGAATTGTCGCGCCTATTACTCTATGGGTTTATCGTAGTAGAGGCGCATTACAGAATGAAAGACTGTACATCATGAACGTTTTTGAGGTGAACTGGACAGAATACCTTCTCCTCACGGCACCACCTATTGCTCACCCTTATATAGCTGAGGACCCAAGAGTAGTAACCCCAGGAGAAGAATACACTGAAAAGTAAGCGAATGGTAATGTTTGTCAAAAGGTAGTTTTCGAAGACATTCAAGTCCGCTACGTACCCATTACAGGCTTAACAAAGTTCTCCGTGAAACCTCGCCAAGAACTTTGACTAATTTTGTAGTTATTCATTATATACTAAGGAGGCTGGAATTGCTGGAAAGAAAATATATTGATTTGCTAGAGGTAAGAAAACCAATTGTTGAGAGCAAGCGCTAATTAATTTTCGCTTCAATTTTCGCAGAGAGCAGACTAGCGCGCATTCGAGAGAATTGTTGTGTACAGATATAGAGTAGAGGGAAAATGTGGCAGTATTTGATTTTCCGCTTCACCCTGCTTTCTGCTTCAAAACTGAAGTTCATGCTTACTATTAAAAGTGTCCTGTGAAGTTATGAAAAGCCGTAACACCGAAATAACAGCAGCTAACAATATTTACCATAGCTTATCAGCACTCACGCGTATAACGTGTTGAGCCAAGCACCAAGCCAAGCAGCTAACAATTTTTTTCCGCCGAAAAATAAAAAATAAAGCGTCGTCGTTCTCTATCCACAAATTTTGAATCTCTTTATGCCTTTGTGAATGGCACGTAGACCAAGTATATACAGCTAGCACAGATAACGATCCAAAAAATCACGAAGGGGACCACAAATTAAATTTCTCGCGTGGTGTGCCTTCAAATCAAAGCGTCCTCCGTCGAGGTCATCACTTCTAAGAGGTCGCTCTCTCTCTCTCCATCTCCTTTTTGGAGCTCTACGTGCTCTGTTTCCTTGCGTTTCGAACTCAATAGGTGTTATCATATAGGGTGGTCCTTTAATCTTCTAAGCACAAGTCCGTATCATTGCAGCTGCTGCTGCCTCAGCTTCGGCTGTACGGAAGCAGTCTGTATAAACGTCTTCATCCCTAACTTATCCAGTCGCGTTCAGACATATGCCCATCTTTACATTCTCATTTCAGCTGCTTGTATCTCTCTTTCATGCACATGTCCTTGCCGTAGGAGAGCACTCGCTACCATGTAGAACTGCGGGCTCACCACTGTTCTGTACACTTTGCCGTTGAGTGTTCTGATGCGCCGTCAGTGGCACAAGATTTCCATGGACTCCCTCCTTATCATCCATGCCTCGCTTATTTGGGTCTGCGGCCGAACCTCTAGGCTAGGCCACTCTCGAAGTGCCGGAAGTCTTCTACTCTTCGAAGCTCTTTCCATGGCATCCTTTGTTGCTGTACTTTTTCCTGAAGCTCTTAATTGTACGCTGCCACTGGTATGTCGTCCGCATATAGGACGGTCTTCAGTTTAGCATCCACGATGGGCTTCACAATCACATCAAGAGTGGGGAGGATGAGGAACGGGCTGAGGCTCAACGTTGATGTACTCCTGCCGTAATATGCACTTTGTTTGATAATCCATGCGGAGTGCTTGCAGTTGCCTCAGCCTGTCGTACACATCAATTGTGAGGATGATCAGCCGCTGCGACACAGGAGTTCAGAGTACCTGTCTGGTGATGAAGATGAAGTCGGCAGTAGCTTTCTAAGATTTTCCAGAAGCTATTAGGGCAGTATGAGCCCTAATAGCTTCTGGGAGAAAGACAGAGATTCCTCAGCTTTAAATCGATCAGCCTCTCTTATAGCTTCGTGGTATGCGCTTTCAAAATGATTCCTCGGTTCTCTTTTTTCAACCAGAAGAGTGATGCAATGGAATGCTTCATCACATCACACTTCTGCTTGAAGATAGAAAACATGGTGCTATTTCTCCACCTATCTCCTCCTTTCAGCGGCTGCAGTATTGGTTAATCCAATTAGCCACTACGTTTCGGATTCTCCTAGCGCATTCTATGCATCTATCGGTAAGTTCCCAACCAGTCGCATTCCCGATCTTCATAATTCCTAGCATGCAACGGACGTTTTCATTCCTCCAGGATAGGATGAAACCGACAGTAGTATCCCCTTCAGAGCCTTCGTTTCAAGGAAATTTCTAGTTCAAAAAACCCATTGAAGTAGGTTTGCCTCCTCTCTTGACTTCGGCAGGCCTCCTTAGAATGACAAACTGAGGTCGAACTACTGCTCGTTTCCCCACAACTTCTCGTGCAAGATATCCATATCCGTTTTCACGAGTTTTGCCACAACCCACGAGATCTTCTGAGCTCCGCGATTTCAGTCAGCATTTACATGATTCCTTCTTCCATGTCACGGATTGAGAAACCTCCTCGTTCCGGACCAAGTCGGTTTTCCTCTGTAGCTACCTCGGGTTTCACCCAAAGTTCCTTTGCGCATTGCAAAATGACCTAAGCAGCCTCTTCCAGGTTTCCTGAACTGGAAAACAAGGATGTGGAAGAGCAGCCTCCATTACTCGTCACTACTTCCCATTACTTCCGCCATCATATCCACCGCCAGTTCTTATCTTTGTTTTCTTGGGAAGCTCTGTGACAACTCTATAGATAGAGTACCTAGTTAGGCAGTACCTTGATGTCCTTTACACATTTAGGGAACTGTGATCTTACAGCACATGGTCTATTATTTCCTTTTCTGACGTTAGCCTGCCTCGCATCTGTACCTTCTGAATTTCACATTTCGCGAAGAACATATAACAAATGTCCAAGTCGTGGGCCCTGGCTAGGTTGAGCACCCTTTCTCTATCACTATTTCGATTCCATTTCCTTGCCACGTGCATTCTTCTAGCCCTCTTCCATCTCTACCGACATGGCGTCAAGGTCCGCTGCTGCAACAAGGTGATCGCCTTCTCGTACTGATCTGATGGCTTCATCGAGGCTGGAATAGGTCTCTTGGTTCACGGATTCGAAGCTGCCAGCTTGCAGAGGGCATGCAGTGTTATGGTCCACTACCCCCCACTCGTGTTTACTCTTACGTCTATGATCTATTCGCTGATTCTATTCACGGCAGAGACATAGTTCTTGAAGGACTCTGCAATCGTTATTGATGTTATATTTGATGTCTCCTCCGTTGAAGAAAATTTTGCACCATCTTAGATCTTCCCTGTCTTGGCTCTTTTCTAGCGTGTCTCATGACGGCATGAGACTTGAATACTTCTGCGTCTTGTCAAGTCAGAGGTTCATCGAGACTGCCTGTCAGCGATCTCACATTCGGGGTCCTACTCAAACTATTTACTTTGACGTGGGTCGTTTTCCACGGTCGTCCTCGCATACTGACCACAGAATTCGGGTGAGAATTCCGCTCGCTTGCCAGATGACATTCTAAAATTGACACGGAATTCTGTTACATTAAGCATGTTGTAATCGACTTTGCCTTAGCCTGTCAGTTTAGACCTGTCTAATAACGTCACATTTCTCCAAACGAAATACTCGAAAAGATGAACTTCAGCTGTTTAATGGCTACGTGGACGTTGTTTTCAAACTACTGTTGATCATTCCTTGTGGACAGGATATTTGCCGGATAAACAGCTCGATAATTTCGTTTTGAGCAAGAGGGAGAGCGAGGTTGCCCAGTCCTCAAAATTCATTCGCTATTTATAAGGCTACCTTGACGAATACAGGGACGGTGAGAACATCGATTACATGCAACCGCAGACGCTTTTCCTTGCCATCTTCGTCACTGAGCCCAATGCGTTTGCGGTCGTATCGCATTTTAGGAAGATATTATAATATTGTAGGAAAACTCTCTTGACCATATACCTGTGAAATTGATACTACCTTTCATCTTACCGAGAAAGAGCTTGAACTTCTCGACAAACCAAATTGAGACCTAGGTGAGCCAGTAGGGTTTTGAATGTTGATCACAAAGTTGAAAGTCAAATTGCAAAATGTCATCCAAGGAGGGTTAGTAGAAGTCGAAATTTACTTGGATGATTCGTCGGAAGAGCCCGTTGACATCAACGAGGTTTAGTGTTTGTACAGCCCAACCGGGATAACTCCGAAGTAGTGATCGCGCTCCATAGGAGTTGGGAAGCCTTTTATGCACCCCGCTAATGCTAATGTTTTTGCCTATTGTGTTTTACCATTGCAAGATGCTCCCATTGCAATTTTCGATGCTTCTTTGCTAGGCGCCTGATCATAACCACCATGTGTACCATGCCTGAGACTGACCAGCCCAATATATAAATTTTTTTCTCAACATTTAAAAAAGGATTAAACCTAGTTTATATTTACTGTGGTGATCTTTTCTTAATTTCCGCCCTATCAGACTATATTTGACTTCATCATACTTGAAATACTATACACACTATCTTTGTACCATTATTCAGGGAAATAGGCAATCCAGCATGCTTGAGTGTCGCTGCCGCGTAGGGGTGGCGAGGTCGAATTTCTGCGCGACCGCCCGCGGCGAGCACCACGGCAAGTACGAGTCATTTGGAATTCCGCTCAAGACGCAATGAGCTAGTACAGTGAGGGATTTAAAGGAAGACAAACTCCCAAAGTTCTCAGCTTGCAATCTTGGAAAGTCCCTTACGGTACCAGCCCATTGCGTTTCAAGCGGAATTCCCAATGGCTCGTACTGACGGCGCCGCGAGTGCGACGTCGCAAGCGGAAATTTGACCTCGCGACCCCTACCCGTCGCTGCCTCTAGCGTGTACGCCAGGCTTTACCCCGCAACTTCGCATGATGATCGTGACTAAAGGGTCGGCTGAGGGAACTGAAGCGGCAGTGCACTTGCGTAGGAGAAGGGGAGACCCTCGTAAGGAAAACACCAACTGCTTTTCTTTAGGGCTTGTTATGTGCAGCTATTGCAGTTGATTTCTTGGCTTTGTATGCTTCTTTGGGTTTTGGGTTTCTCTACAACTCTCAGAATTTTTTATCCACTGAATAAAGCGCGGAGGATAGACCCGAGATTGATTGTTTATTACGTCTGCATAAGGCATACGTGAGAGAGTCACAAAAAAAGAACAGCAATATAGAAATCGACAGCACATTAACAGGAAAATACAAAACAGTGAAAAGGACTAACAACGTTCAATCATCTGGAGAATTAGGACTTCTACTTCTCCTGTAGTTTGTTCACAACATATCGTTTCAATTGAGTCTGCGAAAGAGTGGGTGGTATGCTTTTGGACAGCTTCAAATATTTGTTACCCGCTCTAAAGGTGAAACTATTGGACCGTAGGCTAGATTTAGGAGGATCCAAGGAAATTTTCATGGATCCTCCTCTAGTCTTAGAAAGAGACATTTTGTACAAGCTGGATGAACCAGGCCCACACGCGCCCCTTATCAATCTATGTACCAAGCATAAGTCAAAAATTTTGCGCCTTACTTGCAAAGACTGCAGTCCAAAGTGTTTATTACGTGTAGCAGCACTAGGTATTTTTGAGTACGAATAGCCGTTAACCCGAATGAGCAGTTTACGAGTAAAATTATTCTGAACCCTTTCTAGTGCGTAAATATGCCTTTTACTCAAAGGATTAAAAACCGTGGTGCTGGATTCAACCAGTGGTCGTACATAAGCTTTATATGCTCGAAGTAATGCTTTTTCATTCGCTATGTTTAAACCTTTAAATATTTGATAAGTTCGAAGCTGGGCCATGTTCACCTTCCTCCGAATGTGCTCGGAAAAGTTCAGTTTGTTATCATAGTGAAAGCCTAGGTCCCTGACAGATTCAACAGCAGATAATGTGATATCATTGACTGTATAGGATCGTACACAGGACGAAGTTCTTGAACTTAGTTGCATGTAAACGGTCTTCTGAGGGGCAATTGGCAGCTGCCACTGCTTAGACCATTTCACTATCAAGTCAATGCCTTCTTGCAACTTGGACGAGTCATCGTAACCGGAGATAGATTTATAGATTTTTACATCATCTGCATAAACTTTCACCTTAACGCCTAGTTCAATGAGCATGTCGGGAAGTTCGGCAGTATAAATATTAAACAGCACAGGGGATAACACACCCCTTGAGGGACCCCACTCGCTACTCTTTTAATATCCGAGAATGATTGATCAATCTTAACCTGGAAGGTTCTGTCCCTAAGGTAGTTTGAAATCCATTCGGTAAGTACTGGGTGAAAACCAAGAGCTTCCAGTTTGAATATGAGTTTTTCGTGTGGGACTTTGTCAAATGCCTTTGCAAAATCAAAGTAGATAACATCACAGCAACCCTTATTATCCAGAATTGGGTCCAGTCATTGAGGCATTTTATCAGATTTGTTTCGACAGAGCGACCTGGGATAAAACCGTGTTGATTCTTAGAAACGATATTGCTGCCCATTAAATGCTTATTAATGTGATCTTTTAGGATTTTCTCGAATAGCCTACAGAACAATGATGTGATGCTTACCGGCCGATAGTTCTCAGGATCGGACAGAGGATCTTTTTTTTGGTATAGGAGTAACAAAGGAATGTTTCCAGCGTCGGGGAACCTCACCGGACATCAGTGACTGATTAAAAATGTACGCCAAAGGCCCGCAGATGACATGAGCTGTTTTTTGTACAACTACGAACGGTACAAAATCGGGTGTCAGAGATGGGGTACCCGGCCATTTGTTTATAAGATCTAATAGCACAGAGGCGGTAAACCAAGGAAAATCTTTCATGGGCTCACTCGTGGGACGAAACGTCTGTGGAATAATCCTGTCGTCGTCCTGGAAAACACTAACAAATTGCTCCGCTAACATGTTGGCTTCATCGGCTGAGGAAGTAGCTACCAGATTTCCTTTTTTCAAGCAGCTGATGCGTCTGGAGTCCTGTAACCTTTTGCTCAAATACCTATGGAAATATCGCACGTTTCCTGTATCAATAACTTTTTTTTCCAGATAACAGTTGTATTTTTTGAGTTGTACCGAGATCATTCCCTTTTCTTATGTTTTGGCCAACAAATCGATTTGACTAAAACTTTGTCCCCTGAGGCTGCTTGACCCTTATACCTGAACCAGTTGGACTATCGCACAGTACTGCGCGAATCACACAATAACTGGATCATGCAATGAGGAAATGGTCTGTTGACTTTTTACTTACATCCGCTTTCTAAAAACAGGTGATATAGCAATCGATATCGAAAATGAGGGAGTCACCGTTTTTCAGGGGCTCACATGATTTAGCGGTCGATACTTTTACAATGATATCGACGATCAGTGTTGTCTAGATGACATGGGTAAATCCACTAATCAGTTCCTTCGGCTGAAGTGGCCACTATTGGGAGTTCAGATAGTTTGGGAATCGACAGCTGTGAATTCAACTGCATAAATTGTTAGCAATTTGTCCATTTGCTGAGCATCTATTTCCAACATAATGGTGGTGATCCATATGCCAGTTAGCGATGCTTATCGTTTTTGTGAACATGCATCACTATTTAAGATTGACATGGTCTAGCGGTCGATACCTAGTATTAATGCTGCACCGCATGTGAGTATATGTAGCTTGCTTTGCTATCACAGATCAAGATCGTGTCTAGATCATCCATGTAGATCGCAGTATCAAAAGATATGCACCATTAAATGATATGATATAAAAGGTAGATAGATATCAAAAGATATGCACCATTGGAACGCAAGGCAAATCGGTGGTCGATACATCGGTAACAGAACGTAAATAAACTGTGTTCACCCAATGGTACTGAACATCACACGCATTCACTGTAGCAGTCGTGTAGCAGTAGTAAGCGGTGTACCTGATTTTATGCCTTCCCCATTTCCTAATTGCTGTTGCACTTTCTATAAAACAAGCGCTATCACTAAGCCATCCTGACTGGTGCTGTGCACAGAGTAAACCATTTTGACGACAATGTGACCCGCGATTATTGCACGTAGACTTTGGTCCCTTCAAACTCGCTTCGTGAAGGCATTTTGCAATGGTAGTGTTTGTACTTGTGAAAGCATTCGAGTCCCTATCGCTCCACCTAGGTCCTATTTAGGGTTTCACAAAAAGTTAAAACCTTTTCCTTTGTAGTGTGGTAGTGAGGCTATGCTAGCTGGTCAAAACTTTTGCTGTATCCTGCATGAAAACTGCAATTTTGCATTTTCGAGTAGTGTGAGTGAAATGAGCGCGTGAACGTGAGCTGGATATTCTTCCATTGTTCTGAAGCAACAGAAGTTGGGTACTACACTATTTATACACAATACAACACATTTATTAGGTTGATTCAATATGAATCGGACAAATTGACAAAATTTTATCTTTATCGTACAACTTTTCAACGACAAATGGGAATCACTTGTAATATGCTCCATCTTTATCGATGACCTTCTGCTACCGGTCAGGCAGATCGCGGATGCCCCTGCTCCAGAAGGCCGGAGGCTGAGCCTCAAAGAAATTCTCGAGTACCCTCTTGACGTCGTCGCGAGTTTTGAATTGTTGTCCGTCCAGGTGGCATTGGAGGTGGAAGGAAAGGTAGAACGGTACGACAGCACCTCGGCCTCCTTCAATCTCGCAATATGCGGTCTCGCGTTGTCGTGCTGGAAGTAGACAAGTGAAAGCCGCCTTGCGAATTTCGGACATTTGCCTTTAATTCTTGTAATCGACGAAGATAGACGTCGGCGGATACCAGTGTACCTTCATCGAGCAGCTCTCAGTATTCTACGCCGTGTACGCTCCACCAAATGTGGTCTTCGTCTTCGATAGAATAGTCGTCCGACGCCAACTTCGAATGTCACAAGTACCCTGTACTTCTGGCGGGGGCATGCTCCTTGTTAACAACCTCAAGGCGTCTTTCGATATCCGCGGGTTCTTGGCCAGATAGCGATAAAAATAGTATGACCTTGCGGATGTGGTCTCTGGACGGCTTGAAATTTTGCGGCATGGTGGCGGAATGAAACTAGTTTGGAGTGCATGTTTGACTGTATTTCAAAGAGCTTTTATACTCATTCCAATGGTACCTCGCGCATCCATTTTCGTCAACTCGTTGCTGAGTTATGATCCCTGGAACTCATCACTACCATTCGTCCGATTCATATTGAATCAACCTAATACTTGTAACATTCAACAAACTATCCAACAAAAGTTGGGTAGTTGTGTTAAATAATGATTATTATTGAGTGTCTACGACCTTATTAAGGAGTGCTATTCGATTCTAAATCAGTCCCCAACATACAGCATGGTACGGCTTAGAACGATACTTCCCTTTTGAAAAGTGGCTTCTTCTCAGAGGGAAATGTGGCTTCTTTTTAAAAGCTTCGTTGCGTCATGGACGTACATAGAAAGACTCGCAAGAATATTACGTGTTCGTCATGAGACTTTGACAGTAAAATTTTCGTCCTGGGCCTTTGTCGTGCAAGAATCGTTCCAGCAGATTCAATTGCTGTAATTGAAGTAGCCAAGCCTCTCGCCTGACCTAGACATATTACCGAGTCTCTACAGCGGGATTTTCGGAATGTCCGAAGGTAGTAGCTGGAAGTGACGAACGAAGGTTTTTCCAATCAAGGTGATGAAAGAGAGGATCTCCCAGTCAACTTGAAGACCATCTGAATCCACAATTAGATACTGCCAAGGTGCCATTCGTTTCAAGTGCTGCGCAACTCAGTAATATGTAGCAGCTTACTCCGTGAGGTCGTTCGGAAATCTTGCAATTTCGAATAATGCACATTCTGGATTACTTTTTTTGTTCTTTCTGGGGTTGCCTCTATCTTATCTGAGCTCTCTTCTCATTCTATTAAAACGAACGGCAGCTTCACATTATGACTCATACATCTTTTTCCGGCTCACAAGCGACCCACTTTTTAAAGATGACGTCCACGGAAATCACTTGGATCGCTTATAATTCCTCCTAAAATCACTCACTAGGTACAGATCATAGGAAACGTTAAAGTAAACAAGAAATTTTCGTTGCATCAAACCAGAATCGAATAACCAGGAGAAGAGGAGCTCCTACAAACTTTCGCCGAGCGATATTTGAAGAGCAGTCACCTGGCAGAGTACAGTTCATATTCTCGCGCCCATTACTGACCTGCTTGTCACTCTGTTTCGCCGACCACATTTGTATCGCCTCTTTGGTCCTAGAACTCTTGTGACTCGGTCGCATGACTGACGTCCGCTCCACCGCGTCGGATCACTTCGAGAAGGCTGTATCTCAGCCGTATCTCCACCTTTTCGCATGAAACATTGCATGCAGCCCTCACTACAACACAAATACATCTATGGGTAACGGCAGAATTTAATTTCCCTGTACTATTCCTTTAACGGCTTCGTGACATATGATGATAACCGAATTCTGTGCGAAGACGATCCGCACAATGGTTGGGCAAAGGTCAAGCTCGTGGAGGTAAGCCTTGTCAGCATGGTGACGATATCGTGGTCCCTCGCTGCTCTATGTAAACTACCGCAGATTGATGGATCACTGCGGAAACAGCGGGATTTCAGCACTGCACAAGCTCAGTGTCTGTTATTTGAAAGAGCTTATTTTTCTTCAAGGTGAGCCTTGATCCCATTTCACACAAACAACCTTGAAAAGGTTGATTGAGCGATGGTACGGAACTCTGCGGGATTCACCGTTCTTGTCTGACGCAGCCCCACTGACAGCTACTTCTTTGACATCTTGACGGCTTTCTTCTAGAGAAAATCCTCAAGATCAACACGGTGTTGAAGCAAAACTAAGGGCCTCCAGCTTTCCAAAGTTCAGTGCAACAGTAATAAGCAAGCATGCATCGTGTTGGCAAAAATCTGCTGATTCATTTGGGTTAATCACGACTGATAAAATTTTGTATGAGCCGAGATGTGCGTTCTGATATACGAGGCCGAGAACTGCAAGGACTCTCCGAACGATTCAATATTTCACTGAAGCCTGCTCGATACGAAAATGGTATCTTAGTGAAATGGTATTACTCATTAGTCAGAAATACCAAGAAAAAAAAGTAGAAGATATGGATTTTCCAGTCATACAAATCTGAATGCTCTTCAGTTTCTAGCCACCTAAAATTGTGCAATCACCACCTCTAATTCCGAACATAACTGAATGGGACACATCATTCACATCAAAGCGTTTGATGTCAGCATTTCTTTTAGTGGTTCATTGCTATAATCGACTCACCTCAGAGATTTACTAGAAGTGGAGTATGTTTTACCATGACTAACACGTACTACCCAGTAGCTATGCTAGCCATGTATGCCCGATCACAGCATACCGAGGTAAGCCTTGTGTTGATGACTCAGCATTGAGCCTCATAGGGTGCAAAGGGGCTTTCTAATTTTACGAAAGGATTATGGGTGATGAAATAAGCGAATCTAGCAGCAACTAACAATAAGCACTGTAGCTAATGCAGTAGCTAGAACTCGAATACTCAGGATTAGATGAGAGACCAGGTTTACTATTAAAACTTTTCTGCCGTAGGCTTCACAGTGGGTAATATTACATCACTAAACATCATTGCTTTAGGTCTTGAGGCCAATGGCTGAAGAGATGGTTAGGGCGATTATAACTGCGTTCAAAAATGAAATACAGGAGAATAGATGGATGGAGAAGTCTTTTAAAGAGGTGTGACACTTTAAAGTAAAAAGTGGCATTGAAAGCGTTCGCTAAGACTGCATTACAAGGAACCTGATGACGGTGACAGCGTAACAAGTCTTCTAGTACAGAACAGAACGCCAAACTAATGTCTCCTGAGAGAGCCTGGACTTCCATTCGCTTGGGCTTGATGAACTGGCACCAGGCCAGTTCAGTGGGATAAAAATAGTTACTTCTGCAGCTGCGCAGTCCCGTGTACAGCTGAAGCCGCATTAATATGTTACTACGATCAAGAACAAAAATACAGCTTGTGGCGCATGCCAAAAAGCGATTGGTCAACTGATTAAGGGATCATTGCCTACTTTTTATACACAGCTCATGTTGTTACGGTGTCTCATCTAGCACAGTGTTTAAAGAAGTTCTACCATAGCAGCAAAGCGATCGATTTATGATTGGCGGAAGCGATTTGGAGAGAAAAGAGCAAAAGAACGGTAGCAGATTCTTTCTCGACAAAAACGGGTGTGATCTTAAGAGATCACGCTTCCTATGACGTAATTCACACTTCGCTTGGTAGGTAGCATCCTCAATTCGCAAGTTTTATAGTATAAGAGCTGCAGGGCGCTAACCTATTTGGAAACTGTAACAGCTGAAAGCAGCTAATAGGAAGTATGACAAATTCCCCCCAGTTCCTTTTAACTTGCTAGAGTGCTCAAACTCATAAGTGTTTCGCACGGTGCACGCGATATTGAGGGTTGATGCATGAATAGATAGCAGCTGATAGCGGCTGATACGATGCACAAAAAGGCAAGGTTGATCGGCAGCGCCTTTGGATAGAGTTGACGAGGCATGGATAGCTGGTGTTAGAAAGTGATAACCCCTCAAATAGGTCTCATTTAAAATCCGATATGTTTGACGAAATCTGACACTTTGCTATAGAACCGAGCACTAGCACCGCTACAGCCTGAGTAATGATATTAGTATACAAACGCATTTGGTTCCTGTTCCGACATCTGTTGTGGCAAAATGTATCAAAGGCCAAAATTATTCAGGCTCAGAATAGCGACAGCTGTCTACGAAAATATGATAAGCAGTGCTGACCTACCTATTTATCAGCAACTACTATTAACCTGAGACAGAAGTGCGGTGTAACCCATTCCTATCCTATCTCGATAGTAATAGCGACCCCCAAATTGCCTGGGCTCTCGAAGTGTATCATGTGTCTATAGAGAAACTAGTCTAACTGGCGTCCTGTGCGTAAAACGATGCGATACAACATCCACTGTATTGCTCAACTGGTATCGATTAGATGCACGATACACAGTTTCATCGTGTACTAATGCGCCTAGTGCTACGTGATGGCCGAACGGGTCCTTCTGTATATAATTCGCTTGGTATGTCTGGGGTGTGTCCGTCTGTTTGTCACGAAAGTCATACTGGCGTCAGAGCGATGATGAGACTCTGGATTTTACAAATGGTTAAAGAAATGGGACGGATACCCTAGCAGTGCTGACCCAAAAGTGGTAGCTCTGATAAGAATCCTCGAAAGGCAAATTCCGTCAAAGTTGTTACGTCTTTCACGTCAATCCTGGAGCGTTCACACTCAAAGGTGTTTCGCGGGGTGGGACGGGGACATCGATAGTGGGTAAGCCAAATCGATAACGGTTGATACGATACGTTAAGGAACATTAGAGAACGAATATCATCATGCACTCTTCGCTTTTCCAGCTGAAAGTGAGTCTTCACAGTCATAGGAGTTGTAGGGAGGAGCATGGGGATCACAAAGGTGACTGATGTGATCTGATAAGTATTGATAATCACCGCTAAACGCCAACTATCACAATACAATCTCTACAGTTGAAATATCTAATGCTCAGTACCACTGGGTGAGCATATTTTGCTTGTGTTCTGTATCAGTCGCAGTGTCGACCGCGACAATGTCTAGCCTTCATAATGACGTCTGCTTTCGAGAGAGTGATCTACATAAATGACGTAGATGCTATCTAGACATGTAGTAACGTTTAACCATTTTCCAAGGTGGTCCCGAAAGCAACACAGCGAACTGACTATTACACTATCTAATTTAAATGATGGGCATGCTGAAGAAAAGTTGTCTGCACCAGCAACCGGTAAAAGGGTTCACCAGCAAAAGTAATGCTTTCACTACTAATGTACGTGAAGTCAAATTGTGGTAGATGTTTGCATAGATGCCAGTTGAGCTAGCGTTCACTACTGCGCTTGTCATAGTGTGGATTACTCGGTATGGACTTCTTTGTTATCTGTTGGCCAAGAACGGTTATCTCCACGTCAAACCTTTTTATCGGGTGATCCGTACTGTACTGCTCGATGAGCTCAACTGGCTGACAAAAGGTTGAAAAAGAAGATGCAAATCGTGATGAAATCGTGCCTGCGTTTGCCCTGCACCATACCACATCACTATAAACATTTTTTATTACATAGAATGATACGACATTCTCATCCTAATAAAAACAAATAGAAAGCAAGTGTCAACAGAGAAAAAAGGCGCAGTTACTATCGCGGGCTCTCGAGCACCTGGCTTCCTTGGTCTGTAGAGCTTAAGGAAAAGCGATGTGGGAGAAGACGTTCATGGAATAAAAAGTGGTTTGCCACATTTCATTCCTTCATCGCAAATTTGTGACAAAGTATAATTAGCTTTACTAATCGTTTTGGTCCAAGTGTCACCATTATAACGTATAACGTTTCCCGATCGGACACGTCTGTCTTCGAATCCATTACGAGTACGACAACCCCCATCTTCGATTACTCATGGATGACGAAACTCTAAGCTGCTCTTTGTAATTGCATGTATTAGGCACCCCGACTATCGTACTTTTGATGATGCGTTCGATGACGCTAGCCACACGCTAACCGTGCATACGTAAAGCCGAAGCTTAGGCAAGGGTAGGGAAGACATAGAAGGGCCGGCTCTTCATCGTCTTCTTCAGTATTTTTTAGTATCTCGAATCCACCCGAGCCGTCTTCACGTTATCAACTAACACTTGTGTTCGCGCAACGCGTGCCGCGCGCAATCACTCTGACATGCTACCTACACTAGCTGCATTACAGTGTCCGCGATTCCAATGTTTCTGATTGGGTTGACACATGGTAAGATGCCACTGATAGTTTTCAGGCTGTTACATAAACCATTAAAACTGCTTCAGGGCTGGAGCTGGAGGGAAGGGGCTGCAAGGTGGCGAAATGTTTCTCGCGTTGAAATCCTTTTTTGCGCACAGAAATTATTTCACCTATCACAAAGTAACCGACATTCCTTCTCAGCAGAAGTGACCTTTGTGTAAGGAAGATGATGGAATGAGAGTCCTATCTCATGAAGGATAAAGTGCTTTGGGTGAGTGAAAAGATATCCTTTAGCGGGTTATAACACGTCGAGCATGGTTCAATTGCCCAGAGCACCTTTTCTTCTAGGTTTAAACTGAAACTCACATACCGTGCCCTAATTTACATCTTAGGGAAGATGAAAAGAAAATTCTTCCGAATAACATGAAAATCATCCGACTATATATTGGGTCATTCCATAAGTAATGTCGTTTCTTCAAACGAAAATTTCTCTACAAAGTCGCAAAATTGTGCAGCAGTCATATATCATTCGGAAGATATCGTTCTGCTCTACAAAAGTATCTGCTCAATTTCCCCGATAGTGGGGTTGATTTCCACTCTGGTGGAGGGGTAGGCTAGCCGACAAAAATTGACCAACCCACTGATTAGCTAGAACACTATATTTCACCCTAAGAAAATTGATAAAATTATGTGTCCTTTACTTAGCCCTGACCCCTCCTACAAGTTTCAGTACTTGTTTGATCGAGAGGACGCGTCATTCTTTTCTTCAAACTTTTTCGAGAGCACTCAAGTTTATGCGAAATGAAATTTTCTTTTAAAATCCTAGCTCAGCAATGTTTTATGAGCCATTTGGAAGAATTTTTTCTGCTCTACTGAAAATATGTTTCGACTTTGCTTTGGCGCGATTCAGATTGAGTTTCAGAATGAGAACTTTCCTGCTCTTCCAAAAATATGTTCTGGCTACACTCCAGATTGAATTTTAGAGCTATGTCATAGATGCCCTAATGACATTTTTTCACAGTTTATTTTTCCATTAGAAGGTTAAGGAATCCGGTCAATGATATTTTTCCGTTCCTACTCACTGCCCTTTCATAACATTTCACCACTATTTCAGTAGTCCCGTCGAAAAATATTCTTGCATTGACCTCAGTAGTTGTCAAAAGTCGCTGAGTTGTGACGGAAAAACCGAATATGCAAAGGAACGACGGATCTTCTAGATCAACCAATCGGTGGGAATCGTAGAAAAGGTCAGAGCTAACGAGGAAGGTCTTCCAACTCATGTCGCGCTTTTTGAAAGCTGTTTTTTGCATGTATGGGGGTGCGTACAAGAATTATATAACTAATGTCCATTTCTGCTGAGCGGCTTACGAATGCCAAAAAAGGGGTTGATAGTTCGATCCACACTGAGGACAAATTTTTGCAAAATTTAGATTTTCAGGGCTCGTAGACATTTTGATATAAAGATTAAGCGCAGTAATCACATTTAAAACCCTGGACTGCCCTCTACTGCCAGTTTTTAGCATGTTTGACAGTCCAACTTTTTAGCCTTTCGGCGCTCATAGCGCACAAACGAGGGGTTTCTGCGCGAAACGGGTTTGATGATCGTGTTCAGGAGGTTGAACTACCCTCAGGGATAATTTTCCAGCCCAATCGCAGTTTTGATCCAAATTCGAAATTTTGAGCCGGGCATCAAGTATACCTTCGACTGCACGTTCAACGAAGGAGACGACGGTATCACTTGTCAAGAAGTCCTGACTATTCCTCTTGCTTGATGCTCGGTAGGTGAAGTTATAGCGATAGGCATCCATGCTGTGCATATTCCACTGTTTTTCAGCGATTTTGTTAGTTACTCACTTCTACAAATAGGAAGAGCACCATGTATCCATGACCACACATCTTTCTCGAAGTTAGGGTCGAAATTCGCAATAGGCTAGAAATGTGTCTTCAAGGGTAGTTTTGCCCCCCTGAAGACGAATATGGCACTCATTTTGTGCGAAATCGCGAATTTCGAGCGCTACGGGTCCTTTCGTGTCCAAAAAGGTCGCCTCACCAAATTCATTGACAATTCGTAAATAGAGTCATTTTGGCATGCTGTCAACGAGAATGGTAGTCATTTGGCATAAACAGACATACTTGAAGACGAAAAAGTGAAGGCAAAAACAAATGCAAAAACTTCGGCAGCGCCTCGACGCGAACCACGAACCAATGCCTTTCGACCGTTTGTGAGTCCATCGTCGTATCCAGTAGGCCATCCGATCGCTGCATCATATCCACATCGGGGAACCTTTGTGGAACTGTTGCACACTTTTAGTACATGGTGGAGGTGAGATTTATTTTTCCCGTGTTTGACTTTTTTATGTTAAATGGAAGTACCCCCATATAATAGAAAAAACCGTTTCTCAAGAGCGCGTCATGAACTGTAAGACCTCCTTTGTAAGTGCGGGACACATAATCGGCTAATTTTGTAGAGTGAAAGGTTTTCCTTAATTCAGTTGACCGTCAGAGAATTTGAGCATATCTTTTGGTAAAGCAGAAATACTCTTCCGGATGATATATGACTTGCTGCACAAAGCTGTAATGTTATAGGAAAAATTTTTGTTTGGAAAAAAGACATTATTTATCCTACTATATATAATTCGCTTAGTATTTCTGTCCGTGTGTGTGTGTGTGTTTGTTCGTCTGTCTGTCACGAAATTCATATCTCGCCTCGCAGTAAAGCTGGGACCGTGAATTTTACAAGTGTTCTAAGGGCGGCAAGAGGACCCTAATTGTGGTGGACCGAAGGTGACAGCAACTGATAAGGGCTGATAGGGAGCCTTGGGAGACAAATGTCGCCAAATCCGTTTCGCTTTTCGCACTGATCCAAGAGCACTGAAACTCACAGGTGTTTAGCAGGGTGGGACAGGAACATTAATGGTGGGTGACTCGCACTGATAACGGTTGATAAGATTCGATAAGAGCGTAAAGAGGCTACAGTCGTCGAATACTTTTCGCTTTTCGCATTGATCCTGGAGTGCTCATACCCAAAGGTCTTCTGGAGAAAGGGACGGGGACATTGATTGTGGGTGATCTAGCTTGATAACGGTCGATAAGATTTGATAAGGAGCATGAGAAGGCAAATGTCGTCAAATTCGTTTCGCCTTTCGCGTTGATCCAACAGCGCTGATGCTCATGGGTGTTTAGCAGGATGGGCCAGGGACATTAATGGTGGCTGATCCATATTGATAATGCTTGATAAGACTCCATTAGGAGCGTGAGAAAGGAAATGTACCAAGGCCGGTTTGGTTTTGCGGCTAACAGTGGAATGTTCATATTCGCAAGTATTGTAGAGTACGGGGACCTCAATGGTATTGTTGGGTACAGGGGCCTTAGTGAAACTGATAACGGCTCACACTGGCTGATGAGAACCGTTAGGGATCGGATGGGATGAAATCCTTCACATCGCTCGCTACTGCTACACGACCGCTTTAGCAAAAGCGTCTGATGCTCAATGCCATTGGGTGAACATATTTTGTTTGTTCTGATATCACTGGCCGATGTATCGACCGCTGAATTGCATGGCGTTCCAAAAAATGGTACATTTCTTTTGATACTACGATCTACATTGATAATCATGATACAATCCATATTTGTCATAGCAAAGCAAGCGGTTCACTCGAAATCATTTTCTAATGCAGTACTGGCAGCAACGCTGGGTATCGACCGCTAGACTATGTAAAATTCCGAATAGTGAGGCATGTTTATTAAAACTATAAACATCGATAAGCGGGACGTGGATTTACCAGCAATGTACTAGGAATTAGATGCTCTGCAAGTGAACAAATTGTTGTCGAAGCAATCGAATGCAAAACTATCGATCTCTAAACTACCACACTCTCTATGATGACCTTAACCAGTTGTCTGGCGCACACTACTGCGCTCGATTCATGTCGATGGCGTGCAAAATGGGTTCGATGCAAAGCGACTGAAGTTTATTAATACGAAATGTATTTTATCACGCCATCTTCTCTGCTTTTCTCCAATTCAATAGCTCGACTGAAACCAGAGGAGAGGAAATTTCCTTATGATTCTATACGCAACTGTGGTCGTGCCGATCAAACTCATTTTGCGCGAAACGCCATGAATCGCGCGCTGTAGTGTGCGCCAGACAACTGGTTGAATATAATCCGCCAAGTATGTTTTGGTATGTTCGTGTGCGTGTCTGTCTGCTTGTCACGAAATTCTCATCTTCTTATCTCATGTCGCAGCAGAGCTGGGTGGGACGGACAAATCAGTGGTGGGTGATCCAGTTTGGTTATGGTTGGTGAGATTCGACAAGCGTCAGAAGGCGAAAGTCGCCAAATTTGTTTGCTTTCGCATTACCCCAAGAGCGTTAGCACTCATAGGAACTTTGCGGAGTAGGATGGAACACCAATAGTGGGTGTTTCAGATGGACAACCTTCAATAAGATTTTATAAGAAGTGATTGAAATCAAATTTAACCGAGTTCGTTTTGCACTCCCAACTGGCAGTGAGTGCTCACACTCATAGATGTTGTATGGAGTGTTACGGAGACTTTGAGTGTAAGGAATGAATTGAATCTCATAACGACTGATAAGGAAACATCAGAGTCACAAGCAAAGAAATGAGAAGTCTTCACTTTGTCAACTGCTACAAACGGCCACTACAGTTGAAGTGCACTATGCTCAGTGTTGCGGGACGCATACTTTGTCTAGGTTCTGATATCAGTTGCAGCAATAAATCGACCGCTAAAATATCTAGCCTTCCGAATAAAGTGCGTGCGTGTTCCTGCCCTGCAATCTTAACGCACGCATGCATCTCGATCTGTAATGCGAGGAGAGTGAATCATCCTTCAAATGCGGTACCAGGATTTCTGGCAATCTGAAGAAAGAAGCGTACCAGACTTGCTGAGCGGAATGTATGATTCTGGTTGCACTACACAAAATGTAGCGACTGGTATGCATGGAGACAGAAAATGTGTATCGATTTAACATGATGAGAGGGAGCCTATGACCCGAAATAAAGAGGAAAGACTGATCTCCTTGCTCCATCTGAGTTCCACAAGAGCTCCATTCGGATCCTTGATGCTGATTGGTAGACCTTTCTACTACGAAAGCTTACACTTCAAGCACCGCGAAATGTTGATCAACGGCAACGATACGATATGATAAGTATCGCTCTGCTGCATGCTCATTATTCTATATTGTTCAGTGGCGTCAACGCTGGAAGGGTAAACATGTCAATTAAGGCCGATGTTGGTTAAAATGATGCCTCTACCAAATTTAAGTAACGCGTCTTTGAGCGGGAGTTGTGCCACATAAAGCTTTTCTGAATCTCTAGCTCTCACTTGCATGACTCCCATCAGGTGTTTTACATTGCCCAAATTACAACCTTACCATTGCCTTCAACATATATGTTCATATAATTTGGAAGCTTCTCACGGTCGGGAATGAAACAATGAGCTGACATTCTATTAGCTGTTCAAAAAGAACCCGTCACAGTCGCACCGTTCAATTCTGAACATACGTGGATATACATGGGGAGCTCTGCAACGAAACACTGCAGTTTCTAGTACATAACATGTGCAACATCTTTACTTCACATTTCGCTCATTTCTCAATAGATATTGAGGGCAACTCTTTTCTTCTTGTGTTTAAGCTATATGGAAACATTTGATGCAGTGACTGAAGACGAAGCTGCTTTCGAGGAGCATAGTCTCTCAACTTTTTGATCACGCTCCTTCAGCACTTGGGGAAACAAATAGTACCCTTGTTTCCATTTATGTGCCTCTGCAGAAGACAATGAGTACTAGCTCCCATGTTCTCCTTTGTTGAAACCTCGGCATAGTTGTCGATTGTTTTTCCTTTGTATGCCAACAAGAGGTTAGTTGTGGAACATTCACTGGCCTAACGTTTCGACCTTCTCGTCTTCTTCAGAGGCCTGAAGATGGCTCGAAGCTCTTGATTTGTGAAGTATCCGAACAAGCGCCTCCTCACTTCTAGCGTTTCCGATTTTGTTACAAGATCGCTCTCGGACAACCCGGTGATAAAGCAACAGACTCACCAGCCAGCGGAGCAGCAGCTCACGCCTCAATAACATGTGTTAGTAAGGGCGATTGAGTCTTACTTGACTCGATGTTCTTTATACGGCAGAAATTACTACCGCGTACGTCGCCTTTACTGTAACTCGCACTGTGATACGAAAGACAGGAGTTCATTGCTAATCGAAAGACACTCGTTTCGGTTGTTCATTCGTGGCTTTCTTGTAGGAATCCAGAATGATTCTAACACTTTACGTGACGAAACTTTCGTGGCTTTCTTGTAGAAATCCAGAATGATTCCAACACTTTACGTAACGAAAATTCCGTCTCGTGCGCTCAAAATAGAGCACATAACATCAAAGTCACTTCCATTATGCCCCTCATCTTTATGCTTGCCAAGTAGGGTGGTTATAACACCACGCCTTTTCCCAGCCAGATGTTTTTTGACGCGTACAGCCAGTACCCTTCCTGTTTCTCCAATATATGTGCTATTACAAGTCCTGCATTGAAGCTCATAAATAACGCAAGCCCTATCGCAATCTCCTGGCTTCCCGTAAGGACAAATAATGCAGTTTGGCGTTATACACTGCCTATCGTACAGTCTGTTGCAAACGAATTGTCGTTTAATGTTGTCGTAAGGGATATTCACTAAGGCAACATCATTTCGTAACTGTGCTCGAACAATGCTGCGGTTTATTGAAGCGCTAACCCTGTCGGAGATGAACGGAATGCATAAAGGTAGTTTCCCTTGGCGTGGTGTTCGTCGTCGTTGACCAGCAAATAACGCTCTTTGGTGCGGTGGTACCGCATAGCCATTTTTGGCAGCAATGCACAAAGCTAAACGTTTTGATTTCTGCCGTTCCTCACCAACAGTGCACATACTGGTTGCTGTTGCAAGCATGTTCTTAATGATAGCACGCATCACAACAGCAGAGTGAGCTGACGTCGCATGAATCAAGATATTTTTACAGCTAGGCTTGCGGTACCACTTTACCCTGGTAATGCCACCAGACAACTTGACCTGCGTATTGAGATATGGTAGCCACCCATGTTTTGGTACTTCCCGTGTCAGCCTAATGTACTGCGACTGCTCATTTAATAGGCGGAAGCACTCGTCCATTTCGGACTGTGTTGATGTTACTATGAAGCAGTCATCGATATATCTGCAGTACAACAGAGATAAGCGATCAAGTACTGGTTGTTCTATTCTGCTCATGAAGCAGATCGCAAGTACAGGAGCTAGTCGCTGACCCATGGCCAAACCCCTAATCTGAGAGTAATACAACCCTAACCACTTGAAGAGGTTGCAACGCAAACAAGCCCCAACCAGAGTCATTATGTGCGCTTTATCCAAACCAAAAGTCGCAGTCTCATTAATATGCCTATCCAACACTTCAGATAAAGCCTGCAGAGCTTAATCATTTTGTACGTTTGTATAAAGCGAGGCAATATCAAATGACTCCATCACACAAGTCGTTCCAAAGTTCGAATTATGCAAACGTTGAAGGAATTGATTCGTGTTGGTCAAGTGGGCGGGGATTTTGGTCAGTAATTGGCCGACTAATGTGTTAAGATACCATGATATACGATCGGTGGGTCCACCAACACAGCTTTTGATAGGTCGTATTTTAAGGTGTCTGGTGACATCGACGCCATCTCGTTCGGAGCCAGTTTTTGGGTCTTGATAAGACTATAAAAAACTGGACAACTAGGGCTGTCAAGTTCAAGTCTCGTTAATAGCTTTCTATCTATTCCGGCCGATGTTCCAACCGTCATCCATACCTGATTGAGAAATCTGCTTTGTATGATCAAATCCTTAAAAGTGACGCGTCGGTATATAGAAAAATCCTGCAAATGGAGCTCGGTTATCCCACGGTCTAGTGACTGTGGTAGAACCACAAACTCCCCACCTTTATCACTAACCGAAATGCGTATTGTACCGTTCGATCTTAACTCACGCAATTCCCTGAATCCCTGCGATTGCTCGCTAGTCAAGTTGTTATTGCGAAGCCGTCTATATCTATCGAGTGTGGCTAGCACATCCGATGTCAATATCCTGAACTTCACATCTGTTTCGAGCACCGGCTCAGGTTCTTAATAAAACGTGCGTGGAATGATACATTTGGTAACGACAATTGATCAGAGGTAGAAGTGGCTTGCATTCCGTTATCGCGTCGAGCCTTGTACCGTAACAGATCTCTCAATCCTCTCAATCTCTGTAAACCTCCCACAACTTTACGGAAGTAACTGCATTGATGTTACGTGGAGGCGCGAATGATGGTCCCAGACTCAGGAAGTTCAAGGCATTATGGGAGAGCTGAGTGTTTCCGAGAACAGTGACTCTTGCCAGCTGGTCAACATTTTCAGTGCGAGTGTCATTAAGGTGGTGATTGGGAGAGTTGTCATCATCATACTTGAGGTCTCTCGGAGTGAACGTGAAAGTCGGTCGTGTTTCGCACAAAGAGTGGATTTAGCCCTAGATCGAATAGCATCACAGAGCTCCCTCGATCCACTCAATCCTCCTCCATATTCGTTCCGGTAGAAGACGTCGGCATGCTTCTTCTTTTGCATAACATTTTACAATAGAGGATTACAGTACATATTGTTTTCTCTTAATAACAATGCCTAGAATGGAGCGATAAACATTTCTTACCACGGGATCACTCTCAGTCAGGTTACAACATGCACCAATTTTCCTATTCGAAATGAATCGTGGAAGCAGGCCAGTTGATCGACACCGCTGAAGAAATTTCAAGGATTGCCGGGTGATCACGATGTTCTGACGAAGGGAGAGTGCTTCGCGCACCGAGGAGAACAGTCTTCACGGTATGTCTCTCGATTAGCAATGAACTTCTGCCTTTCGTATCACAGTGCGAGTTACAGTAAAGGCGACGTACGCGGTAGTAGTTTCTGCCGTATAAGGGACATCGAGTCAAGTAAGACTCATTCGCCCTTATCAACACATGTGATTGAGGCGTGAGCTGCTGCTCCGCTGGTGGAATCTTGGGTGAGTCTGCTGCTTTATTACCGGGTTGTCCGAGAGCGATCTTGTAACGAAGTCGGAAACGCCAGAGGGGAGGAGGCGCTTGTTCGGATACTTTACAAATCAAGAGCTTAGAGCCATCTTCAGGCCTCTGAAGATGACGAGAAGGTCGAAACGTTAGGCCAATTGAGGTTCCACAATAAACCTCGTGTTGGCATACAAAGGAAAAACAATCGACAATGAATACTTTTGAGAAAGTGTTCCACGCCCTGATAAGCCTTCCTTGTAAAGAGCAGTACATAGTGACTTTTGAATACAATATACCAACTCGAGATTTTTCGGCAAGAGGGGTCCTTTGCTGAAGAAATTTGCGAAATCTGCACATGACTCTTCAAATAAAAACCTAATGGTGTGACTG
Organism: Trichostrongylus colubriformis; assembly: GCA_963978905.1. NCBI lineage: Eukaryota > Metazoa > Nematoda > Chromadorea > Rhabditida > Trichostrongylidae > Trichostrongylus > Trichostrongylus colubriformis. The sequence goes on from OZ022259.1 coordinate 36,389,467, forward strand.
GTGCATGAAAGAAGAAATAGCAGTGACTCCTTCACCATGTTAAGTGTTTATGGTGCAGAGCAGTTATTTCGCGACAATAAACGATGCAGTTCATTTGCGAGCTATTGCCCCATAACAATATCATTTTATAGGCTGTAACAGGAAAAATCAACCGCATCACTTGGAGCCTTCTCGATGATGATTTATTTCACAATGATACAGCTTTAGATGACCTTTACGCTGCGGTGAGATGAACGAATGATTTTCTTCATTGCAAATCATGTGGAGAAGACCGCTCCATTTTAGGAGTACGGGCTATCAGATCTACCTTTTCTGGAAATACTCGAAAAGGTTACTCTTATAAGAAAAACAAAAGTCTACCTGAGGCTCACCAGTGTGGAACTCGAGAGGCCGGATCCTAAGAAATTCAGCACTATGGGTTATAAAGTCAATGCATTCTACCAACCATACGTGAACAACATAAGTACGGCTTTGGTTCAGTCACCATCTATTGGGTTTATACAAATTAATGCGGTTTTCGGCAATTTTATTTAGCAACAATGTGTTTAAATGACTATTTGGGAGCGTTTTCGCCATAGCAATCAAGGTCTGATTCCCATTCCTTAGTAATCAAAACGTCAACGTTCACTACAGAAAAACGTAACAATAAAAAGCCTTATCAATTATGCACAAACCCGCTCTTTTGGCCTCTTTGAACGGGAATAATACTTGGAGATTATACAAAACAAAGGTTTAGAAAAAAAGCGTAAAGCACAAACAAGGATGAGAGTAGGAGTAGTGAAAAGGACATTACCAAAGAAAGTAACCAGAGCAATTGAAGGTTTAAATAGCGTGCCCCAAGAGCATTTCGGGGAAGAAGCCTCTCCCTACTATTTACTGGTAAAGGTCACGCTGAGAGTAAACAGGGAAACGAGAACTGAGAAAAGCCAGTTCCTGTCCTTTGTGGTTGGAATTTGTGTTGTGAATGGGTCATTTTGGGGCGCAATCTCACTTGTTCGGCGCTGCGCTGCTCGAATGGTGAACTTCCTGTGAGGCAAGCAGATTTCATGGCTGGCTAGCTTAGCCCCTCAAAGTCTGAATCAGTCTTCTGCGCTAGTAACGCAGGGATAGCGGGAGCACGATCTCCATGAGCAAGACTGTCTTATTTCACGAGTCTTTCTTCGACCTACATGCTCTACAACCATCTTACATTTCTCCCTAACGGTGTCTCTACACTCTGATCTCGGAATAATTTCTCACGGCTGACCCAAGCCGATTGGAAAACATTTGATCGGATTTTCCTCAGCTTTAATTCTGAGTGAGCCTAACAATTGGAAAAAACAAAAACCTTGCACTTTTTCTCAACCAGCATTGCCGTGGTTTGCACCACTGCAGCTAAAGGGCGAGATGAAGGGTTTAGCACAAAAGGGAGTTAGGGTGCGCCCAAAGTTCTAAACGGTAAATAGCGGGGCATTTACACGATGGTCACGGTAAGAAATGAAAGTCGAGATATGGCACTGGTTTGTCCATTAAATTCGGCATGTGAGAATAAACGTTCTGCTTTTAGTCCAAAGTGTTTCTACCTATTTTCAGTGGTTCCTTTACCATTTCTACAGTTTCCTTTTTTCGATGAATCGTTTCCGAGGTAAGGGATGATTAGTTCAGAGTATTATGTAAATTTCATAAAAAAAAGACTAGGTTCAAGGAGTTTATGTCAGTACCCCGTCTCTGGGGAGGCTTTATTCTTACTATCGAGTTTAAACATACTCACACCGACACGGAAGAAAAGCTGCAGTTAAGGGTCAATACCAAATAAATACTGAGCCGATCCATGGACTCTTTACGCCTTACATTCATTGCTGTTAATTCTTGAGAGAAATCCTTGCCTTCATTACTTATTTGGTAATTGTTACCTTCACCATTCTGATTAGCTAACTAGCTGATTTGTTCGCTTGTATTGTTCATGGTACAATTCAGCGAGCAGCCATTGCAAATCTCATTTTTCATGGCATCGTTGGAGAACTTTCACGAGTCAGGCTGTAGGCAGGATCGGCTTTCTAACAGAACGGAGTGCGGCCTCTTTTTTCAAAATGGTGCAGCGTCGGCGTCGTCCATTCGAAAATGGTTTTTTTCATTTGAGGATTATGGACACATTGAAAGTTCTACCCACTAACGGTGTCCTACGCGGGTATCATAAGAGGAATGCAAGGTGGCGAAGCCGTCATGCTAAAGTGCTCTGTCAGTGCTACCATACGAAAATACACTGTGACATGTTCATGAAGTCGGGAGAACATGTAAATCTGGGGTCCGTTTCCCATATGCACTAAGAGCGCAACAGCTTTACTCACGGCTCGGCGTCGCTATTTCTCTCTTGAACTTTCACTACATTGCTATCCAACATGGTCACCGACATTGAAGAGTGAGGACTTAGTGTTGACAAGCTCACTGGTGACGCAAGCTCAGCTAAACGAGCCGGGAATTGCGACAGCTAAAGTTAAGTCCTTCGAGTGGTAGTTCCGACTTGTTTATTAGCTCCTGTTCTTTGATACCAATGCCTCTGGCTTGTGACTTGCTAATGGCACCCTTCAGCTGAAGGGAAATAAATTCCATGCTGTGCGCACTAATGTGTGACCTCTATCGGCATTTCTTCCTTGTCCATCTAAAAGTACTAACTTTACGTTAACAGAACCACCTCTACTCTGTTTTGAACTCTCCGGAGGCTCACCTTCTAAGAAAAAATGACAAGCAATCAAGGTGATCTGAAAACCAACATGTAATTTTACCTAAGGCACAAGCTCTAAAGTTCCACAGGGGGATCAAACAGACCTCGTTGCGCTAACAAAAATCTGGCTGTTGTGATGCATATAACGGTGGACGATAGTACGGTGCATCAAGAAGAAAATAGGAAACCAAAGCTGACCAAGGTAGTCCGACAATTTTGGACGAACCTAATATAATGTGCAAAACAAAGTGACAATCATTACTTGAATCATATCGGTGTTCCCTATGACTGACAAACACTCTGGAAATGTATTATATTTATAGATCCTTTCTATACGGCACTGTTGGATTTGTTATTGGTCATGAAATCTCCCACAGTCTCGATGTAACAGGTGGGCGCTGATACTGGCACTGATACGATCAGTAATCTGTAGGTGGCCTTTTCAGTGGTAAAGGCGTCGACCTTCAGCCTTTAGTCTGGCGATTACTTTGACCCGGGTGTATGTCATTACGTCAAACTTTCGCTTTGCGACGTCGCAGTGGCTGCGCCACCAGCGCGATTCCCCGCAGTCTGTTACAAAGAGCTATCACAGTACTAACCCATTTCGCGCAGAATGCAGTGGTCTGGCACGGCAAAAGCTTTTTTGAAAAATGGTTTTCAAATACTTTTCTTAGAGAGAGATATGGTGCTTTCGCAATGAAGAGGCGGGGGGTCTTATGAAAAGTTGCACAATTGAGCATTTTGTGGGGTCAATATCACACTCAAGCGTATATTATTGCCTGAGCTTGAGAAGGTAAGGAATTCCCCCCTCCCCTACCAATTCAGGATGTGGTAGGCTAGCGTCCATGTTGGGATGTCTCCTCATCACGGTAGCACCTCGAACACACGGAAATATTTCAAACACATAACTTCTTAAACACTTCAATTAATAAGAAATAATAGAAATACTTCAAGCAAAGTAAAAGTATACTCTTGCACTCATAAAGACAATAGTAACATAACAAATAAAATAATCAATAACTCTAACAAGATCGTAACTCAGTAAATAATTGGTTCAGGCGTAAAACTTTAGAGGGAATGAATGCAACCGCAGGCGAAGGAAGCAACTCGCACCCGCCTCGCCGCTCGCTGCGAGCGGCGTTTAAAAAAAATGCGACGTAACGATTGGCCCCATCAGGCCCCCTATCGTTAGGGGGGTTGCGCTAAAATATGGAGCACGCAATACAAATTCTTCCTAAACCTTAAAGGCACACCACGCGATAATCTCATTAGTGGCTTACTTTCTTCGAGTAAGTAGGTCCTTGGGTAGGTCTCAGGGTGCACCCTTGTTGCGGCTTGATAGTGCATCCTCGCGGCGATAAGCGCGCTCTATCCGAGCCGAGTTGAGCCCATCGAGTCGAATCACACCTGGCCTTAGACGCACAAGTTTCCAACGTGGCTCTTACGTGGAGAAGGAAACTTTCGATAAGACAAGGTAAGGCAACGATATCAATAGCGAAGGCAGCCCAACAGGGAAGAACAGGTGATATCGTAGCATTTTGCGCGATATCATCGAGCAAAAGCTCTTCTACAGTCTCCAATACTCGTACGGAGACTGAACACGGGAAGTTCTATTTTTGGTGGTTGTGAGGAGATTTTGTTTCGTTTTTTTTGACAGGTGGGTAGAGCAAGGTCTTTACGTCCTGTGATACGCGCAATAGCTCTCACAATTTATCGCGTGGTGTGCATTTAAAACACATACGTAGGACCAAGACTGGCGAAGGTTGCCGATGGGTTTCCCAAAAAGACGTGAAAGGAGCGCCCATGGGGATCCAACTTCTCTCAGTGCACTTCTTACCTCGGAAATTGACGGCTCTGCTCCGCCCTAAAGAAAAAATCGGTGAAGATGGGCAATGTGGTGGATTCTGAAGTGAGGGGACTCTTCTACAAGGTGGAGGATGCATACATATAATCGAATGGTGCTCCCTATCCTAGTATAAATAATCGGCCGAGTGTGTCTGTTGGTGTGTGTTGAATTTTGTTCCTGAATTTGTTTCGCTATAATTTTAAAAAGGGTATCATCGCTGGATTGCAAAACTGTAATCAGGTACAAAACATTTGTAGAGAGAAACGTTTGACTAGCACTCAGTTGTGCGCTTATAACACTGTGGAATCATGCGGTGTGGGCTTCATCGACACTCACTGGCTTGTATCGACCATTTTATTTCACAGCATTTTACCGATATTCACCTAGAATTGAGCAGTAGCCCAACTTGTAAAAAATATAATTCGGCTATAGAGCGGTCTAGAAAACAGAATGAAGGTGGTGAATTTCCTCGGTAATGATATTAAATTTTCAACATGTTCGCTTTTTCGTAATGGAGGGCGGCAGTGCAGCCCAAGATTGTGAAGTTGCTACCTACTCGGATGACGGTAGGACGGTGAGTGAAGGTGCGGTTACTAAAGGTGATTGGAAATCGCCGTGGTGGGTAGAAGCAAAATTAAAAAATTACAACACAATGTGAATCAGTGCGGAGGCTGTGGACTAATCAAGTGAGTGCGTGAGTGCATGGTGCAGGATCTTTTCTAGGTTTCAACCGTTCACTAGGGACTGGCTTTTCTATAGGCGCCAGAAGTGGATATTGGAGCATACCAGCTGAGGGGGGGGGGGGGCTTTAAAGATTATAAGCAATAGAGCGAGGTGCTGACAAGCGCTATCGATTGGAGTTATCGGCCTTTTTGTATGGGACAGAAAACCGGTTATCAAAATACGAGCTGGAGTGCGCATACCACTGTGCCTGAGTGTACCGATTGATCCATTTTGCACTCACCGTGAAACGAGGGCAGTAGTGTGCGCTTGCTCAACTGTCAAGATGCGATTTTCGCTTCGACATCACACGACAAAACCTACACCTCTGCGACGCGAATTAGCGCTCAGGTTTTTAAGCCAATGAAATACTCGAAATTACACTGTTATATGGTTAAAATCATTCAGGCAGAATGTACAATGAGTATGGAGAAAAGCAAGAATGGTGGGAAAAAAAGTGGACAGAAGAGTATGACAAAAAGACACTCTGCTATAGAAAACAGTACGACAACGTGAAAGTAAGTGACCGTGAAAACATTGCATCACAATTTCCAAGTTAAACTGAAAGAAAGGATGTTTCACTAAAAGTTACAAGACCTTTACCAGAGCCCTTTGGAAAGCAGTGACTGTACCATCTCGACGTTTAAGACACGTCGCTTTGCTTTGACCAGGCTGCTTTTGCTTTTAACCTCAGCGCAAGTTGGGGTGAATCGGTCATTGCCTACGTGATGTTTGTCCATTAACCTAAGGAGCTCCAAAAACCGTCTCTGGTGTCTTTCAAGCTCTCTGCCGTACTGCAACTATCGTGAAAGTTCAACAAGTTGGTTTTATTCCTCATCGATACTTTCCATGATAAAGTTTACTCACGTGGAGGAGATACCATACAAGAGATACAGGAAAACTAAGATGCCTTCGGTTCAGGACGACATTTACAAATCGATGCTCATGGTCGAATGCGTGTTGACGAAAACGCCCACACCTCCTACTCCTCTCCTGTGAGGTCCCGAGAAAGAGTTCTTCTCCAATCTCGCAAACGGGATAAGGCGGAAGGTGCCTTCTCATCTCAGTCAGTCCGATGATGTTATACTCGATCTTCTTAGGTTCCTTCATCAGGCCTTCGATACTTTCTTCCGATGCAAGGGTTCGTACGTTGAAAGTACGAGTCGACCTCTCAGTCCTTCCTTGAGGCAGTCTGTTGTAGCCCTAAGATTCTAGCAGCCTCTTCCGAGCAGTCCTACCCAAGGCTGCGCTGCTGTAAAGAGGCTCCTTCGGTTCCAGTGGAGTAAGAGCCATCCTATTTCTGTTTTCGGCAAAACGATGACAAGTTGGGGGCTGGGCCTACTGCGGGTAGCTAGTCAGGCTATCTCGAAGTGGATTCGGGTCCTATTTATTGCAGGCGACCCAGGACCACCTTTTTTTCCACCTCTCAGTCTTTAGATTTAAGGCCTTTCTTAGAGCCAAGTGCAGAGTACCCATTGCACCATATAGAACCCGTCCCACCATATGCAATAAGGCCTGCGTGTGTACAGGATGTACGAATCAACCTAACACAGCAGAAGGAAGCGGTGAATCTTAGGGTAAATACTCTTTTAGACCGCGATTGACCCCCTATCCGCCTGGGAACGCATTACGTACCCTCGAAAGCCTAACAGCTCGAGATCCTCAGCGGAGACATCTGCAGTTTCAGTATACATACATTTGTCTAACGAATAAGGGTCTCTGAAGTGCGTTTTATATGTATGAGGTAAGTTTCAAAGATGTTGTTACTATGGGAAGAGCTGTTCTACTCGGTGTACTCTGACAAACAGCCTTTCACCTTCCGCAGATTCCGTGAATTTCTTATCTCTTTTTGTGGGGAAAAATCGTTGACTGTACCCTTATACCCACACCGCCGCACCTCAGCCTTGACACATCACTACACACGGTTCCTTTCGAGTCTGATTAACGGCGTATAAATGGCGGTGTCTTCTCTTTTCGATCAGTCCTGTGCCGTCGCTCTTGATTATCCATTCAGAGGACCGTGTTCAGTGTATCCTCATTTCAGTTCCTCTTGATCTGGGCAGCTTCCAGAGTTCCGAAATTCTGGGCGTTGGGGCACTCTCAGAATTCGACATGGAGAGGCCCATTCCTACTGCTATAGGCAAATCGAAGGCTCACGAGTAGCTTGCCGGGGTTTGCGCATCTGAATGTTGTGTATATTACAATCAGTTGACCAGGGTGTCTCGTAAGGAGCATAGCGCACATTTCTTAATTGTGACCATAAGCCCATAATGTGCTTCAATTGTATGCAGCCTTTTGGCTGGCTCGAATATGTAATACCAACCCTAACATTCAAAACACACCCCTCGCATGTGCATGGATGTAAAAATAGGAATTGGCCTAGTGCAGTAGAAGCACACAGTCCACAGTCTACGATCCAACTCTGTTCAGTTCAAGCACATCCACGTTCTTTTATGTGCGAATTTTTCAAAAAATACGCCTTAGGAATGAAGCCGGCGCTTTGTGGCCTCAGAGGATATATACATGAGCCATGTGGCGTGCCTTATGCATCCCACGACATTGACGAAAAGCGGTATAACGCATAACGCTACTGGGACTCAACAATGCAGTTTAGCAAAGATAGCGTGCAGCATTATCGAATCTGCACTTTCCACATTCATCAGTCCACTCGGATAACAGAAATCGGAATCTGTGACTGTACCTTTTCATAGTGAGGTCCGCCATCGGGTCCTCTACGCACATTGTGATAGCTGCTCGAGAGGGCTATGACTCGTTTCAAAGATTGCGAATGCTTTCACTTACTCAATTGCCCACTCTTTGATTGCTATCTAGCCCAATCGGCATTGCTTATCCGACGGCCCGACATTCTTCATTTCATCCCAGCGCGCTGACACCTTGTGCGACATCAGCACACAATAGAGTGACAGTGAGAGTTTTATGTGAGATGCCATCACAACTATAGCATGGTCTTATATAGATACTCCAACACCAATCAGTTTCTCCCTAACTGCGACGAAACAGTGTCAGGCAGAAGGTGCTATTTGCAATAAGGCACGAACTACTCAATGCGTTCTCAGATGCTGATTTCAATCCAGCATTCAAAATCTGCCGAACGATTCTCTGGGTATAATTAAGGTTTTTCTTAAGTATAGTACAATTACATAGTAAGTCCGAGAGCCTACAGCGCGCTTCGGAGGGTTTTGCGCCAAGCCCGTGCCGTTTTCGTACTTCGAGAATCGAATACCTTGTGGGACATTTTCAGCCAATTCATCTCATTTGACCTAATTTCGGAATTGACCCATAAGTGACTGAGTGGTAGCACATCAGTACATAACGAGAGGATGCTGTTTTTGCTCTTCCTGCCCGTATATAGGAACGATTCTCTCGGTCTTCAAATCGTGCAACACCAGGTGTTGACCGTGTCCACCCAGGGTTGTCTTTTATTGAGATCAGATGAAAGATTTCTGAGAGCTGAAGCTGTTATGTTGTTTGGATATGTTTTTGGATATGAAGAAATATTTACCCGTCATTGAGCCTGAAAAATGGTTTGTGTTTAACACTAATTTTGAGAAAAACTAGATTTTCCTCCAACTAAGCAATTGAGCAGTCGACATAGGAGCAATCACAATCGAATCCACTCAATCACTCAATTTATCTCCAGTCAGTTCGATGAAAATTGTGATTTTCGCCCGAATGTTACATGAAACTCTCCCGAGTCGTGGTGCCTCATATGTTTAAGCAATAGCTCCTGCCGTGAACTCCTAATGTTAGGTTTGTGAGGGACATTGTTACGATCACTAATTCAAAAATCAACGTAAATAAAATGCACGGTAATGCTGTCTAAGCTTTCATAAAGATTATAAATACTGAGGATTAACAAAACAACACATGAAATGAATTAATGTATAATATGACCAGTAATCAACATCGAATATTTCCTAAGTAGACCGCACTTGTTCATATTGTTAACAAAACGACCATAAGAAGTGCGTGCACCTCTGCAATGCTCCGAACAATAAATATGTTGCGTTAGTGCTTCATGTGCTGTTCAAAACCGTGGTACAAAATCCCATCGACTTTTCGGGGAGACGGTCCTATGAAGTGTATTAATCTCCGTGTTCGAAAACGTGTGCTGCTGGTAATTGTCTACGATACATTATCAAAAACCAAAAGACTGTGATCTGAAGCTCTGCATGTAATACTTTGGGCCACTCAGGAGGGTTTTCGGGTACGCCAGGGGTTAACAATGGAGCAATTACCATTGAGGAGCATATCAAGTAATTTTTTGTGATGGGTATCAGGCATTATCGTGGAATGAAAAAGGAAAATAATAATATATGAAAAAAAATGAAATGGGATAAAATTGCCACATTTCTCGCGACCACTCCGACTGAATATTTGCACTCAGAGGAAAATAGACCTAAGCACGAATATCATAATCGTTTCACGCAACAACGCCGAAATCGGGCGTTGCGGGAGTCTGCTCACAGAAACAAGATAAGCATATAAGCTCTTTGCCATTTTGTAATATGATGTGGAGGCACGTGGAGAACGAATATATACATAAAGATCATTATATATGCAAACACGTTTTATGATGTTTTATGGGCATGAAAAAGAAAACCTCATGGAAATCAAGGAGGTTCACGAGGATCCCATTTATAGTCCTACCCTCGTTAATCGCCATGTCCACCTTTTGCTATGCTGCTGTCAACATTTCATGAGCTTCCTTTGTATCTATCAGCGATGTGGACGAGGAACACACTCATACATATAGAACCGACTTACATAGAGGAATTTTCATACTTTCATTAAGAGTGCCATCTGGTAGATCCTGAAAACACATTCAATATCAGCGCCGTAAAACTCATCGAATGTTGATTGCCTCATTGCATGGCTACTCTGACCTGGTATCTTTCCCTTGTTAGAGCGGTTGCTTTGCTTTCTCACACCCTACTCACAATGGCTCACTTGGTGACGGACAGGCATGCCCGCAAGCTGGCCGAGGAACATTTAGTAGTGGTTCATATAACACCAGCTGCGCGATGCCCCTCGCGCATCAACGACACTGCTAAGTCTTTCAGGTCTCTTGGCGAAGAAAGACTTTATTGAAATCCTATTGATGCTAGTAAACTTTTCCATTGATGCAATCTATTACTCCTAGAGATAAAATTGAGCGTCTGTTCCCTTTCAACCGCTCCCTGCCTGCCTTCCCTTTTATGATGCGTGGTGTGAAATGCTGGAAGTCTTGCGAAGCGACCATGAAAGTTTCCGTTCACTGAGGCAGTTGCCCACAGCGTGAGCCTTTCTACCCTGACCTTACTATTCCCTAGCAACCTCCGTTTCTACTCGCTACTGCGCTGCCGCCCACAGCGACGTCAGCACAAAGAATGCAGGATAACTGCGAGTAGGTGTTAAAACAGTCCGTACCAAAAGCATGTTACTCCTTAAAATTTTTTGTGAGCAATTTGTGTGAATAAAAGTTTCCGAGCGACTTCACGTTTTTCACTAATGCGATAACTCTTCCTTGTAACAAAATTACGTGGGGACTCGATAAAGAGAAGGCACATCGCCGAAACTTAAAATAGTGGGCCCTCCCGGATTGCGAAATAGCTCAGACATCCTGTACATGTTGTGAGCCAGGTTTCCGATAGCTGCTTCATCGATACTCTTTGAAGCAATCATAACCGCCTCCATCAGCTCATTCACGATCCAGTACTACACGTTGTTTGAAGAGGCTAGCCGAGCAATGATTCCCCATGGACTTCCAATTCGATTGCAGTGAGAAAACAGAAGAGTTATTCCATCGCTTCCACTTCATTGCGTTGATGACAACCTTTGGCTGAATGCAACATCTGAACGGCGACATTGTCCTGCTTGATGACGTGTTCGACATAGCGCACCTTCTACAAACGGCAAGTGATAGCAATGCGCTTTTCAATATTCTTGACTGTCTACGCAGCGCGGAGGGTTTATACAATAGAGGGATGGAGGGATATGCATTATATGGGTGTGTGCCACTACGTAAGATCTCGCACCACAACGAGGCGTGCGACTTGATGTATAAAACTATACTCGCCACACTAGTTGAGTCTTGGAGCGATTTCACGGAAATCCTAGGGTCGCTATACACAGCTGACCTGTTATCGTTTTGGCCCCCACAACACGTCGCCTTTAATTCGTTAGCATCGCTTCGTCTACGGCACGTCGTGTTGCGATACCTGACATAAGGATACACACCTAGCATTATATCAACTGTACGTTATAGACAATTCAGGCATGTAAAGGCATAATATTTTCAACGCTCTATGTTTTCGCTATATTTTAGATCCCGAAATTCAACATATCTCTGAATGGAACATTAACCCTCGGTGAAAACATTGCTGACAACGAAGGAATAAAAATTGCCTATAGGGTAACACTTTTTCAACAAATTTTACGGATCTATTCTATCCTGAATGGATGAAGCGGCAAACCATGTGGTTTTATCTTTTTGGATAGCCTGTGATTTTAAAGAGCTCTGTGAAAAGGAAAACAGGAAAAGTTAGTTCTAGGGAACAGCAGAGGGAAAAACTATGAGGATATCTGGAAACAGTGAGGTCCAGAGGATCATAGCAAGCGGTGACAGTGCATGGACCAACACCATGAAGAATCAAATTAGGGTTCAAAGTTTAAGGGCGGATAAACTTTTGAGTGATTCGTTTCGCCTCCTTACTCAGACGAACCACTATGTTTTCATCAACACCCAGAGGCTCATCAGTGAGTGGGGTGTTGATGAAAACAAAGAAGTTTATAAAAAGGGGTCAGATTAAAAATAAGAAAAAAGGAAATGACCAGTGTGTAAGATGTAATCAAAGACAAAATATGAGTAAAAGAGTAATACTAATCAAAAGGTGAAATAATCAAAAAACAAAAACCCACAACTAAAACGGTATTTAAGTAAAAAACTGAAAAAGTCGTACCTGATCTTTGGCATATGTTCCACAATAATTAAATCCAATATATTGATACACAATAGTCATATATACCAAATAAGTCTTGAAATCCATATCAAAGCATTAGTGAAACATTAGAAAGTGATTAAATAGCATCAACTGAATACAGTACATAAATAGACTTAAGAAAAACATTATGTGAAGAAGAACAGAGAATGGGGAGCATGTATCAAGGTTTCGAATCAAACGACATATAAACCCAAATGACCCGCCAAGAGGTAAAAAACATAATATTACATTGATCGGAAAGTTTTGATAGGGTTGAGATTTTTTCCTATCTTATTTTACAACTCAGCTAGTAATGCAGGCTAATCAACAATATAATAAACATCGTTAGCTATAACATTGCCCCACCCAACGGGCAGGTCAGCGATTCTCTTCTCCCGCAATCAGGAGGATTAGGGTCAAAGAAGTCACCGACCACTTGTCCAAGGTGGTCACAGTTGACGAATTTTTTTTTGCTAGGAAAGCCTTAGGAGGCCGGAGCAAGTGGTAATCTGAAGGGACAATATCAGGGGAATAGGACGGATGTGGAACCTTGTCCCAACCTAACTCCTCCAATCTTGATGCACCGTACTATCGTCCAAAAAGCAAGCCGGCCTCGTTGACATTTCCCTTTCTCACGCTCCTAATCGAAGCTTATCAACCATTATCAACTTGGATCACCCACCATTAATGTCCCTGACCCACCCTGCTAAACACCCATGAGTGTCAGCGCTCTTGGATCAACGCGAAAAGCGAAACGGATTTGACGACTCTAGCCTTTTTACGCTCCTTATCGAATCTTATCAACCGTTATCAATGCTGGTCATCCACCACTAATGTTCCCGTCCCATCCCGCGAAACACTTATAAATGTCAGCTCTTGGATCAACCCGAAAGGCGAAACGGATTCGGTGACATTTGCCTTCCGAGGCTCCTTATCAGCTCCTATCAGTTGCTATCACTTTCGGTCCACCACCGCGGATGTCCCTTGGCACCCCTATATCACTTATAAAAATCAGCGTCCCAGCTTTGCTGCGACGCGAGATATGAATTTCGTGACAGACGGACAAACACACACACACAGACATACTAAGCGAATTATATATAGTAGGATGTTACAATAGCATGTTGAAAAAATTTTTTCGTTTCCCATTTCTCTTCAAGAGTTGTCCTCTACCAATTCCCCAGGATTACAGAGCGGTTGGAAGGTAGAATGAACCCCGTATTCTCTTCGTTAAACACCAGTTCGGCTATCGCCCAGCACTGCGCGAATCACAAGGTAGAACCATTTGGGAATGGTCGATAATGACTACTATGGATTTCGTTGCAATGTTGCAAAATTCCATACCCTAATATGTGAAGTACTTTATATAGCCGAAGAGTATAGGACACTCTTTGGGAGCACTAACAAATCAGCGTGCTACTAATGTTGCGAGTGAGAAGCATATTCCAGGATTACCTTGAGCGGGTGAAAGACAGCATTAGGGGTAAGGCGATAATGGAGAAATCAGTACAAGAAGTCACTCACATGGTAGTCCTGGGCCTAAGAAGGCTACCCGTGGCGAAATTCCGGTGGAAAAGCACCCCTCCGAGCTGTAGAAACGCCGCAAACGGCCGCAACCGCCCATCTGTCCCGCCTCTTGATAAGCCGATCCCGCCTCCGGTTGACGTAATTTCTAATTGACTGGGGTAGGAGCAGCCAAGGAGATGCGGCAGGATCGAAAGTTCTGCGGCGCGCTTCCGCAGTTTTAGCTCGAAGCTCACTCCAAAAAATAGATGCTGCCCTATTTCCAAACATTCCCTTGTGTTTAATTGGCAACATGCCAATGGAAAACTAGATCAGACTACTCGCCTCTTGACACAGGTTGTCCTCATCGGAATCAATAGTGCAAAGGGGAACCTATTTCTCGGGCTTTTAGCCAGTTCCTTCCGTTGTTTCTTCACTATCCTGTTACTAGGCATCTCGACTTTCACATTCACTACTTATTTTACTCTTCGTCCGACTTTCCCCTAATGCTGCCTTTAAACTATTGATTGTCAATAATCTACTCATTTACTGCTGCATATCGCACTACTGGAGAGGGTCACTACTTTCTTGCAGTCTAGACGATTTAGCGGTCTAAATCTCTTGTCACAATGATCAAATAAACTGATTAGGAGCGAGATATGCTTATACCTTAGTCATCACTTTGACTGGAGTGATCTCTATTGGGTGTTCGGATTGTTGAGGGATCGTTGGAGTTTTGTTCCACTGCATTGTTTTGTAGCAAATCGTCCACCTGCTGAGCATCCAATTCTGCCGTGTTGGTGGTAGATCCATATGCCACTGACTGATGCTTACCGTTTTTGTAAACATGCACCACTATTTGGGAGTTCACATATTCTAGCGCTCGATACATTGTTGTTGCTGGCACCGCATGATATCATGAGCCACTTGCTTTTCAATCACAAAGCGAAATCTTATCTCAATCATCTTTGTAGAACGTAGTTTCGAGGAAGAGCCCCATCATTTGGAGTCCTAAGCGATTCGTATCATGTGATCAGTGAGATATCAGAATCTAAACAAATTAGAGTGGTATCGTAATGAGGGGGCATCTCACTACTGTACTTTCAATTTTTGATAACAGCTGTTTATCGCCGCAGCTCGCGATGCGAAAGTTACTACAAGGATGCTGAGTTATGGGCAAAAGCTTCGGTGGCGGACGGGACTCGAACCCGCACTTCATCCTTTCCGGGGATATGTGCTAATCCATTACACTACCGACACCACCTTCACCCTAACTCACTACTGTACCTTTTTTTACCCGAGCCGGGAAGGGGAAAGGAACCTCCTTCTTCCTTCTTTCTTTCGAGACCTAGGCAAAAATATCCGCTTGGATGTGCAGAGTGACCCACCAAAAATCTTTCAGAAGTACTCAAGTGTCAAAGTTTTTGTAAGATGCCCCGCCCCCACTGCGATAGTACTAAAATTTGCTTATCCGATAACACTGAGTACATGACGCTTTTGCTATAGCGGTCGTATGATAGTAGTAAGCGGTGTACGGGATCTTATCCAATGGCTATCTGTGGCGAAGTCCCGGTGAAAAAGCGCCCCTCCAAGCTGTAGAAACCTTGCAAAACGCCGCAACCATGCAGCGGTTCCGCCTCTTGGACACAGCGGTCCCGCCTCCCGATGACGTAATTCCCGATTGATTGGGGTGGGAGCGGCCAAGGAGATGAGACAGGATCGGGGGTTCGCGGCGCGCTTTCGCAGTTTTAGCTTGAAACTCACTCAAAGAAATAGATTTTGTCGTATTTCCAAACATTCCCCTGTGTTTACTTGGCAGCATGCCAATGGAAAACTAGATCAGACTACCCGCCTTTTGACGGACAGGTCGTCCGCGTCGAGAATCAACAGTGGAAAGGGGGTCCTATTTTTTCGGGTTTTAGGCCACTTCATCGTTTTTTCTCCACTATTTTTTTACACTAGGCATCTCGACTTTCATATGCACTATTTCTTTTACTTTTCGCCCGACTTTCCCCTAATGCTTCCTCTGAAGATGCGTCGATCGGAATGACGTGATGCTTGACGTGTAAGCGTTCGTGGTGAAAACGTCCACGGATTAGTATCAAAGATTGGATGGAATGAAACAGTCGAGTTACCCCTAACGCTGCCTTCAAGTCTATTGGTCCCACATCGAAGGAAATAATTTCACATCACCTCTATCTGTGAGAGTGAAAATGCCATGATAAGAGCTCCAAGTAAGAGCCGGTGCTGCTGATCAACTCATCACATAGAATTGCTCCTCAATGCTTTTTTGCATCCTTAAAAATTTCAAAAATTTCTGATTCGGGGGCACTGTAAGAGGCTTTATGGACAATGAGCACTACTCTTGATCCATTTGTTATTGTATTTGTGGGTCTCTAATGACGGCATGATGACTACTCCCATCCGAGTGATGCCGAACAGGATTAGGTCGCAAGACGGAACATCAGTGGAGGCGAATTAGGAACGCGCTTTCTTGATCAGGAGATTACTACGTTACTACCCCATAGCCACACGTACATTACATTTCATTAATCTTTGCACATTACAGTCAGACCCACTGTGACAAGGTCATATCGACGTGAAGTGCAGAGGACAATTCATGTTAAAAATTGCTCTGTAATTCGCTCAGTAACTTCCTTGTATCCCGTCTTACTAGTTCCTTTTCAGTAAATTGGACTGGATCGTTTTGATTTTATTCTCCTCAACAAATCTTATAGTATTTCTGAGCACTATAACTGTCGTTCATGGTTTGGCGTGCAGGACACTTCGCACCCCTTTGTCTGCATACAACCCGGTATGCTTTAGAGAAAGCGGATAAGGACAACGGATAAGGACGGAGCGGATAAGGACGACCTCGATGACGTAATTTCCGATTGACTGGGGTGGGAGCGGCCAAGGATATGCGGCAGGATCGGAGGTTTTGCGGCGCGCTTTCGCAGTTTTACCTTGAAACTCACTCCAAAAGGTAGATGCTGTCGTATTTCCAAACACTCCCTTGTGTTTACACGGCAACATGCCAATGGAAACGTAGATCAAACTACCCCCTCTTGAGGGACAGGTCGTCCGCGTCGAGAATCAAGAGTGGAATTGGGGTCCCATTTCTCGGGTTTTTGGCCATTTCCATCCGTTGTTTCTTCACTGTCCTGTTACTAGGCATCTCGACTTTCATATGCACTACTTCTTTTACTTTTAATCCGACTTTCCCCTAATGATCCCTTTGAAGCGCCAGAGCGAAGTAAGTGGTGCCAAGAATAAAAGGAATTTCGAAAGGAGTATCAAAATTAAGTCTTCTCGACAGAGATTATGAGAGATCACTGAGCAAAAGTGAGCCTTTCATAACGCTTTCGCGCCAAGATATCATGACGAACTTGTTTTCCCATGTCAGCCTTTCCACCATTAGTAATTCGATTCCCTAACAGAGCTAAACCCTTTCGTGCTCCTCCGATGAGTCATTACACTCATATTTTGATCTCCCTAGCTCGCTTCGAAACCGAATATTACGATCTTGGCTTTCATACTTGTGCTCAGCATTTGAGACTCTATCGAGCCACGGAGGCCACATTTCAGAATTCGTGAGAGCTTAAAACCTATTCTGGTTAGTTTCTGCAGTTCTCTCTTCGCAGACCTCTAATATTCACCGAAGTCCGGTTAGAAAATTGGTCAACTGTGTATTCTCCTCAACAGTCCTCCCACTATAGTGTGATGCTGTCACTATATCCTGCTACCTCTCACTATAGTGTGATGCTATCTCGCCAACTTCGCTGAGCCTGAACTTAAATCGAGGAGATCTGCTTTGCAAGTGTCCGATTCGTTGGAACAAATGATTCATTCAAAAAGGCGTCGCACATAGGGTTATACTGGTTTCAGAACAAAATCCAAGGAGTAGAGTGTGTCCCAAAGATATGGATTTCCCTATCTTCCATCTACATCTCTTGAACAGGCCGAAGATTTTGCCCCAAATTTTTACCACTGATACCTGATGGCTGACGTCATTGAACGCACCAGTGAAGCTAAAAGCAGAAAATTGCATAATTTTCACTTGCTTTTCTCAAATATCACGGTGTTTCAAAAGTATATATTCACCAAGCTTTTATGCCTTACTTCCATCTAGATGCGGAACCTTAGGCTTGGTCTAAAAACATTCGTATCAATCATAGCTTTTTCTATTTCACACAAACCAATTTTGTTAAGGTTAGTGATGGACTTCACTATCATTTGCAAAACTTCGGCAATATCATCAAGGGTAGTAGTTGTGAAAGGGAAAGTAGAAAATGCAGAATCACAACATTGGATAATTTTATAAGATCACATGTAACTGGTCTATCAATAAATACATATAAAGAATTAGATACAAATTGTAGAACTAAAGGTGTTGTTTACTGTATAACTTGCAATAATCATGGAATGCAATATGTAGTTATGACCATTAGAAAAGTTAAAGATAGAATAGGAGAACATCTTACTAATATTAGTACAAACAAAACATTTTTATAAGTGTGACAAAGTGATTACCGTACATATTTTAGACTCCGCCAAAGAAAATGATAAAAATACTCTGGAAGAAAAAGAACTGTTTTGGATCAAGTTACTCATGGCACCCTATCCTTTTGGTCTAAACGACAACATAAAAGGTTACGGCACCATCACCAATGCTAGCAATCCCTTCCCTTACATCACAAAAATAAACCACCTTTGATATAAAAATCAAATAAAAATAAATAAAATATAATCAAATAAATATAATATAATCAAATATAATCAAATAAAAAAATAAATAAATAAATATAAAAAGCAACGTACCAATCGCGGTAAAGCAAAAAAGAAGAAAGATAAGCAAAAAATCGGCTTATAGAAAATCTTAGAGAGAATAGCAACCAATAGAACAAAAAAGAAACCTATAACTTATTTAAGAATGCTTAACAGCCCTACGTAAAGAAGAAATACAAAAATTACTCAAGCTGTCAGTGACACAAAACTTTTTGGAAACCTTTAATAAAAAAGAAAGGTTTTAGTTCTCTGCTTGCTAGCTCATATTCTCTACAAAAAGACAGTAACAAAAAACCTAACAAAACATTTCATAACAACACCCTGCAATTTTGCAATCGTATGTTGGATCATATACCTATTAATAGAATCATTAATTCTGAAAAGGTAAAAAATATAATAAATGTAGAAGAAAAAACATTTGTTCCTATTCGTGTAATATATAAATGTGGGAAAGCTGTATCAAGTTCTATGTATAACTACAAAAAAGTTCTGAAAAATTTGGATAAAGATGAGTTAAAAGAGATTATTACAGGCGACTGTAAATGCACGGATACGACGGTTAAGAATTATGTTAATCAGCATTACGGCCATGTAGTTACAGGGGATTCAAATATAATCGAAGAGAACGATCTTAGATCCCTATCGATGAAAGGTACTAACTTCAGAATAGATTCGCCGGTTACCAGACATGATATTAAGAGCATATATGAGGAAATAATGGAAAAACTATAGACCTCTTCAAGTCAAATAAAAAATTGATAACCGGAAGACAAATTTATTGAAATAACATCTACAACACTGCTATCGTAAGACAATCAAACCACTAATGACAAGAGAAAATTTGAAAAATCTTAACACTTCCATACCTTACAGCATTATAAAATGGTATCAAAGAAGTTTTGTTTTCTGCCCATTAGATAAAGCTAGCAATAACTACGGCATTTTCTGTAAAAAATTCTACTTCTAAGTCTCATGAAAAAAATGGGCATCAGATATGATTCGACCAATAATACTTACACGCAATCCAACACAAATAATACCTATAAAATTACACAAAACAGTAATAAGTAGTCGGTTATACTAAAACATAAGTTCTTATGTATTCGCAATAATCGCAAATTCGAAATTAATGCTGATTTACCTGTGATATATGCCTTACCTAAACTCCATAAATACCCAATTAAATTTAGATTTATTACGGGAGCCCGTAACAGCAGCGTGAAACCATTAGCTCAAGAACTACATAACATCTTTAGTTATTTTGAAAAACATTTTATCAATGTAATGGGGTTATTCGAGACCGTAATAGATCCATTGAAACATATTGGTCAATTAATAACATTAATATTAAATATGAACTTAATAACATTCAGCAGGATAATCTTAAAATCTATACTGCCGACTTCACTGATATGTTCACCAATTTGGAACACAAGCTTATTATGAGTAGTATAAAAGAACTAATAAAAATTTGCTTCAAAAATGCAAACAAGACAGTGGCTGCCACAGACGGATATCATGTATTTTACACTGACGGCAGATTAGTCAAAAGCAGTTACAGACTTTACAAAATAAATGATTTATTGTACCTCATAGATTATTTGTTGAGCAATAGTTATTGTGTTTTCGCAGGTAACATATATAAGCAGAAAAAGAGTGTACCACAGGGAGGTAACTTTAACCCTCTTTTAGCCGATCTAACATTATCAATCATAGAGCATAATTATACTAAAAGTCGTAGAGTAGAAAGAATAGATTTGTTTAAACCCTATAGGTACATGGATGATCTTCTGGTCATACATAGCCAGACAGAAGACGAAATAGAAGCAATATTAAAAGTAATCTACAACAATATACTGGAACTTAAAAAGACTAATAAAACAGTGTTTAGCAGTAACTACTTAGATCTAAAAATTGATATAATTAATGAAAATGTTGAAACTACTCTATATAATGAAACCGATGATTTCAATTTTAAGGTAATAAGAATTCCACACAATAATAGCAATATATCCATAACCATAAAATGGTTATGGATATATTGCTATTATTGTGTGGAACCTTCATGCTCTAAAATTGAAACCTTTATACAAAAAATTAGTGACATGATTATAATACCAAAAAAAATATTATTGAATATATTGAAAATGAATATTCGAAGGATTTTGTTTTGGTCAATATTATAAAATGTTTATATAGGAATAAACACATATGTTATAAAATCTCTATAGCTAACAGTGTTATAACCATTGATAGTTTTGTAAGAAAGCTACCAAACGGCCTCAATGATTATTAAATTCCTACAGTTCCTGCTTGTACTGGGCCTTAGTATTCGCTTCATTTACAGTGCATTTAGTTAGTAACTGGGTACACAAAGTACGATTCAATTAGTATCCCTTGCTTATTACACTCCTTCAATGTAGCCAATTGCACCTTCATTTATTGATTATATGCCTCCCAGCCATTTCCTGACCCAGTCTTGACTGCGTATTAAACACAATAATTAATTGTGTGGCCTAATTATACCTTTATTAATCTATTGTCTACCTCTATTCCTTTCTTTCCTCACTCTTTGTTGTTATCTCATCTTACAATTAGCTTAATACTAACATACTCTTAGCTCTGATCACTCATTATTCAATTCCTAATACTTTCTATTCTCTTTTCACACATAGACTAACATTTATTACATGCCTTATGTATTCACCAACCCCACCTCACTGAAGAGCCTCAGGGGTTGGTGAAGACAATGGTTCGTATGAGGTTGAGGCGAAACGAACCATTCATATAACAGTATTTATTCTAACATCTGTATCTTTTAATTTTTGTTCATTGCTCTATAGTGCCATGCCACGCGTAACATACCTATCCGAGCACGAAAGAGGACAAATAAAGGGTTACAGTGTTTACTCAGCAAATGCAGAATCTATAAAAGATGGGCCTCTTACTCATGATCGATGATTTCTGCCGCACAATATACCTGTGCAACACGAAAACGAGAAGTGGGGAATCGCAGCAACTTTCTGAGGCAAGTGTGTTGAGTCTTAAATGCTGCCATTCAATTCCGCAAAGGTGTGCGGCGGCTGTGCGGGGACTTGGCACCTATTGTGTTGAAAGGTTCGATGCAGCTTCTGCTGAAATCGTCTTCTCATAACGAGAAAAGGCGGTTTCGTCCACGCCATATTTCGCGAATAAGAACTTTTTTGCCGAAGAAAATGTGAACTAGAAGCATCTGCGGGATGGATTTCGTTTCAAAAGTCACTTTATTAAGGTGGTATAGTTCACAGCGTATTACTAATAGCGTTGAGGTAATATTTTTGATGAGAAAAGTTCAATTTCCGATGACTCGGGGGGTTTTGAGGAAGAAGCCACGCTACTTCTCAAGCCGCTGATATGCTGGTGGTGGTGCTATTGTTTGAGCCGTCTTCTCCCGCTTCGAAGCTGTCTAGCGAACAACATACATACTATGTGCTCCACTGACTATCAAAACAACCACTGAAATGATTGGTTACCATATAAGCAGCGATTTTTATCCGTGCGCTGTAAATTTCAACAAGTTAGTGCTCCTGTCCATGTGTGTGCTTCCACAAAGACGTGGTTTGGAACGAGAAGTATCAGCTTCTCCAGTAGGCAACCAAGTTGCCAGACTTAAATCCAATCGATAACCTTTGGGAGCAAATCCAATCGATAAGATCTGCGAGCTTCCTGCCATGAGGTTTACTCCTGCTGCAAATGTTTCGGAGTTAGGGGAGCCTCCTAGGAGGCTTAGGACAGTGTGTCGCTAAAAACGATCTCTATTCGTCCGGAGCATGCCGAGGCGGACTGAAGTCTTTGAAAAGAGAGGAAAGGTCGCAGGTTTTTAAATAACTTTGCTGTTGTCATAAATTCAACGATTCGTTATTGAAAAAGTTTGGAATCCTAGGTGAATCTACACCTTTGGGACACCCTGAGTGGGTCACTTCTAAGCTTCCTAATCAGGATTGTAGAGAGCAGCTTGAATTTTCCTGCGGCATGAGGTTGCCCGATGTCCTGGAAGAGGATGAATCAGCTTTGTCTGTAGGGTTTTCTCAGCTGGCTAACATGAACTCCAGTGAAGTTAGGCTATAAAAGTAATTTTTCAGCCAGTGCAGCCTGTATTCAAAATGTGGAGTCACTCAGAGTGACTGCTAAATGGGGCATAGTAAACTCATAGAGGATACACAGAACTTAACGCTAACAGTGGTTGGGTGGCCAAGTGAATAACGGGATAGACGGTGTTGGAGCTATGGATATGATTCGACTTCCCTCGGATTCCTGGTTTTTGCATTTCTTTTTTGAGTTTTTACTCGGCGCTAAAGTATTTGCTCCTATGCAAAATGGCCACAGTTTTCGATGCCAGCGCACCAGACTGACCCTATTTACAAGTTTTCAGTGGTTGACATGTTCGGACCATTCAGCGACTCTAGCACGCGCGCTAGGCGAAATAGGCTCTAGATACAGAATATCATCCAGAATGAAATTTTAAGCCAAACATTGGGGTGGACATAGACATAGAGTCAATTTTCTACTTGCACAAACAATCGACCAATAGCTTCGACAATTTCGGTGGAACATGTGAAGGAAGAACACCTCCCGTGCGAGCTACACCTAGCAACACTACGCAATAAAAAATAGCCCATATTTCCAGACATTGGCGAGCAACCTTTTTCGTTGAATGTTCTGAACTACGGTGGTAGTTCTAGTGATCGTGAAACTTTTCAACTTGAATCGAATCTTGATTGGGCTGAAATTTTGTTACCTAGGGTTTGACTGAGGGTGAATACCACTCTAACTTTGTGGGAAAGGCCAATTTCCTGTGTTATTAGGTTGATTCATAATAAATCGTACAAATTGACAAATTTTAATCATTGTCGTACAACTTTTTAACGACACCCGTGATTTACTTGAGATATGCTCCATCTTTATCGATGACCTTCTGCCACGGGTTAGGCAGATCGTGGATGCCCTTGCTCCGGAAGGCCGGAAGCTGGAGCTCGAAGAAGTTGCCGAGGCCGCCTTGACCTCGTCGCGAGTTTTGAAGTCCTGGCCGTCCAGGTGGCGTTGGCTGTGGGAGAAAAGGTGGAAATCTGAAGGGGCGAGGTCTGGGGAGTACGGTGGGTGTAGAAGTACGGTCCAACTGTACGACAGCAGCTCGGCCTTGGTCGATCTTGCGAAGTGCGGTCTGTGGAAGTAGACACGTTGTCGTGCTGGAAGTAGACATGTGACCGCCGCCGTAGCGAACTTCGGACATTGGCCTTCAATTCTCGTAATTGACGAACGTAGACGTCGGCGGATACTGTGGTACCTTCATCGAGCAGCTCCCAGTACTCTACGCCGTGTACGCTCCACCAACCGCGGTTTTCGTCTTCGATGGAATAGTCGCCTGACGCAAACTTCGAATGCTACAACTACAGTGTACTTCTGCCGGGGGCATGCTCCTTGTGAACTTCTATCAGACGTCTGCCGATATCCGCAGGTTCCTGGCCAGATAGCGATATAAATAGTATGACGTTGCGGATGTGGTCTCTGGACCGCTTGAAATCGTGCGGCATGGTGGCGGAATGAAACTACTTTGGAGTGATTATTTTGCGGTACTTTGAAGAGCTTTTCATACTCATTCCAACGGTACCTCGCGCGTCCATTTTCGTTAATTCGTTACTGAGTTATGATCTCTAGAAATCATTACTACCATTTGTCCGATTTATTATGAATCAACCTAATATATTATAAACGTCGGCATATTCAAACAGATCAGCCATCAACTATACGAAAAACTGAGGATAAGGGTACCCTGGCAGGCCAAAAATTAATTTTGCAGTTTAGTTTGTACGGTCTTACATAGGCACAAAATGACGAAATTCGGAAAGCTGCAAAGATTCGCCCTCAGTGGCGATCGAACCATCAACCATTTCCTGGCACTCCCAAAACCATTTAGCTTGATTTAACACAGGTTTTTTGATCTATGAGCCTCACCAAGATAAAAAACGCTCTAGAAAAGCTCACCATGTGATGATGGGTTTCCCTTGTCAGTTTCCAGCGACTATTATCAGACCTTATTGGAGCTTATCATCTGTTATCAACTGCTATGAGTGCGAATGAGTGCCCTCAGTTCACGGAGATAATATATACAGGGAATTTAACACTATGGTGCTCCTTTTCACGACCTCTCATTCGCTATCAGCTCCGATCAATCACAGCTGGTGTTTTATTTCGTCGCTAAGTGGCACCTATGAGTGTCTACGCTCCGCTGGCGAGCTGAAGAGCTCAACGGATTGGCTTCACTTGCCCTCCCACACCACCTATAACCTTTATCACTGACTACTTTTTGGGTCAACCGCCCACATTATTGCCTATCCGACCCTCACAACAACTCAGGATGCCAATGCTTACCTTTAAATCTTCAGCACGATACAAACCTTCGTGAGTTTTGCTATTACCAGCCTCTGTCTGCCCCTATTATTTGCCATAACCTTTAATCGACCACCGCTGTTGTACCCGTACCACTTCCCATGAAGACCACTAGTATCTTCGCTCTACCGTCAAATTGAAAAGCGTAACGCACTGTGATTTTCGTGTTCCGACGTTCCTTGCCAACCCTTGTCAGTCGCTGTTGATGGAAGGAGAAACAGGAGTGTATAATGGAATTAGCTCAGGAATTAGTGCATATTGTGGAAGGAGTTAGCCTATAATAGCAGCAAAAATGAGGAAGAGCGTATAAATATTGGTAAATAATTAAAGCGATCGAGTAAAGAGACGGTAGCTATTGGAACGTAAGGTATCGGCATGAGAAGCATTAATATATATCTGGAGCTTGATGCTGAAGCTAGTAAAGCCGGGATATATAAACGACTCCTAGACCCTCGTAACACACTATTGAGGGGATTGAAAGACTCAGGATTTCCTTCTTATAGCTTCGGTGTTCGGAGTTCTTCAACAGTGCTCCCTTATATGACGCCTATGCAACTCGTCTAATGAAAAGGTGTACAGGTTTAATAGTCGACCGCCTCTGAGCTGTTCACATGCATATGTACATCTCAGGAGAGGTTCTCACATAGTCCTCAATCTAATGGCATCATCAGTGACACAAAAAAAACCATAGCCAATAATCAATAGCATGAATAATGGTATGTTATTCAACAGGCTTACAAAAAGTACGCAACAAAATTGAACAGTGCTACCAAATCCGAGCACGTAGACGGCTTCACACAGAACCAGCTGTTCTTCCTCGGATTTTCCCAGGTAACTTAACTACTGGTGAAGCCTTTTTCCATGGTTCGATAGCAAAAACGACGGTTGTTTGCTACAATCCGAAGTGCTGAAGCCGATTAGAGTAAGAACAAGAAAATAAAATGAAGAAAAGAAACAGTGGAAAAAAACTTAATAGCGTTTTATTAGGGCATAGGTTATCTTCTGAATGTCCATAGCATGAAAAAGTTTAGAAAGGCTCTGTGAAGCCTGAGGCTTGATCTGTACTCGAGTTACGCCCACTCAACTATTATGCATGTGAACGTCAGTTGATTATGTGTTAATGTACTCAACATTAAGAAGTTGAGTTAACAAAAGAAAATTCAAAAAATTTAGAATTTCGAGCATTTCGTAAGGGGCAGAGTATTGTGGAAAAAGAAAATTAGTAGGACAGTCTGAAATGAAGATCTGAAATAAAACAAGATCAACAGGTGCCATAAAGGGGCAGTTACGCGTGCCAACGTGCGTGAGATGCAGCTTTTATGAGCACTTATTCAAAACAATCTTTATGTTCAGTATCTTTATGTTCAGTACTCTAGGCTGATCATCATATCTTCTGGCACACTCGCCGCCTTACACCCGGTTCCCGTTCAGTGTCTTAGATCGGATACGTGATCAACAGTACGATTCGAGGGTCCAGTCAGCCGTTGTCCTACTACTTGTGTTCAAACACTGGAAGCTTGCTCTCGCATTGATAACATATTAGCCTGCTCATCTTTTTGCCATTACTCTCTTTTGATGACACCTATCACAGC
Organism: Trichostrongylus colubriformis; assembly: GCA_963978905.1. Classification (NCBI taxonomy): domain Eukaryota; kingdom Metazoa; phylum Nematoda; class Chromadorea; order Rhabditida; family Trichostrongylidae; genus Trichostrongylus; species Trichostrongylus colubriformis. Next base: position 36,416,026 of record OZ022259.1, read on the forward strand.
ACAGACATGCGGTGGCAAACATAGCCAACAAAATTACTTCATAATCTGGAGAGATTTAATTTATCCTGCTTTATGCAGTGAAACATTTAGCTATATTGCAGCAATATTATTAATAAAATAGAAGGCACTCACAGTACCACTGAGATTGGATACTGTTTTCTTACAAGCGTGTTCCAGATTTGGTGCCGCAAAAAGGCAGAGTTCACCCAGTATGAAGAGCTGTTCTATGAGCATGCACCTAATGAATTTCGGTCAGTCATGTGTCCAAGACGAACACCAAAAAATTCAAGAGCCGCTCTCAAAGCAGCTATAGATCGTTTTATTAGGTTGAGCGTGGTGAGTCGTTCAAACAAACTCCATTTTAACCACACATTTCAGAGTGAACATGGTTTCTAAAAATTTCCCTCCCTTTGCTAGTGCATTCCACTGCTCGCCGAAGTCCAGAATGAATCCAAATCACCGGTGCTCAATATGGTAATGGCAGTTGACACTGGCTTTGTCCTAAGCGTGATCTGATATTATGTGCAAACATGCGACGTTCTTATGATACCACTGACGGTGCTTTACTCGCTGTAATAAAAGGTTTTCACGACATTAGCAAAATGTAGTACTTTGATGAAAAAAACTGCTCAACCTGGAAAAGTCAGAGGGGCACTGTTGAGAATGAACATGTACGCCTTTACACGACAGAGTCTCACAGCGTAGCTCATTGAAACATACATGGATGATCATGTGAAGTTAGAGCAACGGCTGCATTATTGTACCTTATTTTTGCGTCGAACCGAGTGAAGGGGATGCGGTTCTTCGCCTTAACCCAGATGAGAGATTTTTCAATTGGTACAATCACACCGAATTTGATGTGAGACAACATACTTGCAAGAACAAATTGCTTTACCAACATTGCAGCTCCTTCCCCTATGTTCAGAACACACATTAATGATCGCTATGTTGTAATCGACTGGGATGGGAAAGAAGAACCGCACAGGATGAAACGTATGAAGTATCCGAACAGGTTGTCGTGGGGCCCCTTGGGAGAAGGCCTTTCCTTTCCTTTTCTTGAACCTTCCCTTAAAGGCAGCGTTAGGGGTTTCGACCTTTCCAATCTTTGATACTGACCAGTGGACGTCTTCACCGTGAAAGCGTACACGTCAAGCGCCACGTCATTGCGATCGATAAGGCTTCAATACGATACGACAAGTATCATTCTGCTACCACGCTATTACTCTACAACTCAGTCATTCTTCTGTAAAGTACACCCTAAGAGGCGGGATGGACTTATCAAAAGCTTCAGGTATCATCCGCTACGCCGGTCTCATCCGTACATCTCGGGGGCGCGCTTTCTCTGCTTTCTTTCGCCATGAATAATTTCTCAGACCAATAAATCCTATGTGAGTGACTCTTTCAGGGAATTTCCATTAATCATATTATCCCTAATGCTGTCTTCAAGTTGAAAAACACATATCAAATTATCGCTGTGTTGAAACCAACTGAGATGGGAACGGCGAATGGATAGAATGAAACGTATGAAGCATCCGGAAAGGGAATCGTGAGGCTCTTCGGAAAACGGATATCGAGCAACTCAATGACTATGGATAGTCCAATACCGCGAATCTGCCAGGAAATTCAAACGGTACACCGTAAATCTCCTAAACTTGGAGAAGAACGTTTGATAGAACCGACGACACTGACGGTGGAAAGATTTATCACATCAGAAGATTGACATATTTCTACCCGAACTTGTTGATATTGTTAGAGACGTCAGCGAGAAAACTACAGTTGAACTCCATCGAAAGCACACTCCTCCCGAATTCCAGTTTATAAATTTCCGAGTACCATGTTACAGAATCAACTTTTTTAGTATGACATGTAGCGCAGCGAAAATGAGATCGCAGGACGAATAGACATATGCACAGATATAAATCGGATATTATGGAGGGGCGGTTGGTGGGCATATCAAATAGAGGACATTGGCTGAAAAAAGAGGTAAGAACGATCTGAAACAGCGACGACCAAGGAGTGGAAAATGCGCTGGTGAAATGGATCACAAATGCACCTTCTGTCAGCGGCGACAGTTTTGTTCGAAACAGCAGAACATTGTGTTATGCTTTGGCGAAGAAGCTGCTAAGAACACCCCCCTCTTCGCTATGGCATACAAACATCGTTTTCATAACAAGATTGTTGCTGGAATGTCTAGAGGGAGTACGCTTAGAAATTGATGCAGATTGTAAGATTAAGAATAGTTCTACAATAACAGCAATAAAGGGAAAGAGCAGAAAAGTACGGGGAAAAATTTCAAGTGACTCGAATGAGGAGGCAGTAGCTGTGGGAAAAAAGGCTTTGGTAAGAGGAGCGTCAAAAAATCTAAGGCCTTATGCAAAAAAATCCCACTATTCATCTATGTCCAAAATGTACCGATGACGGCTCGTAAAATACCAGTGCTAGTAAAGTCGGAATATTTGCTAGGAAAAAATGCAAAATTTCGTGATGATACTCTTCTTATCGCCTTCTTTGTTCAGGTTCTTCTCAAACGCCCTCTTCTTGACTCCAGTAATTACAAATTACATAATTGTGTCTAGAAACAAACTGGAACATGATACTTCTTGCCGCATCTCATTTATCCCTTATTTGTATTCGACGAAGATGTGTATTTTTGATCCACACTCTACGGCGATCGGATTTCTTCAGAAGCTGTGGACTAGCTACCCAGATATCTACTGTTGCAAGAAGGTAAGTCGACCCAATGTGCCTTTAATTTTGCGTAATCGAACCAGTCAGCTACACTTCCGAACGTCCAATCTGATAGAGTAACGGTTGAGTATGAAGCACGTCTGGAGTGAAGGCTCGTCTCGAGATGATCACATTAGTTCACTCACCCTCTTTGCAGCCACCCTTGAGTGTGTCAACAGAGTTTGCTAGTGGGAGGACAAAGGAGTTCCGATAGGCGGCAGAAGACTCAACCATCTCTGTTTTGCCGACGACATCGTTCTAATCTGTAACACCACGAGCAAAGCCACCAGCATCCTAAACGAGCTGAACAGAAGGAGTATGCCTGTAGGCTTGAAGATGATCATCAGTAAAACCAAAGTCATGCGGAACACCTTTGCCGATTTGGGTCTGTAATACTGGGAAACACTCAGCTGGAAAAGGTTGAGGAAATTGTGTACCTCGGAAGGCTGATCACTCCTCAAACGCGCTAAAGCCGGAGCTCTGCCGTCACAGAAAAGCTGCTTGGGCTGCTCTGAGCTCAATAAGAACGGTGATGGACTCCACAAGCGATTCGTCTTTACGTGCCCAGCTATTCGACTCTACTGCTTCCTGCCCTGTGTTATGGCGCTGAAACATAGACTCTCACCAAGCAGTTATTGAACCAACTCAGTCGCCCGCGCTTCGCTTGGAAGAAGGCTTATAGGTCTGACTCTGCACCATTAAGGAGAGCGACGGCTGCATAGGGACGATCGCAAGTCTCAAACATCGTTAGGCAGGCTACCTGTTACGTCGAAACGACGGGCGGTGGAGTACAAGCACGGCAGAATGGTGTCCTCGCTCTCGAAGTTCAACTCCAAAGACGACAAAGGAAAAATCGCAGGTCATTGGTCCTATGGTCCTACCATGCTCAAGACCGTGAAGAATATAAGAGATGCTGGGATCCGCGCGCAAGCTGAGGAACGGATCACCTGAAACACCTGAGTAAGTAACCTGGAGATTTCCATTCGTTTTTCTTCACTGACTAGTGAATTTACTCCACAAACATCATTAGTGGATGCAATAAAGCTCACATTTCATGGCAAGGCGTGCCTTTAGAACAGCCACCATGCACGGACCTCCACTCGATCAGTAATCGCGTAAATTAATCATTATGGTGTCATCGATATAGACTTGAAGCAACAGATAGTAAACACGCCGCCTCCCAAGGACTATGACCCCATAAGATAACCACGAGAATTTCTCAACTCACTGCTCCACTGGGGCGAGGACTCACTACACTGGGGCGAGGACCAGCGGATGGTATCACCATAAAATGAGGCAATTCATTGAACATAGTGCTTGAAGCATCAAATTTTTTTCTGCAGTACTTGTTCTCATCTCCGAATATGCTTCTGATAGGAGGCAAGGTGGTGTAGTGGAAAGTGGTGTGCACTCGGGTGTTGCACTTATGACAGAAAATTGCTTCGCATCGTCGCACTCGTGGGGCCATCAGTACGACTCGCATATCGATTGCCCCTGGGAGCCCAGCAGAGCGTGGCTGCGTCACCTTTGCACTTTCACCTATGCCATACTGCCTCCAAAACCCATGCCACGCTGACTCGCATGAAGGCTGCCATGCCCTGCCACTGGTACTGCAACCGCCGCTCGTCGCCGCAGCCGCGCGAAAATCTGTCGTAAGTGCACAGACTCCCACTCTCATGGTACGAAGATTAATTCCCGCATCAACACCCGACCAGGCCACCAAGTCTTCCATCCACGAGGTAGGCTACTTCGTGTCAGACTCGTCTGAGAGGATAAAATCACCCACTAGTATATCGGCTGGATCAGGCCGAGTCGCGTTCAGCTGCCACCACGGTTCTAAAAGGAGCTTGGATGCGCGGTGCATCCAACAGAAGGGAGCGATTAGCACCAAGAGATTATAGGAAATATCAAATTTTAACGTTAACTCAAAAATTATGCCTGGTGGGATCCCTGTTAAAAACGTAATGACCAGCCGTCGTGCCACCAAGTGGAAGCCAGCAAAGATATATCAGCCCACAACAAGGAGGGGACTCAGCAGAGAAAAAAAAAGTGGGTGAAAGGACAAAAAGCTCCTCCCCTTTCGCCCCTCTGCACCACACCAGTAGCCGCCGAAGGGTAGATGCAGGAGCAATGTTGGTCAACCGCAAACGTTGCCCCACTCTGGCAACATCTCGTCCAGCGGAATTTGGACATTTTCGAGAAGGAATCCGAACAATTGAAGATGGATCGTGGAGTATAATCTGAATGCTCACTTGATTTCCTTGACGATTTTGAATGATTACATAGCTGGCTCACACTACTGTGCGCTCATGTCGATGACGTGCAAAACGGCTCCAATAAAAAGCCACTTATCCATATTTTCTACCGAACAGCTTTTTTACCACGTCACATCTCCTGCTTTTTTTGCCATTTGAATGCTGAGCTGAGAGCAAAGGAAAAAAGGTTTCCACTCCATTCTCTACACAAAAGTGGTCATGTAGATCAAACCCGCTTTGCACAACATCGCCATGAATCACGCGCAGTAGTGTGCGCCGGTCAACTGGTTATACACAGTGGGATCTTTCGTCAGAAGCTCACCGCCGACCACAATCCATCTTCCATCCGCATTTAGGGCACACTGGAATCCAGTCAACAATTTTCGGTCTGAAAGCGGAAGATTTCAGCGCAGCCCCTCTAACCGTGGAGAAAGCTTGACTTGGTCCATGTATGGTCTCTACTTCTTGTCAAATGCCCAACCCATCCCACACTTGTCCCCATCGTCACAGGTCGTTTTTCAAGCAATTTCCAAGCTCCCCCACTGTACTCAGGATTCTTTCGTGGCCTTCAGAAACTCTTCTTTGACCTAAATCCATCTTCTCCTCACGTTTTGGGCACATTGGAGCCCAATTGATGATTTTCTGTTTGAAAACGGAACATTTCAGTGCACCCTCACCCACCGTGGGCGGAGCCTGGCCTGGTTCATGTATGGTCTTGACATCCCACACTTGTCCCCATCTCCACAGGTCGTTTTACACGCATTGTCCAAGCTCCGCCCACTGTGCCCAGGATTCTTTCGTGACCTTCAGACAGGGTCAAGCGTCCAGTTGAGGAAAATTTTCGAAAAATACGACCCCCCCCCCAAAAAAAGGGGCCTCAGTACGACCCCCTCTTACTTCTGTAACTGTAATCACATATTCTGTTTCTCTTTTTTTCCAAGCATAGAAACTTGAAAGTGACAAATCAAGTGTCCGGACCCATGTACCCACGTCACATCTATATATTCACCAAGTTAAAACCCCACTTGTGTTGTCTTGACGCATGGTTGAGAGGACAAACACGAAAAAAATAAAAAGGATCATTTGGTGTTATATTACCTCGTACGGACCAATTTGTAGAAGCAGTACCAGTGTTTTCATGCTCAATGGAGATTTCACGATAGCGTCTACCTACTTCATCAGGGGAATGACAAAGTGCAACACCTAACCCTGCTTCGGCCTGTAACACAACGTCGGTGGACAACTACTATGTATCAAACGAAAAAGCCGAACACGTTCAGACGGGATTATGCCCTCTGAAGCTGAAGTACGAATATAAACAGTATTTTGATTAAGCGTTTAGAACGCTTCGATCATCGCATCTCTGGCAGACTTTTGCGTTTTTCAGATACACTGAAAAACAAGGAATCAATCACTGAATATATAAACATGTTCACGAAACAATGTAATTAGAAGGCCAGTAAAGCATGGTTATACTACATTCTCATCTGAGGACTAGATTCAGAAATGAACCTAGGTCTCATTAGGTTGCAGTTGACTGAATCACATTCCACTACTCTCCACCGAAGTAACTCAGTATAAATAAGATGGAATAATGTGAATACCAGACTACAGATGGAACCAATACAGACACCGTAAGAGTTTACGGTAGGAAACAAACCATTCGAATAGACTGTGCGCAAAGCTGAAAGGATAGAGGCGGCTGCGACGCGGCGATCACTATGGAGCGCGGTATCTTCCCCATACTAAATTCCGACATTCTTAAAATACTTTGAACTTTACCTAGAGCCCATCTTTCAAACAACTGTCAACTGTTTTCCTAATAACTCCCTCAGGCCTATCTACTGACCGTTTGCTTTCCCCAATGGTTGCTTAGTTCTCGATAGGGGTTCCCAGTTGAGGACTAGATGAGAGAAATTTTGAAGTGTTTCACGGAAATGGCCATAACTTCCCAAACTTAGCCATATGAGTCCGATTCCTTGAAGCAGGGTCAGCGAGGTTGCCGCTTTCGAATGACTACCTGCGCTATGCCATATATTCAAAATGAAAGAAGTTATTTTGAGGGAAAACCAGATGAGGATTAGATGAGGGGAATTTTAAAAAGTTGAGTTTTCCACTTTAATTGGTCATAACTTCTTTCAATCTTAACCATATGAGCGCAGTTTTGGGTGTCCGAAATCTGCTAGGTTGTCGCTCTCGAATGACTACTTGAGCTATGCCATATCTTCAAAACGAAGCAAGAAAATTCAAAAAAGCCAGTTGAGGACAGCTTTTTTTCGTCGAATTTGCGAGATCTTCCCACGAATCTTCCCAAAAATCGATTCATTGTTACTGAAATTTTTCCAGTATGCATCCTTCGCTCTCGGAGGCCTAGTGGGAAGGCGAGAAGCGCTTTTCTGTAGGATGCGCCATGCATGAGGATTTCATCCACATTCTCAATGAATACAAACGTTTTTGCGGTCCGCATAGTGGCCGCCAACACTAGATCAGTACCTGCGATCGCAGTATTATATGGAAGAAGTCCATATCAGCTAATTCTCCGCTTTCATCCCATTGTTTCTGGAGTGTCCATCCACGGTGGTACCCGTTGATATATATCGCTTTCCACGGCTTATCGGTGAATTCTGGAGGTGTCTCTGTACGTGGTTTCGGTGTCAGCGGACCAACGAAAGAGTTATTGGTACTGGCCGGTTTCGTTGTGGATTGCGCCGTGCATGAGGTTTCCGTGATGATTAAGTTAAACTAGTTTTGGGTTCGAACCCATTTAGTCAATTTAATCACTTCTCCCCTTACACTATAGACCCTGAGCCTGAGAAATTCTGCTGATCACTGCCTACCTCAACAATCACGACCCCCTCTCCTAGCTGATCAAATACTACCCCCTGTTGAGGATTCCTCAACGGAGGCTTGACCCTGCCTTCAGAAACCCATCTCTGACCTGAATCCATCTTCTTCCTACGTTTGGAACACATTGGAACCCAATTAATGATTTCTCTCTGAAAACGGAACATTTCAGTGCACGCCTCACCCACCGTGGGCGGAGCCTGGCCTGGATCAGGTAAGGTCTTTACTTCTTGTCCCATGCCCTACCCATCCCACACTTGTCCCCATCTCCACAGGTCGTTTTTCGAGAAAGTTTCAAGCCCCGCCCACTGTACTTAGGATTCTTTCGTGACCTTCAGAAACTCTTCTCTGACCTAAATCCATCTTCTCCTCACGTTTTGGGCACATTGGAGCCCAATTGATGTTTTTCTGTCTGAAAACGGAACATTTCAGTGCACGCCTCACCCAGCGGGCGGAGCCTGGCCTGATTCATGTATGGTCTTCACTTCTTGTCCCATGCCCTACCCATCCCACACCTGCTCCCATCTGCATAGGTCGTTTTCCATATAAAGCGAATTCCGTGACAGACGGACACGCACACATACAAACAGGCATACTAAACCGATTATATGCAGTAGTGAGGTTCAGCTATACTTACATCACACGATAACCTTAGGTAGGAAGAGATGAGAAACTAGAGAAAAACTCTCTGGAACGATGAAGTGGGGCGCTTCTGCTTTTAAAGGCATCAAAGAAGATCCAGCTTCAGTGGTGAGGTTTTCACTAGTTTCAGCATGTTCCCAGTATGGCTTGAGCTTTTCTGTGATCTAAATGAAGGCTTCTTTGAAATCGTTTCAGATGGAAGCCATAGCAGAGGTCTTCCAGTTCTCGATACAAAAGGTGACTCAAAAATCGGTGCATCACAGGTGCGGTTGAGTGTTCAGAAACAGTACTAAAGTGACTGGAAGTCATGATTTAGTGCTTTTCACACATTGTGACTCTGCTACTAGAATTATTAGCGTATCTTTATAGCAACCTCTAAGGCAGTGTTCATAGTTCACGATTCAGGCGATCACGCGATCGCGTGGATCGCGCAATCGCGTGATTCAGGCGGAAAAGAAAAGGTATATATTGATTAAGTGCTTTACGCGATCGCGTGATCGACTGAATCACTTAATCAATATATATCTTTTCTTTTCCGCCTGAATCGCGTGATCCACGCAATCGCGTGCTTTACGCGATCGCGTGATCGCCTGAATCACCCAATCAATATGTATCTTTTTCCTTCCGCCTGATCGCGTGATCGCCTGAATCGTGAACTATGAACACTGCCTAAAATGAAGCCGTGTCAATATGGAGGTTCATTCACTACGGAGCTTTTTCTCTTTAATAGCTCATTGTTCAGTGAAACACAGCTTATCATCACTTCTTTATATTCTCTACCCAACTTTAGTGGGTGGTTGCGACAGGACACGCGTACTGGAATACAGCTTCACACGCCTATCTCCTCGACTGTGTGGTAAAGAGCGTGGCTGCTGCCTACTCGTGTTAGCCGGCCACTGAAAGGTGTGTTCGGGTAGCCTGACACACCTTTCAATGGCCTGGTTTCATTATGCTGGGATGTGAAACTAGATGTTATAGAAAGTAGGTAAATGCGTGTAGGCATGCAATAGTAGCGTGGACTTCTGAGGAGCTTCAGGTTCGATGAGCCCCTTGCTTCAGGTCCCCTGTTTGTTACCGTGACGCTGTTACGCTTGAGTTGCTGGAGCATTCGTTCGTTAAGGGTTGGAAAGGAAGTCCCAGTACCGTAGACTCTACGTTCTGAACTTGGGACCAGGATTTTGTGAGGGATTCTTTTATCCACCCACGGGAAAAATAAGCTTCTCGCACTATGAAATAACCTCTCAATAGCATATTCTTCTCCCGTATGCACGCTTGTCGACCTCTTTTGATTTCCTTACTCTATAAGTTGTTTCCCTCTTCCCTTTAAATCTGTTTTCTTTGTTGACTGCGTGCTTTACGTCTAGCTGTTCTGTTCTTCGGATTAATAGCACCCCTTCGTGTATACATAATGCACTCTTAGTTCAATTGTGGAGAGATCGTTTCGCCTTTCGGGTTGATCCCAGAACGCTGACACTGATTGGTGTTTTGCGGGATGGGGCGGGAACATAAATGGTGGGTGACCCGCATTGATAACTGTGGATAAGATACGATAAGGAGCGTGAAATGGCTAGAGCAGACGAATCCGTTTCGCCTTTCGGGTTGATCCCAGAACGCTTACACACATAGGTGTTTTGCGGGATGGGGCGGAAACATTAATGGTGGGTGACCCGCATTGATAAGTGTTGATAAGATACGATAAGGAGCGTGAAATATCTAGAGTCGACGAATCTGTTTCGCCTTTCGGGTTGATCCCAGTACGCTGACACTCATAGATGTTTTGCGGGATGGGGCGGGAACGGCAATGCAGGTCACCCACCATTAATGTTCTCGCCCCATCCCGCAAAACATACAGGAGTGTCAGCGCTCTGGGATCAAGCCGAAAGGCGAAACGACTTTGGTGACATTCGTCTTTCAAGGCTCCTTATCAGCGTGTATCAGCTGCTATCACTTTCGGTCCACCAACGCTGGGGTTCCCTTGGCACCCCCTATATCACTTGTAAAAATCAGTGTCCCAGCTTTGCTGCGACATCAGTGTCCCAGCTTTGCTGCGACGCGAGATATGAATTTCGTGACAGACAGACGGACACACACACAGACATACTAAGCGAATTATATATAGAAGGATCCTTGTTTTTTCATCATTTATCCTTGCCGCATAACTTGCATGACTTTAGGCTTTCTCCTTTGTCATCAGAGGACAAGCACATTATCAATGGTCGGCCAGGCTTCCGTTTCGTCCACGCTTGGCCCTGTCCATGACACTGTCACTCATGTGGTCCTTTTGAGGATACCTCAGTCAAAGCATCACGCTGGTTCTTGTGTAAGCCACTGATGACAGGGAGCGTGCTATCGCAAGCGGCCGCATCTGTCGACCCTCATTTTTTTATTCCCACATGTTTTCAACAGTTTTCCGAGCACTTAAAGGCACATTCCAGGATTAGGGAAACATTGCAGTCCTTTCACATGACCTATTAGTTCTCCAAACGGACAGGGATGCTGTGCACATATCGAAGCGCCATGATGTGTCATCGCAGCGCGCGGAGCTCTCGAAGCCAGCTCGGCCGCACCCTAGAGCTCGGGCGCTCCCATTTCAGACGTGATTGCTGGCAATGACGGTGGCAATGATGGCAACAACGTGGCAACTGAGGCCTACGATTGTGTGATAATGTAAGATAAGGAAGAGATGCCAGTGATAAAGGAGACATTGACATGAGGGAACAGGTGATATCCTAGAGTTCCTTCTGATACCAGCCAGCGGGAACTGATTCAAAGGCTCGTTTTCACTCGGAAATCTCGTTCAAGGTCAGATGAGAGGAGGTCTTATTTTTGCCCTTTTCGGGGCCTTTTTTCGAATTTTTCTTTGTACGCGTACTCCTCAGCATCTCGGATTCCATAGTTTAGCTCTTTAACCCACTCAGGTAATCCTGGAATGTGCCTTTAACATCTACGAAGTCACATCGAATATTTGTTCAAAACGATGAGCGCTGTGGTGTTTTTTCATGTAAACTGTTATTATATAATCCATGTATCTGTGAGACTGTCCATCTATCACCGTATTTCCCCCCGCAGCAGCGATGGTACCTTAAGTCTTGAAAGTAATAGTGATGGGACAGGGTATAATGTCAGCGACCGGTACTGATGACAGCTGACTGAAAAGTACAAATAGGGGTCAAGGAAATTGGGTGGTGGCGGACAGTAACAGTGGATCTGGAAGTGATAATTGTTGATAAAAAGTGATGAGAGCGGTGAAGCGCTGACACGCGTAAATGTTGGGATCAATTAGTAGGGTGAGACAGTGGCATTGGTGTTGTAAGTTGCTAGAGACCGAAATTTATAGATATATGCTAATAAGGAGTGCTGGAAGGCAAATTGCTGGTCGCTAAGACATTTCTCTCTCCGTCTCCGCCTCAACCGGAACTTACCACATATACCAAGCAGGAGACACGAGAAAATGCACACCGATTTCAGAGAAGTAGTGTCTTTGTAGCAAAGCAGATTCAAAACCGATTTCGATAAGACGGATAACGCGGAAAAAAGGGTGACGTAAAATCTATCCTCAACTTTCTGTGAACCAACTTTCTACAACCTCAACTTTGTATGAATTCTGGCATATTCTTTCAAATATGGCAACTCGTATATTTAACTTCCAGCCAAAATCGGCAACCTCTTTATTGCAACTGGCTTTTCAGCGTAGTTACCTCCTTCAAGGTCTGGAAAAGTGAAGCCTTCTAAAAGCTATCTGTTCAAACTCTATTTCAATTACAGAAAATATCAATAGGTTCATAAAATGGGTAAGCGATATAAGGGTATTTGATGACTGACCTTTAAGAGTGTCGATCCACATTCCCAGTATAGTATAAGAGGAGTTTGATTGGGTAAAAAGCTAACACCACTTGCTTGAGGGAATTACTAGGTGAGGCTGATCCAATTTAACTTGCCTTAGAGCAGGAAACTCCTCTATTCAATGCATCGGTCCGATTACTGTTTTAACCCACGATGCCAGTGGAAGAAAATTCCAGGAAACTGAGCTCACAGATCTAAACCCTCATAGGGGTGCGAATGGGGCCAACGTATCTGTGGCAGCGCACCCCGGGCCCTTAAAGGGTGATAATCTTCGACTACAAGATGTCGTTTAGATGTTTTTTCACTTGGATGCAGGAAAGGCTGGTGGTCTCCTCAATGTTTTTCTCTTTGCATTGACTGCATAGAATTAGAACCCCACATTTGATGCATGCAGCTTTCATCCTACTATATATAATCCGCTAAGTATGTCTGTCTGTCCGTGTGTGTGTGTGTGTGTCTGTCTGCCTGTCACGAAATTCATATCTCGCGTCGCAGCAAAGCTGGGACGCTGAATTTTACAAGTGATGTAGGGGGTGCCAAGGGAACCCCAGCGGTGGTGGACCGAAAGTGATAGCAGCTGATAAGGGTTGATAAGGAGCCCCGAAAGAAAATGTTGCCAAATCCGTTTCGCCTTTCGGGACGATCCCAGAGCGCCCATATTCATAGGTGTTTTGAGGGTTGGGACGGGGACATTAATGGTGGGTGACCCGCATTGATAACGGTTGATAAGATTCGATAAGGAGCGTAGAAAGGCTGGAGTCGTCGAATCCGTTTTGCTTTTTGCATTGGTCCCGTAGCGTTCATAGTCACAGGTGTTCTGCAGGGTAGGACGGGGACATTGATGGTGGGTGATCCAGCTTGATAATGGTTGATAAGATTCGATAAGACGCGTAAAAAGGCTAGAGTCGTCGAATCCGTTTCGCTTTTCGCATTGGTCCCGTAGCGTTCATAGTCACAGGTGTTCTGCAGGGTAGGACGGGGACATTGATGGTGGGTGATCCAGCTTGATAATGGTTGATAAGATTCGATAAGACGCGTAAAAAGGCTAGAGTCGTCGAATCCGTTTCGGTTTTCGCATTGGTCCCGTAGCGTTCATAGTCACAGGTGTTCTGCAGGGTAGGACGGGGACATTGATGGTGGGTGACCCGCATTGATAACGGTTGATAAGATTCGATAAGGAGCGTAGAAAGGCCGGAGTCGTCGAATCCGTTTCGCTTTTCGCATTGGTCCCGTAGCGTTCATAGTCACAGGTGTTCTGCAGGGTAGGACGGGGACATTGATGGTGGGTGATCCAGCTTGATAATGGTTGATAAGATTCGATAAGACGCGTAAAAAGGCTAGAGTCGTCGAATCGGTTTCGCTTTTCGCATTGGTCCCGTAGCGTTCATAGTCACAGTCTGCAGGGTAGGACGGGGACATTGATGGTGGGTGATCCAGCTTGATAATGGTTGATAAGATTCGATAAGACGCGTAAAAATGCTAGAGTCGTCGAATCCTTTTCGCTTTTCGTATTGGTCCCGTAGCGTTCATAGTCACAGGTGTTCTGCAGGGTAGGACGGGGACATTGATGGTGGGTGACCCGCTTTGATAACGGTTGATAAGATTCGATAAGGAGCGTAGAAAGGCTGGAGTCGTCGAATCCGTTTCGCTTTTCGCATTGGTCCCGTAGCGTTCATATTCACAGGTGTTCTGCAGGGTAGGACGGGGACATTGATGGTGGGTGATCCAGCTTGATAATGGTTGATAAGATTCGATAAGACGCGTAAAAAGGCTAGAGTCGTCGAATCGGTTTCGCTTTTCGCATTGGTCCCGTAGCGTTCATAGTCACAGGTGTTCTGCAGGGTAGGACGGGGACATTGATGGTGGGTGACCCGCATTGATAACGGTTGATAAGATTCGATAAGGAGCGTAGAAAGGCTGGAGTCGTCGAATCCGTTTCGCTTTTCGCATTGGTCCCGTAGCGTTCATAGTCACAGGTGTTCTGCAGGGTAGGACGGGGACATTGATGGTGGGTGACCCGCATTGATAACGGTTGATAAGATTCGATAAGGAGCGTAGAAAGGCTGGAGTCGTCGAATCCGTTTCGCTTTTCGCATTGGTCCCGTAGCGTTCATAGTCACAGGTGTTCTGCAGGGTAGGACGGGGACATTGATGGTGGGTGATCCAGCTTGATAATGGTTGATAAGATTCGATAAGACGCGTAAAAAGTCTAGAGTCGTCGAATCCGTTTCGCTTTTCGCATTGGTCCTGTAGCGTTCATAGTCACAGGTGTACTGCAGGGTAGGACGGGGATTTTGATGGTGGGTGATCCAGCTTGATAATGGTTGATAAGATTCGATAAGCAGCATGAGAAGACGAATGTCGTCAGATTCGTTTCGCCTTTCGCGCTGATCCAAGAGCGCTGACACTCATGAGTGTTTAGCAGTGTGGGACGGGGACATTAACAGTGGGTGATCCAAACTGTTAATGGTTGATCCAGGCTTCGATCAGGAGCGTGAGTAGGTAAATGTCACCTACGCTTTTGCGGCTAACAGTGGAATGTTCACATTCGCAGGTATTGTAGGGTACAGGGACCTCAATGGTACTGTTGGGTACAGGGGCCTCAGTGATAACGGCTCACGGTGGCTGATAAGAACCGTTAGAATAGGATGGGATGAAATCCATTACATCGCTTGATACTACTATACGACCGCTTTAGCAAAAGCGTTTGATGCTCAGTGTCATTGGGTGAACATATTTTGTTTATGCTCTGATATCGACCGCTGAATTGCCTAGCGTACGAAAAAATGATGCATTTCTTTTGATACTACGATCTACATTGATAATCATGATACACCTATATTTGTGATAGCAAAGCAAGCGTTTCATTCGGAATCATTGTCCAATGCGGTACTGGCAGCAACACTGTGTATCGACCGCTAGACTATGTGAAATTCCAAACAGTGAAGCATGTTCACGAAACAGTAAACATCGGTAATCGGGATATGGATCTACCATCAGTGTGTAGAAATCAGATGCTCAACAACTGAACAAATTGCCACCAGTCGATGCAATCGAATACAAAACTATCGATGTCTAAACTGTCCAAACCCAATGATGACCTAAACCAGTTGACTGGCGCACACTACTGCGCGCATTCATGTCGATGACGTGCGAAATGGGTTCCATGAAAAGCGACTGAAGTATAACAACATCGAAATGCTTTTTTATCACGCCATCTCCTCTGTTTTTTTTCAATTCTGTAGCTCAGCTGAAAGCAGAGGAAAGAAATTTGCACTCAATTCCATACACAACTGTGGTCGCGCCGATCAAACCCATTTTGCACAACATCGCCATGAATCGCGCGCAGTAGTGTGCGCCAGCCAACTGGTACATATATATAAAGCAGGAGTTTGGTGTGTTTGTGTGTGTGTGCGTGTGTGTGTGTGTGTGTGTCCGTCGTCTGTTACATGCACTCTCAGTTCAACCAGATGTTTGTCGTATTTGTATCATCTGATTGTCACGTTGCACTTTTAGTTCAAACGTGGAGAGGTCGGGCAAGTTAGGAGTGGGTAGATGTTGATCAAAGTGCACGAAGATCATAAGAGCTAAGCATAGCCCCCCCCATCGTGGCCGGGGATTGCACAGAAATAATGCCAAAAAGTCGGGTAAATTAAGGATGGGCCTGTAGAGGTCGGGCAAGTATGGATTCGGTAGGGGCCAACATAAGTGTACGAAGCACATAAGAACTAAGCCTAGCTTGGCACCAGAATTTTGGTCCGTTACATAATGCAATCTTAGTTCAACCGGAAGTTTGATGTATTTGTGTGAATCTGTTTTTCACATAATGCACTCTTAGTTCAACTGTAGAGAGATTTGTCCATCTATGTACCTTACAATCAAAACATGGTCGATATTTCATCTTGGATCCGAATGGACCTCATTCATCTATGTGCGTTACAGTCAAAACATCGTCGAAATTTCATCCTGGATCCGATAAGCACCTCATTCGCTTTTCACTCATATTTGTTCCATTTGAGATGCAGTTGGTTGGGGAGGGGGGGAGGGGAGGGGGGCTCAGCTATTCATTACCTATATATCACTCTGGAATATCAAACTCAGTAATTTAAACTTTTATATATGTACCCAGCGCCACATAATGCACTTTTAGTTCAGCTGCATCGTTGAGAGGTACGGCAAGTAGGTTCGAAGATCATAACAACTAAGCCAAGCCTCGCCCACGCTGGCCGGGCTTGCGCAGAAATATCCAAAAAGTCGGGTAAAGTTCAAAAAGTCGCGTAAATTAGGGATAGGCCTGTAGAGGTCGGGCAAGCTAGGATTAGGTAGGGGCCAACATAAGTGTACGGAGCAGATAAGAACTAAGCCCAGCTTCGCACCAGAAGTTTGGTGTATTTGTCTGTGTCTCTTTCCGTTACATAATGCACTGTTCCGCTCCCCGTATCTACAAAACATGAATCTACAACAAGAACTGCCTTTAGGGTATGAACCTAATAGACTTTTTATCTTAACTTATTTTTATTATAATTAATTAACTCTAGCAACCTTTTAATTTGCAATTAAATATACTTTTAACTCTATGATAGAGTTTTAATTTTTTGTAACTGTACTTCTTATATAAATATCAGACTGATAACTATGACCAAACACATAACTACTAAATCTATATTCTGGGCTTACATTGACAAAATTGTCTACAAATACTAAACGATAACTAAAAAATGATTCAAATAATATGTATAAAAACCGGGCAAGTTAGGACTGGGTAGGGACCAACCCATGTGTACGAAATACATACGTTCTAAAACTAGCCCCGTCCACCATGGGCTGGGCTTACGCCGAAATTGATGGGTGCTCGAGTTTAAGTCTTCACTTGGGATCCAAAAATCGGGAAGGTCAGGAATGGGTCTGTTGAGGTCGCGCAAGTAAGGATTGGGTAGGGACTGACCGAAGTGTAGGGAGCACACAACAAAAAATTAGGAACGGGTCTGATCCCGAAATTGATGGGTGCTCGAATTCAAATCTTCACATGGGTTCTAAAATAGGGAGGGTTAGGAAAGGGTCTGTTGAGGTCGTACAAGTAAGGACTGGGTAGGGACTACCAAAGCGTAGGGAGCACACAACAAGCAAATTAGGAACGGGTCTGATGCCGAAATTGATGGGTGCTCGAATTCAAATCTTCACATGGGTTCCCAAAATCGGGAAGGTCAGCAAAGGGTTTGTTGAGGTCATGCAGGTAAGGACTGGGTAGGGACTACCAAAGCGTGGGGAGCACACAACAAGCAAGTTAGGAACGGGTCTGATGCCGAAATTGATGGGTGCTCGAATTCAAATCTAGACATGGGTTCCAAAAATCGGGAAGGCCAGGAATGGGTCTGTTGAGGTCGCGCAAGTAAGGGTTGGGTAGGGACTGACCGAAGTGTAGGGAGCACACAACAAGCAAATTAGGAACGGGTCTGATGCCGAAATTGATGGGTGCTCGAATTCAAATCTTCACATGGGTTCCCAAAATCGGGAAGGTCAGCAAAGGGTTTGTTGAGGTCATGCAGGTAAGGACTGGGTAGGGACTACCAAAGCGTGGGGAGCACACAACAAGCAAGTTAGGAACGGGTCTGATGCCGAAATTGATGGGTGCTCGAATTCAAATCTAGACATGGGTTCCAAAAATCGGGAAGGCCAGGAATGGGTCTGTTGAGGTCGCGCAAGTAAGGGTTGGGTAGGGACTGACCGAAGTGTAGGGAGCACACAACAAAAAATTAGGAACGGGTCTGATCCCGAAATTGATGGGTGCTCGAATTCAAATCTTCACATGGGTTCCCAAAATCGGGAAGGTCAGCAGAGGGTTTGTTGAGGTCATGCAAGTAAGGACTGGGTAGGGACTACCAAAGCGTAGGGAGCACACAACAAGCAAGTTAGGAACGGGTCTGATGCCGAAATTGATGGGTGCTCGAATTCAAATCTAGACATGGGTTCCAAAAATCGGGAAGGCCAGGAATGGGTCTGTTGAGGTGGGGCAAGTTGGGGTTCGATAGGGACCAACCAAATTGTAGGGAGAACACAACAAACAAATTAGGGACGGCCTGGAGAGGTCGGGCAAGTTGGAATTGTGTGGGAACCAACCCATGTGTACAGAGTACATAATTTCTAGGCCTAGCTCCGCCATTATTCTAATACTACTACCATATTCACTAAGTAGCTGTTTGTCCTCGGTTAAAACTGGGAAGCGATGTGTTATAATCAGGTGTACTCTCGGCATTCAGTTAAGGCCAACCTTTCTTCTACAACTGACATGCATGTCCTCTCGAAGCTTTTAATCTCCTAAAATCGACTACTACGGAGCCCCTCCGAGTTCACGAAGAGACACATCCAACTGCTGCCGCTCTTTTTAATGTGGCTTGCCCCTCTTCGATTGTGCCTTACGCACTTGGATTAACGGTGGGAAAGGGGTCTTATTTCTCGGATTTTTTTGACCGTTCCGCTCCATCTTCCCTACTTTTGTACTGATAAATCTTCAGTTTCTTTTTGTATTCGGCTCAAACCCTGCCTTTTTTTGAAGGAGATCTGCCTTCAGTGGGCAGGGGTTATAGGTGGGTGTGGTGTCTCTTGGTTTCGACCAAGCCGATGATGGTTAGAGCTTTGCTTACAAATATACAAGCCGCATACTATCCATATACCAGGGCCTATGCCTGCCGCAATGCGCGCGGAGCGCGCATGCGAAAGTCGGCTCGCCGCGCTAGCGGCGAGCCGAAAGTCGCTCCTCGCTACAAAGCCACAAAACCGCAGAGCCTCCTGCCGGGGCGGCGAAGCCGCCCCTACGAGGATTGGCCGGCGAAGCCGGCCAATCCGAGTCCAGGAGGGTTGGCCGGCGTCAGCCGGCCAACCCGACTGGTGTTTAAATAAACAGGAAGGGGTCAAACATAGGCGGTCGTCGCATAGGCGATTCCAAATTAAAGGACCTCTGAGTTCGTAGGTGGGGTGTTGGGGTGCCCACCACTCCCACTAGCTATTGGAATCCTTTCTGGAACATGAGCGTTCCTTCACACTCAGATCAGCAGATATAAGTGAAACACAGGAGTGGATTTGTGTTCTTTGCTTTTCGCAGCGATCCAGCGCGACCACTATGTCTTCTGAGTACACTGCTATTAGATAACATTCTCTTTTGCAATGCGAAGCGCCTGTGCAACTAAGAATAAGTCAATCTTTCATTCACCTCGTGAGGATACCATCGAGGCCGTGCGCACCACATTACCCCGATGACTGCCCTAGTACTGGATGGGTTGGCATAGGTGAAAGGGATTAAAACATTCTGCTATGTAGGTTTTCTATACCGTCTATTTCTATAAGTACCGCCGTGATCTGAGCCTGGATATGAAGGAAGGCGAGCCAATTGATTTTTCGTATGTGAGATTTATGTTTCGACTGTTGAGCAGTGGCTCGAAGCATCTGTCCATATCCACCTGCATTGATAATATAAGGAAGCAGTCATGCATTTACCGACAATACTGGATGGGTGTGAGGTGAGAGTTGAAACTGAACGGATGCTTATTTTCAGTGTACTTAAAGGAAATATGAAATTTTTCTCAACTGTTGAGTGAATTTGCGCCTCGCATTCATCACTGAGCACGAAGACGCCCCATGTTTATTTGAACTTTATTTATTCATGGCACAAAAGGATGCTATTCACAGACCTAATCGCTGTTAATCAGTTCACTTACGATCGCCTCTTAGGAGCATTCAATTCGTTCATTCATTCAATGAGCATCATAAAGCGCACCGATTTATCGACACTCAGCCTATGGAATCCCATTTATTTCATCTCTTGATTAGATTCAAGTTGAAATATTGATAAGGATCTGTTATTGTACATAAGACCACTTAGATACTCATTTCCACTAATAGGTAGCCGGCAGAAGGTTGGTGGTTCGAACATACTCCTTCATTCGTGCATGATCTTTTGTGCTACATGATGTACTTGGAAGGATTCCCCATGATGGCGAAAAGTGTCATTACCGTCGCTTAGCTTGCAGATCTCTGCGATGAACAGGGAATAACCGGTTTCTTAGGATCTGCTCAGATGTGATTACTGCTCCGCTAAAGCAAGAAAGATGAATGCTAAAAGAGGTCAGATGAAAGAAATATGATTGGGTACCGTTGTGTTTGTGGCATGTGGTTGCCGTTCGATCCTTTATGCCAACTCACGGAAGCTAGAAAAGTACTCGTAAGAATATATTACTCAACTGCACCCATGGCTTCCTCTTAAATTCTCTGCGATATATTAACCAGCAGGCTGGCACACACTACTGCGCGCAGCTCATGGCGATGTTGTGCAAAAAGGATTCGATCGATACGACCGTCGATGTGTATGACATTGAGTGGAAATTTCCTTTACTCTGCATAGAAACTGAAAAATACAAGTTGGAAAAAGCAGGGGAGGTTGACGTGTTAAAAAAGGCTTAACTTTTTCGAATTCCACGCAGTTTAGCAGTCGAGATATCCGTTCCTACTAAGTTTGGGGTGCAAAGTATTGGGTTGAGGAATAAGTCCTTGCCGTTTTTTTCAACCCCGTTTTTCACATTGTTCCCTT
The DNA here is from genome assembly GCA_963978905.1 of Trichostrongylus colubriformis. Lineage (NCBI taxonomy): Eukaryota > Metazoa > Nematoda > Chromadorea > Rhabditida > Trichostrongylidae > Trichostrongylus > Trichostrongylus colubriformis. Next base: position 36,436,918 of record OZ022259.1, read on the forward strand.
CATCTTTCGACAAAGCTTATATATGTTTTCGATAGAGCTTTTTTTGCTTTATAAAATGCTACTATCTATTTTTCGATTAATTCGACCACCTAAAATTTATGAGGCTTGGAAATGAAATAAGCTGAAGGCAAAAAACTGGCGTTTGCGCACCTCATCTTTCTCGTCTGCCATCGAGATCAAAAAATGCATGTGTATATGTTTCGATAGAGCTCTTTTAGCTCTACAGAATGGTACTACTTATTACTCAAATCGCTCAACTTTTTGCTGTTTTTAAGACTCAGAAATGCAGCACTCGCAAAAGTGTGCACTTTCGTTGTCTTCTCTTCCTCGCATAATATCGAGATTGGAGAAGATGAGCATACGCGCATTCGATAGAGCTTTTTTTGCTCTACAAGAAGGTACCATCCTTCTTGTGTATCCTATCATATTTTAGCATGTAGGGATAAGCTTCCACCTGTTTTTCAATTCAAAATTGCATAATGAAAATGAATTTTTTTGGCACAATGTTTTGTATAATTCGATAGAGCTCTTCTCGCTCTACAAGGTAATGTTCACGGTTTTTGTTCGAATAAATTTTTGACATTTTTTAGACCATTTGAAAGTCGACGAAATCGAGCATTTTTGACACCATGTGACGAAAATGCTCGATTTCGTCGACTTTCAAATGGTCTAAAAAATGTCAAAAATTTATTCGAACAAAAACCGTGAACATTACCTTGTAGAGCGAGAAGAGCTCTATCGAATTATACAAAACATTGTGCCAAAAAAATTCATTTTCATTATGCAATTTTGAATTGAAAAACAGGTGGAAGCTTATCCCTACATGCTAAAATATGATAGGATACAAAAGAAGGATGGTATCTTCTTGTAGAGCAAAAAAAGCTCTATCGAATGCGCGTATGCACATCTTCTCCAATCTCGATATGGCGAGGAAGAGAAGATAACGAAAGTGCACACTTTTGCGAGTGCTGCATTTCTGAGTCTTAAAAACAGCAAAAAGTTGAGCGATTTGAGTAATAAGTAGTACCATTCTGTAGAGCTAAAAGAGCTCTATCGAAACGTATACACAGGCATTTTTTGATCTCGATGGCAGACGAGAAAGATGAGGTGCGCAAACGCCAGTTTTTTGCCTTCAGCTTATTTCATTTCCAAGCCTCATAAATTTTAGGTGGTCGAATTAATCGAAAAATAGATAGTAGCATTTTATAGAGCAAAAAAAGCTCTATCGAAAACATATGTAAGCTTTGTCGAAAGATGAAGGGAACAATGTGAAAAACGGGGTTGAAAAAAACGGCAAGGACTTATTCCTCAACCCAATATATTCTTTCGCTGAACATTTAGCGCTACAAGACAGCATTAGGGATAATATGGTTTATGGAGAATCCCTTGAAAAAAAGTCACACATAGAAACTATGGGTCTGAGAAGACTATTCATGGCGAAATCTCGGTCGAAAACAGCGCCCATGAGCTGTAGTGACGGCGTTGCGGATAACAGCTGACGCTTTGGATAACCCCTTCCTGCCTCCCAGGGTCGACTTTACCAAAGAATGACTGAGGTGCAGAGTAATAAGCGTGATAGCAGAATAATACTTATCGTACCGTATTAAAGCCGTATCGATCGGAATGAAGTGGTGCATGACGTGTGAGCTTTCGTGGTGAAAACGTCCACAGTTCCAAAAATTGGAAGGGATGAAAATTGAATTACCCCTAGTGCTGTCTTCAAAGGCAGCGTTAGGGGTAATGTGGTAATGGAGAAATCCTTACAAGAAATCACTCACACGGTAGTACTGGGCCTAAGAAGGCTACCCGTGGCGAAATTCCGGTGGAAAAGCACCCCTCCGAGCTGTAGAAACGCCGCAAACGGCCGCAACCGCCCATCTGTCCCGCCTCTTGATAAGCCGATCCCGCCTCCGGTTGACGTAATTTCTAATTGACTGGGGTAGGAGCAGCCAAGGAGATGCGGCAGGATCGAAAGTTCTGCGGCGCGCTTCCGCAGTTTTAGCTCGAAGCTCACTCCAAAAAATAGATGCTGCCGTATTTCCAAACATTCCCTTGTGTTTAATTGGCAACATGCCAATGGAAAACTAGATCAGACTACTCGCCTCTTGACACAGGTTGTCCTCATCGGAATCAATAGTGCAAAGGGGAACCTATTTCTCGGGCTTTTAGCCAGTTCCTTCCGTTGTTTCTTCACTATCCTGTTACTAGGCATCTCGACTTTCACATTCACTACTTATTTTACTCTTCGTCCGACTTTCCCCTAATGCTGCCTTTAAACTATTGATTGTCAATAATCTACTCATTTACTGCTGCATATCGCACTACTGGAGAGGGTCACTACTTTCTTGCAGTCTAGACGATTTAGCGGTCGAAATCTCTTGTCACAATGATCAAATAAACTGATTAGGAGCGAGATATGCTTATACCTTAGTCATCACTTTGACTGGAGTGATCTCTATTGGGTGTTCGGATTGTTGAGGGATCGTTGGAGTTTTGTTCCACTGCATTGTTTTGTAGCAAATCGTCCACCTGCTGAGCATCCAATTCTGCCGTGTTGGTGGTAGATCCATATGCCACTGACTGATGCTTACCGTTTTTGTAAACATGCACCACTATTTGGGAGTTCACATATTCTAGCGCTCGATACATTGTTGTTGCTGGCACCGCATGATATCATGAGCCACTTGCTTTTCAATCACAAAGCGAAATCTTATCTCAATCATCTTTGTAGAACGTAGTTTCGAGGAAGAGCCCCATCATTTGGAGTCCTAAGCGATTCGTATCATGTGATCAGTGAGATATCAGAATCTAAACAAATTAGAGTGGTATCGTAATGAGGGGGCATCTCACTACTGTACTTTCAATTTTTGATAACAGCTGTTTATCGCCGCAGCTCGCGATGCGAAAGTTACTACAAGGATGCTGAGTTATGGGCAAAAGCTTCGGTGGCGGACGGGACTCGAACCTTCATCCTTTCCGGGGATATGTGCTAATCCATTACACTACCGACACCACCTTCACCCTAACTCACTACTGTACCTTTTTTTACCCGAGCCGGGAAGGGGAAAGGAACCTCCTTCTTCCTTCTTTCTTTCGAGACCTAGGCAAAAATATCCGCTTGGATGTGCAGAGTGACCCACCAAAAATCTTTCAGAAGTACTCAAGTGTCAAAGTTTTTGTAAGATGCCCCGCCCCCACTGCGATAGTACTAAAATTTGCTTATCCGATAACACTGAGTACATGACGCTTTTGCTATAGCGGTCGTATGATAGTAGTAAGCGGTGTACGGGATCTTATCCAATCCACTTCCTAACGGCTATCATCAGCTCCCATGTGTGTTTTGATAAGTCACCCTTAAAGCAGTGTTAGGGGTAATTCCATTGTTTCATTCCTCCCAGTCCTTGACACTGACGAGTGGACGTGTTCACCACGAAAGCCTACACATCAAACACCACGTCATTTCGATGGATACGGCTCTAATACAATACGATAATTACCAGTTGGCGGGCGCACACTACTACGCGCGATTCATGGCGATGTTGTGCAAAATAGGTTTGATCGGCACGAACACGGTTGTGTATGGAATTCAGCGGAAATATCCTTGACTCTGCTTTCAGCTGAGCTATTAAATTGGAAAAAAGCAGAGAAGATGGCGTGATAAAAAAACGGCATTCCGGTGCTGTGATACTTCAGTCGCTTTGCATAGGACTCATTTTGCACATTGTCAACATAAATCGGGCGCAGTAGTGTGCGCCAGCCAACTGGTTCAGGTCATATTTGGGAATTCGGATAGTTTAGAGATCGATAAATTGTATTCGATCGCATCGATTGTTAACAATTTATTCACCTGCTGAGCATCTAATTCCTATACATTGATGGCAGATCCATATCCCGATTATCGATGTTTTTCGTTTTCGTAAACACGCCTCACTATTTGGAATTTCGGAATGTCTAGCGGTGGATAGTCAGGGTTGCTGCCAGTATCGCATTATAAAATGATTCCAAGTAAATCGCTTGCTTTGCTATCACAAGTGTAGGTTGTATCATGATTATCAATGTAGATCGCAGTATCAAGAGAAATGCACCATTAACTGGAACGCGAGGCAGTTCAGCGGTCGATACTTCGGCCAGTGATATCTGAACATAAACAGAATATGTTACCCCAATGACAGTAAGCATCAGACGCGTTTGTAAAGCGTACATGTAGCAGTAGCAGCAAGCGATGTAAAGGATTTCATCGCTTTCAATTCCTACCGGCTCTTATCAGCCAATGTAAGCCGTTATCTTTTTCACTGAGGCCCGTGTAACCAACAACACCAATGAGCTCCCCGTACCCTAGAATACCTGCGAATCTTAACATTTCACTGTTAGCAGCAAAAGCGAACCAGCCTCGGTGACATTTCCCGTCTCACGCTTCTTATCGAATCTTATCAGCCGTCATCAAGCTGGATCACCCACCACTAATGTTCCTGGCCCACCCTTCTAAACACCCATGAGTGTCAGCGCTCTTGGATCAACACGAAAGGCGAAACCAATTTGACGACATTTGCCTTCTCATGCTCCTTATCAAATCTTATCAACCGTTATCAATGCGGGTCACCCACCATTATTGTCCTCGTCCCACTCCTCAAAACACCTTTGAGTGTCGGGACTCTAGAATCAATCCGAAAGGCGAAACGGATTCAACGATCCTGGCCTTTTTACGCTCCTTATCGAATCTTATCAACCGTTATCATGCTGGACCACCCACCCACCATCAATGTCCCCATCCCAACCATTAAAACACCTATGAATATGGGCGCTCTGGGATCATCCCGAAAGGCAAAACGGATTTGGCAACATTTTATTTCGGGCCTCCTTATCAGCCCTTATCACTTGTTATCAGACGGTCCCTCACCATTAGTGTCCCCTTGCCATTCCCCACATCACCTGCGAAAATCAAGGTCCCAGCTTTGCTGCGACGCGAGATATAAATTTCGTGACAGACAGACACACACACACACACACGGACAGACAGACATACTTAGCCGATAATATATAGTAGGATCATTCTGCTGTCATGCTCATTACCCCACATTTCAGTCATGCTTCGGCAAGGTCGATACTAGGAGGCGCGGTCGGTTATCCAAGGCGTCAGATGTTATCCCTTGAGCCGTCACTACAGCGTGGGAGGACGCTTTTCGAGGGGGATGTCGCCATGAATAAGTCTTTGAGGCCCATAGTTTCACTTCTTTCAGGGATTTTCCGTTGTCAGTATTATCCATGCTGTCTTTGATGTCTCTGCACCTTACAATACCTGTGAAAGTGACACTCTCACTCGAAAAAGGCACACTACGCGAAGATCAGATTAGTGGTTCACTTCATGGGGCAAGCAGGTCCTTAGATAACTGTTTAGTTTGCACCTTTGTTGCGGCTTCATGATGCATCCTCACGGGAATAGGCCCGCTCTCCCCAGCCGGGCCGCGCCCACAGAACCGATTCACATCTTGTTTGGACGAACAAATTTTTCACCGTGGCGCTCACGTGGAGAAAGAAACCTGCGATTAAATAAGATAATACAGCGATTTCAATAGTGAAGGCAACTTTACCAGGGAGGTACAGGTGATGTCGAACTCATCTCTAGGCTCCCGTATTCGTCCGAGCACTCTAGGCAGGAGGCTTCACTTTTGGTGATTGTGGAGGGTTTTGATTCATTTTCTCACTGGTGTTCCACTTTCTGAAATACGCGCGAAAACTCTCACAGTTTATCGCGAGGTGTGCCTTTATAGAGAGATTTATAGGCGAGAGAGGCGTCATAAGGCAAATCTCCCTTTATAGGCGAGATTTGCCCTATGACGCTCTTTATCGAATCTTATCACCCGTTATCATTTTGGATCACCCACTACGAATATCCACGTTCCACCCTGCCAAGCAGCTATGAGTGTCGGCGCTCCAGGATGAACCCGAAATGTGAACGGATTTAGCGACATTTGCTCTCCCTATCGAATCTTATGAATCCTTCCGTTTCTGGCCCTCGCGACTTGATGAAAGACTTGAAATCGCTTTCGGGCCAATGTGGCTCAGTAGAGGTGGGAGTACGTCTCAGTGGTAGCGTATCGCGTATAGTTGTACACAAGCACGCAACGACATGACAAAAATCAACATGAAGATGTGAACTCAGCCTAAGCCTGGAAAGGTGAAGGAAGCTCTAGGTGAGCGAATCATTTTTCACCAAGAACGCTCTTTTCGCAAATGAAACTGTTTAAAGGCACATTCCAGGATTACCCCGAGTGGGTTAAAGCGCTAAGCTATGAAATCCGAGATGCTGAGGAATACGCCGTCTAAGAAATCCGAAAAAGTCTCCGAAAAGAGCAAAAATAAGACCTCCTGTCATCTGGGCTTAGACGAGATTACCGCGTGAAAACGAGCCTTTGAATCAGTTCCCGCTGGCTGGTATCAGAAGGAACTCTAGGATATCACCTGTTTTCTCATGTCAATGTCTCCTTTATCATTGACATCTCTTCCTTATCTTATATTGACACACAAATCGTAGGCCTCATTTGCCACGTTGTTGCCATCATTGCCACCGTCATTGCCAGCAACCACGTCTGGAATGGGCGCGCCCGAGCTCCAGGGTGCGGCCGAGCTGGCTTCGAGAGCTCCGCGCGCTGCGATGACTCATCATCGAGCTTCGATATGTGCGCAGCCTCCCTGCCCGTTTGGGGAACTATTAGGTCATGTGAAAGGACTGCAATGTTCCCCTAATCCTGGAGTGTGCCTTTAACATGCGTACAAGCACATTTCCCTCTCTAGGCTTAGGCTGAGATTCGTATCACCTGTTTCGACATGAAAAAGCACATGTCATCACCTGCTTCCGGAACGCGTCACGTGAAGTCGCGTCCTCCTTAACCGCATTAATCCACGCTTTCATTTTTTGATTTGCATCAACTGACCTAATCCGATTCGTAATGTGACGCTGACAGTTTTCACATCTGCGCGCTTCCTCTGCGCTGACACATGGTGCGGCTGCATCACATCGGAGAATGACTACGAGTGTACTTAGTAGGTGTCAAAGTGAGTGACTGGTACCATCACATCCTTACACTAATACTGCTGACCATTTAGGTACTCATCTCCGTGAGCGTTTTTCTCTTCGTGTCCCTTATCACAACCATTTCTTTACAGACGACTTTGACCTAAATGCTTACGTACTTACATACGGACACCGACATACCGACAAACAGGCCCATAAATTCAGTGGTTCACATAATGGGCTGGTTTTGGCCAGCGATGTACCTCGCACGTCGCACGGCACTGACTGAAGGGCGGTATACGTATATGTTAATGTTAACAGGATTAACTCGATGATGTGGCTTAACAAAGGCAGCCACAACTTGTCGAATCCACGCTTATCCACACACATCCATCCGTGTCACCTTTTAGTCATAGAAGTCGGAGTTCTGCGACTGCAATCTCTGATGGTAAGGTCCACTAATCGGTTCCGGCTCACTGATCATTTTACACTTGGGCTGTCGCTGACAATATTCCCGTCCCTCTCCACAAATCAGCTGTAAGTGTCGACGCTTCACGATCAGCGTGGCAGAGAAACGGATTCGGCAACGCAACTTTCGCCTTCATAGCTCCCTATCAGCCCTCATCAGTTGCTATGATTTCCGCTCCCTCACCATTGATGTCCCCTTACTATACCCTATATCATTTGCTGACTACATATCCTACTATACATAATTCGCTTAGTATGTCTGTGTGTGTTTGTCCGTGTGTCCATCTGTCTGTCACGATATTCATATCTCGCGCAGCATACCTTGTACCATAAATTTTACAAGGGGTAAAGGGACCCTAAAGGTGGACCAAAAGCGATAGCAACTGATAAGGACTGATGAGGAGCCTCTGAAGGCAAATTTCGCCAAATCCGTTCCACCTTTCGAGTTGATCCGAGGGCGCTGACACTCTCAGGTGTTAAGTAGGGTGGGCGAGGACATTAATAGTGGGTGAGCCAAATTGATGATGGTTGATAAGATTCGATAAAAAGCGTGAGAAGGGAGATGTTAACGTGGTCGGTTGGCTTTTGCGGCTAACAGCAGTGGGGTGTTCACATTCACAGGCATTGTATGGTAATGGGAGCCCGATGGTATTTTAGGGTAAAGGGGCCTCGGTGAAACTGATGACGGCTAACAGGGGCTGATAGGAGCCGTTTGGAAGTGGATGGGATGAAATCCTTCACATCGCTTGCTACTACGATACCACAGCTCTAGCAAAAGCGCTTGTTTGATGCTCGGTGCGATTGGGTGTGTTTAAACTCCTCTAACGGAGACTTCAATGTATGGATTCTATTGTGCATCTCATATTCTCTATATAAAAACATATATGGAACAAGAATACTGTATGTGGATAGATAACGTACAAGCTAAAATAGATTTATGAGTGAGTGGCGACTAAATCGAAGTAACTATGTGTGCGAAGTAGCAAGACTGTAGAGCATTGTAAGCTAGGTAATCATCGTGTGTGATTATAGAGAATAATTTTGGTTTATCCTGTGGGTATTGAGAATGTGTTCGAGATGATATGTCGAGCTGATTGCCAACTCTACGTTCGTGGTTTCATTGTTTATGCGTGTGCTAAGCGTAGCGGGAATCCGCGAAGAGAGTCGTCACGTCTGCTCCCGCGTGCAAGATGAATGTGTTTTATAAAATGAGCCCTTAGGGCCTCCCTTCTTTTGACATCGTGAGCCATCACTCCGAGCACGACACTCCGAGCAAGCCAATTACAGGCGGATTGAATTTTGTTCGAGTGAGTTTTGATTGTGGCGGTGGATGAAAATTTGGTAATAAGGATTGCTGAGCAGACATCGTGCTTGCGCAATCCTGCCACAGCGCAAAAAAATCTAAAACAGGTTGTCATTAAGTGAATGTAACTTACCACCTGAGGTGATCATTACCGCTTTGAAAGACAAAGGCTTTTAAAAAAGTGAAGTTATCGGTGCCATGAAATAGATCAAAAGATTATGGCAAAACAGAGGGACATCATAAGGTGACATTTTGAATGAAAGATGACACAGAAATAGTACATGTGAACTAGCTGATGGATGAGAGGATCCATTGTTGACTGGTTAGCTACACTTCGAAGTGGAAGCGACAAACGCGGAATGATTTCCCCGTATCTACGTGCGCGTTTACAGTAGAAACGTACCCGTGTAGGAGCACTCGGCTTGCGTGTGGCAGCGTTCGCAGATTTTCAGTTGCGCTAAGCGAGTACTCTTGCGGAAAGTGTGGGATAAATGCTGCATTGGTTACACCAATGTAAACGCCCACAAAGTGTGCAAGGTGATGGTAGCATGGCGTTTTCGACACTGCATGGCTCCCCCGCAAGAAGGCGCGTTTGAAAGTGAAATGCTTTGTGCGAGGTGACTTGAGCTGTATGTGGAGTGTGCAACACCTAGTGCTGCTGGTTCCTGCATATTTTTCGCTTCGGATTCTTTTTAGCTTTTTTGCTCGTACCGGACTTTTCCTCTGTGTGTTTCCTTTCACGGTTTTTGATGGAGCGAATGCCGTCATTTCCTCGGATGTCGTTTTGTAGGCTATTGAGTGTAGCCTGCATAGCACGATTTTCCCCGCTTCCAATATAGCAGGAGGATATTGTTGAGTTGTGGTTTATTCGTATGATTTAAAATTGTCTGAAGTTGCGGATTGTTGAGTTAGAAAAGAGCCTGTGGATTTTTCGTATGGTTCATGATCGACTTGAACTTGTAAATCTTGATTGCCGCTAGTTTGTGATAAATGGATCTCTGTGTCGTGTTCGCTATCGTCAGTTTGCATGCTTATGTCGTCCACGTTTTTGCTAGGAAATGAGGACATCGAGATCTAAAAACTTGTTCAAGTAAAATGTAATAGCTAATTGGTGTAAGAGAACTCTGCGATCCGGCGATATGAATGAGGAACAATTGAATCGAGGAGCGAAAGTATTAAAGGCAGTGATAGGGAAAAGTGTGAAAAAAGCAGTGAATATGAAAGTTGAGATGTCTAGTAATAGTACAGTGAAAAAAACGGAAGGAAATTGCCAAAGACCAGAGAAGCAGGGCTCCTCTCCAACGTTGATTCTCCACGCGGAGCCTTCCCATAAGAGGCGGGTAGTCTGTGCGAGTATTCCATTGACGTGTTGCCATGTCGTAAACACGAATGGATGTTCAGAAATTAGAAAGCATTCTTTTTCCTGGAGTGAGCCTCGAGCAAAAACTGAGAAGGCGAGCCGCGAAGCCTTCCATTCCCACTCCGGCCAATCAGTCGCTAGGAGGCGGACCGAGCCAAGAAAGGCGGCTGGCGCTAGAAAGGAAGCCTCTGCAACAGCTCAGAGGCGCGCCTTTCGCGGGGAATCTCGCCGTAGATAGGCTTCATGGACCCCTTGTTTTCGAGTGAATGACTCCTTTCAGCGCTTCTTACCCCTATCACTGCCTTTAAGGTAACGCTAAGGCGGAATATGGTGAGTATGAAGCGAGTATGTAGAGCACCCACTGAAGGGGAAGGGGTGTGAACAAGGATGGGAAGTTGTAACTTCTGTTGCTCGAACGATCTGACATGCCGACATGCATGGGACCGTACGATTGCGATTGCGCTGCGAGTAATGACTAGAGAATGCCTGGTGAAAAGAAAAAATGGTGTTTCACGACGGACCAAACGTTTTCGATGCCAGGCTTATGTACTAGTGGAATTGAACTTATTTAGTGAAGTTAACCTCTGATAAAAAATATGTTGGTGGAATCGCATCGAGCGTGACAGTTTTCATCGAACATAGCTTTGCTTGAGGAGAATTGAGTCTCGTTGATGAGTCCTTTTGTTGAACACTGTTGAATGGTTGAAAGTCGCATTTAACCTCTGCAACGTCAGAAACGTTCGCAGTGGATGTCTAATTACCCAAGTTCGAGAGGCAATTCACTGGAAGTGCAATTGATACATCGGTCATTAATGGAATCAGTCATGCACTGTTATTGGTGTGGTTTGTTGTTTTATTAGGTACCTTTTGTGAGAGTGACGTACATCTATGTGAGAATTGTTGAACTTCCTGACAGTGACCGATCAATGTTTCGAGCCCTTGTTAAGTTGACGACTTTTCTTGGCGTTCAAGTTCGAGCATACGTACTTCCAATTTTCTTCGCAGATCAATGCTCTGATCAATTCTTGCGCCTAATTGTTTGTGTTCCCAGTACTCATCAAAGTCCCTTTCGACGGCTTTGCCATCTGAGTATGCACTGAACTATGTGAGACTTCCAATATTTACTCCAAAAGACTCAAAAAGACTTTTGCAGGAAAAAAAATCGTTGAAAAAGAACTTTGGGCTTCATTGTGAGCTTTCGGCGCCTAGCGCCTTTCTCAAGCCTAAAATTATACAAATTAAACTCTATCGAGACGCTCTATCGTTATCGTAGAGTAGATCTGGTTTATTTGTACTATACCGAGTTGCTGCAGCCACCGGAACACTATCCTCACCGCCTTGGTGGATATCCTTGGTAGTGAAGCAGAATTGGCTGACCCACCCTGATCTAACCCTTAAATAGCGCAGACGTGCTATGACTGTGGTAGAGATTGCTATCACATCCGTTCCACAGTGCATAACACTGTAGTCATGTGATTCAAGTTCGAGAGAGTCACGCAGCTCGTCTCTGCCATTTATTTCTGGGGATAACCTTCTAGTTCCAATGCCTCGAAAATTTTCCTTTCCACCGCATTTTTAATGGAGCGGTGCAGATCTCTAACGATAAGAGTAGGGAGCGCTTCGTAGGCATGTTTTTGTGTCAAACAAAAACAAACAAGTTTATTGCTACTTGTCATATCTCTACGAACAATTACTTTAAACGGAAGCGTGGGTATTTTAGCTGCCAATCCGTTATGCTGCTCCTGATAAAGAGCCAGAAACGATTTGTGTTTATCTATTGATCATCTAAGGCTGGGCTATAGAGGTGTTTTGGCAGCAGTAAGCAGTTTGTCACATTCCATTAAGTCACTTAATCCCTGTAAACCCGAAAACATTACACTTGGCACTTGTTTTACTGCGCCTTTATTAGCCTTTATCAGTGGATATCACTTTGGACCTCTCGGTGTTGATCTTCTCTCTCACCTGTTGTAGATCTTACAAGTTTCAACGTTCTAAGATCAACGCGAAGAGTGCAACGAATCCAGTGGCATTTACCACCTAACGCCCTTATGAGCTTTTAACTGTTGTTGTCAATTCCTGTCTCCCACCACCAATGCCCCCTTCTTGACCTACAAGTCACGCACGAATGTCAAGGATTTAGGGTCGGCATGAAACGCGCAACGGATTCGATAACCGTAACTTTCGCTCTTAATCTGCATTTGCCGATCGATACCGTGTCCGGTCTCTCACCATTAGTGCTTTCTCTCGTACTAACCCCACTAATACTAGTCCGAGATTCGAGTGCCCTAAACGCAATGTCCACTTCGACTTCTGTAGATACTACAGGTTTCGACCGCCAAAGTGCCTTAGAGAGTGTTTACAGAGATACCAGCTTGGCTAGCGCACAATGCTAAGTGTATCACTCTGTGGAACTACGCGATGGAGAGACAAATCATTATCATTTATTCAGTATTGCCGTTTCCATAGCACTTAATTCCACCGTCTGACTGTGATATAGCCAAAGTGGTACAGCATATAAAACGCTAGGTACATATGTCTGCTTGTGTCCGTACCCCGTGCGTGTCGAGTATTCATATCTCGCGTGGCAGTCGCGTCGAGGACCTAAACTTTCTTGTAATGTAAGGTGACCTGGGAAAGTATGCGGCTGTTGGTTGGAACTGATGTGACAATAGAGGTAATTGGCAAAAGTCACTGACTCCGTCCTCTTTTTTCGAGCATTAAAGGGTTGACTTTCTTGCACATTTCGTGAGAGGGCACTGGGACATCGAAGGAGTGTGCCACTAGGACAAAAACCTATACATAGGTCCACACATTTATGAGCCTAAACGCAGCTTTGCACATGGACTAGACTCGCCATGTGCATATTCAAAACAATTTAATGAAACTGATGGAAGTGGTGCGGTATAATATCCATGAACTGTTCCTCTGCTGCAGAGGCAAGTAGTGGTTCCTACTTTGTAAAACTACCACTCTTTGAACAGTGTTCGAGGAAGAAGAAAATTCAATGCCAACATTGCGCGATTCATCTTTCGCAGTGTATCATCGTACAGTAGTAACAGTAATCTGCTCCATCTTCTCATGCTGCAGTGCTTTAGTGCAGCTGCACCAAGTGTTAGATTGTGTCTGCCACACTACTATATAGATACACACCAAACTATTCAACCTCAAGCCTTGGGTAGTCAAAGAAAACCAGCGATTGCAAACTAAATTGATCAAGAGTAGCAGTGCTGCTGTACATGCCTTGTTGAAACTTGGATTTTAGTCCATTGTTAATGTACCTCCATGTCTCGTCTATGGGAGCTTGTGACTTGGCGTTGAACAGTGCACGTTTGAAGAAAACAAATGGAAGATAGACTATGGAAATAGCTAATTTGCCGGAAGATGGTACTGCGCTAGCATTTCAAAGTTCCAGTATCCCTTCTCGTGAGAACTCATGGAAAAGCGGATACTGGTAGAACTTCAAAAATTCCCTATTTCATTATTATTCATACGAAGGTTGAAAATACCAAGCAAGAGTTATTTTGATGCGCGTTGCCTGTTCGCGATGAGGAGCGTAATCGCAAGGACCCCGTCTTGGTGCTCACCTCCTTACCGTCAACATGAATAGCGCTCAAATTAGCACGGTCGAGAGATTTAGCATTCTAGCTTTCGGCATTTTCTTTTCTTTTCTCTATGATATCGACAAAGATATCGTGTAAATCTCGTTTTTGTGCGCGTTAGCCCATATCTAGATTGTTATGTGCCTTCTGCTTGACACCTGTGCTGTAGCGCTGTAAATATGGATACATTCCAATCACACCTTCCTAACACATGTTCAGGTAAATTGATGTAATTCAGCATGTACTTCGTACTGCTAGTTCTATTTCCGTGTATCAGCAGCCATGACTTCACTGACCCATGCGAAATATCTCCACAAGCTGAGGACGCTTCAGATTTTACTAAACTCATTGATTACTTGAACTACTCAGTGAACTACAAGGTGAGTAACCTCGAAATTATAATCAGGAAAGCTCGCGGGGCGGGAGAGCTTGTAGCTACGTTACTTAAAAGATTAATGCAGGTGGATCCATGTGAGAACTTTTATCAGTTCGCATGCGGAAATTGGATAGCCAATACAAATGGCACCACTCTGATGAATTGGCAAGAAATATCACCGTTTACAAAAATGACAGATCTGTATGAGCAGGAAAGAAGAAGTTAGTAAGTTCAGCAGACACAAAAAATCTTTAGGCTGTCGAAATCCGGTCGCTTTTTTTTAAACAGCGATCATGACTAGTTATTGCTAAGGAAGCTGCTGTCATTATTCTTCTCTATTATTCTCTTCAAAAGCCCATATCTCAGGTCAAGTCCAAAACGACTGATCGAAACCCACCTCATTTCACATTCATTTGCCATTAGCAGGCAGAACTGCAGCTGTGTAAACTGCTTGAATTTTTGAGATGAGAACGTTCTCCTCCTTTCGCTCCAGCGCTTGCCACTTGACGTCGCGTAGTCCGCTATTTCTGTCATGGATGTCACTTTCTCCTATCCAAGCAATTCTCTGCAATAGCTTTGACAGGGAGGTTGTAGTCAATGACGTGCAGTTCCTTTAATGGACCTGCGTTATAGGCCCCATTTCACTGCCAACGCAACCCTTATTACTTTACAGTATACCTTGCCCTCAATCATCTGAGAGCACTTTCGATCTCATAGAGTTTCAGTAGAGTTCCACACATTCATCTAGGTTGCATTCATTCAATACTTCATTGCCTTCTACACAGCTAATACACAGTCTACACCAGCTAAAATGCTTCTTGGTTATCAAACGCCCACTTTTTCGATATCTTCCACATAGCGATCACTGTCAGACTTCCGTCTCTTGGGAATCAGCCAGTTGTTCCACTCGATGCTTGGTCGGAAAAGACTTCCCAATACTGCATGCCATTCCTTAATCCTGACCCAATACCTTCCAATGCTACCTTGGAAAATGTCCTAGCGACGAGGGACGTTATGACATGAAATGTAAACATAAATCCTTCATCGTGAAACCGGAATGAGCAGGAAGGGATTGGGTGCAGGCTGTTCCCTGGTATGCGCGTAACGAGATGTTTCCTGTCTCAATTTGAACTTCGGCCGGCTTTACTAGGTCGACGCCTTCAAAGCTTTTTGCGATCTTCACTACCATGGATAGCCAATCTTCACTATCACCAACTTGCTTAACTTGGAGTGGAGTTCTAGCCAGATGGAAAATGAAGTTTCCCTCTCTATATTATTCAACACTCGCACGAGGTATCCTACTATATATAATTCGCTTAGTATGTCTGTGTGTGTGTTTGTCCGTCTGTCACGAAATTCATATCTCGCGTCGCAGCAAAGCTGGGACGCTGAATTTTGCAAGTTATATAGGGGGTGCCAAGGGAACCCGAGCGGTGGTGGACCGAAAGTGATAGCAGCTGATAAGGGCTGATAAGAAGCCTCGGAAGGCAAATGTCACCAAATCCGCTTCGCCTTTCACATTGGCCCCGGAGCCATCATACTCATAGGTGTTGTGCGGGGTGGGACGGGGACATTAATAGTGGGTGACTCGCATTGATATCGCCTGATAAGATTCGATAAGTAGCGTAAAAAGGCTAGAGTGGCCAAATCCGTTTCCCTTTTCGCATTGGTCCCGGAGCGTTCATACTCACAGGTTTTGTGCGGGGTAAGACGGGGACATTAATGGTGGGTGACTTGCATTGATATCGCCTGATAAGATTCGATAAGGAGCGTAAAAAGACTAGAGCCGTCAAATCCGTTTCCCTTTCGCATTGGTCGCGGAGCGTTCATACTCATAGGTGTTTTGCGGGGTAAGACGGGGATATTGATAGTGGGGGACCCGCATTGCTAACTGTTGATAAGATTCAATTAGGAGCATGAGAAGGCGAATGTCGTCAGATTCTTTTCGCCTTTCGCGTTGACCCTAGGGCGCTGACATTCATAGGTGTTTAGCAGGGTGTAACGGGAACATTGATGGTGGGTGATCCGAATTTGATGAGATTCGATAAGCAGCGTCGGAAAGCAAATATCACCAAGTCCGATTCGCTTTTCCGACCGGCAGTGGAATGTCCACATTCACAGGTATTGCGGGGTACGAGAAGTAGTGGTGACTTACTGATAGCGGCTTACAGAGGTTGGTGTGAGGAAGTGGATGGGATAATATCCGGTGCTCTATTTACTACTACTACGCGACAGCTAAAGTAAAAGCCTCAGTGCAACTGGATAATATATTTTGTTTGCGTGTGATATCGGATACCGATGTATCTACCGCTAAACTCTCTAATGTTCCGAATAATGGTGCATGTCTTTTGATACTGCGATCTACATGGATTATTAAGATAGGATTGAGATTTATGGTAGCAAAGCATGCGAATCATTTTCTAATGCGGAACTAGCAACGTAGGGGGTATCGACCGCTCGACTATGTGAAATTCCAAATAGTGGTGCGTGTTTTGAAAAACGACAAGCATCGATAGCTGGCGGTAATCATTCCACGCAAATTTGTAATAATTGCAGTACTGAGAAGCGATCAGTACTGCGGTTATTACAAAGTTAAGTCTTACGATATGGACTTTGTTATCGCCTGATCATTATCAACGTGTTATTCGCGCAGTAGTGTGCGATAGCTCAACTGGTCTACTCTATATAATTCGCTTAGTATGTCTGTGCTTGTGTGTGTGTCCGTCCGTCTGTTGTCACGACATTCCTATCTCGCGTTGCAGCAAAGCTGAAACGCTCAATTTTACAAATTACATAGGAGGTGGTAAGGTGACCTAGGCGGTGGTGGACCGAAAGTGATAGCAGCTGATACCCGCTGATAAGGTGCCTCAAAAAGCGAATGTCACCAAAGTCGTTTAGCGTTTTGGGTTGATCCTAGAACGCTGCACTCATGGGTGTTTTGCGGAATGGGTCGGGAACATTATTAGCGAGTGATCCAACTTGATTACGGTTGATAAGATACGATAAGGAGCGTGAAATGGCAAAGGTCGTCAAATCCGTTTTGCCTTTCGCGTTGATCCTAGAGCGCTGACATTCATAGGTCTTCAGCAGGGTGCGCCAGAGACATTAATGATGGGTGATCCAAACTGATAATGGTTAAGATTTGATAAGGAACTTGAGAAGGTGGATGTTGTCGAATCCGTTTCGCTTTTCGCGTCGATCCGAGAGACACTCATAGGTCTTCAGCAGAGTGGAACGGGAACATTAATGGTGGGTGATCCAAATTCGATACCGGTTGATAAGATTCGATAAGGGGCGTCGGAAGGCAAATGTCGCCAGATTCATTCCACCTTTCAGGTCGATCCTATTGCTCCGACACTCATAGATGTTTTGAGTGGTGGGACGCGCACATCAGTGGTGGGTGATCCAAACAGATAACGGTTGATAAGATTAGATAAGGAGTGTTATTATGCTAATGTTACCATCTGTTTCGCTCTTTTGCCTAACAGTGGAAAGTTCATCGTCGCAGGTATTACAGAGAACGGGGACCTCAATGGTGACTTTTCGAAACTAATAACGCCTCACAGGGGCTGATAAGAGCCATTAGGAAATGGGGAAGGGGTAAAATCCGGTTCACCTCTTACCACTACTATACGATTGCTACGGTGACGGTGACGCGTCTGATGTTTAGTACCATTGCGTAAACATATTTTGTCTATGCTCTGATATCTGCTGCCGATGTATCAGCCGCTAAATTGCCTAGCGTTCTGAATAATGGTGCATATCTTTTGATAGTGCGGTCCACATGGATGGTCAAATCACGATCTAGATTTGTGGTTGCAAAGCGAGCGATTCTTCTCTCATGCGATGCAAGCAACATGATGGGCATCGACCCTACTGGGCATCGACCGCTAGACGATGTAAATACCCAAATAGTGGTGCATGTTTACAAAATTGATAAGCATCGATAATTGACATATGTATCGATCACCAATATGTAAGAAATAGATGCTAAGCGAATGGATAAATTGCTACCACTTGATGCGGTTGAAACCAGAACTGTCAATTCCTAAACTATACCAACTCCCAATAGCGACCGATGCAGCCGAAGGGTTAAGTGATTAGTGGCTTTACTCATGTCACTCTTAAATATTGATCGTCGACATCAGTGTAAGAAAAGGTATCGACACCTAATCATCTGCACCTCTAAAAATGGTGACCTTTCTCAGCGATGATCTCTTCAATATCGGTAATATCTATCACATGAGTGTAGAAAGTAGATGCTTAGCAAAAGTTCAACATCGACCATTTTCCCTTGCATAATGGTATTGTGTTATTCGCGCAGTACTGTGCGATAGCCTAACTGGTCTGATTATAATTCTTTGTTTTGGCTGCGGCAACCTTGGCCAGCCTTATCAGCTTTTGCAGACTCTGTAGAGCGTTTTGTTTTCTACACTGTTTCCAGGTGTCCTTCCGCTGTTGAACTACTTGCTGTAGGGCCTCCGTGTTCCAGAACTACACCGCTTTATTTCATGGAACCCCAGAGTATCTTCCAGCGTTTTTTAGGCGCTAACGTTCTCGGAAATGAATATACCCTGCACTTCAGTAAGCTAATAATGGAGAATGCGGTAGTCCATCAAATCAAGGGATGAATCTGTGTATCAACCTACTTCTTTATTTAGTGGCTCTGCTGTTGCAACACTCTATGGAGAGCACATCTGGCTCCTTTTGAATATCCATGAAGCGAGTTTCCCACCTGATCATGACTACTGTTTGAGGCTTTTAAAAGTTAGCGGTGCTAGTTCAGTGGATAGCTCCCACTATCTAATCATCGATAAGAAGAGCGAGCGGTTGGTTGCAAACAGTATTCCTAGCAGTCCCAATACCTCCTTGACCCTTACCAGAATGTGCTCTTGTGTTATCACGGTTAACCGTCTCAATAGTGATGGACAAATTTTCCGTTCATGAAAAGGGCTGCACAGCGCGCACCATTGACCTGCCAACCTCGTACACACCTCATGCGTCTTCGAGCTGAGGTTTCTATTGAAAGCGGTTATATCAAAGGATTATAGGTCTACTGTGTTGTCAATTCCAAAGCAAAAAAAAGATCTGAAGATGTGTCGCCTACCTCAAGTTGTTATTTCTATAGCGCATTTACTTTGATACTGCATCTATGGCGCACCACGTGAATAGTCGAGTCTCCTTTGCTTTCCACTGTCACCCCAGAAAATTTTTGAGCTTCCGTTCCCACAGGGAACGTGCTGCAGACTGTTGATCGTGAGCCTATAGCTTACAAAACTAAGCTCACAGTGTCCAACTTACAACTTCAGAGTCCTTTGACCATCAGCATTTATTTGCACATTTCCGTTGGTTTGGCATCCTTCTTTTCTGCCAGTGCCTCCGCGGCCGTTCATAACATCCTTACCAAAGAGATAATCCATCCATCAAATTGGTCTAATGGCTCCAGTGAGGCTCAGATGAAGCCATTAGACTAGAGTTTAAAAGAGCTGTTTTCGACCAAGTAGAGATGAGAACGGTCTCAATCGTTTTGCAACCACAGAAAACTTCTAATATGCAATTCCAGAAGTACTGAATTCGACAGAACAGTCAAAATCTGATGCTATTACGCATGCTCGCAAATTCTATCACAGTTGCGTTCGGGCTCAAGAAGAGTGGAATTCCACTGGAGATTCCGGAATTGACCACGTCATGGGTAAAATCGAAGTAAGCTCCATAACTTTGTTTCTCCTTCAAATCTAACCAGTCGGGTCAGCTGAGTGACGCCGGCCTACCCATCTTTACTTCAGTCACCTGCGACACTTTCAGAATCAAGAAAAAATTGCGTGACAACATCGCCACCCTTAACAATGCTCCATAAACATACCTAACGCCCTACCATAAAGAGCATGCAAATGGAGTGAAACTGCCTTCGTATTGTACGCATAGTTAGACTTTAGAAATTCGGTATCTTCCCGATGCTAAGTGAAGAACCTTTCGACGAAGCTCAATTCAACGCAAAATTTGATTTCACCTGGCTACTTGCGTACTTCAACCAGGAGGAAATTGTGATGGACGTGATCGTTCCAGAAATTGAAGAATTTGAAGAAAAAAAGATGTTTTCGGCAAGTTTCTGTTAGTTTACTATCCTTTTTTGTGGACTGCAAGAGCAAATCGATAGTAATGGTTATCGCTCAAACAGGGTTGGTGCTAATAGGCCAAGTGGTAGCGTATAAGAAAAAGAAGCACGATAAACCCGAGGAATGGAGAGCCTGAAAACCCCTAGAAAGTGAATAATTAATCCCTCTGCCAACTCTCGGAGCGGGATTTACGTGGGTTTGACCGCCGTCTTGCCACGGTCAAATTCGTGATCGCAAGGCAACGTGCGACAGCTGCTCATTGCAGCACCATCAAGCACACTCCCGTGCACTTCCTTTCGTTCGTCTATAGTGTGCGGTTCTGCCAAATTCGCTAATGAACAAACACGGGCCTTCCTACCAAGGCTGGCGGCGGCACCACAGGGCATGGACCTCTAGAATCAGCAACGGAAATTTCCCTAATTTTGAATAACATCTCAGAGCGCGTGTCTTTGGACGAGGCTCGCAGGGAGAGCCCAGCGTGAGTGATTACATAGTACAGTCGTTTTCGTGCCCATTTATCCTATTTTAGTTCAACATAAACTGTTATATTTCTTCGTACCTTTTCATTGCTCTGATAGGTGTTTTCTTTAGTCTTCCTCCACTGTAGGTTAGCTAGACAGGGTGCTGTCGCTGGTGTGTTACGGATTGGAAAAAAGTTTCTGGGCGTCAGCCATGTCCGTCTCCGGAGTATACCAGCGTCGACCCTTAGGACCACAGAGAGGCACGTTGTGCGTTGGTTCGCAGTGTTTGCGGGCCATCCATGGGGCACAGTTTGCCACTTGCTCCATGGATCTTCTTAGTCATCATGATCCACAGTTTCGAGCTAATTTTTCTTTTGCTGCCTTCAATTCTCGACGTGAAGGGGGAGCGTTCATCTTGTGTTCGTTGCATATGGGTTGAAATACGGTCTTGACGTGTACGATGTGAGTTTTCACAAATTTCTGTCACTACCGTTCTTTATGGCTGATCATCTCTCGCTCAAGTAAGAAGAACTCGAGAGGTCATTTAAAATAATTTTCAACGATAAGCTCATGATTCTTCGTTAAGGATACGATTAGTCACCCTGTAGAAAGACAAAAAAAGGAAATTGAGTGTAACTATTTGGATTTATTCTGTTAAGCGATGATGCTTCCTTTCAGTTTAAGCCGAGGAAAAGCTTATTGACTTTTATAAACGAAAAAACCATGAGGATTTACACTGAATTACTCCTCCGTCTGGTAAGGAGCACACTGCCATAGCAAGGCTTTTTTAAAATTCAAACGAATTTCCAATCTTTTTTGTCTCTTGGATCCAATTCATTTATACCAAAGAGCAGTGGTAACCTGAAGAGAGCCAACACAACCTTTCGGTGATAACTAAATCGTTAGAAAAATTATAGTGAGGGTGCAAGAGGTGTGATAGTGCAAAAGAAGAAGCAAAAACGAAATCACATTGAACGCAGCCCTCACTTACCCTCTCATTTCTGAACAGCGGATGAACGAGGAGGTGATCTGTGCGTTGGAGCAAATCGGATCATGGAGAATAGGTTCAGCAAAGGCTAGCCGATAGAGCGCAAGGAGGTCTCGCCACAAATTAGAAGCTGTTGAACCTTGAAAGAGTCAATGTAATAAAAGGGTCGAGCAAAGGCGAGTTCTAGGTGGTGCACATGCTTCCATGCAACCCTTCCTTAGACATTACACATTAGGTCGAACGTGTGGCCCGCAAAGTAAGGTATTCACCATGCGAAAACGACCCACTGGCATCTAACTAATCACCACATCCATCAAGTATGTGCCTTATACTTTGCCCCGGGCTCTTCTACACATTCCACCATATGTTGGCCGATAATTGTTTCCTATTTGGACTTGGCTTTTCCACCAACATGAGAGGATTTGTGGCGTTTACTTTCCGAGTTTATACACCATCAGTTTATACATGTACATTATGACTAAAGACGAAAAAACTTGTGAAATTTCACGATTACGATCAGGTATTGAAAGAGACGGAAATTAGACTGCTGCTGAAATCCTCGATGATTTAGTGGAAAAGTTGAGATATGACGTCACTTACTTGACCGCACACCTGTGAAATCAATCGAAGCAGCAAGTAAATGAAATCTGTGCTTAATGTTGAGTAAAAAGGTCCTTCCATTGCTGAATGAATTAGCGCCAACCCAACATGGATAACAAATTAATTAAAAATTACTGAGCGCTGGCAAAAAACATGTTTGAAAAATGAACAATGCATCCAATCGGCACCCAAACAGTTGAACGTGTAGGAGAAGTGGTAGCCAAACGACAGACAATAAGTGATGCATTTTCTCCTAGTGAGATATAGCGCTAATTAGTGGCCGATATGCCTAATTTTCGGCATTGTACACTCTCGCAAACCACCTTGACCTTATTCAAGAGCAATGTGAAAGGAAGTCACAAGAGAGCTTATATTCGTTTTTGAAGAATATAATATACGAATATAAAGCTAAACTACATTTTTTGTGGTTGATTCATATTCACACTTACTCACGTATATTTGTGTTTGCATACACATTTTTATTCACATTACCATTATATTCATAGTTTATCTATATATAAGAAATGCAAAATCGGTCAACTTCCTCCTGAATTTTCTAGACCACGTGACTCAGCGTAATTATCAGCGTTGTTTGAGCAGAAAGACATCAGGCCACTCGGAACTTGATGAGAGGGAGTGGAGAGCCTGCGCCAAGACACACATAAATGAATACATACGTTAGATTGCGAATCCTGGCTGCTTTTGGGCTCCAAAAATAGAAATGCTTATTCGGAAGGCCAGCTGACATACTGTGCTCTTCACAAGGTAGGATAGTTGCTCCTTCTCAACATGTTTTCTTGAAATGTGATTAATTCCATTACGTTCCCAAACTTAGGGATAGGGGTAATGAAAATCCATTGAGAGATTCCTGTAAGATCATTCTCACGGAAATGAAGGTTTTAGAAGACGATTTGTGGCAAAATCTAGCCTACTTATCATAATGAACGTGTTGAATTAATGCCGTATCGATTGAGATGACGTGGAGCTTAGGTGTCAGGATTCGCGGTGAATATGTCCATAGGTCAGCATTAAAGATTGGAATGACTACAGCATCTAGATTACCTATTTGAAAGAGGTCGCCTAACGAGTTTGAGCTGGTCATGCAGCAGCGTTGACAGCCGCAAACGTGAACATGCGTAAGAGAATACAGTGCATCGAATGGTGCCATTTCTCTCTGGTCCTAAATGTTCTAGGCTGACGAAGATTTACTCAAAACTTTCAATGAAGCGTTATAATGGAAACGGAAGACTTAATCGTCTTTGAAAAAGAGGGTGGAAGTACAGTCCATCTCCCGAAAACTGATTGGGCATGTCTACGGACTTGGATTAACACGTAAGAAACTCTCTCACCTCGCCACATTCAGTCTCGCCACCGTGGCGAGAGTGAGTGTGGCGAGGTGAGAGAGTTTCTTACGTGTTCATCCAAGTCCGTAGACAGGCCCAATCAGTTTTCGGGAAATGGACTGTATGTAACTCTCTCATATAGGTGGTGTTGAACTGCTCAGATTGCTTCAATCCGTCAAAACATGAGAAATGGGTGCCACAGGAAATCACGCAGCACCGCGTACGTCACTAATGACCTCCAAAAATTTGAAGGGGTAGCATGGGAGCCTTTTTCGTCTACCATACTTGTCAAAGGTGTGCTAATCGTAAGAGCAGAAATTGCGAAAACTTGGAGACGCCCTCACAATTTCGCACCAAACAAATAGGCGGACTCTTACAAGAAGAGATAGGCAATCTAGCATTATTTTGACTACAGCATGTCAAATTTTATTGTACTACCATTGATGGAAAGATAAAGACCGTATCTCATTGTCAGGTTGATATGCATCTGATGGATGAAACTTCTCCACAATCCAAGCAAATATGAATGTAGAGTAAACCTGTTCTGTTCCAGACAAAATTGATAGCGGCAGACAGAGGTATCAACTATTACAAAACTAACACTCTATCAGATATCTTGGCCTTGAGGACGTTCATGATGAAGATCTATGCATTGTCAACTATACCAATTAAACTGGAAATGTATCTGGCAAGTCGCTCTCTTCCGATCATGAGCTTGGGACAAGTGGACGGAATGTATAAGGTAGCATTCATGAGCGAGTAACCTCATATTTGTTGTAAAGGCAAAAATCCAATATTGTTTGGAAACGGAAAGTGTAATTTCGGGACAGCATACCGATGATGCTTCGCGCATTAGGCTAGCTGGGCCTACACACTGCATTCTGAGCAACAAATGAAATGTCTTTTGGTAAAAAATGGCTACTGCAACAACGAACAACCATTCGTAAATAAAACAACTGGGATTATCTGCCCCTGTCTAGGGGAAACGAGCTGCGACAGAAAAAAACGAGTTCCTTATACAAAGAAGAGAATTCGCAGAATCCATCACATGTAGTCCACCAATTCCGGTGATGCGTCTTGCGCTGAACAACAGGACGATAATCGGTTTCGCAAGTCGTATGTTACCGGACAAGCCGTGTTTCTATTTTGACCCTGCAGCGTTGCCCTTGTCAGGTGTTATGCCGGATACGAGGAGAACACTGACGGTTCTTAAGTGAAGTCTACTGATCAAAGTGGACGGAGAATAACCTTTGGACGGAATTCGCACGTCGCAGGTTGTACATCACCAAATCTGTTGCTGTCTCCATGGTAATTCACACTCCGTGCCAAGAACCGTAGCTGGCATGTTGAATTGGGAATGGTCACTCATGGCGAATGATCAGGACTGATAGCAATAGTCAAGCACCGATAAGCTGTTTTAGATGGAAAGTGTGAGCGAATAAGCAATAGATTTCAGACTGAACCTAGGATAATGATTTCAAGAGTTCTCACAAAGGGGGACAGAGACAATGGTGGGTGACCGAACCTACAACTATTTATAAAGACTGATAAGAGCGGTAATAGGTGATTAAGACAAGGCTCGATACATCAAATACTACCGCATCATCGATGTAGCACAATCGTTAGATGCTCACAAGGGAAGGATGGTAGGTCGAAGTGGTCGTTTGAAATGGGGTCGAACCAGTGATAAGACTCGGGATGCCATTTACCATTCTGCATTTCATATCTGCTGTGCTACTCTAGGAGCAGAAGTACAGGTGTTTAAAGAGGAGCAGGTCAACATATATACGATAGGCAAACACATTTGATGTGTCCCTCCATAATTAAGTGGTCAGGTGCTTGGGCTCGAATTCGATAGTTCAAGAATTCTGTTCCTTGCTGAACTGCTTACTTGCATTTTTCTATAAAAGTTCCCGAACATTACAGACAATGAATTACATTCATTGAGTGCTTGACCTTCTTATGAAAAAAGCATTTCTGAAGAAATAAATTCATATTTGCTGTTTTATCATGTGCATTTCCAATTCTTCGTTCATTGCATTTGTAGCATTTCACAACAAATGTGATAATCTACATTGGAGCGATGAAAATAAAGAATCTTTTCGCATTACGAACACCGAAGTAAGAATGGATTATCACAGCCTACAGCTTCACAATTTTCTATCAAATCTGTGGGAAATGATACTGAAGAGGTGTTCGAAGTATGCTTGGATGTTCGTAAAGTACCCTGCAGCGTACCATGGAAATGTACATGATGAAACAGCGGGAATGGATTCATTTCTTCAGAAACACCCTTTCATAGCAAGATTAAGTCCTCAAAGAATGTAGATCATTGCTTGTAATGTTCGGGAAGTATTTGCAGAAAAATGCGAAAAGGCTCATCAAGGCACTGAACTTGTGATCTCTCAAACTCGAGATGCAACTAATCACATGGCTGTCGAAACACGACGTGCTCGCCTATTGTATATATATTGAGTCGCTCCTCTTTTGACACTTGTAACTCTGCTCCTAGAGATCCACAGCAGGGAATGCAGATTGAGGAATGACATACGAAGACCTATCACTGGTATAGTTCCCACTTCAAACGGCCACTTCAAACTACCATCCTTCCCTTGTCAGATTTGAGCACATTTTGCCCCAGCTCCGATTTCGACGAATAGGAAAATAGTGTAGGTGCGTATAAAGCCATAAGGTTGGTTCATAAGTTCCGGACCACTCAAATTCACTGCTATGAAAATCGCTGACAGAATCTCGAAGTTCCACTACTTGTGTGAAGTGTGATACTATCTTTTGAGGTCTCGATTTGATAACCAGCTCATTGGTCCGACGCATTTCTTGGCTATGAAAACATATTTGTGAGAAGCTCTTCCAGACATATTTTCACGAACACCATTTGGGATTTTTCAATGGCAACGTAGTAGGCAGGATCTGCTAAGCAACAGAAGATTGTGCGGTCTAGCAGCTGCAAAATCCACATGAAATCAAGATGTTTCCACCAACCCTATGTACGGTTATCAGCACAGTCACCGGCAATGAAGAAAAAGAACTGCTGCGCTATTCTGATCATAGACTGTGAAGGTTCTGCTCAGCAGAGACAATAATTCAAACAGCCAAAGTCCAAGCACAGGAAAAGGGCTCGTTGGAATCATTGAAAGGGAAGAGAGCTGTGCGGTGGCATGTTACCTTGAATGAATGTAAAATGAAAAATAATAGAAAAAAGATAACGAAAAGTGACCAAGGTAGTCTGTGACTTATATGTACACATAATACCTGTACTTGTTTGGGTATCACTCAGTACTGCGCGCTACTGATAAATGGCTATCGGTCTATTATATGGCGTGATATATGCAGAGCTAATTAAACTAAATACTACGAACACCTACCACTCATCGTGAGCCTTTTATAACTGTTGGCCATATCTCTACGGACATCCGCCTTCAAGGGAAAGTTTAAGTAGTTGAGGTGTCAATCCATTTACGTGAGCCTGATCTAAATATAATCGAAATGTTGTTACTCACTGATCATCTAATACTTGAGCTATGCTTGTCGTTTGGTAAAAGTGAGCGGTGTGTCGGTTCTATTCAACTTACTAATCATCGATTTTAATTCCGACTTTTCAAAGATATTTGCTATCTTCTCCTATCATCGTCATCGTATCACCTCACACGACCCTTATGATTGAAGCTACGCCCGTATCAGCCATAAGGCAGCGTTCGTACTTTTGGAATTTGCGTTTTTGCTTTTTTGTGGAAAGAAGAATAGAGACGTATCGATTGGGAAAACTGCTTTTTTGCGTTTTTGTGGAAAGACCCTTGAAGTATCGATTTGTGAATTTGCGTTTTTGCGTTTTTGTGGAAAGAAGATTAGATACGTATCGATTTGGAATTTGCGTTTTTGCGTTTTTGTGGAAATGCGGAATCGTAGAATGTGCGTTTTTGTGTTTTTGTGAAAATGCGGAATTGTGGAAAGCGTGTCATTCCACGAAGCTCATCATTTGCGAACGGTTGAACTTCCTTCATGGATCATTACCTTTATAAATTTCGTTATTAAAAGAAGATTCATTAGCTTATGTTATACATACGTACCAGCTATACGAATTACTATTGAAAATGTGCACTCTAGAGAGACCTTCGTCTTTTTTGGCAAGCCTGTACAACTTTACATACATTTTTACATTTTACTTTAGCTATCTGATCTTTTACGAAGTTTCATTTACCCTTTTATCTAAGCTTAACTCACTAACTTTAAAAACCTAATTTGTCACATCTTAAAAAATCGTGAGCTAGAGAACATTATATGCTATTCTAATATGAATTGGGACATCTCGGAGAATATTGAGCAAATCTGCTAATTTACAAACTCGAACGCATGTTTTTAGCTAGGTCATGAAGGCAGGGGACGGGATTCCTATCATTTTCTAGGGCTTATGTGAAAATAATGCCAGACACAATAATGTGTCCCTTTGACACTCAACAGAAACGATGATGAAAGGGAAGCTGCTTACTGGTGCAGTTTGTAATACATTGTTTTAATCCCACAAGCACCTTAATTTCGTCGTTTCTATAGTGTATTACTCTCCACACAACACTGCTG
This sequence comes from Trichostrongylus colubriformis, assembly GCA_963978905.1. Taxonomy (NCBI): domain Eukaryota; kingdom Metazoa; phylum Nematoda; class Chromadorea; order Rhabditida; family Trichostrongylidae; genus Trichostrongylus; species Trichostrongylus colubriformis. The sequence goes on from OZ022259.1 coordinate 36,465,137, forward strand.
ACATGAACTCCCAGTACGCTGTTCGGAACACTTGCACGCCACCCAAAGACACACTACAGTGTGACAGCAGACGAAAGTCACAAATAAAAAACAAATGATCGAGGGCACGAAAGAGGGAACAAGAAGGAAAAAACTGTGTGGTGAAAAAGCAATGTATGAGATCAATCAGTTTTTTCAATGTAGAAAGTGCTTTGTCTTATCCCCGTTCGTTGACGAAGCAGCTGATAAGCATCTCATCCATTTCCGCATTTCCACAAAACGCAAAAACGCAAAATCCGCAAATCGATACGTATCTAATTTTCTTTCCACAATAACGCAAAAACGCTAATTCCACGATTCCGCATTTCCACAAAAACGCAAAAGCGCAAATTCCACACTATCCTTTCACTATTCCTCTCGTCTCTTCGTGGCATGTAAATCGATACGTATCTAATGCTTTATGCGCATTTCCACAATTCTGCATTTCCACAAAAACGCAGAATCGCAAAAACGCAAATCGATACATACCTATTCTTCTTTCCACAATGACGCAAAAACGCAAATTTCAAAAGTATGAACGCTGCCTAACCCAAGCGTTGCTTTAATGCCATACGACCTCCAAAACACATTGTGAACTTCATCACTTTGAATAAGTTTCGATCAGCTACCGTTAGTGTCTCCGTACCAACCCTTCAACAGAGGGGGACCAACGCTCTGATGCCAGCTCAAAAGAAGCGACATTTGTTTCTTGACGTTTTTATAACCCTTGACCAGTTCTTTTCACCTTAGATCCGTCACCACCGGTGTATCCGGGCCACCTTTTCGTAACCGTGTAAGTGCTGACGCCATGGGGTTGAGGCGAGAAATGCAGCGAATCCAGTGGCATTTTTGCTTGTCTCTTTTTCAGCCCTTGCGAGTTGTTATCACTTCCGATTTCCTGCCCCCATGTCCCCGCATCACACTCAAACAGCTACCAATGTTAAGGTCAAGGGTCGAAGCGACAATTGTAACATATTCAAAGGCACTCACCATTTATCGTTGCTAATCGGTTGCTATCATATTCAATCTCTCACCACTGATATCTCCGTGCTACTCTGCGTAACACCTAAAGGTGTCAACGCTTTATCTTTAATTCGATAAATGCAACGGATTTGGTGCTCCATGTGTTTTGACGCTCTTTGTCAGCTCTTATCAGTTGCTTCCACCGCTGATGTTCTACCCTTGCTGCAACGCAGACTATGAATTTTGTGACAAGCAGGCCGACTTACGCACACACGGACACACATCGTACCTAGCAGATAATATAATGTTGGAGAGCTGGGGACGCTCTCAAGAGATGGATACTAAAAATGGCTCTTCTAGACCCTATGGGTCCGATCCAGGAGACCTGGAACAAAGCAGCTGAGACAAGCCTGAGATGCGCAAAGGAAACGCTTGGAGAAACTTTTGGAGGTTCCAGAGGAGACAAAGCAGCGTGGTTCTGAAACGAGGAGGGTTGAAGGGGGGAGGTAGTGGAAGTAAAGATGCAAGCATACAAGCTCTAGCAGAAAATGAAGAGCTCAGAAGACTCTGATACCTACAAACGTTGCAAGAGACTTGCCAAGACAGTTGTGGCCAAAGCAAAAAACAAAGAAACGGATGCCTTGCACGAAAGGTTGGATGGCAGAAGGCAGAAAAGTTTGTCTTTAGGCTGCCCAAAGCGAGGCATCGAGCCACTCAAAGCACCGTGGTGAGAAAGGCCATAAAGAGCAACGAAGATACCATTCTAACGAGCAAAAGGAGATGGTGGGAGTACTCGGATAGGCTTCCAAGCGAAGGTTTCCCTCGTGTGGAAAGTCCAATGAAAGAGGCTACAGCCGCCTCCCCCCCCCCCTCTTCCCTGGACCACGGGAGAAGTTCGCCAAGTGCTGGAAAAATGAAGATTGGGAAGGCATTGGTCCAGATGGGCTGCCAATAGAGGCATGGAAGGCTTTTGGAGAACACGGAATAGAGTGGCTTACACGCTTCCTTAACATGATGTCGGTCAGAGGGATTCAGATGTGTGTGGAACCAGCACTGTCGCTGTCGTATTCAAATAGAAGGAGAATGCAATGGAGTGTTCCAGTGACCGCGGGATAAGGTTGACGCTCATATAGGGATGGCTGACTGACTGAAGGCCAAAAGAGCTCGTTACCATCTCTCAGAAGCAGTTCGGGTTTTTGTCTGAGCGGTACACGACGGGTGCCATCCTCATACTCAGACAGGTGATGAAGAGGTAGCGTGAGAAGCGTCGACCCTGCTGCCTAGCTTTCTTTGACCGTCTACCCCGACCAGTAAGCTGGAACGCACTTCGGGAACGACCGAAACCTGCGGTCGCCCTCATATAGGACATGGGGCTAAGGTGTCATACGTACCTCACATGGGCGTGCAAGTAAGGGTAAGGTAAGGATCACGGTAGCGATGCCCCAAGGATCAGTTCTGAGCCGTTTCCTTCACCCTGGATGGTATGGTGGAAGATCTTACGGAGGGACCACTGCTGACGACTCTCTGCGCTGACGACATTGCCCCAATAGGCTTTAATCGAGAGAGTCTTCAGGATTTGCAATCGACAACACCAGAGAATCCTGAGGGCAGGGGTAGCGACTAGTAGTAAAGCGTACAATGCTCTATGGCAGCAAGTACTAGCCAATGAAAAAGAATTACGAGAGATGGATAGACTTTGCCGAAATGAGAATGCTGTGATGGGCATGGGGCTGGACGCGGCTGGACGGGATCGAGAAGAAGGACTTCAAAGCGGTCATGGAAACGTTATCGATACAGCTGAAGTTGAAGAAGCAGCGGCTAAGATGGTACGGACACGTACTTGGAAGTAAGGCAGGTCACCGATTATAAAGGTTGTAGAGTTCAAAGTAGCTGGCAGGCTATAGGAAGCCTCAAAGAAAACTTGGAGTCATAAAATACGACCACACAAAAGTGCGAGCCACGACGGAGAATGCCTTGGATTGAAGAAAATGGCGACAACCTACGAAAACAGCGGACCCGCGACGGAGCGGAATTAAACGCAATGGAAAAGAAGGTAACTATCAGCCCATCACCGACCAAAACAAAAGTGCTCTGCAAAGTGATACAGCCACCTATAACCTATGTAGAGGCTCGTTTTCGGAACTACTCGCAAAAGCTCACCCAGTAAAAATGTAAATGGATTAGGTGTGCATTCACGCATCATCACCAAATCCTAGCATCGCATCATGTGGAAAATTCCTTCCACATGTACTGAAAGCACCGCTCTTCCTATTCTTCGAAATGGTGCAGCCAGCTCCTGATTAAGTCGCTCTTGACAGTCGCTTTTCACATCCACTTGCTGACACTTGCTGTTTTGTTGGCGCACACAGTACATGTAATGAATGCAATTTGGCTTGAAGAAATTTAATTTATCGTTTAAGCTGAGGATGTACAAATGTCAAATCGCACAAAAATTGCGACGGCTTCACGCGGCCTTCATTAATTTGAACTGAATTCTGCAGCTTTTAGAACCACAAGAGCTATCGAGGGCACTGCTACGCTTTACGATGTAGATGAGTGCAGTATTCCAACAGAGGAGTTACGGTTTTTATAGGATCATGCCAATTAATCAGATCTTTGCTAAAGCTCAATGACCAACAAAGGCTGTTCATCGGGTCTTGAAGAAATGCAAGTCCGTTACCAGGCAGAAAATGAGGGGGTGTTGTCGTGGTTTATAGGCGAAAACTGGACCGATTCTGCCAATAGGTGGATGAGAACTCATTGGAGTGATGTGCCCAATACGTCTTAGAGCGTGCACATCTTCTCTCAGTGCTTTCTCTCCAGGTTGCTCTTTTCTAGAGAGGGTAAGTCCAGAAATGACCCGGATGTCTACCGGCACCATCGCCTCAGGGACAGATTCAAGTTTTCAAAAAAACTCATAAGGTAAAGGTGTCATGCTGAGGGGTTAAGAAATTTTTCATGTTTTTGTTTTGTACCGCAAGGGTGAACCATCAGGTTGTTAGGTCCTATTGCGACGTGCTTTTCTTTCATAATGCGTCTAAACCTGTACCAAGATCTTGTTTTCATGCAAATCAACGGGTCAGCTTTTGCCAATCCGAGCCACTCATCATAGTGAAGTCGTCACCGAATGGACCTTTTGACCTAGCCACAGACGCTCCTAGGTGATCCGGTGGAAAATGTGTGGAGATTCAAGGTGGGAAGGATTTATGCGGATAGAGGCTGCGAAACAGTAGGAGAATCTCAGGCTGTGATTGAAAGAAAAACTATATGAGCTTAGATAATCTAATTTTTCCAAAGCAGTAGAAAGCGTGTCTTTTCTTGTCGTTGGATACATCAATCTGTTCGGTGACTGAATCATTTTGCGAAGTAGGAGTGGCATTTTCAAAACCAATGAAGAAAATTTATCATGTTTTCTAGCTGGATTTTGGTGTGGATATGTGAATGCACTATCCCAATGGCTAGTTTTCACTGCACGATTCCCTCAGAAGCACCTAGTTAGGGGGCACCTTCCTAACGAAAGGTAAGAATTGTCGCGCCTACTACTCCATAGGTATATCGTAGTAGGGGCGCATCCAGAATGAAAGACGTGTTGCGTGCGATGACCGCAAATCTAATAGACGCCATTGATAGCGAAGTAAAACAAGTAAAGAGTGTACAACATTGAAATGCAAACTCATCTCGAAGAAGTTCCACGGTTGAAAAGTGCAGGAGCATGGATGGCTCATTGCATAGCGGTATCATGTGGTACACCATAAGCATTTTTTGAGGTGAACTGGACAGAATACTTCTTCCTCACGGCACCACCTATTGCTCACTCTTATATAGCTAAGGACCCAGAAGTATTTGTCCCTCCAGGAGTACTTATCGAAACGTAAGCGAATAGCAATTTTCGTCAAAAAATAATCAATACTTGAAGACATTCAAGTCAGCAACGTACCCATTGCAGGCTCAACAAACTTCTGAATGAGACCTCGCCAAGAACTTTGACTAATTTTGTAATTGTTAGTTATATACTAAAGCAGATACTATTGCTAGAGAAGAAATATACTGATTTGTTAGAGGTACGAAAACAAATTGTTGAGGGCAAGCAGTAACTGATTTTCGCTTCAATTTTCGCAGGCTAACGCGCAGTTGAGAGATTTGTTGTGTACCGATACACAGTAGAGGTAAAATGTGCGCGGCTTTCAACTTTGTGCTTCACTATGCTTTCTGCTTCGAAAGTAAAGCACATGCCTATTACTAAAAGAAAGACTCGCGGAAAGTGGTGAAGGGCTGTCACACAGAAATCAAGGCACCTGACAATTTTTTTTCCGTCAAGATGAAAAGCGTTGTCGTGTTCTGACCACAAATTTTGAATCTCCTCATGCTTTTGTGAAGGGCACGCTTAGATTGAGATAATGCGGCTAGCACTGATTACGATAAAAATCATGCAAAGAGACGAAGGGAACAATCTTACAGGGTGGTGATCAAGGGAGATGCCATACTATTCACAGCGATTCTTAGTCAGATGTGAGAGTTTCTGTTGAAGGCATTCCTCACTATAAGCGTATACCAAACTGTCAACTTAAAGACAGCATTAGGGGTAATGCGATAATGGAGAAATCCCCACAAGAAGTCACTCACATGGTACTCCTGGGTCCAAGAAGGCTATCTGTGGCGAAGTTCCGGTGAGAAAACGCCCCTCCAAGCTGTAGAAACCCTGCACAACGCAGCAACCATGCAGCGGCTCCGCCTCTTAGACACACCGGTCCCGCCTCCCGATGACGTAATTCCCGATTGACTGGCATGGGAGCGGCCAAGAAGATGCGGCAGGATCGGAGGTTTTGCGGCGCGTTTTCGCAGTTTTAGCTTGAAATTCACTCAAAAAATAGATTTGTCGTATCTCCAGACATTCCCCTGTGTTTACTTGGCAACTTGCCAATGGAAAACTAGATCAGACTACTCCCCTCTCGAAGGACTGGTCGTCCGCGTCGAGAATCAACAAAGGAAAGGGGAACCTATTGCTCAGGTTTTGGGCCATTTCCATCCGTTTTTTCTCCACTATCCTGTTACTAGGCATTTCGACTTTCATATGCACTATTTCTTTTACTTTTCGTCCGACTTTCGCCTAATGCTGCCTTTAAGTGAGGCAGCTGAGCGAGACTAACTTAGGTTTAAGCGCTTCTATCGGTGTGATGGCGCACCGTGGTGCCCCTACATGGGCGCAGCTTGGACAGTGCATGAGGATCTATGGCCACGAGCATGTGAGTTGGCTTGTATGATTTCGGAAAGATGTAAGCGTTGAGGGACTAAGCTAGGTTGTGTCAAAAAGGACCTTGTCGCGTGGCCGCTTTTTTATTATGGCAGACATTCACCAGAAAGCCTAGCTGGAACAAACCCTTGTTTCTACTGTACGCCGTTATCTGATAGCAGAGTAGTTGAAATGAAGACCTAGTGTGTGGCAAAAGTAGACAGCTTTACAAGACGTCACAACCTCCTTCTTCATCATAGCGTACTTCCGGGCCGTCACAGGGCGCGCTGGTCTTCTTCGAAGTCGCCATTTGCTTTGAAGGATCGCCACGCGATGATCAGAATTGTGGCTCACTTCTTTCGGGCAGGTAAGTCCTTACATAACTACTCAGACAGCACCTTTGTTGCGGCTGCACGGTGCACTTTCACGGTGTTGTGCCTGCATGAACACAACTGAGCCACGCCCATCCAACCAAATCACACCTAGTCCTAATCAAACAAATTTTTCAACGTGGCGTTCTTGTGAAAAAGGAAACTTGCGATAAGAGACGATAATTTGATAAAGCGGCCATTTCGATGATGAAACCAGCTTTCATACTGGCACATTGGGAATTCGTTCTCTAAGGCCAGGTGTGATTTGGTTGGGTGGACGTGGCTCGGTTCTGTTCAGACAGGCACATTACCGCGAGGGTGCATCGTGCACTTGCAACAGAGGCGCAGTTTGGGAAGTTACATAAGGACCTACTTGTCCCATGAGGATAAACCACCAATGTGATTATGGCGTGGTGTGCCTTTACTTCGAAGCATCCCGCATCGGCGTCATCACTCCTGTGAGATGGCTCTTTCTCCCTCTAGCTTTCTTTGAGCTCTACGTGCTCTGTTCTCTTGCGCTTCGAACTCAATAGGTCTTATCTTATAGGATGGTCCCCTGGTCTTCTTAGCAAAAGTTCCTAACAGTGTCTCAGCTCCGCTGGACAAAAGCGGTCTGCATGAACGTCTTCACCCCTGTCCTTACCCAGTCGCGTTCAGACATATGCCCATCTCTGCATTGTCATACTCATTTCAGCTGCCTGTACTGCTCCTTTATGCGCACGTCCTTGTTGTTGGCCAGCATTCTCTACCATGTAGAATCCGGGCCTTACCACTGTTTTGTACCCTTCGCCGCTAAGTGTTCTGATGCGCCGTCAATGGTACAAGATTCCCATGGACTCTCTCCATATTAATCATGCCGCGCTTAGTCCGGTCATTGCTTGGTCTACCGAACCTCCAGCAGCTAGGTCACTCTCAAAGTGCCGGAAGTCTCTACTTATCCGATGTTCCATGGCAGTCCTTCACCAGTTTTAGGCATTCTTCGAAGTTTATGAACCTGGTTTCATTGATGTTCAATCGGAGTCCATTCTCTGCCAACCTATCCTTCCGCATATAGGATGGTCTTCAGCTTAGCCTCCACGAGAGGCTTCACTATCAGAGCGAGAGCGGGGAGGATGAGGAGCGGGCAAAGGGCCCATCCTTGATGTACTTATATGGGTAATATGCACTTTGTGTATGACAACCCGTGCGGAGTGCGTACAGCTGCCTAGCCCGTCGTACACATCAATTATGAGGGTGATCAGCAGCTCCGACACAGGAGTGCAGAGTACTGGTCCAGAAAGACGATCGAGGATCTCAAAGACGAGGAATGCAAGGTGGATAATTGGCATGGTCGTCGCTTTTCTTGATATTTCTCCATCACCTGTCTGGTAATGAAGATGAAGTCGGCAGTGGTTTTTTTTTCTCAGGTATGAGTTCGAGTAGCTCCTAGGAGATAAGACAAAGCTGCCTCAGCCTTAAATCGAACAGCCTCTCTTATAGCTTCGTGGTATGCGCTTTCAAACTGATTCCCAGATTTTCTTTCTCCAACCAGTGGATGCAGTGGAATGCTCCATTACATCACACTTCTGCTTGAAGATAAAAAACATGATGCTAGTTCTCCACCTATCTCCTCCTTTCAGCGGCCACTACGTTTCGGATTTTCCTAGCGCATTCTATGCATCTATCGGTAACTTCTCAACCAGTCGCATTCCCAATCTTCATCATTCCTAGCATGCAACGGACGATTTCATTCGTCCACGATAGGATAGAACCGACAGTAGTCTCCCCTTCTGAGCCTTCGTTTCGAGGAAATTTCTCTTTCAAAAAGCCCATTGAAGTAGGTTTGCCTTCTCTCTTGACTTCGACACGCCTCCTCAGAATGACAAACTGAGGTCGAACCACTGCTCGTTTCCCCACAACTTCTCGTGCAAGACATCCATATCCGTTTTCTTGAATTTTGCTACAGCCCGCGAGATCTTCTGAGCTCCGCGTTTTCAGTCAGCATTTATATGATTCCTTCTTCCATGTCACGGATCGCGGAACCTCCTTGTTCCGGACCAAGCCGGTTTATTTCCTCTGTAGCTACCTCGGGTTTCACCCAAAGTTTCCTTTGCGCATTGCAAAATGACCTAAGCAGCCTCTCCCACGTTTCCTGAACCAGAAAACACGGGTGTGGAAGAGCAGCCTCTATTACCCGTCTCTACTTCCCACTACTTCCGCCATCATATCCACCGCTCAGTTCTTATCTTTGTTTTCTTGGGAAGCTCTGTGACAACTCTACAGATAGAGTGGCTTCGTCAGGCAGTCCCTTGATGTCCTTTACACATTTAGGGAACTGTGATCTCACAAGCACATGGTCTATTATATCCTCTTCTGATCTTAGCCTGCCTTGCATCTGTACCTTCTGAATTTCACAATTCGCGAAGAACATGTAACAAATGCCCAAGTCGCGGGTCTTAGCTAGGTTGAGCATCCTTTCTCTAACACCATTTTGGTTCCACTTTCCTTGCCACCTGCATTCTTCTAACCCTCTTCCATCTCCGACATGTCGTTCAGGTCGGCTGCTGTGACAAGATGATCGCCTTGCAGCACTGATCTGATGGCTTCATCGAGGCTCGAATAGGTCTCTTGGTTTACGGATTCGAAGCAACCAGCTTGTAGTGGGCATGCAATATTAAGGCCCACTACCCCCCATTCGTGTTTACTCTTACGTCTATGATCTGGTCGCTGATTCTATTCATAGCAGAGACATGGATCTTGAAGGACTCTGCAATTGTTATTGATATTATATTCGCATTCAAGTCCTCCGTTGAAGAAGAGCTCGACACCATCTTGGATCTCCCTCGTCTTGGCTCTTTTTCAGCGTATCTCATGAAGGCATAGGACTTGAATGCTTCTGCGCTTTATCAAACAGAGGTTTCTCGAGATTGCCTGTCAGCAATCCCACATTCGGGCCTACTCAAACTATTCACTTTGGCTGAGGTCGTTTTCCACGATCGTCCTCGCACACTGTCCACAGAATTCGGGTGCGAATTTCGCTCGCTTGCCAGTTGACGTTCTAAATGACGCGGAATTCCGTTACGCTGGAGTCAGTTTAGACCTGACACTGATAATTTCTCCAAACGAAATACTCGAGAGGGTGAACTTTAGCTGTCTGGTGGCTACGTGGACATTGTTTTCAAACTACTGTTGATCATTCTTTGTGGGTAGGATATTTGCCAGATGAACAACTCGATAATTTCGTTCCGAGAAAGGCGGGGAGCGAGTCTGCCCAGTCCTCAAAATTCAATCGCTACTTATAAGGCTACCTTGACGATACAGGGGCGGTAAGAGCATGGATTACATGCTATCGCAGTCAGATGCTTCTCCGAGCCATCCTCGCTACTGAGCCCAATGCAAATGCGATCGTATCGAATTCAAGGAACGTGTTATAATAGAATAGGAAATTTTGTTGACCATATACCTGTGAAACTGTTACTACCTTTCTTTTTACCGAGAAAGGCTTGAACGACTCGTAAAACGTTAAACTGAGACCTAGGTGAACCATTGGGGTTCGAATGTTGATCACAAATTTGATAGTAAAATTGCAAAATGTCATTCCGAAGCGGGTCAGGAGAACTCGAAATTTACTTGGATGACTTATCGGAGGAGCGTTGACATCAACGGAGTTCACTTTGTACAGCATCATTCGAGCAGAGTCTGAGGTAGTGATCGCTCTCCATGGGAGCTGCAGAGCCTGTATGCACCCCGCTAATGCTAATGTTTTCGGCTATTGTGTTTTTCCATTGTAAGGTGCCCTATTACAATTTTCGATGCTTCTTTGCAAGGCGCCTGATCATAACCATCATGTGTTCCAAGAATGAGACTGACCAGACCGATAAATGAATTTTTGTTTTCTCAACAATGTAAAAAGGAATTGAAACTAGTTTATATTCACTGTGGTGATCTTTTCCGAATTCCCGCCCTATCAGACTATCTTTGACTTCATCATACTATGGTTACACCGTACTTGAAATACTATACATTCTATCTTTGTGTATTCAGCGGAACTGGCAATCTAGCATGCTTGGGTGTCGCTGCCTATAGCCTGTATGCCAGGCTTTACCCCGCCTTTGTCTGATGATCGTGTCTAAAGGTCGGCTGAGGGAACTGAAGCGGAAGTGCTCTTGCGATGGAGAAGGGGAGGCCCCTGCCTGCAAAACAATAACTGATTCTCTTTAGGGCTTGTTACGTGCAGCTATTGCGGTCGATTTCCTGGCTTTGTATGCGCTCCTAGGTTTCTCTATAATTCTTAGAATTTTTTCCGCTGAATAGAGGCGCAGATAGACCTGTGGTCATTCCCTTTTCTTATGTTTTGGCCAACAAATGGATTTGGCTAAAACTTTGTCCCCTTAGGCTGCTCGACCCTTATATCTGAATATTGCATTAATCTAGCGGATGCGGAAAAGCACACAAGTTATCACCGGTACACAGGCATGATGGATCAACAAATGCGCTGAGTACTCATAGTCAAAAGTAGTCTGACAAATGCGCGGTAGTCAAGATAGTCGGAATCAAAAATGAGATTTCCAAAGGTGTTAGCGTGATGCTAAGTGTGTTAAGTATTCTGAGTGACAGAATGAAACACAATTTTACCATTAATAAGAAAATCAAAATTCCGTGTCAAGGACTGGTCTGTGTCACACAAAAGTTACTAGTGTACATGGTGGTGATCAGGCGTCACCAAAAGAATCCAAAATTGGTGTATACGCGCTTATTACTGATAAAACAAAATAAGCAAAAACTTCTGCTTCAACTCAGAACAAATGTCCCACTTCCTATAAAACAGCGCTATCACTAAGCCATCCTGACTGGTGCTGTGCACAGAGTAAACTATTAGGTTGATCGGAAAGTTTTGATAGAGTTGAGATTTTTTTCTATTTTATTTTACAACTCGGCAAGTAATGCAGGCTAATCAACAATATAATAAACATAGTTAGTTATAAATTGTCCCACCCAACGGGCAGGTCGGCGATTCTCTTCTCCCAGAATTGGAAAGATTAGGGTCAAAGAAGTCACCGACCACTTGTCCAAGGTGTTCCCTGTTGACGAATTTTTTCGTTGCTAAGGAAGCCTTAGGGAGCCGGAGCAAGTGGTAATCTGAAGGGATAACATCAGGGGAATAGGACGGATGTGGAACCTTGTCCCAGCCAAGCTCTTCTAATTCTGCACGGGTCCCTCATATGGGTAAAGAGAGCCGTGCAAAATTGGAGGAGCTAGGTTGGGACCCGGTTCCACATGCACCCTATTCACCTGATACTGCCCTCTCAGATTACCACTTGTTCCGGCCCCCTAAGGCTTTCCTAGCAAAAAAAAATTCGTCACCTTGAACAAGTGGTCGGTGACTTCTTTGACTCCTAATCCTCCTAATTCTGGGAGAAGAAAATCGCTGACCTGCTCTTTAGGTGGGACAATGTTAAAACTAACGATGGTTATTATATTGTTGATTAGCCCGCACTACATGGTGAGTAATAAAAAAATCTCAACCCTATCAAAACTTTCCGATCAACCTAATACTTTTACGACAATGTGACCCGCGATCATTACACGTAGACTTTGGCCCCTTCAAACCCGCTCCGTGAAGGCATTTTGCAATGGTAGCGTTTGTGCTTGTGAAAGCATTCGAGTTTCTATCGCTCCACCTAGGTCTCATTTAGGGTTTCACAAGAAATTGAAACCTTTTTCTTTTTAGTATGGTAGTAAGGCTATGCTAGCTGGTCAAAACTTTTGCTGTACCCTGCACGATAACTGCAATTTTGCATTTTCGAGTAGTGTGAGGGAAATGAACGTAGAAGTTGGGTACAACACTATCTATACACAATACAATACATATATTAGGTTGATTCAATATAAATCGGAGAAATTGACAAAATTTTATCCTTATCGTGCAACTTTTTCCCGACTATTGGTAATCACTTGTAATATGCGCCATCTGTATCGATGACCTTATGCTACCGGTTAGGCAGATCGCGGATGCCCCTGCTCCAGGAGGCTTGAGGCTGGGTCTCAAAGAAGTTCTTGAGTACCCTCTTGACGACGTCGCGAGTTTTGAAGTCTTGTCTGTCCAGGTGGCATTGGAGGTGGGAGGAAAGGTAGAAGTCTGAAGCGGCCAGGTTTGGAGAGTACGGTGAGTGTGGAAGCACGGTCCAACTGTACGACAGCAGCTCGGCCTTCTTCATTCTCGCAATGTGCGGTCTCGCGTTGTCGTGCTGGAAGTAGACAAGTGACCGCCACCGTTGCGAATTTTGGACATTAGCCTTTAATTCTTGTAATCGACGAAAATAGACATCGGCGGATACTGGTGTACCTTCATCGAGCAGCTCTTAGTATTCTACGCCTGTACGCTCCACCAAATGTGGTGTTCGTCTCCGATGGAATAGTCGTCCGACAAACTTCGAATGTAACATGTACACTGTTCTTCTGGCGGGGGCATGCTCCTTGTTAATTACCTTTGGGCGTCTTTCGATATCCGCGGGTTCTTGGCCAGATAGCGATAAAAATAGTATGACGTTGCGGATGTGGTCTCTGGACGGCTTAAAATTTTGCGGCATGGTGGCGAAATGAAACCAGTTTGGAGTGCTTGTTTGACTGTATTTCAAAGAGCTTTTATACTCATTCCAATGGTTTCTTGCGCATCCATTTTCGTCAACTCATTGCTGAGTTATGATCCCTGGAACTCATCACTACCATTTGTCCGATTCATATTGAATCAACCTAATATTTATAACATTTAACAAACTATCCAACAAAACTTGGGTAGTTGTGTTAAATAGTGATTATTATTGAGTGTCTACGACCTTATCAAGGAGTGCCATTCGATCCTAAATCAGTCCCTAAAAGAGAGCATGGTACGGCTTGGAACGAAACTTCCCTTTTGAAAAGTGGCTTCTTCTCAGAGAGAAAGGTGGCTTATTTTTAAAGGCCGCAAGGATATCACTTGTTCGTCATGAGACTTTAACAGTAAAATTTTCGTCCTAGGCTTTTGTCGTGCAAAAATCGTTCCAGCTGATTCAATTGCTGTAATTGAAGTAGCCTGGCCCCTCGCCTTACCTAGACATATTACCGAGCCTCTACAGCCGGATTTTTGGAATGTCCGGAGGTAGTAGCTGGAAGTGATGAACGAAGGTTTTTCCAATCAAGGTGATGGAAGAGAAGATCTTTCAGTCAACTTGAAGACACCATCTGAATCCACAGTCAGATACTGCCAGGCTGCCATTCGTTTCAAGTGCTGCGCAACTCAGTAATATGTAGCAGCTTACTCTATGAGGTCGTTCGGAAATTTCTTGCAATTTCGAATAATGCACATTCTGGATTATTTTTTTGTTCTTTCTAGGGTTGCCTCTATCATATTTGAGCTCTCTCCTCAAACTCTATTAAAAACTCTATTAAACTCTATTTGACTCTATTAAAACGAACGGCAGCTCCACATCATGACTCATACATCTTTTTCCGGCTCACAAGCACCCACTTTTTGAAGGAGTCGTCCACGGAAATTACTTGGATCGCTTATAATTCCTCCTAAAATCACTCACTAGGTACAGATCATAGGAAACGTTAAAGTAAACAAGAAATTTTCGTTGCATAAAACCAGAATCGAATAACCAGGAGAAGAGGAGCTCCTACAAACTTTTGCCGAGCGATATTTGAAGAGCCGTCACCTGGCAGAGTACAGTTCATATTCTCGCGCCCATTACTGACCTGCTTGTCACTCTGTTTCGTTGACCACATTTGTGTCGCCTCTTTGGTCCTAGAACTCTTGTGACTCGGTCGCATGACTGACGTCCGCTCCACCGCGTCGGATCACTTCGAGAAGGCTGTATCTCAGCCGTATCTCCACCTTTTCGCATGAAACATTGCATGCAGCTCTCAATACAATACAAATACATATATGGGTAACCGGAAAACTTAAATTTCCCTGTACTATTCCTTTAACGGCTTCGTGACATATGATGATAACCAAATTCTGTGCGAAGACGATCTGCACAATGGTTGGGCAAAGGTCAAGCTCGTAGCGGTAAGCCTCGTCAGCATGGTGACGATATCGTGGTCTCCCGCTGCTCTAGTCCACCGGACTTCCATGGATCCCTGAAAAAACATTGCGGGGTTACAGCACTGCACAAGCTCAGTGCTTGTTATTTAAAAGAGTTTTTTTCTCATCAAGGTGAGCCTCGATCCCATCTCGCACAAACAACCTTGAAAAGGTTGATTGAGCGATGGTACGAAACTCTGCGGGATTCACCGTTCCTGTCTGACCTAGCCCCACTGACAGCTACTTCTTTGAGCATCTTGACGGCTTTCTTGTATTCAAGATCAACACGGTGTTGAAGCAAAACTAAGTGCCTCCAGCTCTCCAAAGTTCAGAGCAATAGTAATCTGCTGATTCTTTTGGGTTTATCACGACTGATACAATTTTGTATGAGCCGAGATTTATTCATTTAATTAGTCATACACTGATCCAGTGCGCCAAAGTTATGCTAAGGAGCGGTATGAAACAGTGGAGTAGTTAACTGAAATCGAACTGAGTTACCAATATCAGTCCGCCTATTATTCACATCTTAGAAGTATAAATGAGATACGAGATCCATTTTCAAAAGTGTGCTTCATGACTGCAGTGTAGCCCTTACCCATCACAATTTATTGGCCAGCAACCACACCAGTTGGCCATGGTGTCTCATTCCAGTAGGAGTCATAGAACGTAGTCGGCACTTCGGTACATGGGTATGCCAACCTCCCACGTGGAACCGACTCGTCGGCTACTGGCGTATAGAACGGATAATAAATAGACGGCTCGGCTTACAGTCAACAAGGAACCTGACAGTAAGAGATTGACAACGAATAGCCCCAGATGAACGAATTGAAGCGGACCGAAGATCCATATCTTAGTTCGAGGAAAAAAAAAAAACAAAAACAATGAATAAAAACTAGAACAATTGTGAAAAACAATGCGAGGGAATGACCGCAGACACCTAAATCGTCCCAAGGAGCAATAGATAGGGGCATCTGTATACAGTACACAGGAGAGTTACACAGCAGAAGTCAAAGCTGGAGGAAGGGTTTCAGCCATATGACGATCCAGAACCGCTGAAGTCCATCAGAATAAGCGAGATAGAGACTGAATCGCTCTCCGCTCGAAACATCAGTCGCACGGTAGCAACAAGCATATTCCACAAGCATTAATAAAGCAGTGGCTGGAACTATCAGACTAACCTGTAATTCTCAGAACATCAAAGAGATTCGCCTCATAAGCTAAGAACTTGGGATAAATTACAGTTCCGTAATCTACTCTGGAAAACATTGCCGTTGGTGGACTGCAGTATTTCCAGTGGTAGTTTCTCCAACCACCGCATAGTCCGAAAGAAGAATGAATTGAACGTTTGAGAGTGGTTGAATCTCCGTACTCTCTTACTTTGCATAGTAAACCTATTAGATCTCAAACTACTCGGCCGAAATATCCAGTATCTGTTGGCCTTAAGCTTGACGTCTTCCCGAGTTATGCGGAAACAATAAGTGAGATCTTTGATAACTCGCCTGTGTTTTAAACTTATCAAGCCAAACAGTTTTAAGCCCTCTTATTATCTAGGAATTAGGCTATATTCAGTGCCTGGATACAATCTTAGAAACATTATTCTGGTAAATGTTTGCTGTACTTTCTCTACCTTCGAAACGTCTTTCTTCAACGTGGGGCTCCACACCTGCGACAGTACTCCAGATGTGGGAGAACATAGACCTCATATAGTTGCACTAGGAGTTAATGGTCTTTGCTAAACACATTACGTAAGATGAGAAACAGAGCAGCATTAGCCTTACTAACCACAGCCTCTATATGGGTAAAGAATTTGAGATCAAAGCCGAAAAGCACTCCTAGGTCTTTCGCTGAGGTGCAGCAGGGAATCTTTGTGTCATATATTTCATAATTTGGCGAGATACTCCCACTCAAATGCAAGACGTAACACTTATCAAGATTAACAGGTATCCCCATGAGGAGGCCCACTCTGCCATGCGTACAATAGCTCTGTTGAGAGAAAGTTGAGCTTCGTCACGATCATCGTTATTGTATGACGTGTATATCTTGATATCGTCGGCATACATCAACGTTTTAACATGAGTTGAGACCTTTACAAAAGCAGGGAGATCAATAGTATAAATAAGGAACAGTAGGAGAGATAGCAGACTTCCCTGAGGGACACCACTGTAACAACCATAACGTTTGGAAAAACAACTGCCGACTCGAACTGCCATATGCCTGCCACTGAAGTAAGATCTGAACCAGCTAGCAGCTGCCCACCGATGCCAGGGATTCCCAACTTCGATAAAAGCTTCACGTGACTGACTTCGTCAAAAGCCTTGGAAAGACCAACAAAGACAACGTCGACTGCTCTGCCATTATTTAGAGCAGTGGTCCAGTCAAAGACGGCATCGAGATGGTTAGAAGCAGTGGAGGCCCCGCCTAAGAATCCATGTTGTTCCTCAGGAATAATATTAAACCTATGAAGCCAAGTCACAATCTTGTCTCTAATTAGGCTTTCCATAACTTTACAGCAGTTTGTGATGCTAATTGGTCGAAAATTTGATACTAACCGGCTGCTGGATTTCTTAGGGATGGGTGTTACGATGGATTCCTTCCAGATGTCGGGCACTTCTCAAAGGAGCATAGATATTTTGAAAATATGTGCTAGTGGTTTACATAACGAGCGAGCACACCTACGGAAAACTATCTGAGGAATTCCGTCATACGGTTCAGCAAGAGATGGCTTGAGTGTAGAAAGAATTTTGAAAATGTCTAGAGGGTGAAAGAGCAGCTGTGTAAGACGGTGGTTAATACGGAATTGGCTGCTGAACTGAACCTCATCTTCAAGTGTGTACGACGAGAACACACTGGCAAAAGATTTAGCTAAAGCTTCAACTTTCTCCCAATCCGAGATGAAGAGAGAGCCAAGCGAGTCAGAAAGCACAGGTGAAGCTGAAGAGGATTCATTCCTTTGCTTAATGAAGCGGAAGAGTAGTTTCAAATTTGGATTGGTCGACAACCGCTTTTCACGATTTTCTATAAACTTTTTGATATGTCTATCAAGATCTTTGCAAACTTATCTGTATAGCGCATCGGAAAGAGGATTACAACTCGAGCGGAAAAGTCGGAGTTTTTGAGCCATCAGATTCTCGATGTGATAGGATATCTTGGGTGCGGCCGGACTGGAAATTTAAATGGGACGAAAAGGGAAAATGCGGCATAGACTTCTGAGCAAAATCCTACTATATATAATTCGCTTAGTATGTCTGTCTGTGTGTGTGTGTGTGTGCGTGTGTGTCTGTCCGTCTGTCACGAAATTCATATCTCACCTCGCAGTAAAGCTGGGACCATGAATATTACAAGTGATGTGAGCGGTGGCAAGGGGACACTAGTGGTGGTGGACCGAAAGTGATTGCAACTGATAAGGGCTGATAAGGAGCCTCGGAAGACAAATGTCGCCAGATCCGTTTCGCCTTTCGCGTTGATGCAAGAGCGCTGGCACTCATAAGTGTTTAGCAGGAGGGGCCAGGGACATTAATGGTGGGTGACTCGCATTGATAACGGCTGATAAGATTCGATAAGGAGCGTAGAAAGGCTAGAGTAGTCAAATACGTTCCGCTTTTCGCACAGGTCGCGGAGCGTTCATACTCACAGGTGTTTTGCGGAGTGGGACGGGTACATTGATGGTGGGTGATTCAGCTCGATAACGGTTGATAAGATTCGATAAGGAGCGCAAAAAGGCTAAAGTCGTCGAATCCGTTTTGGTTTTCGCATTGATCCTGGGGCGCTCATACTCACAGGTCTCCTGCGGAATGGGACGGGGACATTAATAGTGGATGACCCGCATCGATAACGGTTGATAAGATTCGATAAGGAGCGTAAAAAGGCTAGAGTAATCGAATCCGTTCCGCTTTTCGTACAGGTCGCGGAGCGGTCATACTCACAAGTGTTTTGCGGGGTGGGACGGAGACATTGGTGGTGGGTGATCCACATTGATAACGGTTGATAAGATTTGATGAGGAGCATAAGAAGGCAAATGTCGTCAAATTTGTTTCGCCTTTCGTGTTGATCCAAGAGCGCCGACACTCATAGCTGTTTAACAGGGTGGACGGGCACATCTATGGTGGGTGTTCAAAATTGATAATGGCTGATAAAATTCGATAAGGAGCGCGAGAAGGGAAATGTCACCAAGGCCGGTTCGCTTTTGCGGCTAACAGCGGAATGTTCACATTTGCAGGTATTGTAGGGTACGGGGACCTCAATGGTATTGTTGGGTACAAGGGATTCGAAATCGGCTCACAGTGGCTGATAAGGAACAGTTAGGAATTAGATGGGATAAAATCCTTCACACCGTTTACTACTACTATATGATCGCTCTAGCAAAAGCGTCTGAGTCTCGGTGTCATTGGGTGAACACATTTTATGTTCTGATATCACTCGCCGATGTATCGACCGCTGAACTGCATGGCTTTCCAAAAAATGGTGCATTTCTCTTGATACTGCGATCTACACTGATAGTCATGATACACCTATATTTGTGATAACAAAGCAAGCGTTTCTCTGGGAATCATTTTCTAATGCGGTACTGGAAGCACCACTGGGTATCGATCGCTAGACTACACAGAATTCCAAATAGTGAAGCGAAAACGATAAACATGGATAAGCGGGATATGGATCTACCATCAATGTGTAGGAATTAGATGCTCAGCAAGTGAACAAATTTTTTCCAATCGATGCATTCGAATACAAAACTATCGATCTCCAAACTATCCAATCTCCCAATGATGACCTAAACCAGTTGGCTGGCGCACACTATTGCGCGCGATTCATGTCGATAACGTGCAAAATGGGTTCGATGCAAGGCGAGTAATGTATACTGATATCGAAAAGCTTTTTTTCATCACACCATCTTCTCTTCTTTTTTTTAGTTCTATAGCTCAGCTGAAAGCAGAGGAAGGGAAATTTCGCTCAATTCCATACATAACTGTGGACGTGCCGATCAAACCCATTTTGCACAATATTGCCATGAATCGCGCGCAGTAGTGTGCGCCAGCCAACTGGTCTTTTGTATATGTCATTAATGGAGGTGTATTTGTCGAAAACGGCCCACCAGTCAATACTACAAAAGAAAGAGTCTAACATCCTGTAATCAAGGTTCATGAAGTCGGGTGTAGGTATTGCTAATGGGGATGCACGCTTATGAGCTACCTTGAAAGTGACAACATTATGATCGGCATTAGCAAAAGGAGGGAGAACGGAAACATTGTCAACCACTGGTGAAGAGGACAGAACCAGATCCAAGGGTTCAGTCGCCGAGGATAGGTCCAGTCACGTACTGTATGGAACCACAATCGTTAAAAAACTGAAGAAACAGAGCCGAGGAGTGATTACGAGGTTGCTTCGTGCTCCAGTCCACATTGAGGTTAAAGTCATCTATCAGAAGGGTATGACACCGAGCAGAAACAAGATCGGATTGAAGTTCAATGAAAGGAATATCATCACCGGGGGCGGTATAAGGAGGGCGGTAGACTGCAACAAATCTCAGTGTTGACGAGTAAGAGGCACTGAGAATTTAAAAACAAATCACATCTGGACCAGATGCAGTATCAATTTTTATCTCTTTGGAAACCAGGAAGGAACTGACAAAGCAACAAATCCCACTCCCTCTCCTACTTTTACGATCACTTCTGTAGACAGTATAAGGGAAACTAGCAACAATTCGGTATTGCCAATCCTTGAGTTCGGCCAGGTAGCTATCACAAGAACGTCGGGTTAAACCTTACTCAAAAACATATGCAATTGATGGATTTTATCCACGATACTGCGGGCATTGAACAGGCAGCAAGTAAACGTGGACTCATACACTGGGCCATGCTTTAGTGGGGATTTCCCGAACGGTTCTGTGGTAGCTCTGAAACATGCCGGAGCTCTTTTCTGTATATCCCCCACTCCCGGTTCGGCTTCCCTTTATTGCGTTCCCTAGCCTGTTGTCGCAGCTCGTAATCGCGCTTTCTTTCGTCAGCAGTCAAGCTCTTCCGGACGTAAGTATTCGCAAACCCGGCTGAGCGTAGGAACTTGGCATTGGCAAGCGCTGTCCGCCAGTGAGAACGAGAGGGTAGGAGAATTTTGACAAGTCTGGGGCGGAACTGGTCCTCCTTACCTATACGATATACCTCAACCGGCCTGCATCCCACTTTGAGCGCATCCAAAATATCAAAGACTTTCGTCTCCAGACCCCTCTGCCTTTCGGAGGGCCGTAGGTGGGATGGCGCTTCGTCAATCCCACTGATCACAATGCTCCTCGAGTCGGCCTCTAAATACTCCGAAACATCTTTGGAGATTTTGTCGGCGAGCACGAGTAGCATTTTCTCGATCAGCGGGTCACTGTTGCGCTCCAACACGGCCTTGATAAGCTGAGCAGGCGACAGTGAGACGTAATCCACATCCACCGAGGGTGCGACGGAACTATTGTTGGAATCCCTTCGTCTGACCACCGAAGTTTCGCTGGAGGTACCCGAGGTTTCCTTCCTTTTGCTGAGCCGATCTGCTTTTGGTACCATGATCAATATTATAGGCTGCGCAGGAATCGATTGAAAATAATATCACGAAACACCAACCGAACCGAACTTTGACGAACGAGCTCGAAATGTAATGAATACGCGATATGAATTCGAATCTATTGACGAGCAGTTATATATGAAATAAATCAGCCGACAAGAATGGAGGAAAACACTAAAATTTTCTGGAAAAACAGAAAAAAATCAGACGATTACGAAACGCCGCCGCTCAGGTCCAAAGAACGCCGAATAAACCTAGAGATATGCGTTTTGAAATATGAGGCCGAGAACCGCAAGGAGTTTCCGAACGATTCAATATTTCACTGAAGCTTGCTCGATACGAAAATGGTATCCTAGTGAAATGGTATTACTCATTAGTCATACATGGTAGAAAAACCAAGAGAGAAAAAGTAGAGGATATGGATTTTCTAGTCATACAAATCTGAATGCTCTTCAGTTTCTAGCCACCTAAAATTGTGCAGTCACCGCTTCTAATTCCGAACATAACTGAATGAGACTTCATTCACATTGAAGCGTTTGATATCAGTATGCTTTCAGTGGTTCATTGCTATAATCGACTCACCTCAGATATTTACTAGAAGTGGAGTATGTTTTACCATGACTAACACGTACTACCCAGTAGCTATGCTAGCCATGTATGCCCGATCACAGCATACCGAGGTAAGCCTTGTGTTGATGACTCAGCATTGAGCCTCATAGGGTGCAAAGGGGCTTTCTAATTTTACGAAAGGATTATGGGTGATGAAATAAGCGAATCTAGCAGCAACTAACAATAAGCACTGTAGCTAATGCAGTAGCTAGTCGAATACTCAGGATTAGATTAGAGACCAGGTTTACCATTGAAACTTTTCTGCCGTAGGCTTTACAGTGGGTAATATTACATCACTAAACATCATTGCTTTAGGTCTTAAGGCCAATGGCTGAAGAGATGGTTAGGGCGATTATTACTTCGTTGAAAAATGAAGTACTAGAGAATAAATGGATGGAGAAAGCTTTCAAAGAGGTGTGACACTTCAAAATAAAAAGTGGCATTGAAAGCGTTTGCTAAGTCTGCATCACAAGGAACCTGATCACGGTGCAGCGTAACAAGTCTTCTAGTCCGGAACAGAACCCCGAACTAATGTCTCCTTGAGAGAGCCTGGACTTCCATTCGCTTGGGCTTGATGAACTGGCACCAGGCCAGTTCAGTGGGATAAAAATAATTACTTCTGCAGCTGCGCAGTCCCGTGTACAGCTGAAGCCGCATTAATATGTTACTACGATCAAGAACAAAAGTACAGCTTGTGGCGCATGCCAAAAAGCGATTGGTCAACTGATTAAGGGATCATTGCCTACTTTTTATACACAGCTCAGGTTGTTACGGTGTCTCATCTAGCACAGTGTTTGACGAAGTTCTACCATAGCAGCAAAGCGATCGATTTATGATTAGCGGAAGCAATTTGGAAAGAAAAGAGCAAAAGAACGGTAACAGATTCTCTCCACAAAAACGGGTGTGATCTCAAGAGATCACGCTTCCTATGACGTAACTCACACTTCGCTTGGTAGGTAGCATCCTTCATTCGCAAGTATTATAGTATAAGAGCTGCAGGGCGCTAACCTATTTGGAAACTGTAACAGCTGAAAGCAGCTAAAAGGAAGCATGACAAATTCCCCCAGTTCCTTTTAACTTGCTAGAGTGCTCAAACTCATAAGTGTTTCGCACGGTGCACGCGATATTGAGGGTTTATGCATGGAATAGAGAGCAGCTGATAGCGGCTGATACGATGCACAAAAAGGCAAGGTTGATCGGCAGCGCCTTTGGGTAGAGTAGACGAGGCATGGATAGCGGGTGTTAGAAAGTGATAACCCCTCAAATAGGTCTCATTCAAAATCCGATATGTTTGACGAAATCTGACACTTTGCTATAGAACCGAGCACTAGCACCGCTACAGCCTGAGTAGTGATATTAGTATACAAACGCATTGGTTCCTGTTCCGACATCTGTTGTAGCAGAATGTATCAAAGGCCGGAATTATTCAGGCTCAGAATAGCGACAGCTGTCTACGAAAATATGATAAGCAGTGCTGACCTACCTATTTACCAGCAACTACTATTAACCTGAGACAGAAGTGCGGTGTAACCCATTCCTATCCTATCTCGATAGCGACCCCCAAATTGCCTGGGCTCTCGAAGTGTATCAAGTGTCTATAGAGAAACTAGTCTAACTGGCGTCCTGTGCGTAAAACGATGCGATACAACATCCACTGTATTGCTCAACTGGTATCGATTAGATGCACAATACACAGTTTCATCGTGTACTAATGCGCCCAGTGCTAGGTGATGGCCGAACGGGTCCTTCTGTATATAATTCGCTTGGTATGTCTGGGCGTGTGTGTCCGTCTGTTTGTCACGAAAGTCGTATTGGCGTCAGAGCAATGATAAGACTCTGGATTTTACAAATGGTTAATGAAATGGGACGAATACCCTAGTAGTGCTGACCTAAAAGTGGTAGCTCTGATAAGAATCCTCGAAAGGCGAATTTCGTCAAAGTCATTCCGTCTTTCACGTCAATCCTGGAACGTTCACACTCATAGGTGTTTCGCGGGGTGGGACGGGGACATCGATAGTGGGTGAGCCAAATCGATAACGGTTGATACGATACAATAAGGAACGTTGGAGAACGAATATCATCAAGCACCCTTAGCTTTTCCAGCTGAAAGTGAGTCTTCTTAGTTATAGGAGTTGTAGGGAGGAGCATGGGGATCACAAAGGTGACTGATGTGATCTGATAAGTATTGATAATCACCGCTAAACGTCAACTATCACAATACAATCTCTACAGTTGAAATATCTAATGCTCAGTACCACTGGGTGAGCATATTTTGCTTATGTTCTGTATCAGTCGCAGTGTCGACCGCGACAATGTCTAGCCTTCATAATGACGTCTGCTTTCGAGAGAGTGATCTACATAAATGATGTAGATGCTATCTAGACATGTAATAACGTGTAACCATTTTCCAAGGTGGTCTCGAAAGCAACACAGCGTACTGACGACAAGACTATCTATTCTTAAGAAAGGGCATGCTTAAGAAAAGTTGTCTGCATCAGCAACCGATAAAAGGGTTCACCAGCAACAGCCATGCTTCCACCACTGATGTACGCGAAGTTTAAAATCGTGATAGATGTTTGCATAGATACCAGTGGAGCTAGCTCTTACCACTCGCTTGTTGCAGTGTAGGATTACTCGATATGGACTTCTTTGTCATCGGTTGGCTAAAAACGGTTATTTCCGCATTACATGTTTTTACCTGGTGATCCGTACTGTCCTGTGCGATGAGCTCAACTGGCTGACAGAAGGTAGAAAAAGAACATGCATCGTGTTTTGCGTTTGCTGTGCACTATATAACATCACTATACGCATTTTTATTACATAGAACGATACGACATTTTCTTCCTAATAAAAACAAATGAAAAGCAGGTGATAACAAAGAAAATAAGCAATGTTACTATCACCCGCTTTCCTGGGTCCGTAGAGCTCAAGGAAAACCGAAGTGCGAGAAGACGTTCATGGAATAAAAAGTGGTTTGCCGCATGTCATTCCTTCATCGCAAATTCGTGACAGAGGATGACCAGCATTACTACTTTTTTTGCTCCAAGTGTCACCAAGATAACGCATAACGTTTCCGGATCGGACACGTCTGTCTTCGATTCCATTACGAGTACGACAACCCCCTGATCTTCGATTATTGATGAAATACGAAACTCTAGGCTGCTCTCTGTAATTGCATGTATTAGGCACTCCGACTGTCGTACTTTTGAAGATGCGTTCAATGACTGCTAGCCACACGCTAATCGTGCTTACATAGAGCCGAAGCTTGGGCAAGGGTAGGGAGGAAATAGAAGAGCCGGCTCTTCATCGTCTTATTCAGCAACTTTTAGTATCTCGAATTTCCTCAAGCCGTCTTCACGAAAAACTCCGAGCGTTATCAACAAATACTTGCGTTCACCCGACGCGTGCCGCCCGCAGTCTCTCTTGCAAGCTACCTGTACTTGGTGCGTACAATGTTCGCGCTTCCAATGCTTCTGATTGCGTTGCCACATGATTAGTTTTCAGGTTGTTACATGCACCATTAAAACCACAGGAGGCGAAACATTTCTCACGTCGAAATCCCTTTTTGCGCACAGGAACTGTTTCACCTATCCCGAAGCGTGATCATGATCTGGAACCGACATTCCTTCTCAGCAGAAGTGATTTTGTGTAAGGAAGTGATGTGAATGTGAATCCTATCTCATGAGATAAAGTGCTTTGGATGAGTGAAACGATATCCTTTTGCGGGGTTTGTCACGTCGAACATGGTTCTATCGCCCAGAGCTCCTTTCTTTTCCCATTTTCAAGCTGAAGACACATCCCCTTGTTTAATTTACATTCTAGGAAAGATGAAACTATAATTCTTTCGAATAACATGGAAATTATTCGACTACATATTGGGTCATTCCATAAGTGATGTCGTTTTTTCAAACGGAAATTTTTCTATAAGGTCGCATGTTTGTGCAGCAGTCATATATCATTCAAAAGATATTTTCTTCTCTATAGGAGTATGTGCTCAGTTTTTCTGTAGGTCATGGTGGGGCCGATTTCCAGGTTGGCGAGGTGGTAGGCTAGCCGACCAAAATTGACCAATCCAGCAATTAACTAAAACACTAGATTTCACTTTGAGAATATCAAACAACCATTCAAAAAATTTTCTTGCCTTGATCCGAATAAATGTCAAAAATCACCGAGTTGTGGCGTGAAAACCGAATTTGCGAAAGAACGACCGGACTTGTCAATCAACCAATCGGTGGAAGTTGTAGAAAAGATTAGAGCTCAGTGCGGGACACATAGCTGGCTGATTTTTTCGGAGTGAAAGGAATTTTTATTTATTTGCCGGTTTGTTCAATTTCGTGGGCTAAACGTACCCCTTCGCCAGCCTGGAAATCGGCCCCACCATGAGCGATGGAGAAGTTGAGCATATCATTTGAAAGGGCAGAAATACTCTTCCAAACGATATAAAAGCTGTTATTGCACAAAGCTATAATTTCATAGGAAAAGCTTTAGTTTAAAAAAATGACATCACCTACTGAATAACCCAATATAATCCGCTAAGTATGTTCGGGTGTTTGTGTGTGCGTGTGACTGTTTGTCACAAAATTCTCATCTCGCAGCAGAGCTGGGTGAGACGGACAAATCAGTGGTGGGTGATCCAGTTTGACAATGATAGGAATTTCCCGGGGTAGACTGAGCTCGCACTCATGGATGTTACGAGTGTTACGGAGACTTTGATGATGAGTGATGAATCGAATCTCATATTGACTTATAAGGGACGATTAAAGTCACAAGCAAAGAAATGGGAAGTCTTCACTTTGTCAACTGCTACAATACGGCCACTATAGTTAATGTGTACATGCTCAGTGTCACGGGACGCAAACTTTGTTTGGGTTCTGATATCAGTTGCAGCAGCTAAGATACTAGCCTTCCAAATAAAGCGCATGATCTTGCCCTGCGATCTTAAGTCATGCATGATCTATATGCTATCTCGATTTGTAATAGCGAGGATAGTGAATCATCCTTTTAATGAGGTACCAGGATTGCCGGCATTCTGAAAAAAAGCGTACCAGACTTGCTGAGCTGAATGTAGGATTCTGGTTGCACAACACAGAATGTAGCGACTATTATGCATGAATACAGACGATGTTAATCGATCTAGCATGATGAAAGAAGGGAGCCTATCACCCGAATTAAAGAGGAAAGACCTATCTTCTTGCTCCATCTGCGTCCCACAAAAGCTCCATTCAAATTCTCGACACTGATCGGTGGACGTTTTTACTACGAAGGCTTACACGTCAAGCACCGCGGAATTTCGATCGATACGGCAACGATACGATATGATAAGTATCGTTTTGCTGTCATGCTCATTATTCTACATTGTTCGGTAGCGTCATCTCTGGAAGGCTGAGAATGTTAGTAAAGGCGGACGTTGGTAAAAACGATGCCTTTGCCAAGTTTAAGAAACGCGTCTTTAAGCGGGAGCTACGCTACATAAAGCTTTCCTGAATCTCTATTCTCACTTGCATGACTCCCTTCATGTGTTCCACATTGCCTATATTTCAATTTTATCATTGCCTTCAACATATATATTCAGAAAATTTGGAAGCTTCTCACAGTCGGGAATATAAAAATGAGCTGACATTCTATTAGCTATTCGAAAAGAGCCCGTCAGAGTCGCACCGTTCGATTCCGAACATATGTGGATATACATGGGGAACTGCATTGAAACACTGCAGTTTCTAGTACATACCATGTGCAATATCTTTACTTCATATTTTGCTCAGTTCTCATAGATATTAGAGGCAACTTTTTTTTTTCTTGGTTTTAAAGCTATATGGAAGCACTTGATGCAGTGATTGGGGACGAAGCTGCTTTCGATGGGGATATTCTCTCAACTTTTTGATCACGCTCCTTCAGCATTAGGGGAAGCAAATGGCACCTTTGCTTTCATTTATGTGCCTCTGCAGAAGACAATGCATACCTTTGAGAAAGTGTTCCAAGCCCTAGTAAACCTTCCTTGTAAGGAGAAGTACATAGTGACTTTCGAATACAATAAACCTACTCGCGATTTTTGGAAGAAGGGGTCCTTTGCTGAAGAAATTTGCGAAATCTGCACATGGCTCTTTGAATAAAAACCTAATGGTGTGACTGGTGCTGAAAGAAGGTTCAGCAGTGATTCCTGCACCATGTTAAGTGTTTATGGTGCAGAGCGGTTATTAAGCCACAGTGAACGATGCAACTCATTTGTGTGCTATTGCCTCAAGTCAACATCATTTTATAGGCTGTGATAGGAAAGATTAGCCGCATCACTTGGAGCCTTCTCGATGATGATTTATTTCACAATGATACGGCTTTAGATGAGCTTTACTCTGCGGTGAGATGAACGAATGATTTTCTTCATTGCAAATCATGTGGAGAAGACCGCTTCATTTTAGGAGTACGGGCTATCAGATCTACCTTTTCTGGGAATGCTAACAAAGATTAATCTCATAAGAAAGACAAAAGAATACCTGGAGCTCAGCACTGTAGAACTCGAGAGACCAGATCCTAAGACATTCAGCTCTATACCTCAGCATTATGAAGTCAATGCATACTACGTACCACCCCTGAACAACATAAGTAAGTCCTTAGTTGAGTCACCAGCTATTGGGTTGATACATAATTAATGCGGCCCTTTTCAACAATTTTATTTAGCAAAAACAACAGTAAAATTGAGCAAAAACGTGTTTGAATGATTATTCGGTAGAGTTTTCGCCATCACAATCAAACACTGCTTCCCATTTATTAGTCGTCAGAACATCAATTTTCACTACAGAGAAACGTAATAATAAAAAGCCTTATCAATTACCAGTTGTCTGGCTCAAACTACTGTGCGTGGAACACCATGTGCGCCAGTATGTCAATCGAAATTGCTCTTTTTCTTGAGAACAGAGTATTTCATTGCACGCCCTCCCCACTGTGGGAGGAGCTTAACTAGTGCATAGGTGCTCTTTACTTCTTGTCCCATGCCCTACCCATCCCACTATTGCCCCATCTCCACAGGTCGTTTCATGAAATGTGCAAGCTCCTCCTACCACTACAAATGCTCCACCCATCGTGCCCAGTATTCTTTCTTGACCTTCACAAACTTATCGCTGACCTAAATCCATCTTCTCCCAACGTCTAGGGCACATTCGAACCTAAGTAACAAGTTTCGGTATGAAAACGAACATTCCAGTGCACGCCCCGCCCATTGTGTGCGGAGTTCAATTTGATCTATGCGTGATCTTTACTTCCTGTTGCATGCCCTACGCATACTACGCTTTTCCCCGTCTCCACAGGTCGTTGTGCATGTAATGTTCAAGCTCCGCCCAGCACCACAAATACTCCGCCCATTGTCCCCACGCACCTTTCGTGACTTTGAAAAAACTTTTGACCTCAACCCACCTTTCGCCCACGCTTGGGGAACCCCATTTACAATTTTCGTTTTGAAATATAACATTCCAGGGCACTCCCCTCCCACTGTGGGAGGAGATTGACTTGGTCCATACGTGCTCTTTACTTCTTGCCCCATGCCCTACCCATGTCACGTTTGTCTCCTTCTCCTTAGGTCGTCTTACGTGATGTCCAAGCTCCGCCCACCACTAAAAATGCTTCGCCCATTATGCCCACGCATCTTTCTTGACTTCAAGAAACTCATTTTTACCCTTAATCCACCTTTATCCCACGTTCGTGTCACATTGGAAGCCAATTTAACAATTTTCGGCCTGAAAACGGAACATCCCAGGGCGGGCCCTGCCCCCGTGGGCTCAGCCCACGGGGTCGGAGCGGTGTGTAATTTGGTTGGTCTTCACTTCCTGTTCTATGCCCTACCCATACCACACTTGGCCCCCTCTCCATAGGTCGTTTTTCATATCATACCTATATATAAACCAGGAGTGTGGTATGTCTGTGTGTTTGTCTGCCCACCCTGTGGTTCAAAGACAGCATTAGGGGTAATGGGGTAATGGAGAAATCTGTACAAGAAGTCACTCACATGGTAGTCCTGGGCCTAACAAGGCTATCAGTGGCGAAATCCCAGTGAAAAAGCGCCCCTCCGAGGTGTAGAAACCTTGCAAAACGTGGCAACCGTGCAGCTGTTCCGCCTTTTGCATACAACGATCCGCCTCCCGATGACGTAATTCTCGATTGACTGGGATGGGAGTGGCCAAGGAGATGCGGCAGGATCGAAGGTTTTGCGGCGCGCTTTCGCAGTTTTAGCTTGAAGCTTACTCCAAAAAGCAGATGCTGTCGTATTTCCAAACATTCCCTTGTGTTTACTTAGCAACATGCCAATGGAAAACTAGATCAGTCTACCCGCGTCTTGTCGGACAGGTCGTCCGCGTCGAGAATCAACAGTGGAAAGGTGGTCCTGATTTTTGGATTTTCGGCCATTTCCATCCGTTTTTTCTCCACTGTCCTGTTACTAGGCATCTCGACTTTCATATGCACTACTTCTTTTACTTTTCGTCCGACTTTCACCCTATGCTGCCTTTAATTATCCAAGCCTGGGGTGCAAGCTTGGGGTACAGTACGGACGTGGGTGCGTGGCCAGAGTGAGAGTGTGTGGTGGGGTGAGAGAGTTCGATACACGCGCTAATTTTGCATGCTTCCATGTATGACGCGCAGTGGTGTGCGCCAGCCCGACTGGTAATACCTAATTTTGTGACAGACGTACAAAGGGACGGACAAAGGGACGGACGGACAAAGGGGCGGACGGCCAGAGGGACGGACAGACAGACGAAGCGTTTTATATATAGTAAGGATACACAAAACTGATACTATTTTCTACCCTAAACATGAATTATACTTGAAGCAATGTTACAAGACAAAGGTTCAAAAAAACCGCAAAGCACAAGAAAGGATGAGAGCAGAAGTAGTCAAAACGACATTGTCAAAGCCAAACCAGAGCGATTGAATGTTTAGAAGCGTGCCCCGTGCCCCATGGGGGGGGGGGGGGAAGGGGGGGGGGGAGGGAGGGAAGATCCCTTCCCTGCTATTCACTGGTGAAGGTCCCGTTGAGGGTAAACAGCGAAACTGGGAACAGCCGGTTCCTGTCCTTTGTGGCTGGAATTCGTGTTGTGAACGGGTCATTGTGTGGCGCAATCTCACTTGCTCGGCGCTGCACTGCTGCAGATGGTAAACTTCCTGTACGGCAAGCGGAGTTCATGGATGGCTAGCCTAGCCCCTCAAAGTCTGAACCAGTCTTGTGCGCTGGTAACGCAGGAATAGCGGGAGCACGATCTCCATGAGCAAGACTCTTATTTCTCGAGTCTTTTCAACCTACATGCTCTACAACCATCTTACATTTCTCCCTAACGGTGTCTCTACACTCTGATCTCGGAATAATTTCTCACGGCTGACCCAAGCCGACTGGAAAACACTTAATCGGATTTTCCTCAGCTTTAATTCTGAGTGAGCCTAACATTGGAAAAAACAAAAACCTTGCACTTCTCCTCAAGCAGCATTGCCGTGGTTTGTACCACTGCAGCTAAAGGGTGAGATGAAGGGTTTAGCACAAAAGGGAGTTAGGGTGCGCCCAAAGTCTTGAACGGCAAAGAGCGGGGCATTTACACGATGGACAGTGTGAGAAATGAAAGTCGAGATATGGCACTGGTTTGTCCATTGAATTCGGCATGTGAGAATAAACGTTCTGCTTTTGGTCCAAAGTGTTTCTACCTATTTTCAGTGGTTCCTCTGCCATTTCTACAGTTTCCTTTTTTCGATGAATCGTTTCCGAGGTAAGGGATGGTTAGTTCAGAGTATTATGTAAATTTCATAAAAAGAAGACTAGGTTCAAGGAGTTTATGTCAGTACCCCGTCTCTGGGGAGGCTTTGTTCTTACGTTCTCGAGTTCAGACATACTCACACCGACACCGAAGAAAAGCTGCAGTTAAGGGTCAATATCAAATAAATACTGAGCCGATCCATGGACTTTTTACGCTTTACATTCATTGCTGTTAATTCTTGAGAGAAATCCTTGGTTTTCATTACTTATTTGGTAGCTGTATACCTACCTTCACCATTCTGATTAGCTAACTAGCTGATTTGTTCGTCGCCTGTATTGTTCATGATACAATTCAGCGAGCAGCCTTTGCAAATCTCATTTTTCATGGCATCGTTGAAGAACTTTCACGAGTCAGGCTGTAGGCAGGATCGGCTTTCTAACAGAACGAAGTGCGGCCTCTTCTTTCAAAATGGTGCAGCGTCGGCGCCGTCCATTCAAAAATGGTTTCTTCGTTTGAGGATTACGGGCACATTGAGAGTCCTACCCACTAACGGTGTCCTACGCGGGTATCATAAGAGGAATGCAAGGTGGCGAAGCCCTCATGTGAAAGTGCCCTATCAGTGCTACCATACGAAAATACATTGCAACATGTTCATTATGTCGGGAAAACTTGTAAATATGGGGTCCGTTCCCCATATGCGCTAAGGGCGCAACAGCCATACTCACGGTTCGACGCAGCTAATTCTCTCTTGACTCTTCACTACATGGCTATCCAATATGGTCACCGAACTGAAGAGTCAAAACTCAGTGTTGACTAGCTCACTGGCGACGCAAGCTCAGCTGAACGATGCGGGAATTCTGGCAGCTAAAGTTCAGCCCTCCAGAAGAATGGAAGTTCCGTCTTGTTAATGGAACACGAGGAGTGTTGTGTATCCGTAGCTCCTACCCTTTGATACTAATGCCTCTGGCTCGGTGGCTTGCTCATGTCGTCATTCAGCTGAAGAGAAATGAATGTCATGCTATGCGCGCTAATGTGTGACCCCTGTTATGGAGAAAACCCTTAAAAAACAGACTTGCTCTGCATTCCATCCATCTGAAAGTACTAACTTCACGCTAACAGAAACATCACTACTCTGTTCTGAAGCTTTCCGATGCTTACTTTCTGGGAAAAAGTAACAAGCAATTAAGGTGATCTGAAAACCGACATGGAGTTTTCCCTAGTTCAACAGCCCTACAGGTCGCACAGACCTCTGCGCTGACAATACATAGGGTGTGCCAATAAGGGAGCTCGATCTTTAAAATGATATAAAGCAAGTTGTGTGGGAGGTATAAATGAAATTTAATTTTTTTTTTGTTCGAAAGATTATTCGAAGGCATTGTTTATGGAAAAAACATCGTTCAAATGGCCACCTCGGCTTCGCTTGGTGGAGCGCATACGAGAAGACCAATTCTCAATGACCCTGTGTCACAGATCGGGCCGTATTTCATCGATGGCGCGGCGTATGTTGACTTTGAGGTCATCAGTGTTTTGTGGTTGGTTTGCGTAGAACTGCGATTTAAGAAAACCCCACAAAAAATAGTCTAGTGGGGTTGAATCGCACGATCTCGGTGGCCAGTTGATGTCGCCTCCGCGCGAAATAACCCTTCCTCCGAAGCGCTCGTGCAGAAGATCCATTGTGGTGCGCGCTGTGTGGCTCGTAGGGCCGGTCCTGCTGAAGCCACATATCCTCGACATTCATATTGCCGATTTCGGAGTGACGTTCCGCGGAGCGGGCGCAACGTTGCTCAAACCGATGAATGACTTTTGTGATAATTTTTAATGGCTTGCACACGTTGCTCGCGGCTGATTTGTGAAGATACACCGAATAATAACAACTAGATTTGACAACTCTTCCACAAACAAAGTGGGCGCCATGAGCTGTCAAATATCGAGCGCCCTTTTTCACACCCTATATAACAGGCAGCTGTGATGCATATAACGTTGGACGATAGTACGGTGCATTAAGAAGAAATTAGGAAACCAAACTTGACCAAGGTAGCCCTACACTTTTTGACTAACCTAATATAATGTGCGGAACAATTTGACAATCATTACTCGAATCATACTGGTGTTCCCTATGATTGAGAATCACTCTGGAGATGTATGATATTTTAGATCCTTTCTGTACGGCACTGTTGGTTTTGTTATTGGTCATGAAATTTCTCACAGTCTCGATGTAACAGGTAGCCACTGATACTTTACGTTCGGTAATCTTACACTTTTCGGATCCTGTAGGTATTGGCCTTTTCAGTCGTTAAGGCGTCGACCTTCAGCTTTTAATCTGACGATTAGTTTAACCCGGGTGTGTATCATTATGTCGAATTTTCGCATCGCGACGTCGCAGTGGCGGCGCTCTCTGCGCTATTCCCCGCAGTCGGTTTAAAAGGGCTATCACAATACTAACCCATTCTGCGCAGGACGCGGTGGTCTGGCGCAGTACGTTTTATGAAATGGTACCCAAGTACTTTCCACAGAGTAAGATGTGATGAAGAGGCGGGAGATCTTATAAAAAAATGCACATTTGAGCATCCCTGTGGGGTCAATATCACTCTCAAGCGTATATTTTTGCCTAAACTTAGATGGAGGAGGGAAGGGGATCCCCCCCCCTAACACAGGCTTTGGTAAGGCTAGCGTCCATAGTGCGATCTCTCCTCACTATCGAAATACGAGTTGGGGTGCGCATACTACTGAGCCAAGGTGCACCGATTGATCCATTTTGCACTCACCGTAAAACGGGCGCAGTACTGTGCCCATCTCTACTGTCAATTTGCAGTTTTCGCTTCGACATCATACATGAGAACTTACAGCCTCTGCGACGCGACTCAGCACTCGGACTTTTGAGTCACTGCAGTAGTCTATCCATGTAATTACACTATTATATTGGTGATAATCATTCAGGCAGAAAGTATGATGCGAATGGAAAAAAGCGAAAATGGTGGAAAAAAAAGTGGATAGAAGAGTATGACAAAAGGACACTTTGCTATAAAGAACAATACGATAACGTCAAAGTGAGTGCCATGAAAATTTCGCATCACAATTTCCAAGTTAAAGTGAAAGGAAAGGATGTTTGTAATAGGAGACAAGGACATTATCAGAGCCCTTTGGAAAGCACTGACTATACCATTTCGACGTTGAAGACACAGTTTTGCTTTTACCAGCCTGCTTCTGCTTTTAAATTCAGTTACCACTGCCGCACTACTTTTCAGAAATCTTCTACCACCATTGAACCCCTTCACAGGTTGGGACTGAATCGGTCATTGCCTCGTGATGTTAACCTATTTACCTGATAAATTCCAAATAACGTCTTTTGGTGTCTTCTAAATTCTCTCCCACCCTCTATCGTGAAGATGTTCAACAAATTGGCTTTATTCCTCATCGATGCTTTCCATAATAAAATTTATTCACATGCAGGAGACACTATACAAGAGATACAGAAAACTAAGATGCCTTTGGTTCGGGACGACATTATCAAATCGATCTTCATGGTCAAGTGCGTGTCGACGGGATCGCCCACACCTCCTACACCTCTCCTGTGATGTCCCGAAAAATAGTTCTTCTCCAGTTTCGCAACGGAATGAAGGGGGAGGTGCCCTTTCATCTCAGTCAGTCTGATGATGTTATACTTGATCTTCTTAGTTTCCATCATCAGGTTTTCATTACTTGCCTCCGATGCAAAGGTTCGTACGTTAAAAGTTTGAGTCGACCTCTTACAAGGGAAGCCCATCAGGTCATAGTGAGATTTCTCGAGACGGTTTCTTGCGTTTTATAGGGTCACACACATAAAGCAAAAAAACCGCTCCCAAATTCGGTCAAATGGTTTTGGGGGCTCAGAAAATGGTTGATGGTTCCATCCCCACTGAGGACAAATATGTGCATTTTTCTAATTTTCATCCATTTGTGCTCATGTTTATCCACACGTGCGAAATATAGGCAAAATCAATTTTTATTCTACCAGAGGACCGCTATCTTTTTTTGCCTACAAAGTGATCGATTTGCTCGGAACCGCCAACGATCATAACAGAGAAATAGGCGTCTTTCCGCATAGCACGTGCTATATTCATGCTCAGGGGGTCAAATAACCCTGTTACCAAGTTTTCAGCCCAATCGTGATTTTGACCTAAATTCGGAAAATTGATGTTGACGTGTGTGATATTCATGCTCAGGGGGTCGAACTACTCTAGTTATCAAGTAACAAGCCTAATCGTGATTTGCCCAAACTCGGAAGATTGGGCGACCAACAGTACTACCACTGCCATAGTAAAGTACGAAAGCAGGTCGCTAGCCGATATAGGGAAATATTTGCTATCTTTCGCCATCGCTTGGTGTTGCTAAGTGTAGTCACCTGAATTGCGTTGGTTCTACACATCTTCCATTGAATTTGAGCAAAGCGCCTAGCTGTTAGTTTGTACAAGTAGAGCAGTGACTATGTACCCATGTCCATCCCACCGTCTCGAGTTTCAGTCAAAATCTCAATTTGGATAATAGTTTGTATCTAGGGCTAATTGAGTCTCCTGAGCACGACTATCACACCAGTTTCGCACAAAAACACTTGGTACGCTTGCTAGGGGTGCCAAAGGGTCCAAGCACTTTAATCACTGGAAGCATGTAAATGAGGTCACTTTTTCGTGCACCAGCGACGAAAAATGCAGTCATTTCGCATGTGCGCAAATAGTATAGCGCTGGACAAAGAGAATCAAAAAAAGGCAAAAGCGGAAACGTCGAGGTAAGTTGAATCATGAACGTCCTCATCACCGTGACAATGCCACTCCATCCCCCTATCCATTCGGCCATCCAACCACTGCAAGTCTAATGACTCTTCATTCCCTATGAGTTCCCTTTGCTTCGTTTAGCAACTGATATGAGTGATTCTACAACTTTGAACCAGCTCGCAGTAGTTTTGGTGTAGGTTTGAAGACATCTTCAGATGTGCATATACTGAACATCACAGCTGGAAGGCATTGAAGCGAACATGTCAATGTTGTTTCTTCCTTTACACTTTTGTTACTCATTTTTTGAGCCCCCCTAAACCATTTAGCCGAATTCGAGACCATTTAGCCGAATTTTTGCTTCATGTATGTGACCCTATAGAATGCCAAAAACCGTTTCGAAAAAGCTCACCACGGACTGAGTCTTCCTTGTTAGTCCTTCTTTGAGGCAGCCTGATGTAGCCCTAAGATTCTAGCAGCCTCTTCCGAGCAGTCCTACCCAAGGATTCCGTAAAGAGGCTCCTTTAGGTGCAGTGGAATGAGGGCCATCCTACTGCTGTTTCAGCAAGTCGATGACAAACGAGTTGGGGGCTGCGCCTACTGCGGGTAGCTAGCCAGGTTATCCCGAAGTGGACTTGGGTCCTACTTATCAGGGACGACCCAAGACCACCTTCCTTTCACCTCTCATTCGTAAGAATGAAGGCCTTTCTTAGAGCCAAGTGCAGAGTAGCCATTGCACCATATAGAACCCATCCCACCATACGCAATAAGGCCTGCTTGTGTACAGGATGTACGAATCATCCTGAGCAGAAGCAAGGAGTCCATGCCTTGATCCACTTACTTCAAATACACTCCTAAACTGCGATTAACCCCCTATTCTTCCAGTAACGCATTACGTACCCTCGACAACCTAACGGCTGGAGATTCTTTAGCGAGAGAGGCCTCCCAGTGGAGACATCTGCAGTTTCAGTATACGTTCGTCTAACGATTAAGGGTTCCCGGAATGCGTCTTATATGACTGAGGTGAGTTTTGAAGATTATGTTATTATGGACAGAGTTGTTCGATCAAGTGGACTTTGACAGACAGACACTTTGACTGTACCCTTATACCAACACAGCCACGAATCTGCCTTGACACGTCCCTACACACGGTTCCTTTCGAGCCTGGTGAACTGCGTACAGTTGGCGGTGTCTTCTCGTTTCAATCCGCCTTGTGCCGTCGCTCTTGATGTTGCATTCAGAGGACCGTGTTCATTGTATCGTCATTTTAGTCCCTCTCGATCTCGGCAGCTTCTACAGTTTCAAAATTCTAAGTTGGGGCACCCGCAGAATTCAAAATAGTGAGGCCCATTCCTACTGCTCTTGGCAAATCGAGGGCCCACCAGTAGCTCGCCGGGGTTTTCGCACGTGACAGCTCTGTATACTCCAACTTGTTAACCAAGTCATCTCCTAGGGAACATAGCACACATTTCTCGGTGGTGATCCGGAACTATGATGTGCTTGAGTTGCAGCCTCTTGGCTGGTTCGAATAAGTAGTATCAACCCTGACATTCAAAGCGTACCCCTCACGTGTGCATGGATGTAAAAATATGAATCGGCCTAGTGCAGTAAAAGCACACAGTCCGCAGTCCACGAATCCAACTCTGTTCGGTTCTAGCACATGGTCCACCTTCTTTCATATGCAAATTTTTTAAAGCTACGCCTTAGAATGAAGCCGGTGCCTTGTGGCCTCAGAGGATATATACATGAACCAGTTTTGGCCATTCGGCATGCCTTATGCATCCCACGACATTGACGAAGAGCGGTATGAGGTAACGCTAATAGGACTCAGCAATGTAGTTTAGCAAAGATAGCGTGCAACATTATCGAATCCGCACTTTTTTACAAATTCATCGGTCCACCGTGAATCACAGAAATGGGTTCTGCGACTGTATTGCTCCATAGTAAGGTTCACCATCTGGTCCTCTAATTGTAAGCACAATGTGATAGCTGTTTGCGTTGGCTATAACTTGTTGCAGAGGCTGTAAATACTTTCACTTACTCAATTACTCGATCGCCATTTAGCCCGATCGGCATTATTCTTCCGACGGCTCGACATTCTTCACTTCATCCCAACCTGCTGACACCTAGTCGATATCAACACAAAACAGAGTGACAGCGCCAATTTTATATGAGGTGCTATCACAGTTACAGCATGGTCCTATATTAATACTCCAATACCAATCAGTTTCTCCCTAACTGCGAGGAAACGATGTCAGGTCGGAGGTGCTATTTGCGATAGGACACGAAGTACGCAATGCGTTCTCAGATGTTGATTTTAATTCAGCATTCAAAATCTGTTGAACAATTCTCTGAGTGTTTGAAAAACAGTTGCGACTCCAAGATATTTATTCAAAAGACTCAAAAGACCCTTCAAAAGTCTCGAAAGTCTTGAAAATATTGCAATATTTCGGCGTATAACGCCTTCTTCAGGCCTGAAACTGTGGTTATTAGCTAATTATATATGATATAATTGCTTAGGCCCCGTCCCAAAAATATTTTTGGCGTGACCCACCCTGCCAGTGACGAATTGTGCAGGAAATGATAAACCCACCCGGTCGCACCCTTAAATAGTGAGGAAGCTACGACAGTAGATATGAGAGAGATCAGTAGAATTCTCTGAGTAGAAACAAGGAGGTTTTCTTCATGCATAATACAATTACATCCACGGATTTCCTTCACCGAAGGGCTTTTATAATACAATTACATTCGCGGATCTCCTTCACCAAGGGGTCTCTCTCGTCGAAGGACTTGAGCCGTTAGGTGGCAAGGCTACGTGGAGCGACCCGAGATGGCGGATAAGGGCTTATCGCGGACCAAAAGCCACCATGTACCTGCCCTGAGACTCAGGTGGATTCAGGGCATGGACTCCTTGTTTTTGTTGTGCTGGGCTAGTTCATACCCTCTGTATCCATGCAGACGTTCCTGCATACATGTGGGAGCGTTCTGTATGGTGCAGTTGGTATCCTGCATTCGGTCCATCTAAAAGCTTGCATTCCGACGACCGGGAGGTACATAGGAGGCGGTCCGGGGTAGCCTCCAACAAATAAAACCCAAGCTCACTTTGGGATAGCCTGGCTGACTACACGGAGTATACCCAGACCCCACGACAGAGCCTGGCAAGCTAATCGTGGGTCTTCATTATGCCGAAAACAGCACTAAAAATGGGTCTCATACCCCTGAACCTGAGGGAGCTCCCAGTACGGCAGCGTAATGTGTGACCGCTTGGGAGAGGCTGCTTAACTCTCAGGGCTATCACAGGCTGCCTGAATCGAGAAGGATTAAGATGACCATCTGTACTTTCAACGCATGAACCCTTGCATCGGGAACGAGTACTGAAATCTGATGATGCAAGCCAAGAAGATTAAGAACGACGTCATCGGACTGACCGAGACAAGGAGGTCCGCTGCACGCCGTTTACGAGACTGAAGAAGAACCGTCCTCTGAAACTTGCTACAGGAGAGGCGTTGGCGGTGTGGTCGTTTTCGTCAACATGCACTCGGCCATGAACATCGATTCGTACTAAAATCTGACAATCCGAATCCGACGGGACGTTTGCTTTTTAAAAGATGTGGTTCAATCCCGGCTTTGACCATCTTCATCGCCTACACACTAACACCAAGCTACGATGAGGACGAGCTCGAAGCAATTCATGTGGAATTGGAGGAGTTTTATAAGAAAGACCATACCTTCTTCAAGGTCATCGTCGGCAAATTCCACGCTAAGATCGGCCCTAGAAGAACAGATGATGAACTTCTTATCGGGATTCACGGAGCGGAGTGAAGCTATTTGAGTGAATTGTGTCGATCAACTCTATCCATGGTAACACGCAATTGCAGAAGTCCTCTCACTTACGATGGACTTGTGAGTCACCCAGTGGACAATTCCATAATGAGATCGATCATGTCATCTTCAATAGAAGGTTTTGCCTGATCGACATCACTGTTGTTCCTAACAAGGGAAGGACCCGAGGTCGAAGCAGCCATTCGGAATGAGATGCATATGGTCAACGTACTTTCGGACGCTCATCTCAATCCTGTATTCCAAATTCGCAGAAGGATTCTCTGAGCGGAAATATGGAGGTTTTCTTTGGAAAAGCATTGCTATCGCATGGTAGGTTTGGAAGCCCGTAGCACGCGAGCCAGACGTTTCCGCGCAAAGCCAGTGTGGTTTCCGTATTTAGGAGACCAAACTACCCCATAGTACATGTAGTCAGCCAATTTGAGAATTTGACCAAATTTCGGAAAAATTCTTGGCCTACTCAGTAGGCCTCCAATTGGCTAAAAACATGCTCATGAGGCGGTTTGGTTTCCTGAACAAGACAATCGCACTGGTTTTGCGCGCGAACATCTGGCTCGCATGCTTCGGGTTTCTAAACCCACCATACAGCAGCATTGTTTTTCAAGAAAAACCACAACTCCGCTCAGAAAATCGTTCTGCAAATTTGGAATGCAAGTTTGAGATCGGCGTTCGAAAGTACGTCGGACCATATGTATCCCATTTTGAATGGCTACTTCGACCTCGGGTCCTTCCCTTGTAAGCTGGCCTAATCACACCATCGACTCATCCGCGCAAAATCCTCTTTTCGACACGTGAAGAGAAAGCCGCGAAATTCGTAGAGCGAAGACTCAAGACAGTCATTAACTAGGAACACTTCGTTTCTCTCGCAGGTGTATCGGAGGGTTCCGTTATCGAAAACATCGTTGACGAGTACAACTTGCTCGTTGAGCATCTTCATGATTGTGCTAGGAGGGCAGAGAGTTTGAAGGTCACCAAGAGGCGTCCGTCTCACTTTGGAAGCTATGGAGCTGATACGTCAACTGGAGCCGCACGAGCCGCTGGCGATTAACTGATTGTGAGTCCGATCTTGCGAATGCAGAGAAGCGATGAAAGAAGATCTCAAGGAGAGGAGAGCAGCAGTGCCGGCAGAAGCAGCAGAGGTTGGGAGGAGCATTCGCAGTGCTCGCCAAAGTTTCGCCAGTTATAGAACCAAAATGACTGGTCTCCGGCGTCCCGACGGTACAGTGAATGCTTCCCGAAGGCATTGGAGAAGGTCATCTACTCGGATCTCTCCGATGGCCATGTCCAACTGCCTCGGAACCATCTGAAGCAGGATGGATATGTCGATTATCACTTCTCCCTTGCAAAGTCCGACACGCGATTTCGTCGGTGAAGAATGGTAGAGGATCCGGCCCAGACAGGATTAGACCGGAACATCTGAAGAATCTCCCATCAATTATCGTCGAAACACCAGCCCGACCCTCACACGCTACCTATCGGAATGCACGGTACCCACTTCGCGAAAAACAAGCAGGACTGTGTTGCTGTATAAGAGGAGATCCACACAACATTGGCAGTTATCGTCCAATCTATCTGCTGTCTGTAGTCTACAAGCTCTTCACTCGAGTCATCTCGAATAAAATTGATATAACTTCAGACGGAGGAGAGCCATGCGATCAAGCAGAGTTCAGAGAGGCTTCAATGCAATCAATCACTTCCACACTGTCAATGGACTCATTGAAGTGTCGCGAGGGCACAAGATCCGTTATGTCTCAAATTCATCGATTTGAAGTATGCTTTCGACTCTGTTGAGACAGAAGCGGTTATCAAAGCTCTGGGAAACTAGGGTGTGCCTACTCAGTACATTAGAATGCTTCGTGAGCTCTACAGCAACTTCACGTCTAGGATCTCGCCATTCT
The DNA here is from genome assembly GCA_963978905.1 of Trichostrongylus colubriformis. Classification (NCBI taxonomy): domain Eukaryota; kingdom Metazoa; phylum Nematoda; class Chromadorea; order Rhabditida; family Trichostrongylidae; genus Trichostrongylus; species Trichostrongylus colubriformis. The sequence continues at coordinate 36,507,120 of OZ022259.1, forward strand.
GAAATAAAGTCATCTCGACGTAAAGAGAGGGGCTTGACAGGGCGATACTATCTCGCTTATAGTACTCCTCAGCGCCGCTCTTGAGAACGTCATGCGTCAGTTGGAATGGGAAGGCATGGTGGTGAAGGTCGATGGCCGTCATTTACACCACCTCCGCTTCGCTGACGACATTGTGCTCCTTACAACACCCAGCAAGAAGAGCGAACACCTGGACGACCGCTGAAGCGATGGTCAGACTTCTTCACAAAAGCTCTGCGCGAAGGAAGCGAGATGTTACGTGTATCTGAAGCCAGAAAGGTTCGCTGGACTATCTTACTCGCGACAGTGACGAATGGAGGCGTTGCTGGCGCTCTCGAGACTCCCGATGAGCAACGGGGCGACAGGTGATACAGGTAAATACAATTACATGGCAAGTCCGAGAGCCTACAGCGCGCTTCGGGCGTTTTTGCGCCATGCCTGACAATTTTTACAATCAAGAATCGAATACTTTGTGGAAGAGGTTTCAGCCAATTCATTTCGTTTGACCAAATTTCGGGAATAATAATGAGCGATTGAGAGGTAACTCATCAATACATATCGGAAAGAGGCTGTTTTTGTTCTTCCTGCGCTTATGAAGGAGCGATTCTATTTGGTCTTCAAATCGCGCAACATTATGTGTTGACCGTGGCCACCCAGGTTGTCTTTACTTGAAGTCACAGGAGAAATTTTGGAGAGCTGAAGCTCTCAGAATATGTTTTGGATTTGAAGGACATAATGACCACCCGTTACTGAGCCAGAGCAATGGATTGTGTTTTAACTAATTTTAAGCTAAAGCTAAATTTCTCTTCAACTAAGCAGTTGAGCCGCGTTAATATAGGAGTAATCACACTATTTTCAACTAGCCCATATGTCCAAGCAATAACTCTAACCGTGAACTCCTAATGTTAGGTTTGTGAGAGACTTTATTACCATTCCTGATTCAAAAATCGACATAAAAAATGCACGCGTAACGCTGCTCAAGTTGTCATAAGGATTGTAAATGCTGAGGATTAACAAGCAACACATGAAGGGAATCAGTGTATAATATGACCCAGTAATCAACATCGAGTATTTCCTATGCGGATTGCAATTGTTCATACTTTTAAAGAAACGATAATAAAAAGCGTATGCACATCTATAACGTTCCAAACAATAAACATGCTGCATTAGTGCAGTGTGTGCTGTTCAAAAGAGTGGACAAAAATCTCATCCATTTTTCAAGGAGAGGTCCTATGAATTGTATTATTCTCCATATTTGAAAACATGTGCTGCTAGCATTTGTCCACGATAAATCAACAAAAAATCGAAAAACTGTGATCTGTATCTCTCCGTATAACACTCTGAGGCACTCAGGAGCGGCAGCTCTTTGCCATATTGTAATATGATACTGAGGCACGCGGAAAAAGAATATGTATAAAGGTCATTATGTATGCAAACACATTTGGTGATGTTTCGTGGACATGGAAAAGAAAGCCTCATGAATTAAGGAGCTGCCTCCACGAGGTTCCCATTCATGGTCTCACCCTCGCTAATCGCCACGTCTACCTTTTTGCTATGCTGCTGCTCAAATTTCATGAGCTTCCCTTGTATCTATCCGCGATGTGGAGGACAAGGAATACACTCATACATGTAAAAAAAGGCCTATATAGAGGAATTTTCACACTTCCCTTAAGAGTACCGTCCGGTATATTTTGAAATTGCATACGATATCAGAGCCGGGAACGTATCGAATGTTGGTTGTCTCATTGCATGGCTAGCGACCCGGTATCAATCCCTTGTTAGGGCGATTGGTTTGCTTTCTTACATCCTACTCACAATGGCTCACTTTGTGACGGACAGGCATACCGACAAATTGGCTGACGGACAGAAACAATAAGTAGTGGTTCATATAATACCACCTGCGCGATGCCCCTCGCGCATCAACGACACTGCCAGGTTTCTTGGTGAAGATATTATAGAACATTAGGCAGCGTTCATAGTTCTGGATTTTGCGGAATTGCGGAATTTGCGTTTTTGTGGAGAGTAGAATAGATACGTATCGATTGGGAAAATCCGGAACTCGCCTTTCTGTGGAAACGCGAAGTCGTAGAATTTGCGCAAGCGTTGAATACGTATCGATTTTCATGCTACAAAGAGACGGTATGATTAGAGAAAGGAAAGGCATGGAAAGTGGGTAATTGTTTTTGTGGAAATGCAGAATTGCGGTGTGTGTGGAAATAAAGAATTGTGGAAAGGAACAGGATGCGTATCAATTGGGAGAACTGCAGAGTTTGCGTTTTTGTGGAAATGCGGAATTGTAGCGCGGAAAGGGATAAAATACAGTTAGTGCCGTAAGAGTGTTAAAAATCACCCGAAAACGCGTTTTTGCGTTTTCTATCGTTTTTTCGCCATAAATCGATTTAGAATCAGCTCGTCGAGCTGTACAAGATGATACCACAAGTTTTTGATTTTCTCAAATTCGGTACTAGACCATTTTTTTACATTCTGAAAAGTTTTAGGGAAAATTTCTTCAACATTGATGAACTAGCATCGTAGTCTCCTCACATCCCTGATCTAAGTTCCCGGCTGTGTAGGAATTTCAGAGTTGCACTCATTTCAGTCGAACCCCTGTTCCTTGTGGGTGTATATCACTAGGACAAAACCGTCGCGTGGCCGTGTTCGGCACGCGACGGTTTTCTCCTAGTGATATACACCCGTTTCTTGTTGTGGCCCCAAACAGTGCCTTCGTGCATATGCTGTTGAAAAAATCATCTCTTAACCGATTTCCAGCCTCAGACTCCCCATTGAAATGTACACCGTTCGATTCCCTAGGGAAAATGCTATCAAATGATATATAAAAACCTTGGTGTTCATAAAATTCATATTTTCCTCATTTCCAGCCTTTTCCTTTTGTCAATCGACTTCTCAAGCTCTAGTCCGCCGCATCGATCGACGTGCATAGCCATGGGAAAGCTGTGGCGCCATCGTGACGGCCCCGCGCCATTCACGTGCACGGCCGTGGGAAAGTGCTCGGCTGGGAGGGGCAGCGGTCACGATCGATGACGCCGTCGGAGCGCCGAGCAGTTTCCCACGGCCATGCACGTGGATAGCGCGGGGCCGTCACGATGGCGCCACAGCGTTTCCATGGCCATGCACGTCGATCGATGCGGCGGACTAGGGCTTGAGAAGTCGATTGACAAAAGGAAAAAGCTGGAGATGAGGAAAATATGACTTTTATGAACCCAAGGTTTTTATATTTCATTCGATAGCATTTTCCCTACGGAATCGAACGGTGTACATTTCAATGGGGAATCTGCGACTGGAAATGAGTTGAGAGATGATTTTTCCAACAGCATATACACGGAGGCACTGTTTAGGGCCACACCAAGGAACAGGGGTTTGTCTGAAATGAGTGAAACTCTGAAGTTCCTACACAGCTGTGAACTTAGATCAGGGATTTGAGGGGACTTCGCCGCCAGTTAATCAAAATTTGAAGAAATTTTCCCTCAAACTTTTCAGAATGTAAAAAAATGGCGTGGTACCGAATTTGAGAGAATCAAAAACTTGTGGTACCATCTTTAGAGCTCGACGAGCTGATTCTAAATCATATATTGTTTAGTAAAAATAATCAATATCAACCGATTTATGGCGAAAAAAACGATAAAAACGCAAAAACGCGTTTTCGCGCGATTTTTAACACTCTTACGGCACTAACTGTATGTAATTGCTTCTTCACCAAACGTGGATGATAAGACAGAGCATTTCTACTCGGAAAAACAGATAAAACTCATATATTGCTTTTTCACCACAGAGTTTCTTCCTTTCTCGTTCACTCTTTTCTGCTCTCAGTCATTCGTTTTAGATGTGTCAGTTCCGTCTGCTGTCACACTGCAGTGTCTTTAGGTGGCATGCAAGTGTTCCGACAAGCGTGCCGGGAGTTCATGTCCCAGTGCTGTGTGGGGGGATAATTCATTTTAGAAACGACGAAATTAACATTCTTGTGAGACCAAAACAATGTATAGCGGACTGTTACCGTGACTATTCTCCTTCATCATCGTTCGTTTCTAATCATCGTTACCATCATCATATCGGGATAGAATAGCTTTTAATCAATCACCGACTGCAAGAGAGCAGAAGTAGTGAACTCAAACACTATTGATACTATCGCTACATTCAAGGCATATAAAACGCCGTTCAGCATGGTCCACCGTTCGCGAATGATGAGCTGCGTGGAATGACACGCACCGCTCACGTAGCTACCACGCTTTCCACTATTTTGATTTTCGCGAAGACGCTGAGTCCTCGATTCCTTATTTCCACAAAAACGCAAATTGTGCAATTCTCCCAATCGAGACGTATCTATTCTTCTTTTCACAAAAACGCAACTACTGAAATTCTATTGATGCTAGTAAACGTTTCCACTGGTGTAATCTATTACTCCTAGAGGTGAAAGTTGGGCGTCGGTATCCCTTCAGCGCGGCCCATCTACCGTTCCCTGCTTTCCTTCCCTTTTATGATGAATGGTGTGGCTTGTTGGAATTCTTGCAAAGTGACGTTAGGACTTTCCATTCAATGAGGCAGTTGCCCACAATGTGAGCCTACCTACCCTGACCATATTATTCCCCTAACAACCTCTGTTTCTACCTGCTATTCTACTGCGCTGACCAGATTGACGTCAGCACAGAAAAGAATGCAGAATGACTGCGAGTAGGTGTTTATACAATCCGTACCAAAAATATGTGTACTCCTTAAAATTTGGTTCTGTGAGCGATATGTGTGAATGAGAGTTTGTGAGCAACTTCACAATTTTTTACCAATGCGAAAACTCTTCCTCGTATCAAAATTATGTGGAGACTTGATAAAGAAAAGGCACATTGCCGAAACTAGAAATGATGGGTCCTCCTAAATTCCCAAATAGCTCAGACATCTTGTTCGGCATGCGTGAGCCAGGTTCCCGGTAGCTGCTTCATCGATGTTGTTTCAAGTAATCATAACCGCCCCCATCAGCTCATTCGTGATCCTGTACTACCTGTTATTCAAATAGACTATCAAACAATGATTCCCCATGGGTTTTCAATTGGATTGCAGTGAAAAAACAGGATGGCTATTCCATCGCTTTGACTTCATTGAGTTGAAGCCATCCCTTGGCTGAATACGACATCTGGATGGCGACAATGACCTACTGGATGTAGTGTGTTCGACATCGCGCACCTTCTAGAGTGATGCGCTTTTTGGTACTCTTAACTGTCTATGCATCGCGAAGAGTTTATACAACCGGGGGATAGAGGGATATGCATTATATGGGTGTGTACCCTTATATCAGGATTTCGCACCACAAGCGGTGTGCCATGTGATGTATAAATACTATACTCGCCGGTAAAGCTGGCTCTTGGGCCGATTTCATGGAAATAGTGGGGACGCTATACACCGCTGACTTATAATAGCTTTGGGACTCAACAATCACTTGCGACACGTCGTGCGAAATCCAACATAAGGGTACACGCCCTGCATTATATCAACTGTAGGTCATAGGCAATTCATGCATGTAAATGCATGGTATTTTTCAACACTCTATGTCTTTCCTATACTTTAGATCCCGAAATACAACATGTCTTTGAATGGAACATTAACGCTCGGTGAAAACATTGCTGACAACGAAGGAATGAAAATTGCTTACAGGGTAACACTTTTTCAAAAAATTTGACGAATCTGTTCTCACCCCAATGGATGAAGCGGCAAACCATGTGGTTTATCCTTTTGGATGGCCTCTGATTTAACAGGACTTCGGAAAAAGGAACACATGAAAATCTTAATTTATGTGAACAGCAGAGGAAAAATTGTGAAGATCTGTGGAAACGGTGAGGTCCAGAGGATCTTTGCAAGCATTGACAGCGCATGAATCAACACTAGTTGGGAAATTTTTTTCGTCTCCCATTTTTCTTCGAGAGTTGTCCTCCTCAAACTCCCAGGATTTAAGTGCCAGTTTGATCATGGCCCAGTCCTGCGATACGTGAAGTACTGTATATAGCCGAAGTGGACAGGAGATTCTTCGGGAGCTCAAACAAATCAGCGGTTGAAGCGTGCTACTTGTTGCGGGTGAAAAGCACATTCTGAGATTAGCTTGAATGAGTTAAAGCGCTAGAGCACAAATATGAGGTGCCAAGAATAAAGGGAATCTCGAAAGAAGTATCGAAAATAAGGCTCTCCGGCATCCAGCCTTGTGAAAGATTACTGAGTAAAAGTGAGCTTTTCAATCTGTTTTCGCGTCATGATATCATGACGAACCTGTTTTCCCATGTCAGCGTCTCCTACACCATTGTAATTCGATTCGCATACAAAGTGTTGGGGATAGCTGAGAATACTATTTTCTTTATTGATATTATGTTTGTAACCCATTGATCTCACACCCGATCAGTGCCTAGGTATTTGATCTGGCCACCCAGTATTTTGACTGTGTATTTGACAGGGCTCTGATCGGGCCTGAGGGGTATATAAACCCCACGGTTGTGTGTATCATTCTACTACAATGCCTTCCAATAAATCTTCTGCTGCAACGCTCAAGGACACAACAAGTGGCGATCAAGACAACGACTTCAAGGACCACGCCGCCTCCACCGCCACGACAGGACAAGAGCCTCCAATCAAGGATCTGCTGAAGATGATGGCCGACCAGCAGAAACTCCTCGTCGACCTCCTAAAGAAAATGTCAACCACACCAGCGCCACAGGAGACCGTCTTCGACCGGATTTCGAGGAGAATCGAGAAGTTCTCCTACGACCCGGATCAAGACGACAGCTTCAACCTATGGTACAACCGACACAAGGATATCTTCGAGATCGACTGCGAGGGACTGGAGGAGAAAACGCGAACCCGATTGCTCGTCTCCGCACTGGACGCTGCGAGCCATACTCGCTTTTCTCGCTACATTTTGCCCAGGGAGCCTGGTGAGCTGAAATGGACGGAAACGCTCGAAGTTTTGAAGACGCTTTTCGGAACAAAGAAAAGCCTCTTCCGTCGCCGATTCGAATGCTTCCGGATGAGCTTTTCACCAAACGAAGACATTGACAGCTTCGTCAATCTGCTGAAAGCTCGAGCACTGGAAGCCAACTTCAAAAACATCACGCAAGAGACCCTGGAATGCCTTGCTCTGATGTTCGCGTTCCAAGCCCCGGAATTGGCCGACTACCGCGTACGCTTTCTCCGTAAGCTGGACGAAGACGAGAAGACCACCATCGACGATTTAGCCAAGGAGTACCATGCCTGGAAATCAGTCAAGGATGACTCAAGAATCGTCGAATGCGGCACATCGCCGGCAGTCTGCGCTATTCAGAAAAGGAGGAAGCGCCGCCGACCCCCTCCAGCCAAACTAATGTCACCTCCATCACCGTGTTCGATCTGTCGGCAGCAGCATTGGAAGAAGGATTGCCCAGAAAAGCGACACGCTACCAGTGCCGCTCACGAGGCAAAGACTGCACCACGACGTCGTTCCAAGCAGTCATCGCCCCGCACCTGGTACCAACGCGTCATCGGTCGCCCGGGAGATGTCCAAAAGTATCTGGAAGTGCACATCAATGGACGTCCAACCCGACTCCAGTTGGACACTGGCGCCGACGTCACCATCATTTCTCGCCCAACTTGGATGCAACTCGGAAGCCCGCGCCTCCAGAAGACCAACGATGTTTTCAAAGGAGCCAACGGCGTACCGCTCTCGATCCACGGAAGTTTCAAGGCTACTTTCGTAGTAGTGGATAACCGAGGAAAGGTCCATCCTGGACAAGGAGTCTGCTACGTGTCGGATGACCTCGATCTTCTCGGAATCACATGGATCGAGCAGATTCCGGACTTCTACTCTGTACTAAAGAAATTCAACGTACAGAAGGTCCAGACACTCAACTACGAAGCGCTCCGAGACCAGACTATCGCCAAGCTGAAGCATAACTTCGCAAATGTTTTCAGACCTGAACTTGGATGCTGCACTAAAGCCATGGCGACCCTCTACCTAAAGCCCGATGCACGCCCGCTTTTCATCAAGAAAAGACCGGTTCCCTACGCCTCCATACCGCTTGTTGACGCCGTAATCGACCGTCTTGTGGCACAAAACGTCATTTCAGCCGTCGACCATTCGCAGTGGGCTGCGCCGATCGTCGTCGTCAGGAAGGCCAATGGATCTATCCGACTTTGCGCCGACTTCTCGACAGGACTCAACGACGCTTTGCTCCTGCACCGACACCCACTGCCCACTGCGGAGGACGTTTTCACCAAACTCAATGGTGGAGCGGTCTTTTCCCAAATCGACTTCGCGGACGCCTATCTACAAGTCGAAGTCGACGACGACTCCAAAGAGCTCCTAACCATCAATACGCATAGAGGACTCTACCGGTACAATCGCCTACCATTTGGAGTCAAATCTGCTCCTGGCATCTTCCAGCAGATAATCGACTACATGATTGCTGGACTCAACGGCGTTGCTGCCTATCTAGACGACGTCATCGTCACCGGCCGCACCCTCTCCGAGCACAACGCCAATCTGGAAGCCCTATTTTCAAGAATATCCGTCTACGGCTTCCGCGTCCGTATAAACAAGTGCTACTTCGTCATGACTCAGCTAACCTATCTTGGAAACGTCATCACAGCTGCCGGACGCAAACCCGATCCCAAGAAGATCGACGCCATATCGCAGATGCCAAAACCGAAGGATACCGCCCAGGTCCGGTCATTCCTCGGACTCATCAACTACTATGGAGCATTCGTACCAGAAATGCGCCAGCTTCGTGCACCGCTGGACGCAATGTTCAAGAAGGATGCACCTTTCGACTGGAATCCCGAATGCGACGCCGCCTTCGAACGCGCTAAGGAGGTACTCGCTTCGGATCTGCTCCTCACCCACTATGATCCCAAGTTGCCAATAATCGTCGCGGCCGACGCTTCAGAATATGGGATCGGAGCAGTAATTTCGCACCGGAACCACGATGGCTCAGAAAAAGCCATCTATCATGCCAGTCGCTCTCTCACGTCAGCAGAGAAGAACTATGGCCAGATAGAGAAGGAAGGTCTCGCACTCGTCTTTGCCGTCCGCAAGTTTCATCGGTACCTCTACGGACGCCACTTCACGCTTCTCACCGATCACAAGCCACTCCTAGCAATTTTTGGATCCAAGAAAGGAGTCCCTGCCTACTCCGCAAATCGTCTGCAACGCTGGAGACTGACGCTACTCGCCTATGACTTCGACATCGAGCACCGCAGTACCACCAGCTTTGGACAAGCCGACGCTCTCTCCCGTCTTATCGCCGCTCAGTCGCTACCGGAAGAAGACGTCATTATTGCCAAGATTGCTCAGGACATCAACGCCATTTTCAGCGACAATGTCAGCCGTTTACCCGGGACTGCCAAGGATATTGCCCGCGCTACGGCTGAGGACGATTGCTTACGACAAGTTTTGGACCACGTGATCCACAACAGCTGGCCGAAGAAACTGCCACCCACCGTGGACAGATACGCCCACCTACGGAACGAGCTATCAACGCAGCAAGGTTGTCTTCTCTTTGGAGCCCGCATCATCATACCGCCGTCACTACAACCGTCGGTACTGAAGATGCTCCACGTAGGACATCCAGGAATCAACCGAATGAAGGCCTTAGCCCGAAGCTACGTATTTTGGACAAGGCTCAATGAAGATTTGGAGAAACTTGTGCGCACGTGCAACGACTGTCAGGAAGCTGCCAAATCACCCATCAAGAACACGCTATGTCCATGGCCTCGACTAACCGCGCCATGGAGTCGCATTCACATTGACTTCGCGGGCCCACTGGAAGGAGTCTCGTATCTGGTGGTCGTCGACGCCTTCTCCAAGTGGCCAGAAGTTATTCCAATGACTTCAACCACAAGTACTGCAACTCTGAAGGAACTGCACACCCTCTTTGCCCGGTTCGGACATCCTGAAATCATCGTCTCGGATAACGGAACCCAGTTCACCTCCGCCGAGTTCCAGAACTTTTGTCGGAAGAATGGGATCAAGCACATCCGGTCGCCGCCATTCCACCCACAGTCGAATGGTCAAGCGGAGAGGTTCGTAGACACCTTCAAAAGAACTCTTCGCAAACTGAAAAATCACCGACCGACCTCCGAGGCTCTACAAACGTTCCTCTTTACCTACAGGAGCATCCCATGCACCGCCTCGCCCGAAGGACGCTGCCCCGCAGACAACTTCATTGGCGACGGCTGCGAAACGTGCTGGATTTGCTGAAACCGAAGGAAACAGCAGAAGAGACACCAGATAGCGAAATGGTCAAACAGTTCAATCGCAGACATGGAGCCAAGCCAAGAAGATTCGAGCCAAACGATCTTGTCTACGCTAGGGACTACCGCCCCGGACAAAATAGATGGATCCCAGCACGTGTTCTACACCGGCATGGACGCGCCTTGTATGACATAATGGTTCAAGGAGACATCTGGAAACGCCACGTCAATCAACTACGCCCTCGAGATTCAATGGAAGTGGAATCCAACCTGATGACTGCCTTCGACTTACCATTCCCGTCAACTTCGCCTTCGACTGCAGCAGCAGCTGCTCCGACAAGGACGACCACCATGACGACAACTGCACCAGAAGTGCCTCTCGCTACCACACACCGACGATCGACTCGGACTCGACGCCCTCCAGATTTTCTTCAGATTGACCCGTACGCCAAGTCGTACCGGGGCAGTCAATCTTAGGGGGGAGATGTTAGGGATAGCTGAGAATACTATTTTCTTTATTGATATTATGTTTGTAACCCATTGATCTCACCCCCGATCAGTGCCTAGGTATTTGATCTGGCCACCCAGTATTTTGACTGTGTATTTGACAGGGCTCTGATCGGGCCTGAGGGGTATATAAACCCCACGGTTGTGTATGTATCATTCTACTACAATGCCTTCCAATAAATCTTCTCCTGCAACGCTCAAGGACACAACACAAAGGGCATCTAAGGGTTGAACCCTTTGATGCCCTTTGTGTTGTGTATGCACAAACCCCCTTCCGAGAGTTATTACCAGCAAATTTTGATCCTCTTAGCTTGCTTCGAAGCTGAATTTTACAGCCTTGACTTTCATGTTTGTGCTCAGCATTTGAAACCCTACGATTCACAGAGGCCACATTTCAGAAGTTCGTGGGACCTTAAAACCTTTTCCTGGTAAATTTCTGCAGTTCTTTCCTGTAGGACCTTAATATTTACTGAAGTCCGGTTGGAAATTTGGAAAACTGTGTATTCTGTGCAATAGTCCACGATATCCAGCTACCTCCATACTACAATGTGATGCTATCTCGCCCAACTTCGCTAACCCTAAACATGAACCGAGAAGATCTGCCTTGCAAGTGTCCGATTCGTTGGAATAAATTCCTTTATATCAATCCTTTATTTGAAAAGGCAACCAACAGAGGGTCATATAGGTTTCAGATCAGAATTCAAGGAATACAGCGTGTCCCAAAAGTATAGATTCACTCTATCTTTCCTCTATGTTTTAAAACAGACCAAAGATTTCCCTCCAAAGTTTCCCCATAATGCCTTATGGCTACCGCTATCAAACGCACCAGTGAAGCTGGAAACAAAAAATCGCAAAATTTCCTGAACGCTGCCATTCATTTCCACAAAGGTTGTGCGGCGGATATGCGGGGACTTGGCACCTGTTGTGTTGAAAAGTTCAAATCACCTTCTGCTGAAATCGATTTCTCATATCGAGAGAAGGTGGTTTTCATCCATGCCATATCTCTCGAGCGACAAAGGAGCCAGAGACCTTTTTTGCCAAGGAAAAATGTGAGCACGAAGCATCGGCGGGATGATTAGTTTCAAAGGTCACTTTATTGAGGTAGTATAGTTTATAGCGTATTACTAATAGCGTTGAGGTAATACTTTCTGATGAGAAACAGTTCGATTTGAATGAATCCGATGGCTCGAAGGGTTTTGAAGAAGAAGATACGCTACTTTACAAGACGCTGGTATGCCGGTGGTGGCGTTATGGTTTGGGCCATCTTTTCCCGCTTCGGAGCCCGCTAGCAAACATTATACATCCCATGAGCTCCACTGCCTATCAAAATAACCTCTGAAATGATTGGTTAACATATAAGCAGCGGTTTTTATCCGTGCACTGGAAAATTTGAACGAGTTAATGTCTTGTCCATGTGTGTGCGTCCACAACGGCGTGGTTTGGAGCGAGAAATATCAGAATTTTCTGTGGGCAACTAAGTTGTCAGACCCAAATCCAATCAGAAACCTCCGGGAGTTCCTCGCCAACAGGATTACTCCTGCTGCAGAGTTCCGGAGATGAGGGATGCCTCCTAAGAGGCTTACGAAAGGATGTCGCTAGAAACGATCACCACTTGTCCGGAGCATGACGTGGCGGATGACTCAAGTCTTTGAAAAAAGAGGGAAGGCCATAAAATTTTAAATATTGTTGCTGTTGTCTTGAATTCAACGATACCTTGCTGAATGAGTTCGAAATCCTATGTGAATCTACACTTATGGGACACCCTGAGTGGGCCACTTCTAAGCTTTTTAATCAGGATTGTAGAGAGCAGCTTGAATATTCTGGCGGCGTGAGGTTGTCCGATGTCGTGGAAGAGGATAAATCACCCTTGTCTATAGGGTTTTCTCGACTGGCCCGAAGCTTTTCTTTTTGTCCTAGAACCTCCCTCCGCCATGTGCAAATCATGGATTTCTTGGGATGTAAGTCGTGCTCAACCACAACATTGAGCGCTAGACCTATGTACCATCCCCCCTACCACGGCGCAGGTTCTCAGGATGTTTTGTTGATCTTCATCTATTTTCTGCCGCAGAAATCCACGTGTAAGGGACTTCTTCAGGAGAAAAACCTAGTTGTACCAAAAATTTGCACATTCTGCAGAAAAAGTTCTCTTAAAGGCACACCACGCGGTAATCAAAGTGGTCCTTACCTCATCAGGGCAGGTAGACCCTCGGATGATTGTGAAGACTGCACCCTTTTTGCGGCGCCACGGCTCACTCCCGCCGCGCACGGGCTGGTCGACCTGAGCCGAGTTGAGCCCACCGAGCCGAATCACACCCGGCTCAAACGAGAGGGAAATTGCGATAAGACAAGATAAGGCAGCGATATCAATAGCTAAGGTAGCTTCAAGAGGGAAGAGTAGGTGATATCGTAGCGATTTCATCGAGCAAAAACTCATTTCTATTCTCCCATACTCGTACGAGGACAGATGGCAGGGAGCTTTATTTTTGGTGGTTGTGAGAGGCTTTGATTCATTTTTCTTCAACAGTGGGTAAACTGGGGTCTCTACATCCTGTAATACGCGCGACAGCTCTAACAATTTTTCACGAGCGTGCCTTTAGACAGTTTATCACCTTCTATTTCAGGTTGGATGAGACTTTGTGAAAAAGAGCAAATAATATGCAGTGGAACTTACCACCAAGCCCTAATTTGATGAGTTGCGCCAACCACTTCCAATCTTTCCTATACAGCCATCACGTTTTGTCACGCTACTACCTGAATAGGGAGGGAATGACCACTGACCACCGCTTATTATAATGTTGATAGTGGTCGCAGTGTAGCGGTGGGTGTATATAGGACTCTATTAAGCTCAAGCACAAGGAAGGGCTATCTGGGCATGGTAAGCTTCTTGGAAGCGGTTCTCTGCGTTTCAAAGGGTCACATACATGGAATGAACCGGTCTCAACTTCGGCTAACTGTTCTGGAAGGAACCAAAAATGAGTGATAAAGCTGCTTGGAAGGAAGCACTACTGATCAGTTTATTGTACTTTGACTCCGCAACATTCAGTATATGTGTATCAAAAGACTCTTCAAACCTACGTGAAAACCAATGCAGACTGGATTTAAAATGTGGAGTCGCTCAGGGTGACTGCTAAATGGGGAATGGTAAACTCATAGAGGATGCACAGAACTCAACGCTCACAGCGGTTGGGTGACCAAATGAATAATGGGATAGACGGTATTTGAGCTGTAGCGTTATGGCTCGACTTCCCTTGGATTCCAGGTTTTCGTTTTTTTATCTACCCAAAGCTGAAATATTTGCGCACACGCAAATTTGCCACAACTTTCGTTGCCAGCGCACGAAACCGCGAAACGATCCTGTTTACAAGTTTTCGGTGGTTGACATGTTCGGAACCTTCGGCAACTCTAGCACGTGCGCTAGACGAACAGGCTACAGGATACATTTTATCCAGAATGAGATTTTGAAACCAACTCCGAGACATTCGGGTGGACATAGGCCTATAGCCACTTTTCTGCTTGTACAATCGAACAACTAATAGCTTTGACAAATTCAGTGGAACATGTGCAGGATGAACATCTTCCACGCGAGCTGCACCTAGCAACACTGTGCAATAACAAAAATTAGCCCATATTTCCCGACACTGGCTAGCGACCTCTTTTCGTTGAGTATTCTGGACTATAGTAGTGGTACTAGTGGTCGTCAAACTTTTCAGCCTGGATCGAAATTTGATTGGGCTGAAATTTTTGTTACCTAGGGTAGTTCGACTCCCTGAGGTTGGATATCACTCGTACACTTAGTTCTTGTGTTATGTCATAAGTATCAGCAGATTCATATAAATCAGTAGTCAACTACACAAAAAAAAATTGAAAATAAGGGTACCGTGACAGGCTAAAAATTAATTTTACACTTTACTTTGCATGTACGGTCATACATGGGCACAAAACGACACAATTAGGAGAGCTGCAAAGATTCGTCCTCAGTGGGATCGAACCATCAACCATTTTCTGGCACTCCCAAAACCATTTAGCTTGATTTAACACAGGTTTTTTGATCCATGTATGAGCCTAAATGAGTCCCAAGAAAGCTCACCACGTGCTGATGAGTCTCCCTTGTCAGATTTCAGCGGCTAATATCAGACCTTGTTAGAGCTTATCACCTGCTGTCAACTGCTATGAGTGCTAGTGAGTGCGCTTTCTTTAACGGAGATGATTTATCCAGAGACTTTTCCACTGTGATGCTCCTTTCCATGACCTTCCACTCGCTGAAAGCTCCGACCAACCATATGTTTTATTTCGCGCCAAGTACACCTATGATTGTCTACGCTCCGCTGTCAAAATGAAAAGCCTAATGGGTTGGTTTGACCTGCCCTCCCAAACCACCTATAACTTCTATTACTAATTACTTTTTTGGATCATCCACCCTCAGTATCGCCTACCCATCCCTCAAAATAACTCAGGATCCCAACGCTTACCTTTCAATCTGAACACGAAACATACTTTTATGAAGTTTGCCATTGCAAGTCTTTGAGGGCCCCTATTATTTGCTATAACCTTTGATCGACCCTATTATTTGCTACACCCTTTGATCGATCACCACTGTTGTACCCGTGCCACTTGGCATGAAGACCAGTAGTGTCATCGCTCTACCGTCAACCTGAAAAGGGTAACGCATTCGGTGATTTTCGTGTCCCGACGTTCCTTCCCAACCCTTGTCAATCGTTGTTGATGAAAGGAGAAACAAGAGTGTATAATGGAGTTGGCTCAGGAATTAGTGCAGATTATGGTAGGAGTTAGCTCACAATAAGAGCAAAAATGAGGAAGAGCAGATAAATATTGGTAAAAAATCAAAGCAAATTGAGTAAGAGCCGGTAGCTATTGGAACGGAAGGTATCGGCATGAGAAGCGTTAACATGTCTGGAGCTTGATGCTGAAGCTAGTAAAGCCGGAATATATACACGACTTGCAGACCCTCGTATCACACTACTGAGGGGATTAAAAGTCCCGAGATGATACCCTTCTCATAGCCTTCTGTGTTCGGAGTTTTTCTTCAACAGTGCTCCCCTATATGGCGCCTAGGCAACTCGTCTAATGAAAAGGTGTACAGGTTCAACAGTCGACCGCCTCTGAGCTGTTCACATAGATATGTACATCTCACGAGAGGTTCTCACATAGTCCTCAACTAATGGCATCATCAGTGACACACAAAAAACCATACATAGCAAATAATCAATAGCATATGAATAATGGTATGTTATTCAACAGGCCTACAAAAGGTACGCAACAAAATCGAACAGTGCTACAAAATCCGAGCACGTAGACGGTTTCACACAGGACCAGCTGTTCTTCCTTGGCTTTTCTCAGGTGAGTCTACTTCTGGTGCAGCCTTTTTCGATGACTTTTTCGAAAACGACGGTGGTTCGAAATCGTCCCCGTGCTGAAGCCGGTAAAATAAAGTAAAGAAAGGTAATAGGAGGAAAAAAACTATTAAATATTTACCGAGACATAGGTTATCTCCTGAAAGCTCACCGCTGTCGCAAATGACAAGGTTTTTTAAGGCTCACTCAAGCTTCAGGCTTGATTTGTACTCGAGTTGGTGCCACTCAACTATTGTGCAAGTGAATTGTCAAGTAATTATGTGTTAATATGCTCAATATCAAGAAGTTAAAGTGACAGCAAGATTGAAAAGAATATAGAAGCACTGAGTGCTTTGGAAGGAGCACAGCACTGTGGAAAAAGAAAATTAGGGACAGTCTAAAATGAAGACCTGCCATAATAAAAGATCAGCAAGTACCATGAAGGGGCAGAATTCTTCATGATAAGCACTCTAGGCGGATAAATCGTTTCTGGCACACTCGGCCCGCCGTACACCCGGTTCTTATTCAGTGTCTTAGACCGGATACGTGATCAACAGAGCGTACTACTCGTGTTCAAACACTGGAAGCCTGCTTTCGCACTGATACTATGATAGCTTGCTTCTCTCTTTGCCACTACTCTCTTTCGGTGACATCCATCACAGCAGAAACATTCGGTGGCAAACATTGTAGCCAACGAAATTACTTCACAATGTGGAGAGATTCAATTTGTCCTGCTTTATGCAGTGAAACATTCAGCAATAGCATTATCAAAATAGAAGGCACTTACTAACAGCACCGGTACCATTGAGGTTGAGATACTGGTTTCTAGCAAGTGTGTTCCAGATGTGGTGCCGCAAAGCGGCAGATTTCACTCTGCATGAGGAACTGTATGATGTGCATACACCTAAGGATTACCGGTCAGTCATATGCCTATAACAAGAACCAAAAATCTAAAAAACCGTTCTCAGAAAGCAGCTATAGATCTTCTTATTAGGTGGAGCGTGGTAAGTCGTTCAGGACAAAATCCATTTCAACACACATTTCAGGGTTAACATGGTTTCTAAAAATTTCCCTCCCTTTGCTACTGCATTCCACTGCTCACCGAGGTCCAGAATGAATTCGAAGCACCGGTGCTCTATATGGTAATGGCAGTTGACACTGACTTTGTGCTAATTGTGATCAATTATGTGCACGCATGTGACGTTCTTATCATACCACTGACCGTGCTTTACTCGCCGTAATAAAAGATTTTTACGACATAAGCAAAAAGTGGTACTTTGATGAGAAAAGCTGCTCAACAAGAAAACCAGAGGGGCACTTTTGAGAAATGAACAGTGTACGCCTTTACACAACAGAGCCTAACAGCGTAGTCCATTGAAACATACATGGATGATCTTGTGATAAACCGCTGCATTATTTTACTTCATTTTTGAGTCAAACAGAACGAAAGGAATGTGGTTCTTTGCATTAACCCAGATGAGAGATTTCTCTATTGGTGCAATCACATCGATCCTGATGTGAGACAACCTACTTGCACGAACAAATTGCTTTATCAACATTGCAGTTCCTTTCCCTAAGTTCAAAAAACTCATCACATTATCGCTATGCTGAAACCAACCGAGATGGGAAAGGCGAATGGATAGAATGAAACGTATGAAGCATCCGAAAAGGGATTCGTGAGGCACTTCGTGAAACGGATACCGAGCAACTTAGTAACCATGGATAGCCCAACTCAATAACCTGCCAGGAAATGCAAACGGTACACCGTAAATCTTCTAAACTTGGAGAAGACCGCTTGATAAAACCGACGACAATGATGGTGAAAAGATTTATAACATCAGAAGATTGACATTATTTTTACTCGGACTTGTTGAGGTTGTTAAAGACGTCAGCGAGAAAACCACAGTTGAACTCCATCGAGACCTTACTACTCCTGAATTCCAGTTCATGGATTTCCGAATACCATATAACAAGAGCTAACTTTTCAATGGGGCATGTAGCAACAGCGAAAATGAAAACGCAGGACGAGTGGACAAATGCACAGCCACAAAGCGAATATGATGAACGGGCGGTTGGTTGGCACACCGAATGCAGAGGACATTGGCTGGAAAAGGAGGTAAGAACGACCTGAGACAGCGGCGACAAACCAGTGGAAAATGCTCTGGTGGTATGGCTCATAAATGCAACACCAGCCAGCGGCCACTCTTTTGTTACGAAACAGCAGAGCATGTGTTATGCTTTTGCGAAGAAGCTCTCAAGAATAACCCACTCTTCGCTGTGGCATACAAACATCGTTTTCATAACAAGATTGTTGGATTGACTGGAATGTCTAGAGGGAGTCGGCTCAGGAATAAGTGTATATTACAAGATTAAGGGGTAGGTTTACAGTAACAGCAGCAAAAGGAAAGAGCATACAAGTACGGAAAAAGATTTCAAGTAAGTTCACTGAAGAGGTGGTAACTATTGGAAAGAAAGCTTTTGGCATGAGAAACGTCAAAAAATCTAGGGCCTGATGCAAAACATCCCACTATTTACTTGATAACTGTCCGATTCTTGCAGCCAACACCAAGATATTAATCAACTTTATTCGGCTAACGTTTCGGCCTTGTCGCCTTCGTCAGAGCCTGGAAAGTCAAAGATAATTGCGATATACCCCCCCCCAATACCATTTCAGACTTACAGAATAGTTCCACGTAGACCAGAAGCATTAGGATAGGAGTCGCAAATCACAATTACAGACGAACTCACCTTAAAGCACAGCTGGCCGTCGTTGAGACCACCGTTATTCTGATTCAGTGGGTGGCTTAGATGACCCGACCCAACGGCACGAAGCCGATGGCGTTTTCAGCCCACACAAGGTGAGAAACGGGGCAAGTTCGTATGTTATGGCTAGGCATTCCTCTTTCCTATTCATTTTAGGACTTTGGTCGCTAATCCAAAACGCTTCTAAAGTTTTGCGCGCTGGGGTCCGCGATTCCCGCGACAGAAACCTAACAGCCACTTCGAACTCCACGTCTTCATGACACTGTAGCCGGTGAGCACCCAGGGGGGTCTCAGGCTTGGATCTTCTTAAACCATCGAGGTGCTCCTTCACCCTGGAGCACCTCGATGGTTTAAGAAGATCCAAGCCTGAGACCCCCTGGGTGCTCACCGGCTACGCGTGAGGGGGAGATTTTCCTCACCACGAAACGGAAGACACTTTTCCCCAGGGCAATACAAAAAGGAGGCACGTAGCTTAAACCCGGGACAAGCGAAAAGTAACATGCGGTCTCCCACCGCATTCCCCAGGAAGTTGCGTCCGCTGACGCTTATCACAAAAGACGACAAGTGCGATGGTATGCACGAGTGAGATGCGCGAGCTGATGTATACCGAGGCGGGCAGTTGCGCAAACCATGCACGCCCCAACATCCACCGACTACGCTTGATTAGTTTGCACAAAGATGTTAGTGAGTGCGCCGGAGACATCAACGAGTATATTTTAGTACACTACGCGGCGAGCAAGGTGGTTAATGCTCGATGTCTCCTGCGCGTACACGTCGTGCATAGGCTTTGGCTTGGTCTAAGTATTCTTGCAGGTCTACGCCTGCTATATCGCCATCTGCGTGTCTGTTGCTAAGGCAGAAAACGGTATGATGGTCGCGTGCGCGGCATGCCCTACAGCGCGTCTGCGCTTCACACTGTTCTTCGCCATGATCGTCGCCACCGCAGATAAAGTATCTCCCGTTGTTCGCATGGATCTCGATCCTTCGCCTCAAGCTTGTAACATTGGGGCAACCCGATGAGAAATGCAGCTGCGCGCAGAAGAAACAGCGTGCGCGTTTGGGAACTTCTGCTGGTTGCCAGGGCATGCTATACGGATCCGCTGCCTGCACTTGCGACTCTCGCGAGCGGCTGCGCGATCTATGTGACGTCCCAACTGAGTAAGACTCCGATTCCGCGTATGCCTGGGTGCCTGACGAACAGTGGTCCGTCTCGACAGACGGAACCCCCTCGGAGGGGGAAAATTCCGTCTCGACAGACGGAGCCTCCGGGCGCGCGGCACGTGGAGCGACCTGCTGGAGGGGGCCACGGGGCTCGTTGGCGACCGTGATGGTGGTCTGCGCACTAATGGTGGTGCCTGTGGACGACTGGGTGTTGGATCCCGCCTGGGACGTGTTGCCGGCAGTGTCTGTGGCGGCTGAGTTGCTTGCATCGCGGGCGGTGCGCGTAGTGGTTGTGCTACGTCGCGGACCGCTTGAACTGTGTCCAGTGTGGTGCGCATCTGTTCCCGATGCAAGCGTACGAGGTCGTCCAGGACTCTGCGGGCTTCTGCGATCGCCGCTGTGGCCGTTGCAGATGTGGCTTGGAAATCTGCGAAATGAATGTTGTAGTAAGCGAGGAGATCTGCCAAGTATGGTGGAGGGTCGTCCTGTCTGAAATGTGTGTTTTGAAAATGAGTTAACAAGGCAACGTGACGCTCATTGATGTTATCTATAAATCTATGAAGCTGCACAATTTGTTCGAACAACAGCGCGGGTTCAGCAGGCATTTGTTGTTGATGAGACAGCTG
This sequence comes from Trichostrongylus colubriformis, assembly GCA_963978905.1. NCBI lineage: Eukaryota > Metazoa > Nematoda > Chromadorea > Rhabditida > Trichostrongylidae > Trichostrongylus > Trichostrongylus colubriformis. The sequence goes on from OZ022259.1 coordinate 36,527,761, forward strand.
CGCGGTATAATCGACAAGCTGCTGCGACAGCTGCTGAACACCCTGTAGATTGTGCGCAATTTCGTAGAGCGCTACCTGCGGATACGTAGTATCTTGATTAAGTTCCCAGTTTGGGATGAAGATCTCCTTTGTGAAGTAACTGCGAATTGTACGATGGAGATCTGAGCGCAGGAAAGCATCAACATGCAGAAAATCGTGTGCGCTTAAATGCCGTGTGTCGAACAACGTGGTTGGATTTGACGCAATGGTAAGGCGCTGTAAAAGCAGAAGCACTTGACGATCTTGCGGCGGTAACGAGCCCAGCTGCGTCTCATGGTCGTCTGCGCGGCGCATTGCTTGTTCTGGGTTTGACAGTCTCGCAAGTGCAATGATCCTTTCCAGCGTTGTTGGCGGCCTTATAAATGGCTCATTCCACATGAGATTGCCATGCAACAACACGTTGTAGTCAGTGGTTTGCGGCGGCTGCGGTACTTCTGTTTCTGCATGCTGAGGCTCATCCCGAACGCGTTGTAGTTCCTCAACCAGTTGGCGTAGTATGGGAGCATTGATAATAGGGTTGCGTTGAAGAAGCTCCGTCATCTGCGCGGTATCGAAGAGATCCTGACCCTGACCTGGCTGCGCGATAGATGTTGGGGACTCGCTGGTACCGGGGCGAGTGCGCAGGGTTGGTCCGGGTTGGTCTTCTGCGAATACCTGAACTGGTTGACGCGAGGGTTCCCTTGGGGGGACACGTGCACGGTCGCGAGGGCGACTGCGCGATCTACTATCCCTTTGACTTGGGCTTACCTGCCTTGGAACTTGGAATCGTTCTCGCGAAAGTAAACGTCCTGCCATTGTGAGAAATTGTGAAGTTGATTGGGTTTGCAGTTTGTGCGCAATTACCTCAAAATGAACGCAGGTGAATTTCTATACGCGAACGGGGTATGGCGATATTGTTATCAACGAACGATAACCGATTGACCCAACCACGGATGTATTGTGCTTACTACAAAGCAGTTAGCAATAGAATTGTGGAAAAGGTAAATGATAAAAGTGAAGTGATTGGAAAAAGAGAGGTGCTATGGATTGTATGGGTGGACTTGGTCAGGGTGCGTGCGCGTGCGGCGGCATGGGAGGAGCACTGTGTACTGTGAGAATATGAAAATGTAAATTGTGCATGAAGTGGGCATGTAAAAAACAATTGACACTATTGTTGTAAAAACGTACGTGAATGGGCATGGAAAATACTAATGTATGACTACCTATGAAAAAGAAACATGTGCGCATCGTTGTCCACGGAAGGTTGCTGACGTACGAAGGGATGAAAATATGATGTTTGATAGTCAGCATGCCGATTTGGCTGCGTACCTCCAACTTCCTGTGGGGAAGGGAAGAAGCAGGTGCGACAAAATACAATGGACAACTATGCAACAACAAACAATGCGCAGTATGGAAACACTGCGTGATGAGCAAAAATGCGAAAAGAAAAACTACTTAAACAGTAAACAGTACACCGCAATATGCAAAACGCTAAAGCAACGCAAAGGGAATACCTGACCAAGTGCGCTTGTGGAGAATGACGAGGAAGAGATATATGATTACCAAGGCTGTGAGTAGTAGACAGTAGTCGTGAATAACAGTGTGGAGATGATGAAGACGGAAACCAATCGTAATAACCCATGACCGGCTGCGCAGATCGATTTTTGAAAATGGTGATTTGGCGCCAGTGCGCCGTCTCTGCGCTGGAGCGTGTTTGGTGACCCTGTGTATAGCTGCGCAACGAGCATGGAAATAGTACTTAGATATTGACATGGCTATAAATTGTACGTTGGTTAATGAGATTGTCGCGCGCTTGCGTGTACGACAATCTGCACGTGTACGAAGCTGCCAAATTAAGGGTACTATTGACAATTGGCTTACAAATTGAACTATGTTGTGCTATTTTAGTGGCAACGCACGTGGATGGGCGATGGTTTATCGCTAGTCGACTAGATTTCTGCGTAGCGCATTCGTCTTTTGTGAATGCATTAACCCAATGGCTGAGTGAACAGCCAACAACTTGCGCATTTTGGTAAACACGTCGACGATGATGTAAGCTCCTGACACTGATACTGATAGAACCGCAACGTTGCGTACGCAAATAAACTACTTTGCCATTGGGTTTTAAGTTTTACCAATACACCCATTCACCATTTTTTAGATAAAGCGCAAATGTCGCCACAAAATATTTATATATATGTCTCGCAACTGCCGCTAACGAAAAAAAAGGACCGCAGCCGCAACCGCAACTGCAAAAAAAATAACAACAGCCTTTCGCACTTGACACTTTTTGGGGAACTTCCCCCGACTGCCCATTAAACATTAACCAGTCACGCAGGGATCATCACTAGCAGTAACTAAATTTATCACGCACTTGTCAATTCTCCCATTAATCCACTACATATCTTGTCCTTCCGCGTATGCTGACGGACAAGATATGTTCCACCCTTAACGCGGTCGCCCATGGGCGCCAGGCGCCCTCCCCCCCCCCCCAGGATCCATGGACGGATTTCACATCCCACCTCGCGGGTACGAGACGCTCTTCGACGGATCCAAAATTAACTCGGTCTGGCGCACCTGGAGCGGAGAGGGGGAAACGAACGGTTCCCTCTTCTCACGCAGGCGCAGCTTCTATGTCCATAACGCAGCTTTCACTAATTTTAAGGCCGCATTCACATATTAATTTTATCGCAATCTTTCAGGCGAGAGCTACATAAGCGCAGCTCACGGGGCATGCGGTGGGAGATCGCAAATTTCGAATTTACCCAGGGATTCCACGTGCCTCTCTTTCAACGTCCTAGGGGCCTTCTTTCGCATTTTTCGTATTTTTCGTGAGGTCGAAATTCTCCCCCTCACCAAAATTGCCCAGACGGAGCGCAAAAACGCCGCTCCCCACAAAAAAGGCCCTTCTCTTTTGTCGCACGTCGCCAAGCCACCATCGCCTGCCGTACCGCACTCGACGCCGACGACAAACGCATTGGACATCTCTGGAGCCCGACGAAAGAAGACACGCCGACCTAAGTGTATATCGCCGACCGATGACGACCTTGTAACACCGTGATCAGCCTTATATGTATTCATCGTTGTTTGTGTGTATTTTATTAACTTTTAACAATTGTTGTATGAGGGAAGCTAAGACCCCGGTCATCAGCGCACCACCTCGACGCTACTGCACACGTGTGAGCCGCGGGGAACACACGTCAACGTAGGCCCAACTGGTAGTCGTCGTTGTTTGACTTGTCTGTCTTTCAGGTAGGTAAGTGGCATTCCTGGCTCCTGCGGCGCGAGCGGCATTGCCTTTTCGCCGCCCCCAGTGTCGCGACTTTCGTGCGACTTCTTCTCTGTTTTGGTCCCCCGCACGGCCCGGACGTCATATCATACGCGCAGTCAACTCCCAAGGGCCGCATGCCAACTTGGACCATCGCCAGAGTCCGCACTGGGGTCTCACCGCGCACAATACAGTAACCGCCCACCAACCGCAGCAGTCCCTTGGGCCTAATCGCAGAAGACTGGATTGGTATTCTTGCTTCTGCACCGCACTGGACCGGACCGGATCGACTTCGCCTCGCCGCAGCTGCCCCCCGCGCAGCTGCCCCGTATATCCGCATGGGACGACGCACTCGACGAGGACGAGGACCATCGCAGGTAACTTCTGCCCCTCTGGCAGGACGTGACCGGCAGTGGCGCAGGCCCCCGGCCACGTGCCTGACCATGGTCAGGAGGGCTTTGGAGTGCCAAGCCCCGTAGGTTAGGCAGGGCGTCGACCCTTAGGTCTAGGGCGTAGTCTAGGATACTTTGTTGTTGTTTGTTAATATTAACATGTTTAATAACTCGCAGAGGTCCCCACATAAAGGAGTTGGTTTTTTCCTTTGATTATATGTGTGTCGATAGCACGTTTAACGTACAGTTATTTCTCACTTTCACATTGCATTGATTCGCTCTTTTCATTGTTGTTTATTGGTTGATTATTGGTTGACGAATAACACTAACGCAAAATACACCTAAAACGATCGATGTGGGAACTGTGGGAGCTGGTAGTTCGCAGAGGTTGGTCAGGTTATCACGCAGGAGGCCCTCCGCAGAGATCGTCTTGTAATTCGGGGCATTCCTCCGGGTCAGGACCGCAGGAACCGCACGGCAGGTGAGGTCGGAGCACAGGACCCGCGCAGCTGAATCTTAAAACCACGACGCAGGGGGCGCTCACTCGTCTTGACTGCAGCTTGCCCCGTGAGTGGCCCTCTTCGCGTCGCGACACGCGTCGCAAAATTGATCATTTCCTCATAACATATTTCTATTGAGGAAAATAAACCATGAATAATTCGCACAATACTGTGCGATAGCCCAACTGGTATAGATATTATTGTGAGAAAAGTTTTTATCACTCTTTTTATGATAACTGGGAACATTCATGACGTCTCTATCTTGTTAAAAGTCTATAAAGTATAATGTTGTTTGTATACTTGAATACGGTTTGCAGATATGGAGCCCTCACACCAAGAAACTATGGCAAAAATTGGAAAAGTTCAGCAAACCTCCACTAAAATCTTGTCGCATCGATGTGAACCTCAAGCCACATCGCGCTGTCTACCTGATTATAAAGAGCGATTACGTCGCTTTAAACTCAAGTCACTACTGTGTAGGAGGGTATGTGATGATATTGTGTTCTGCTCCAAGATTATGAGAGGCGAACTCAATTTAAAGCCGAGCAAATATTGGGTATTCAGGCCTTCAGGCATTTAGGCATCACCTCCATATCTTTATAGTGTCCTAAACTGGACAAAAATCATCGACTGAAGGTTCTCAATCCGCTATTCTTTCGGAGGCTAGATAGCTTCAACTGTTGCCAACCGACCTACAGGTGGCGTCGAAAACTCATACTTTGAAAACCAAGTGAAGAAGAGTTGATCTACTTGCCTTACTAGGTATCGAAGATTTCCAGTGATTTCAAGCTGAAAGAAATTCTCATTTGTGTGTGTTATGTTGCTTAACTGTGTTCTAATTATACTGTTGTTGCTGGATGTTAAGCGTGCACAATAAATGAAATAAATAAGTAAATAAATAAATAAATAACAAGTAAATAAATAAACAAATAAGTAAATAACCGGCGGGAGATTTTTCAGATATTCCGGTCTAATCCGGTCGCGGCCGGATACTGTACCATTCTTCACCGACGAAATGGGTGTCCGACTTTGCAAGGGAGAACTGATTAAAAGACATATCCATTTTGCTTCAGATTGCTCCTGGGCAGTCAGACATGGCTATCGAAGAGATCCGAGAAGAAGTCGTAGATGTGATTCTCCATTGCCCTTCGGAAAGCAATAACTGTACCGTCCGCACGCCAAAGACCGGTCATTTTGTTCCTATAACTAGCCAAACTTCGGCGGGCACTGCGAACGCTCCTCCCGGCCTCTGTTGCTTCAGCCAGCACTGCTGCGCTTCGCTCCTTGAGACCTTCCATTATCCCCTCTCTGCATTGCTTCGCAAGTTCGGACGTCAGCTGGTAATTGCCGGGGCTCGTGCGGCTCCATGTTGGCGTTCTCTACCCTCCTGGCACAATTGTGAAGATGATCAACGAGCTGGCTGTGCTCGTCGTCGATGTTTTCGATAACGGAATCCTCCCATTCTGCGAGAGAAACGAAGTGTTCCCAGTTGATGATTGTCTTGGGTCTTCGCCCCTCGAATTTCGCGGCTCTCTCTCCACGTATCGAAAAGAGGAATTTCGCGTGGATGAGATGATGGTCCGATCCCGTATGGAACTTCGGTGACGTCGGGCATAACCTTCGATTGAAGTTGACGTGATCGATTCATTATGAAATTGCCACCGGGTGACTCCTAAGTCCATCGTAGATGAGAGAGCTTCTGGGAGTATGAGTCACCTTGGATGGAATTGATCGTCATAATAGACTCAAACAGCCTTCCACCCTACTCATTCCATTCCGTTAGGGCCGATCATAGCCCTGAAATCGCCGTTCCTAAAGGAGATTTGGTCTTCCTTTTAGAACTTCTCCAATCCACATAAAGTGCTTCGAGCTCATCCTCTTTGTTGATGCTCAGGCGATGAAGATGGTTGAAGCCGGGATTGAACCACATCATTCCACTCGCAAACGTCCGATTCGGGTGGTCAGATTTTCGTGCGAATCGATGTTCATGGCAGAGTGCGCGTTGAAGAGCGCCCACACCGCCAACGCCTCTCTTGTCGCAAGTTTCAGAGGACGGTTCTTCTCCAGTCTCGTAAACGGCGTGCAGCGGACCTGCTTGTCTCGGTCAGTCCGAAGACGTCGTTCTTAATCTTCTTGGCTTGCATCATCAGATTTCAGTACTCGTTCCCGACGCAAGGGTTCGTGCGTTGAAAGTTCAGATGGTCATCTTAATCCTTCTCGATTCAGGCAGCCTGTGACAGCTTTGAGACTTAGCAGCCTCTTCCAAACGGTCCTACCCAACGCTGCCGGGGTTCCTGAGGTTCGGGGGAATGAGGCTCATTTTCATTGCTATTTTCGGCATAATAAAGACCCACGAGTAGCTTGCCGGGCTCTGTCATGGGGGCTGGGTATACTCCGGGTAGTTAGCCAGGCTATTCCAGAGTGAACTTGGGGTTTATTTGTTGGAGGCCACCCCGGACCGCCTCCCATCATGTACCTTCCAGTCGTTAGAATGCAAGGTTTTGGCAGAACCGAATGCGAATACCAACTCACCATACAAAACGCATCCACACGTATGCAAGAACGTCTGCATGGATACAGAGGGTATGAATTAGCCCAGCACAAAAGAAAGCAGCCCATCCCCTGAATTCACCTGCGTCCCAGGGCAGGTACGTGGTGGCTTTTGGTCAGCGATCAGCCCCTATCCGCCACGTGGGGTCGCGCCACATGACCTTGCCACCTAACGGCTCGAGATCCTTAAAGGCACACCTCGCGATAAATTATGAGAGTTATTGCGCGTAATACTAGACGTAAAAACTCTGCTTTACCCACCACTGAAGAAAAATGAACCAAATCTCCTCACAACCACCAAAAATAGAACTCCCTGTATTCAGTCCTCGTACGAGTATTGGAGATTGTAGAAGAGCCTTCGCTCGATGATATCGCTCAAAATGTTACGATATCACCTGTTCTTCCCTGTTGAAGCTGCCTTCACTATTGGAATCGTTGCCTTATCTTGTCTTATCGCAAGTTTCCTTCTCCACGTAAGAGCCACGTTGCAAATTTGTTCGTCTAAGGCCAGGAGTGATTCGGCTCGATGGGCTCAACTCGGCTTGGGTAGAGCGCGCCTATCGTCGCGAGGATGCACGATTAAGCCGCAACAAGGGCTCAGCCTGAGCACCTATCTAAGGACCTAACTGCCCCAAGAAAGTAAGCCACTGATGTGATCATCGCGTGGTGTGCCTTTAAGCGATAGAAGATCCTCTGTGAAGGAGATAGGTGGCTGCATGTAATGCATTGCATTCGATGAAGGTGTGTTTTTCGATCCACACCCTCTGCCGCGATTGGATTTCTTCAGAGGCTGTAGACTCGCCTTCGGATTGGCTACTTTCGTGCATTATAATGACCATTCTGACCACAGCACCCTTCCCAAAACCCAACTTTATTGTCCCAAAACGGGTACCCGCCCTCGAACCAAAGTTGGCCATGTTGCAACTTAAACTAAAAGAGGTGTATTCAACAATTGGACAAACAAGGTTCGGCTCCAATTTAACAGAAAAGGAGCTGAGAGGGCTCAAAAAGCTTATGGCTAAGAGAGGAGAATTAAGATATAGCATAGGGGACAAAAGTGGTGATTTTGTCGTTATGCCCAAAAACATGGATAAGGCAATCACCCATCTCGCTTTGCAAGATGAAAATACCTATGTAGAAACATCTATTCAGTCGTTTGAGCAAATCTCTGAACGACTGAAATGCACCATCAAAAAGGTCCTAGGTAGTAGACTGGATGCAAAAACAGTAAGACGGTTTATATCGTCTTCTCCAAGTATCCCTACCTATTATTCTCTTGTTAAAACCCACAAAATTGGGAACGTGGCGATGGGTGACCTTACTGATAGGGACATCAAAACTCGTCCTATAATTTCAAGTTGTGGGGGACCATCTGACAGAATCAGCTGGCTGCTTGTTAGGATTTTTTCTCCACTCTTAAACCATGTAGCATCATACATTGCAAATACTGAGGGCTTCATAACGTCGCTTACCCAGTGCGATATACCATCCAATGCCAGTTATGCAAGCTTTGATGCGGTGTCTTTGTACACAAACATCAATACAGTGGATGCAATTGATGCCCTTATCACCCTTTGGCGACAGTATAAAAGTGATATTTACACTTTCGGGCTTGAGGAAGGGGCCCTTCGGGAATTACTCGTGGCAACTTTGGATTGTAACATATTCCAGTTCGATGGTAAGTTATACAGGCAACACCGCGGGCTAGCCATGGGTTTGCGTTTAGCACCCTTGCTAGCAATTGTATATCTAGATCATCTAGAGCGCAGATCGCTCACAACTGGAATATTATACTACAAGCGGTACATTGACGATGTGTTTATTGTCGGCGTTTCTTCGAAGGACCTGGAGGACACACTACAAAATCTAAACTCACAGGATCCTAATATCAAATTTACCGTCGAAGAGCCGAATGAAGACGGCTTTGTTCCTTTCCTCAATACAAAAGTTAGAATAAACGGAGGAGGCAAGGAGCTCTGCTGGTACAAGAAACCAGCGTCAAAGAACATAATTATGCATGCTAGAAGTTGCCACCCTGCCTACATCAAGGCCGGTGTGGTTCACAACCTCATCTTGACCAAGGAGAAAATTTGTGCCCAAAGTTCAAATGGAGCAGATTCGGCGGTGGATCGCATCTTGAGCGAAAACGGATACACACGATTAAACGTGCGAACATGGAGACCGTATTCCAGTGCAGACGGCATCCCCATGATAATGCCGTATGTCAACGAAAATACGGCATGGAAAGTCAACAGTGTGGTTAGGAATTCTTCGCTCCCTATAAAACTTGTATTCAAACCACCTCCAAATCTAAAACGGTTGCTCACCTACTCCAGACCCTATGAGGATAAATGTGGGAGGGAGGGTTGCACTTATTGCACTAACGATAAAATATGCCAACTCCGGGGGTCAGTATACCTCATAGTATGTCAGGGATGTGGGCAAAAATACGTGGGAGAAACAAAAAGGCCCCTCTTCAAACGGCTGGACGAACATCGCAGGGCCTTACATAACCCTACATCATATTTAAATAATAGTTTCTCCAAACATAGAACACAAAAACATGCCTACGAGGCGCCCCCTAACCTTATCGTTAGAGTACTGCACCGCTCCATCGAAAATACGGTGGAAAGAAAAATCCTTGAGGCACTGGAAATTAGAAGGTTATCCCCAGAGATAAATGGCAGAGACGAACTGCGTGACTCTCTTGAACTAATCACATGACTACAGTGTTATGCACTGTGGAATGAATGTGATACCAAACACTATCACAGTCACAGCACGTCTACGCTATTTAAGGGCTAGGTCAGGGTGGGTCGACCAATTCTGCTCCACTACCAAGGACCCCACCAAGGGTAAGGATAGTAACCCGGTGGCAGCAGTAAGTCGGTTTAGTACAAATAAACCAGAGCGACTCTGAAATAGAGTCTCTCGATAGGTTTTAATTTGTACCATTTCAGGCTTGAGAAAGGCGCTAAGCGCCGAAAGCTTGCCAATAAAAGTTCAAAATACTTTTGCAAGGTTCTTTTGCAATCATTTTTTGTGAAAGTGTTTTTGAATCTTTTGGAATAAATCTTGCAAGTCTCACATTGTTCAGTACATATTCAGATCAACATGAGGCTTCGGGACAAGACAATGCTGAAATAATGACCAGTGTTCACTGCTGTCGCAGAAAAAACAAAATGGCGAGCGTCCTTTACTCGCTGTAGCTGATTTTTGCGATGACTCTATCGGACCGCGGGAGATTCCTTTCTTTCTATCCTGCACTTCTCGATTTCTTCCTCTCGTTTTATGACTGTGGCCAGTGTTGTCGCTAGTTTCTTATAATCCACACCACTCTTTGAGGATAAGATACTTTTTTTCCTTCGAAGTTCTTGTTTGAATGGACTCTGTGAACTTATATAGCAGTTTTATTAGAAGTCAAGGGCTTCCAGATTTTCAACTTTGCTTTGTAGCTGTGTGGTGATTGCAGACATTCAATCGAAGATCTTATGAAGAATTTGCATCTACCCTTTGACTGCCAGCTTTAGCACCCTAGCGCTTTGATTGTCTATGAAGTTCAATGACAATATTCTGGACATTTGCGTTTTTGCATTCACCAAAGTTACTACAAGGGCGTAGTTCAAGGTTAGTTCGAGGTCATTTGAAAACGGGAGATAGATTTGCGTGTTCGTCCTCTCGAATTCTCTAGGGAGCAGATGAATTTTTTCCAAACCAGAAATCGGAAGTGAATGGACTATTGCCTTGAATAGTTCAAAAACAATCCCATTGTCAGACCTCCCGATGAACTCCGGCAGCGGGTTGATTTCCAGCAACCAGGACTTTTTTCTCCTTCCTTCTGGAAAAGGAGTTCTTGAGGTTATCTACAGTCGCAGTGAACTAATAAAGTGCCTTTTTACTCACTTTGACGAGTTCTGATCTCCCCTTCTGCATAACGGATACTCTCTATTCTATCTGCACTTTGTTTGACATCTTCGGCTTGCCTATCACCTACTGCATAACTAATAAATCTGATAGAGTATTCCTATGCCTTGCCAAGACTCGTTTCCGAAGCTCCAGAAATGTTGTCATTGTTTGATAAAAGCTTTTAACAGCGAAACATGCCGAGAAACTGATTTTGCATTAAAGTGATGCTCTGATCAAATCTAGGTGCACCTATGCGCAAGCTGTGATCGAAAGTGAGAGAGAAATCTGATGCCAGGCTAAAGGAAGTCTGTCTTAATTAGAAGGGTCGCCTCCATTCTTGCAAAAAACTTCTCACGAATATCGAAGGACTCATGAATATTATTGTATCTCATGAAATGAATGATTGTATTCAAAATTCTACTTATATTCTTCTGAACTTCCTCCTCGGACGGATAAGTAGGAACTATGTTGCATGTTCGGAAAGGTTCTGTTGTTCCCAATTGCAGAGAATAACAGAAGAAAAATCCGAGCTCTTCGGTCTGCAGAAAGAGCGAATGAAGCACGTTAGCGTCAGCTATCAGTCGAAGAAAAAAATAGATCCTATCTCAGCAAATTAAATAGCAAAGGGAAGAAACCAGGAGCATTTGTGAAAAAATACCTGCTGCTGAATTACACCTTCTGCAGGAACGAGTGTCCACCCAGCACGACTTCCATATCATACCGCATAGAGAGTCCGATAGCTTATGGATCAACCTCAATCCACTGATGATGATCACGAAAATCTCCTCGAATTCGATATAACGCCTGCTGAACTCAAGCGTGACAGCGACAAGCAAGAAGACTCATTCGGCGTCGAAACGCCAGTAGCTGGGGAACGCCAGTATGACAGCAACGAAAAGGATTTCCTTGATTTCGAAGACGAAGTTATTTGTGAAGAATCTATTGGCTATGTCATGCACGAAACATCGGGAAACGAGGACTTTAACAATAGCCAAGTAACGCCAAAAAAGCACGCGAGCGGAAGAAAAGAAGGAAGAATTATATTATAGGTTGCATGTTCTGAAAACACTGGTTCACAATGAATGATGAGTCCCAGAAAGCAAACTTAGCTACAACTACGTGATGAGAGAGGAAGAACACTATCTGAGATGCTTGTTCTGTTTCGCCAGTGGTATGCATTACAGCTATATTTGACCTGATGTATTAACCGTCAAAGAGAGAAGAAAGCGCATCCGATGTGCAAACTGTCGCGCTTATAAACATGAAATAAGGGATTGCTGGAACACAAACATGAAACTCTGTAAAGCTGAAGAACTCTGGAAAGGTGCATGTATCAATCCTCGACTGAGCACAACAAGGCATTGTGCGTTCTGCCTGAACGCTTTCTGACTACTATGGCTCAGAATGTGAGCATCGGCCCGCAGGAGAAGGGAATCACAGATGTGATGAAATGAAAAGGTTGTCGAATATTGCTCACAGGAGTCCGCACATTTTTGTAGCATGCTTAAAAACTGTTTTGGAGGTTATTTTCACTTTGCTAGAACCACCTGTATTCAGTCCCCGTACGAGTGTTGGAGATTGTAGAAGAGCTTTTGCTCGATGATATCACTCAAAAGCTCCGATATCACCTGTTCTTCCCTGTTGGAGGTGCCTTCGCTATACAGATCACCACCTTATCTTGTCTTATCGCAAGTTCCTTCTCCACGTAAAAGCCACGTTGGAATTTTGTTCGTCTAAGGCCAGGAGGGGGAATGGTAAACGGACAAATGTGCGGTGGTACTCACTACCGCAACGCGTGAGAATGCGTTGCGGTTCGTCGTCAGTGGGCACAAGTTTTCTTCCGTCTCGTCTTTCCGTCTGCGCAATCCGCGTAAGAGAGTGCGCACGTGGCGAGATACTCGCAAAGTGTACTACGCATGATTGGTACGGAAGCCAACGTTAGTCCGACGAGACGAAGGATACTGTGGAGCAGCGGTGAAGTAGAGGAGGATGATCCGTTGTCATTGGGATTGGTGTTCCAAATCGCCAATGTAGTAATTGCGGGAGCCTTCGGTTCCCGTTGTTGTAGGGTCAGCGCACTATAGCGGCGAATGCAGAGTTGCTTCTGTCTCTCTGATACTAGCTCTTAACAACGATATTTGGCGACACCCCATATTAGCCCCTACGTCGGGGCTTCCTTCCCTTGCAGGCTTAGGATAAAATATACACTTGAGTATACATTCTGTGATGACAAGTGCCGCTTTCTTCTCACCGATGTCATAACTCAACAACGATATTTGGCGACGGCCCTCCTTTCCTTGCAATGCGCGAGAAGCGCGCGCTACTCTTGGCTCGCCGCTTTAGCGGCGAGTTAGGAGTCACTCTTTTACACACACCTTAGTAGACGAAGATCGCATGTGCTGCTCACGAAGCCTTGCCCGACCCGATGAGATAAGAAGACCTAGAGCTCATAAGCATGCCAGCGCGCGCCAGATGGAGGCCGCGACGCGTGAGCTCATGCGTCGCGGCAGTGAGTACCGCCGCACATTTGTCCGTTTACCGACACTCGGCCAGAAGTGATTCGGCTCGATGGGCTCAACTCGGTTCAGGTTGAGCGCGATTATCGCCGCGAGGATGCACCTATCTACTCGCGGATGGAACCAAGGCACTCACATTATCGTAAACTGTCCCTTTAAGGCGTTGAGGGGATAAGCACGCGAGTTCATCACCCGTTTCGAAGTGACCTCTCAATGCAAGATTCTTCAGAAGATCTTCGATCGAATGTCTGCAATCACCTCACAGCTACAAAGGAAAGGTGAAAATCTGGAAGCCATTGGCTTCTATCAAAATTTTTATTCAAGTTCACAGAGCCCATCCATACAAGAACTTCGGAGAAAAAAGTATCTTTGCCTCAAGGAGGGGCTTAGACCATGAAAAAACTAGTGACAACACTGGACACAGCCATAAAGCAAGAGGAAGAAATCGAGAAGTGCAGGCGAAAATGAAAGGATTTTTCCCGCGATGCGATAAAATCATCGCAAAAATCAACATTAACGAGTAAGGACGCGCGTCAGTTTCTGCTGCTACAGCAGTGAACACTGGTCAAAAGAATTCAATAGTAGCTAATCCGAAGGCTAGTCTACAGCTTTCGAAGAAATCCAATCGCGGCAAAGGGTGTGGATAAAAAAAAACGCACCTTCATCGAATGCAAATTAAGGGATGTATGAAATGCGGCAAGGAGCACCATATCTTAGTTTCTTTCGGGTCACTGAAAAGCCCGCAGAACACAGAGCGTATATTAAGTTGTTGCAAAATTATTTTTTTTCATCTACAGAACCCATTTTTCATCTACAGGTATAATACGGTTTACAAATGGCTCATTGTTATGGCGAACTAGGAGATTAGAGCAGGTGTCGAAACGTGCCAGACGCTGCTCATCGGTCAGGTCATGAGGCACCCACTTCGACATCTTCTTCACCTTGCCGATTGTCAGCAAATGTCTGGCTACTGTAGAGTAATGTACGCCTAGGTCTTCTGCTAACGTACGAGTATTCGTCTCCGGATTTGCTTCGACGGCTCTCCTTAAATCTTGATCATTAAGCGATGACATGCGGCCGCGACCCGACTTCTCTTCGAGATCAAAATCGCCAAAAGCAAATTTTTTAAACCAGAGCTCCACTGTTCGTTCGCAAGGACAATTCGTCCCAAAAACACTGCTGAGATTACGAGCTGCCTCCGCTGCGGAGTGTTCCAATTTAAACTCATAAAGCATGATGACTCGATAGTCGCGTCGGTTCATGATTATACGCAGCCCTGGAAAAGGCCGGCTAGAAAACTTAGAGCGACATTCATAGAAGTTTCTGAAAGAGCAGAAAAAACCCACCAAATGGTATGCCTGGCGTTCCTTGAAATGGAATAGTTCAAGGTTAAAAAATCTACTTATTTATACACCAGTTGAGCTATCGCACACTACTGCGCGAATAACACGTTGATAATGATCAGCCGATAACGAAGTCCATATCGTATGACTTAACTTTGTAATAATCGCAGTACTGATCGCTTCTCAGTACTGCGATTATTACAAAGTTGCGTGGAATGATTACTGCCAGCTATCGATGCTTGTCGTTTTTCAAAACACGCACCACTATTTAGAATTTCACATAGTCGAGCGGTCGATACCCCCTATGTTGGTAGTTCCGCATTAGAAAATGATTCGCATGCTTTGCTACCATAAATCTCAATCCTATCTTAATAATCCATGTAGATCGCAGTATCAAAAGACATGCACCATTATTTGGAACATTAGACAGTTTAGCGGTCGATACATCGGTATCCGATATCACACGCAAACAAAATATATTATCCAGTTGCACTGAGGCTTTTACTTTAGCGGTCGCATAGTAGTATTAAATAGAGTACCGGATATTATCCCATCCACTTCCTCACACCAACCTCTGTAAGCCGCTATCAGTAAGTCACCATTACTTCCCGTACCCCACAATACCTGTGGATGTGGACATTCCACTGCCGGTCGGAAAAGCGAATCGGACTTGGTGACATTTGCTTTCCGACGCTGCTTATCGAATCTTATCAAATTCGGATCACCCACCATCAATGTTCCCGTTACACCCTGCTAAACACCTATGAATGTCAGCGCCCTAGGGTCAACGCGAAAGGCGAAACGAATCTGACGACATTCGCCTTCTCATGCTCCTAATCGGATCTTATCAACAGTTATCAATGCGGGTCACCCACTATCAATGTCCCCGTCTTACCCCGCAAAACACCTATGAGTATGAACGCTCCGCGACCAATGCGAAAAGGGAAACGCATTCGACGACTCTAGCCTTTTTACGCTCCTTATCGAATCTTATCAACAGTTGTCAAGCTGGATCACCCACCATTAATGTCCCGTCTTACCCCGCACAAAATCTGTGAGAATGAATGCTCCGGGACCAATGCGAAAAGGGAAAAGGATTTTACGACTCTAGCCTTTTTACGCTACTTATCGAATCTTATCAGGCGATATCAATGCAGGTCACTCACCATTAATGTCCCCGTCTTACCCCGCAAAACACCTGTGAGTATGAACGCTCCGCGACCAATGCAAAAAGGGAAACGCATTTGACTACTCTAGCCTTTTTACGCTCCTTATCGAATCTTATCAACAGTTGTCAAGCTGGATCACCCACCATTAATGTCCCCGTCTTACCCCGCACAAAATCTGTGAGTATGAACGCTGTGGACCAATGCAAAAAGGGAAACGGATTTGACGACTCCAGCCTTTTTACGCTACTTATCGAATCTTATCAGGCGATATCAATGCAAGTCACCCACCATTGATGTCCCCGTCTTACCCCGCACAAAACCTGTGAGTATGAACGCTCCGGGACCAATACGAAAAGGGAAACGGATTTAACGACTCTAGCCTTTTTACGCTACTTATCGAATCTTATCAACAGTTGTCAAGCTGGATCACCCCCCATTAATGTCCCCGTCTTACCCCGCACAAAATCTGTGAGTATGAACGCTGCGGACCAATGCAAAAAGGGAAACGGATTTGACGACTCCAGCCTTTTTACGCTACTTATCGAATCTTATCAGGCGATATCAATGCAAGTCACCCACCATTGATGTCCCCGTCTTACCCCGCACAAAACCTGTGAGTATGAACGCTCCGGGACCAATACGAAAAGGGAAACGGATTTAACGACTCTAGCCTTTTTACGCTACTTATCGAATCTTATCAACAGTTGTCAAGCTGGATCACCCCCCATTAATGTCCCCGTCTTACCCCGCACAAAATCTGTGAGTATGAACGCTGCGGACCAATGCAAAAAGGGAAACGGATTTGACGACTCCAGCCTTTTTACGCTACTTATCGAATCTTATCAGGCGATATCAATGCAAGTCACCCACCATTGATGTCCCCGTCTTACCCCGCACAAAACCTGTGAGTATGAACGCTCCGGGACCAATACGAAAAGGGAAACGGATTTAACGACTCTAGCCTTTTTACGCTACTTATCGAATCTTATCAACAGTTGTCAAGCTGGATCACCCACCATTAATGTCCCGTCTTACCCCGCACAAAATCTGTGAGTATGAACGCTGCGGACCAATGCAAAAAGGGAAACGGATTTGACGACTCCAGCCTTTTTACGCTACTTATCGAATCTTATCAGGCGATATCAATGCAAGTCACCCACCATTGATGTCCCCGTCTTACCCCGCACAAAACCTGTGAGTATGAACGCTCCGGGACCAATGCGAAAAGGGAAACGCATTCGACGACTCTAGCCTTTTTACGCTCCTTATCGAATCTTATCAACAGTTGTCAAGCTGGATCACCCACCATTAATGTCCCGTCTTACCCCGCACAAAATCTGTGAGAATGAATGCTCCGGGACCAATGCGAAAAGGGAAAAGGATTTTACGACTCTAGCCTTTTTACGCTACTTATCGAATCTTATCAGGCGATATCAATGCAGGTCACTCACCATTAATGTCCCCGTCTTACCCCGCAAAACACCTGTGAGTATGAACGCTCCGCGACCAATACGAAAAGGGAAACGGATTTAACGACTCTAGCCTTTTTACGCTACTCATCGAATCTTATCAACAGTTGTCAAGCTGGATCACCCCCCATTAATGTCCCCGTCTTACCCCGCACAAAATCTGTGAGTATGAACGCTGCGGACCAATGCAAAAAGGGAAACGGATTTGACGACTCCAGCCTTTTTACGCTACTTATCGAATCTTATCAGGCGATATCAATGCAAGTCACCCACCATTGATGTCCCCGTCTTACCCCGCACAAAACCTGTGAGTATGAACGCTCCGGGACCAATACGAAAAGGGAAACGGATTTGACGACTCCAGCCTTTTTACGCTACTTATCGAATCTTATCAGGCGATATCAATGCAAGTCACCCACCATTGATGTCCCCGTCTTACCCCGCACAAAACCTGTGAGTATGAACGCTCCGGGACCAATACGAAAAGGGAAACGGATTTAACGACTCTAGCCTTTTTACGCTACTTATCGAATCTTATCAACAGTTGTCAAGCTGGATCACCCCCCATTAATGTCCCCGTCTTACCCCGCACAAAACCTGTGAGTATGAACGCTCCGGGACCAATACGAAAAGGGAAACGGATTTAACGACTCTAGCCTTTTTACGCTACTTATCGAATCTTATCAGGCGATATCAATGCAAGTCACCCACCCTTAATGTCCCGTCTTACCCCCACAAAACCTGTGAGTATGAACGCTGCGGACCAATGCGAAAAGGGAAACGGATTTGACGACTCTAGCCTTTTTACGCTACTTATCGAATCTTATCAGGCGATATCAATGCGAGTCACCCACTATTAATGTCCCCGTCCCACCCCGCACAACACCTATGAGTATGATGGCTCCGGGGCCAATGTGAAAGGCACACACACACACACACAATGTGACACACACACACACACACAATGTGACACACACACACACACACACACACACACACACACACACACACACACACACACACACACACACACACACACACACACACACACACACACACACACACACACACACACACACACACACACACACACACACACACACACACACACACACACACACACACACACACACACACACACACACACACACACACACACACACACACACACACACACACACACACACACACACACACACACACACACACACACACACACACACACACACACACACACACACACACACACACACACACACACACACACACACACACACACACACACACACACACACACACACACACACACACACACACACACACACACACACACACACACACACACACACACACACACACACACACACACACACACACACACACACACACACACACACACACACACACACACACACACACACACACACACACACACACACACACACACACACACACACACACACACACACACACACACACACACACACACACACACACACACACACACACACACACACACACACACACACACACACACACACACACACACACACACACACACACACACACACACACACACACACACACACACACACACCACACACACCACACACACACACCACACACACACCACACACACACACACACACACTTTTTACCGATTTTGATTCACTTTTTGCGGATTTTTTGATATTTCTAATTCTTTTTTTCTTTTTCACACACACACAGACTCTAGTGGACGAGTTGTCCTGGGCGGGGCATATCGTAAAGATTCAAGGCACACAAACACACTCACGAATCCCATTTTGATTCACATTTTGCGGTTTTTTTGATATTTTTGATTTTTTTTCTTTTTCACACACACAGACTCTAGTGGACGAGTTGTCCTGGGCGGGGCATATCGCGAAAATTCACGCACACACACACACACAAATTCAAAAATTTAATTCAAAATTCAAATTTTGGGGTAATTATGGCGGACCCAGACCTCTTCTACAGTGGCCAGACACTTGTTGGAAATCGGCAAGGTGAAGAAGATGTCGAAGTGGGTGCCTCATGACCTGACCGATGAGCAGCGTCTGGCACGTTTCGACACCTGCTCTAATCTCCTAGTTCGCCATAACAATGAGCCATTTGTAAACCGTATTATACCTGTAGATGAAAAATGGGTTCTGTAGATGAAAAAAAATAATTTTGCAACAACTTAATATACGCTCTGTGTTCTGCGGGCTTTTCAGTGACCCGAAAGAAACTAAGATATGGTGCTCCTTGCCGCATTTCATACATCCCTTAATTTGCATTCGATGAAGGTGCGTTTTTTTTTATCCACACCCTTTGCCGCGATTGGATTTCTTCGAAAGCTGTAGACTAGCCTTCGGATTAGCTACTATTGAATTCTTTTGACCAGTGTTCACTGCTGTAGCAGCAGAAACTGACGCGCGTCCTTACTCGTTAATGTTGATTTTTGCGATGATTTTATCGCATCGCGGGAAAAATCCTTTCATTTTCGCCTGCACTTCTCGATTTCTTCCTCTTGCTTTATGGCTGTGTCCAGTGTTGTCACTAGTTTTTTCATGGTCTAAGCCCCTCCTTGAGGCAAAGATACTTTTTTCTCCGAAGTTCTTGTATGGATGGGCTCTGTGAACTTGAATAAAAATTTTGATAGAAGCCAATGGCTTCCAGATTTTCACCTTTCCTTTGTAGCTGTGAGGTGATTGCAGACATTCGATCGAAGATCTTCTGAAGAATCTTGCATTGAGAGGTCACTTCGAAACGGGTGATGAACTCGCGTGCTTATCCCCTCAACGCCTTAAAGGGACAGTTTACGATAATGTGAGTGCCTTGGTTCCATCCGCGAGTAGATAGGTGCATCCTCGCGGCGATAATCGCGCTCAACCTGAACCGAGTTGAGCCCATCGAGCCGAATCACTTCTGGCCGAGTGTCGGTAAACGGACAAATGTGCGGCGGTACTCACTGCCGCGACGCATGAGCTCACGCGTCGCGGCCTCCATCTGGCGCGCGCTGGCATGCTTATGAGCTCTAGGTCTTCTTATCTCATCGGGTCGGGCAAGGCTTCGTGAGCAGCACATGCGATCTTCGTCTACTAAGGTGTGTGTAAAAGAGTGACTCCTAACTCGCCGCTAAAGCGGCGAGCCAAGAGTAGCGCGCGCTTCTCGCGCATTGCAAGGAAAGGAGGGCCGTCGCCAAATATCGTTGTTGAGTTATGACATCGGTGAGAAGAAAGCGGCACTTGTCATCACAGAATGTATACTCAAGTGTATATTTTATCCTAAGCCTGCAAGGGAAGGAAGCCCCGACGTAGGGGCTAATATGGGGTGTCGCCAAATATCGTTGTTAAGAGCTAGTATCAGAGAGACAGAAGCAACTCTGCATTCGCCGCTATAGTGCGCTGACCCTACAACAACGGGAACCGAAGGCTCCCGCAATTACTACATTGGCGATTTGGAACACCAATCCCAATGACAACGGATCATCCTCCTCTACTTCACCGCTGCTCCACAGTATCCTTCGTCTCGTCGGACTAACGTTGGCTTCCGTACCAATCATGCGTAGTACACTTTGCGAGTATCTCGCCACGTGCGCACTCTCTTACGCGGATTGCGCAGACGGAAAGACGAGACGGAAGAAAACTTGTGCCCACTGACGACGAACCGCAACGCATTCTCACGCGTTGCGGTAGTGAGTACCACCGCACATTTGTCCGTTTACCATTCCCCCTCCTGGCCTTAGACGAACAAAATTCCAACGTGGCTTTTACGTGGAGAAGGAACTTGCGATAAGACAAGATAAGGTGGTGATCTGTATAGCGAAGGCACCTCCAACAGGGAAGAACAGGTGATATCGGAGCTTTTGAGTGATATCATCGAGCAAAAGCTCTTCTACAATCTCCAACACTCGTACGGGGACTGAATACAGGTGGTTCTAGCAAAGTGAAAATAACCTCCAAAACAGTTTTTAAGCATGCTACAAAAATGTGCGGACTCCTGTGAGCAATATTCGACAACCTTTTCATTTCATCACATCTGTGATTCCCTTCTCCTGCGGGCCGATGCTCACATTCTGAGCCATAGTAGTCAGAAAGCGTTCAGGCAGAACGCACAATGCCTTGTTGTGCTCAGTCGAGGATTGATACATGCACCTTTCCAGAGTTCTTCAGCTTTACAGAGTTTCATGTTTGTGTTCCAGCAATCCCTTATTTCATGTTTATAATCGCGACAGTTTGCACATCGGATGCGCTTTCTTCTCTCTTTGACGGTTAATACATCAGGTCAAATATAGCTGTAATGCATACCACTGGCGAAACAGAACAAGCATCTCAGATAGTGTTCTTCCTCTCTCATCACGTAGTTGTAGCTAAGTTTGCTTTCTGGGACTCATCATTCATTGTGAACCAGTGTTTTCAGAACATGCAACCTATAATATAATTCTTCCTTCTTTTCTTCCGCTCGCGTGCTTTTTTGGCGTTACTTGGCTATTGTTAAAGTCCTCGTTTCCCGATGTTTCGTGCATGACATAGCCAATAGATTCTTCACAAATAACTTCGTCTTCGAAATCAAGGAAATCCTTTTCGTTGCTGTCATACTGGCGTTCCCCAGCTACTGGCGTTTCGACGCCGAATGAGTCTTCTTGCTTGTCGCTGTCACGCTTGAGTTCAGCAGGCGTTATATCGAATTCGAGGAGATTTTCGTGATCATCATCAGTGGATTGAGGTTGATCCATAAGCTATCGGACTCTCTATGCGGTATGATATGGAAGTCGTGCTGGGTGGACACTCGTTCCTGCAGAAGGTGTAATTCAGCAGCAGGTATTTTTTCACAAATGCTCCTGGTTTCTTCCCTTTGCTATTTAATTTGCTGAGATAGGATCTATTTTTTTCTTCGACTGATAGCTGACGCTAACGTGCTTCATTCGCTCTTTCTGCAGACCGAAGAGCTCGGATTTTTCTTCTGTTATTCTCTGCAATTGGGAACAACAGAACCTTTCCGAACATGCAACATAGTTCCTACTTATCCGTCCGAGGAGGAAGTTCAGAAGAATATAAGTAGAATTTTGAATACAATCATTCATTTCATGAGATACAATAATATTCATGAGTCCTTCGATATTCGTGAGAAGTTTTTTGCAAGAATGGAGGCGACCCTTCTAATTAAGACAGACTTCCTTTAGCCTGGCATCAGATTTCTCTCTCACTTTCGATCACAGCTTGCGCATAGGTGCACCTAGATTTGATCAGAGCATCACTTTAATGCAAAATCAGTTTCTCGGCATGTTTCGCTGTTAAAAGCTTTTATCAAACAATGACAACATTTCTGGAGCTTCGGAAACGAGTCTTGGCAAGGCATAGGAATACTCTATCAGATTTATTAGTTATGCAGTAGGTGATAGGCAAGCCGAAGATGTCAAACAAAGTGCAGATAGAATAGAGAGTATCCGTTATGCAGAAGGGGAGATCAGAACTCGTCAAAGTGAGTAAAAAGGCACTTTATTAGTTCACTGCGACTGTAGATAACCTCAAGAACTCCTTTTCCAGAAGGAAGGAGAAAAAAGTCCTGGTTGCTGGAAATCAACCCGCTGCCGGAGTTCATCGGGAGGTCTGACAATGGGATTGTTTTTGAACTATTCAAGGCAATAGTCCATTCACTTCCGATTTCTGGTTTGGAAAAAATTCATCTGCTCCCTAGAGAATTCGAGAGGACGAACACGCAAATCTATCTCCCGTTTTCAAATGACCTCGAACTAACCTTGAACTACGCCCTTGTAGTAACTTTGGTGAATGCAAAAACGCAAATGTCCAGAATATTGTCATTGAACTTCATAGACAATCAAAGCGCTAGGGTGCTAAAGCTGGCAGTCAAAGGGTAGATGCAAATTCTTCATAAGATCTTCGATTGAATGTCTGCAATCACCACACAGCTACAAAGCAAAGTTGAAAATCTGGAAGCCCTTGACTTCTAATAAAACTGCTATATAAGTTCACAGAGTCCATTCAAACAAGAACTTCGAAGGAAAAAAAGTATCTTATCCTCAAAGAGTGGTGTGGATTATAAGAAACTAGCGACAACACTGGCCACAGTCATAAAACGAGAGGAAGAAATCGAGAAGTGCAGGATAGAAAGAAAGGAATCTCCCGCGGTCCGATAGAGTCATCGCAAAAATCAGCTACAGCGAGTAAAGGACGCTCGCCATTTTGTTTTTTCTGCGACAGCAGTGAACACTGGTCATTATTTCAGCATTGTCTTGTCCCGAAGCCTCATGTTGATCTGAATATGTACTGAACAATGTGAGACTTGCAAGATTTATTCCAAAAGATTCAAAAACACTTTCACAAAAAATGATTGCAAAAGAACCTTGCAAAAGTATTTTGAACTTTTATTGGCAAGCTTTCGGCGCTTAGCGCCTTTCTCAAGCCTGAAATGGTACAAATTAAAACCTATCGAGAGACTCTATTTCAGAGTCGCTCTGGTTTATTTGTACTAAACCGACTTACTGCTGCCACCGGGTTACTATCCTTACCCTTGGTGGGGTCCTTGGTAGTGGAGCAGAATTGGTCGACCCACCCTGACCTAGCCCTTAAATAGCGTAGACGTGCTGTGACTGTGATAGTGTTTGGTATCACATTCATTCCACAGTGCATAACACTGTAGTCATGTGATTAGTTCAAGAGAGTCACGCAGTTCGTCTCTGCCATTTATCTCTGGGGATAACCTTCTAATTTCCAGTGCCTCAAGGATTTTTCTTTCCACCGTATTTTCGATGGAGCGGTGCAGTACTCTAACGATAAGGTTAGGGGGCGCCTCGTAGGCATGTTTTTGTGTTCTATGTTTGGAGAAACTATTATTTAAATATGATGTAGGGTTATGTAAGGCCCTGCGATGTTCGTCCAGCCGTTTGAAGAGGGGCCTTTTTGTTTCTCCCACGTATTTTTGCCCACATCCCTGACATACTATGAGGTATACTGACCCCCGGAGTTGGCATATTTTATCGTTAGTGCAATAAGTGCAACCCTCCCTCCCACATTTATCCTCATAGGGTCTGGAGTAGGTGAGCAACCGTTTTAGATTTGGAGGTGGTTTGAATACAAGTTTTATAGGGAGCGAAGAATTCCTAACCACACTGTTGACTTTCCATGCCGTATTTTCGTTGACATACGGCATTATCATGGGGATGCCGTCTGCACTGGAATACGGTCTCCATGTTCGCACGTTTAATCGTGTGTATCCGTTTTCGCTCAAGATGCGATCCACCGCCGAATCTGCTCCATTTGAACTTTGGGCACAAATTTTCTCCTTGGTCAAGATGAGGTTGTGAACCACACCGGCCTTGATGTAGGCAGGGTGGCAACTTCTAGCATGCATAATTATGTTCTTTGACGCTGGTTTCTTGTACCAGCAGAGCTCCTTGCCTCCTCCGTTTATTCTAACTTTTGTATTGAGGAAAGGAACAAAGCCGTCTTCATTCGGCTCTTCGACGGTAAATTTGATATTAGGATCCTGTGAGTTTAGATTTTGTAGTGTGTCCTCCAGGTCCTTCGAAGAAACGCCGACAATAAACACATCGTCAATGTACCGCTTGTAGTATAATATTCCAGTTGTGAGCGATCTGCGCTCTAGATGATCTAGATATACAATTGCTAGCAAGGGTGCTAAACGCAAACCCATGGCTAGCCCGCGGTGTTGCCTGTATAACTTACCATCGAACTGGAATATGTTACAATCCAAAGTTGCCACGAGTAATTCCCGAAGGGCCCCTTCCTCAAGCCCGAAAGTGTAAATATCACTTTTATACTGTCGCCAAAGGGTGATAAGGGCATCAATTGCATCCACTGTATTGATGTTTGTGTACAAAGACACCGCATCAAAGCTTGCATAACTGGCATTGGATGGTATATCGCACTGGGTAAGCGACGTTATGAAGCCCTCAGTATTTGCAATGTATGATGCTACATGGTTTAAGAGTGGAGAAAAAATCCTAACAAGCAGCCAGCTGATTCTGTCAGATGGTCCCCCACAACTTGAAATTATAGGACGAGTTTTGATGTCCCTATCAGTAAGGTCACCCATCGCCACGTTCCCAATTTTGTGGGTTTTAACAAGAGAATAATAGGTAGGGATACTTGGAGAAGACGATATAAACCGTCTTACTGTTTTTGCATCCAGTCTACTACCTAGGACCTTTTTGATGGTGCATTTCAGTCGTTCAGAGATTTGCTCAAACGACTGAATAGATGTTTCTACATAGGTATTTTCATCTTGCAAAGCGAGATGGGTGATTGCCTTATCCATGTTTTTGGGCATAACGACAAAATCACCACTTTTGTCCCCTATGCTATATCTTAATTCTCCTCTCTTAGCCATAAGCTTTTTGAGCCCTCTCAGCTCCTTTTCTGTTAAATTGGAGCCGAACCTTGTTTGTCCAATTGTTGAATACACCTCTTTTAGTTTAAGTTGCAACATGGCCAACTTTGGTTCGAGGGCGGGTACCCGTTTTGGGACAATAAAGTTGGGTTTTGGGAAGGGTGCTGTGGTCAGAATGGTCATTATAATGCACGAAAGTAGCCAATCCGAAGGCGAGTCTACAGCCTCTGAAGAAATCCAATCGCGGCAGAGGGTGTGGATCGAAAAACACACCTTCATCGAATGCAATGCATTACATGCAGCCACCTATCTCCTTCACAGAGGATCTTCTATCGCTTAAAGGCACACCACGCGATGATCACATCAGTGGCTTACTTTCTTGGGGCAGTTAGGTCCTTAGATAGGTGCTCAGGCTGAGCCCTTGTTGCGGCTTAATCGTGCATCCTCGCGACGATAGGCGCGCTCTACCCAAGCCGAGTTGAGCCCATCGAGCCGAATCACTCCTGGCCTTAGACGAACAAATTTGCAACGTGGCTCTTACGTGGAGAAGGAAACTTGCGATAAGACAAGATAAGGCAACGATTCCAATAGTGAAGGCAGCTTCAACAGGGAAGAACAGGTGATATCGTAACATTTTGAGCGATATCATCGAGCGAAGGCTCTTCTACAATCTCCAATACTCGTACGAGGACTGAATACAGGGAGTTCTATTTTTGGTGGTTGTGAGGAGATTTGGTTCATTTTTCTTCAGTGGTGGGTAAAGCAGAGTTTTTACGTCTAGTATTACGCGCAATAACTCTCATAATTTATCGCGAGGTGTGCCTTTAAGGATCTCGAGCCGTTAGGTGGCAAGGTCATGTGGCGCGACCCCACGTGGCGGATAGGGGCTGATCGCTGACCAAAAGCCACCACGTACCTGCCCTGGGACGCAGGTGAATTCAGGGGATGGGCTGCTTTCTTTTGTGCTGGGCTAATTCATACCCTCTGTATCCATGCAGACGTTCTTGCATACGTGTGGATGCGTTTTGTATGGTGAGTTGGTATTCGCATTCGGTTCTGCCAAAACCTTGCATTCTAACGACTGGAAGGTACATGATGGGAGGCGGTCCGGGGTGGCCTCCAACAAATAAACCCCAAGTTCACTCTGGAATAGCCTGGCTAACTACCCGGAGTATACCCAGCCCCCATGACAGAGCCCGGCAAGCTACTCGTGGGTCTTTATTATGCCGAAAATAGCAATGAAAATGAGCCTCATTCCCCCGAACCTCAGGAACCCCGGCAGCGTTGGGTAGGACCGTTTGGAAGAGGCTGCTAAGTCTCAAAGCTGTCACAGGCTGCCTGAATCGAGAAGGATTAAGATGACCATCTGAACTTTCAACGCACGAACCCTTGCGTCGGGAACGAGTACTGAAATCTGATGATGCAAGCCAAGAAGATTAAGAACGACGTCTTCGGACTGACCGAGACAAGCAGGTCCGCTGCACGCCGTTTACGAGACTGGAGAAGAACCGTCCTCTGAAACTTGCGACAAGAGAGGCGTTGGCGGTGTGGGCGCTCTTCAACGCGCACTCTGCCATGAACATCGATTCGCACGAAAATCTGACCACCCGAATCGGACGTTTGCGAGTGGAATGATGTGGTTCAATCCCGGCTTCAACCATCTTCATCGCCTGAGCATCAACAAAGAGGATGAGCTCGAAGCACTTTATGTGGATTGGAGAAGTTCTAAAAGGAAGACCAAATCTCCTTTAGGAACGGCGATTTCAGGGCTATGATCGGCCCTAACGGAATGGAATGAGTAGGGTGGAAGGCTGTTTGAGTCTATTATGACGATCAATTCCATCCAAGGTGACTCATACTCCCAGAAGCTCTCTCATCTACGATGGACTTAGGAGTCACCCGGTGGCAATTTCATAATGAATCGATCACGTCAACTTCAATCGAAGGTTATGCCCGACGTCACCGAAGTTCCATACGGGATCGGACCATCATCTCATCCACGCGAAATTCCTCTTTTCGATACGTGGAGAGAGAGCCGCGAAATTCGAGGGGCGAAGACCCAAGACAATCATCAACTGGGAACACTTCGTTTCTCTCGCAGAATGGGAGGATTCCGTTATCGAAAACATCGACGACGAGCACAGCCAGCTCGTTGATCATCTTCACAATTGTGCCAGGAGGGTAGAGAACGCCAACATGGAGCCGCACGAGCCCCGGCAATTACCAGCTGACGTCCGAACTTGCGAAGCAATGCAGAGAGGGGATAATGGAAGGTCTCAAGGAGCGAAGCGCAGCAGTGCTGGCTGAAGCAACAGAGGCCGGGAGGAGCGTTCGCAGTGCCCGCCGAAGTTTGGCTAGTTATAGGAACAAAATGACCGGTCTTTGGCGTGCGGACGGTACAGTTATTGCTTTCCGAAGGGCAATGGAGAATCACATCTACGACTTCTTCTCGGATCTCTTCGATAGCCATGTCTGACTGCCCAGGAGCAATCTGAAGCAAAATGGATATGTCTTTTAATCAGTTCTCCCTTGCAAAGTCGGACACCCATTTCGTCGGTGAAGAATGGTACAGTATCCGGCCGCGACCGGATTAGACCGGAATATCTGAAAAATCTCCCGCCGGTTATTTACTTATTTGTTTATTTATTTACTTGTTATTTATTTATTTATTTATTTATTTATTTACTTATTTATTTCATTTATTGTGCACGCTTAACATCCAGCAACAACAGTATAATTAGAACACAGTTAAGCAACATAACACACACAAATGAGAATTTCTTTCAGCTTGAAATCACTGGAAATCTTCGATACCTAGTAAGGCAAGTAGATCAACTCTTCTTCACTTGGTTTTCAAAGTATGAGTTTTCGACGCCACCTGTAGGTCGGTTGGCAACAGTTGAAGCTATCTAGCCTCCGAAAGAATAGCGGATTGAGAACCTTCAGTCGATGATTTTTGTCCAGTTTAGGACACTATAAAGATATGGAGGTGATGCCTAAATGCCTGAAGGCCTGAATACCCAATATTTGCTCGGCTTTAAATTGAGTTCGCCTCTCATAATCTTGGAGCAGAACACAATATCATCACATACCCTCCTACACAGTAGTGACTTGAGTTTAAAGCGATGAGGTTCACATCGATGCGACAAGATTTTAGTGGAGGTTTGCTGAACTTTTCCAATTTTTGCCATAGTTTCTTGGTGTGAGGGCTCCATATCTGCAAACCGTATTCAAGTATACAAACAACATCATACTTTATAGACTTTTAACAAGATAGAGACGTCATGAATGTTCCCAGTTATCATAAAAAGAGTGATAAAAACTTTTCTCACAATAATGTCTATACCAGTTGGGCTATCGCACAGTATTGTGCGAATTATTCATGGTTTATTTTCCTCAATAGAAATATGTTATGAGGAAATGATCAATTTTGCCTTTTGCTGAGCGTCTGCTTTCTACATATAATTGGTAGATCCGTATGCCGGTCATCGTGTTTATCGTTCCTGTGAACATGCACCACTATTTGGAAGGTCACATAATTAAGCGGTCGAAACGCAGTACTGTTGCTGGCACCGCGTGAGAGAATGAATCGCCTGCTTTGCTATCACAAATCTAGATCGTGTCTTGATCATCCACGTAGATCGCAGTATCAAAAGACATGCACCATTGTTTGGAACGCTAGACGATTTAGCGGTTGATACATCGGCAGCAGATATCAGAACATAAACAAAATATGTTCACTCAATGGTACTGGGCATCAGAAGCCATTACTACAGCATCGTATAGTAAGAGCAAAGTACGATTTTACCCTTCCCCATTTCCTTATGGTTCTTATCACTCCATGTAAGCCGTTATCAGTTTCGACAAGCCGTCATTAAGGTCGCCGTATCCTGTAATACCTCTGAGTGTGAACATTCCACTGTTAGCCGGAAGGGCGAAACGGATTTGGCGACATTAGCCTTTCGACGCTCCTTATCGAATCTTATTAACACTTCTTTATCAGTTTGGATCAACCACCGTTGATGTGCCCGACCCACCCCTCAAAACGCCTATGAGTGTCGGCTGAGTGTCGGCGCTCTAGGATCGACCCGAAAGGCGAAACGGATTTGACGACATGCGCCTTTTGCCGCTCCTTATCGCATCTTATCAGGCAATATCAATTCAAATCACTCACATTTAATGTGCTTGTCCCACCCCTCAGAACACCTATGAGTAAGGGCTCTTTTGGATCGACCCGAAAGGCGGTACGGATTTGACGACATGCGCCTTTTGCCGCTCCTTATCGAATCTTATTAAGCGTTATCAACTCAAGTCACCCACATTTAATGTTCTTGTCCCACCCCTCAAAACACCTATGAGTAAGGGTTCTCTGGGATCGACCCGAAAGGCGGAACGGATTTGACGACATGCGCCTTTAACCGCTCCTTATCGAATCTTATCAAGCGTTATCAATTCAAATCATCCACATTTAATGTGCTTGTCCCACCCCTCAAAACACCTATGAGTAAGGGCTCTCTAGGATCGACTCGAAAGGCGGAACGCATTTGAAAACATGCGCCTTTTGCCGCTCCTTATCGAATCTTATCAAGTGTTATCAATTTAAATCACCCACGCTTAATGTGCCCGTCCCACCCCTCAAAACACCTATGAGTAAGGGCTCTCTAGGATCGACCCGAAAGGCGAAACGGATTTGGCGACATTAGCCTTTCGAGGCTCCTTATCAGCTGCTATCACTTTCGGTCCACCACTGCTGGGATCCCCTCACCATCCCCTATATCATATCCAAAATCCAGGATCCTATCTTTGCTGCGACGCGAGATTCCGTTCAAACAGACACACACACAGACAAACACACACCAACAGACACACTTAGCCGATTATATAAAGTAGGATGGCGCGTAAAGTCGAGATCGCGCTTGATAATAAATCTCAAATCACGCACTTCATGTACCAAATCTAATATTTTGAAGGGTGTATGGTACCGCTCTAGCTTTCTCAAGTTGGGTAATGATGTTTTGTCGAAATTAACCGGTATTACCCAAGTCGCGGCCCATTTCATCATGTTGCAGATAGACTGCGTTGGGGCCTGGTGAATACAGTGGTGATTATCGTCGTTATGAACTCCTTAAATTATAATATCATCGGCATACAGTCCTTATCCCTATGATGGAGTAGGCGTGTCCCATGCAGTTCGATGCGAGCGCTGTTTCGACCGCGTGCGTGCACGAGTCAAGTCGTGTACAAACTTGTCAAGCCGAAAATATTAGGAAGTATGAAATACAGCGATGAAATGAGCTGACCGGCAGATGAGCTCATACACGACTTGACTCGAAAACGCACGCGGTCGAAGCCGCGTTCGCATTGAACTGCATGGGACACGCCTACTCTATCTTCGGGATAAGGACTGTACATCTTGATTTTTATAGAAGGATGGGTATACAGATAAGAAGGCAGGTCATATGTATAAGCTAGGAATAGCAAAGGCGATAGTACACCTCCCTGTGGTACACCACTAGGACACGAGAATTTCTGCGAAAAGTCGTTCCCAACTTCAACGTACATACGCCGGTCTTTTAAGTAGGATCGAATCCAGCTGAGCACATGATATTCAACTCCCAGCTGTCGCAACATGAAAAGCAGTTTCTTGTGAGGAGCTTTATCAAAAGCTTCAGATACATCAAAATAGATAATGTCCACGCCATTTCCCTCGTTGATAGCAAGAGTCCAACCAAGTATACAGTCAGCCATAAGTGGCTTGTGGAGGTCCGGGTAATAAACCCGTGTTTTTCAATGGGGATCAAGTTGTTTCGTTAAATGGAGCAGGATTCCATCACGTATCAGTTTCTCGAGAGCTTTAGCCGGTGGTGCAGTGATACTAAAGGGACGGAACGAAGACACCAACTTTGGTGTCTTCGTTCCGTCCCTTCAGTATCACTGCACCACCGGCTATCACTGCACCTATATTCTTAATAAGTTTTTTACTGCCTGCTTCCACAGTAAGATAAAACCACTACTTACACTTAACAACATCAAAAGCCATAGGGTAGGAGTTTCGATGGATCTCATCAGAGATTATCAGAAGAAATTTGTATTTTGCCCTCTTGACAAAGCCAGCAATAACTATGGTATTATTTGTAAAAAATTTTATGTTACCACCATTATGGAAGAGATGGGTTTTAGATATGATTTCGATAGCAGATCCTTTGTTAATCACCACACAAAAAATACTTATGAACTAATGCCTGATACTAGTAAGTTTACACTTATCAAGAGACATGAACTCCTTTGCACAAATAACAATCTACATTATGACGCAGAAGCGGATCTCCCGGTTATATATGCACTACCCAAGTTACATAAAAATCCGGTTAAATTCCGATTTATCACCGGCGCTTGTAGGAGTAGTGTTAAACCCTTAGCAAAGGAATTCCATGTAATTTTTTCGCATATTAAACGTCATTTTGTAAATTACCTGCGTATAATACAAGACAGAAATAGAACTATGAAAACCTATTGGGCTATTAATAATATCAACATAAGCAGGGAACTTTGCACCGTCAAGCACGATAACATTAAATTATATACAGCAGATTTCACGGATATGTTTACCAATTTGGAACATAAATTAATAATCGATAATACGCAACAATTGTTGCAACTATGTTTCAAGAATTCGGGCAAATCACTGATCGCTACTAATGGATACATAGTTTACTACACTGAAGGTCGTAGTATCAAGGATAACTTTAGATATTATAGTAGTACTGACCTTATTTTTTTGATAGATTACTTATTAAAAAATAGTTTCTGTATTTTTGGAGGTAAAGTATTCAAACAAAATAAGGGCGTTCCTCAAGGTGGTAACTTTAGTCCACTATTAGCAGATCTCACCCTTTCAGTGTTAGAATACAATTTCTCTAAAAATATGAGGTATAATAAGAATAAATTGTTCATTCCATATAGATATATGGATGATTTATTAGTCCTACATAATCAAAATGAAGCAGCCATAGATGAATGTATTAAAGAGGTTTATAAAGATGCTATAGAAGTTAAAAAGACTCACTACTCCGAAACCAGCAGCAATTACTTGGACTTAACTATTGAAATAGATGCTAATAAAGTAAAAACCAGGTTATACAATAAAACGGATGATTTTGACTTCAAAGTCATTAGGTTTCCACATCACGATACTAACATTTCCATGAACACTAAATCATCAGTCATATACACTGAAACCCTCAGGATAGCCAACACCTGCACTGAAATTCATGTATTCTTGGAAAAAATACATGATATGTTCAAAATTCTGGTTTTTAATGGGTATTCTAAAGAATTTATAACATCTAACATTATTAGGCGTATATATAAAAACAAGTTCATCAGTTATAAATATGATATTATAGATGATTTCAATAAAATTAATAAACTAGTAAATACGATTTTAGGTCAGCCTTCTGTTTAAAACTTCTGGTTTCTCAACCCTCCTTATTCCTTGTTCGTTTCTTTCTCTACGTAACACCAGTTACTTCTTGCAATGGTCTTGGCTGCACTGCATGGTGCTGTCCATGGGTAGTTTGAGAATAGGTCGATACAGCGCTCCAATCAATGGGTTGATGCACCAATTTGTGCCTGTTGCCTGACTATCAAACCTAGTGTATTGTGTTTTTGCCTTCTTGGCGGGTTACGCAGCATATAAATTGCTTAAATGTTATCTTTTAGTATTTATCTATTCACGTGCTCACGTTTTGTCTATGCTATTCTACATCTTCTTCTCTTTACATTACATTGCTCCTTTCTATGTAGGATATCATCGCAATGTGGTTATAACCTGTCAAGTCATCTTTATCACACGCATTTGCTTCAGATTGATATTTTAGTGGATGGTGTTATCGTTTTTGGATAGTATCATGGTATTCGATGAATTATATTAATGTTGTGGATTATATTCGATGACAGAGGTATGTCCTTCCTTTGTGATTTACTCTTTCTTCCGTTTTTCAATGTTTTTTTGTGGTATTTGTCCATTTGGTCCTAATTTCTTCCTTTTTTTTCTGTTTTTAATTGCAACCCCCTTTATTAATAGTTATTTGCTTTCATCAACACCTCCCTCACTGATGAGCCTCCGGGTGTTGATGAAAACATAGTGGTTCGTCTGAATTGGAGGCGAAACGAGCCACTTTTTGAGTTCTATACTACAATATTTTTACCCATTTTTATGTGGTTGTTCTTTGGCTCCAGTATCTTACTAAGGAAGGGTTTCAAGTTCCCATGGAACTTTGAAATGAGACCCGGGGGGTTCTATAGAGCTCCGAATGCTGATTATAACTGTGAAAACCGAAATTTCTAAATGGCATTCTGAAGCGAGTTACGAGGGGTCAAAGTTCGCCTGTGACACCTCACTGACGAGGCACTTTGCCATCAGCACGGCCGTTCTAAGCCAGCATCACCACTGTGGGTTACTGGTAGTGTCCAACTCAATCTTGCAGATCTGTACCAGTAAGCCAGTGGTCGATGCTGGCATAGCA
Organism: Trichostrongylus colubriformis; assembly: GCA_963978905.1. NCBI lineage: Eukaryota > Metazoa > Nematoda > Chromadorea > Rhabditida > Trichostrongylidae > Trichostrongylus > Trichostrongylus colubriformis. The sequence continues at coordinate 36,561,796 of OZ022259.1, forward strand.
ACGGCCATGCTGATGGCAAAGTGCCTCGCCAATGAGGTGAAGCACTTCAAGTATTTTAATACTCTATATACTTCTTCAGGGGATACAGCATACTGACTGAGGGCATTCAGGTGTTTAGGATTCCAGGGATTTCATCACAACAAATGTCACTTTTTGGTGTGAAAACAGATGAGAAGAACTTAGCAAGGGCTTCCGCTTTCTGACCATTAGTTATAAACTGGTTACCCTTCTAATCATAAGGTAAGGGTATACTTGCGTGTGGCCTAATCTTATACTTGATCATCGCAAAAAATGCTCTCTTGTAATAACTGGTAATCGTTCGCCTTTCTTTGTACGCCAAAAATCTTCCTAAAGTGGTTATCGAGCTTACGGCATACTTTTTTATACTGAAGAGCCAGTAAAAGGTTACATTGTGACGCACAAAGTCTAGATTTTTGAGCAAATAAATTTCTAATATGTTTCGGGTACCGCATTAGGTTGGTCTATGGAGGTGAAAGGAAAACACTTAGCTAGAACTGATTAGATAACACGGCAAAATCTCTTGCACATGTCATAGATTGAAAGGTATCCCTCGAAAATGCTCCACCAATCAATGGAATAGAAGTACTGCGCTAGCGTAGAGTAATCGGCCTTTGCGAAGTTTGGTAACGGGAGCTTGTTGACTTCACGAGAGGAAATAAGAACCTCAAAAGCGACTATGCTATTGTCCGAAGCTGCAAGTGGTGGAAGTACCCCTACGTTCTTACGTGGGAGGTCTTTCAGGTCATGACGCGCTTTTGGAAACGGTTTTCCCATTATATGGGGTTACCTACATGAAACGTATAACTGACTTCCATTTTTACTGCGCGGCCCTACAAGTGCCAAAAAGGGAGTAAAGAGAATTTTCTTCAGAAAGGCGATTCTAACCCACTCATACATAGTAAGGCATCCTGTTTGTAGCTTTGATCATGTACGGATCCAATGATGTTCTTCTATTTCACATCCAAAACAGAGTCAGTACGGAAATAAAATAAAATTTTCTCTTCTTCATGTACTAAATGTGCGTAGCAGTTTCATAACGGTTCCCCGATGTGTAGCTGATGCGGCGAGCGGATGGCCTACTGGATACGAAGATGGACTCTCAAACGAACTAAGTGCATGGGTTGGTGATTTTAATCTCGGCATTGTCAAGGTTTTGCATGTTTTTTTGCCTTCACTTTTTCATCTTCAATATGTTGACAGCATGCCAAATTGACTCTATTTACGAATTGTCAATCAATTCGGTGATGTGACCTTTTCGGACACGAAAGGGCCTGTAGCGCTCGAAATTGGCGATTTCACACAACATGAGTGCCATAGTGTTCAGGGGGTCAACTACCCCTGGGGACACATTTCCAGCCAATTCCAAATTTTGACCCCAACCTCAAGAAAGACGTTTGGTTATGGGTACATGGTGCCCTTCCTAGTTGTAAATGGTTGCAGTGTGTTTGTGTTTGTGCATTTTCGAAACTTCATTCAACAAACAAAATCGATGAAAATCAATGGAATACGCACAGCATGGCTGCCTATCGCTATAACTTCATCTACCAAGCATTGAACAAAAGAAATAGTGAGAACTTCCTAACAACTGATATCGCCATCTCCCTCGTTGAACGTGAAGTCGCAGGCAGACCATTGCCCAGCTCAAATTTTCGATCTTTGTTCAAAACTTCGATTGGGCTGAAACTTACCCCTGGAGGTAGTTCGACCTCCTAAACACGGATACCAAATCCCTTTCGCGCAAAACGACTCGCTCGTGCGCTATGAGCGCTGAAAGGCCAAAAAATTGGCCTCTTGAACTTGCTGAAAACAAGCAATAGAGGGTGGTCCGAAATTCTAAATGTGATTACTGCACCTAATCTTCATATTTGAATGTTTACGAGCCCAAAAACTTAAAATCTAAATTTTGCAAAAATCTGTCCTCGATGGGGATCGAGCCATCAACCCGGTTTTGGCAATCTTAGCCGCGCAGCAAAAATGGACATCAGTTATATGATTCTCATACGTACCCCCATACATGCAGAAAACAGCTTTCAAAAAGCGCGTCATGAGTTGGAAGACCTTCCTCTTTAATGATAGGAACGTTTGATAGAGTTAAGTCGCAAGATAAGATAGAGTAGCATCACCTCGTGTAGGCATTGTAACATGTTGAACAAAACCACAGCCCCCCCTAGAAACCTAGATGAATACAAAATTTCTTGCTCTGCCTATTTTCAATTTTGAGGTCACCAAGTACAATCATTTTATTACTGAAGGAACAGTGATCTAACGGTGAATCTGTAAGACTGTTTTCTTCATCAGAAGACGAGTTAGGCGGCCTACAAACTAAAACATCCTAAGCAAAGCATTGGAATCACTACAGAAACCGTCTAGACAGAACAGTTCGGAGTTGAGGCAAGAAGTGGTGGCCACCTGAGCTAATGTGAACAAGTTCTTACCTACACTGCAAACGCCTCCGCCTTTGCGAGCACTGCGATCAAAAGGAAAAATATTGTAGGGGCGACCTCGAAGTTCAGAACTAGAAAGTTCAATGACAGCCATGTCTCAGAATTGAAAGCAAAATCCGGTTTGCAGGCGTCAAGAAAGAATTGAAGGTGATGTATTTTGTTGCTTCGACTTCTCGAATTGAAAGAAAACATCGCATTCCTAGAAGTTAACCGTGGCGGTTCAGGCGTTTCCCGAGCCCCCCCCCCCCTCTTGGGGAGTTCATCGAGACGACTCAACTCACCTCGGTACAGCACCCAAACGCGGCCATTCGACTGCTTGTTACGAGCCCTGCACTCTTGCCTCAACTCGAACTCACGCTTTCGCTCTGCAGTTGCTTAACTTTTGCGAATATAAAATTGGGTATACCCGCCACACGCAAACGATAGCTATTTGCGAGGGCAGTGGCCCAGTGACTCCAAGAGAGCTCGCATGGCCAAGAGGGGGTGTTCGTCTCCGGGCTTCCCCCGCGGTACACCTCCACCGGCCGACACTTTACTCCCAAGCAATCCGAGATATCACTGACTTTGCCCTTGAGTTCCCGCTGTCTAGTAGAGGGGCCACTTCTTCCACCACAGTTACGCGTTTGTTATTGTGTGACACACTAGCGCACGATTCAATCGAACAAATTCCGCTACATAAATTACACGCTCCACTTACTGATTCCAGGAAAGAAGCTATGCCATGCGACGGCTTCATCCCTGAGGCTTCTGGGTGTAAACTGATATGTGTACGCGCAATTCAGAAAGATGGTTCATCGTTGTGAGCAGTTTTGTACAGCAGAGCGAAAACAAAAAAACACCAATATCGAAGATACATCGAAATCGATTGATATAATCACGTAATAGCGCCCACCACGGGCAAACAACGAAAACCGAGAAACTGCGTGTTTTCTGACTGTCAAATTGTTTCGCGAGCGATCGAGTAGTTCCTTGTAGAAGGCGATCCTCAAAGAAGTAGCGCTTATGGATTGAGAGAAAATGAATTATGAAACGGAGGAAAATCGAAAAACGCATTCATGGAATGAGTCATAGACACGACGAGCGAGGGTACATCGGTCTGGAGAATTGATCATAGAATTGAAATAATTGAGACATAAAGCCAACGTAAGGGATAATGCCATTGAGAACATATTGGGTTACACCATCATCACGATATAACCCAAAAACCGGAAATGAAACTGCTATCACTGACGCACAACGGCTGCAATGGGAATAGACATGAAGACATGACCGATTATAACATCGAATGCAGTGGTAGTACTTTTTGCTAGAACACAATCTAAGAGCGAGCACCGATTTCATAGATGTGAGTTGCAAAATGACAGACGCGCCGCGTGTACACCGCTCACACCACACAAACTACGGCCTGCAATCGATATCGTTCCGTAGTCAACACATCGTATCCAAGGCTTGCACAAGGAAAAAAGCTTGACTCGTTTTTTCTACCTGACTGTATTGGATCTACCATTATTACGCATCAAATCGTTGACGTATTTCAGTGTGTTCTTACAGTGCCGAAAGATAATGAAAGCTTCAGAGGATTTTTTTTTGGAAAGATGGGATCAATTTTCGAATTCGACGATATAGAATTTGTTCGTTATCCACAAACCTTCGATAAAATATAAAATTAAATCCGAATATTGATCGCGGTGGTAGATCATCGCCTATAAACATGAACTAAGTCTATGTACAGAGTAGTATAGGAAAAAGCGAAAGTGCGTTGGGGTATGGAGAAACTGGAGTCGAACGAAAAAAAAACAAATGGGTGAAAGACAAACGGGAAATCGAACTTATCAAAACAGAAAGTCGATAATTCAATAAAAGCCTGAAGAAACATTAAACTGGTTCAATGGTATCAATAGAGCAGAAAGCCAGCAGGAAGTTGCATTTCAAAAACACACACATAATGGCACATAGAAGCATCAAAAGGATTGATAGCCATATTGATAGAAGTGCGACCGCACCGCTATCGACCGGATCAGTCGATCAAATCGACTTTCGTTTTTTACCGTCCTCCCATTGATTGTCTTTCACCATATGAGCAAGTTCAATGATAAACTTCCCTTCCTTGTACTTTTGACTCGATTCAAAAGCATGTTCCTGAAACGCATGGCAATAGATAAATCGAAATCAGGTGACTGAGATTCAATCTCAACGCTACAATAAGTTCAGTGCAAAATATTGTAAAAAACCGGAAATGTATTTTTAGCGAAACACCACAAAACTCCGATAACGCTTCATTGAAACACCATTAGCGGCGATTTCAGCCGATGGTGAATTGTGGACGTAGAGGTGCAAAAAGGCGCAAAAGGAACAGCCAAAAGTTCGAGAATCAGGAGTTCACTACCTATCGAGGACGTGCTTTCACGTTTTCTGCATCGCTAACGGGGTGATGCAGACGGCGAGGTAAAGCCGATGTTGCCTGCCTCTCCGCAGCTGTTCCACCATGACACGATGTGGACTCTAATCAGAGCATTTCAACGCGTGCTCGCCATAGTTAATCGGGAATGCGTCAGGGGTGTGTAGTTCGAACGCCAAATGCATTGCTGTCCTAGCTGTGAATGAGGCCAAATCACAATGGGATCACCAGGAAAGTTATCGCGTGCGTCAGCCCAAGTCGAAGGCGTTCATTTATGCAAATCGAGTACCTAATTCATATCAAGCAAGATGAGCGGTGGCGCAGTGAACTAGAAGGGCAGTCACGAAGGCATTTCAGATCATCCTTTTGAATTCTCTAGCTCATTCATGAGAAATATGTTTCTCCAGTTCTAGTTTCCTTTTTGTGCCTTGACGGGGTCTTTGAAATCACTTTCCGCGTTACCTTTATGGCTTTATGAGTTGAATCATGGGATAAGGGGTGCTAAAGAACACATCGAGAAACTAAAATTCGAAAGAAGCCCCCGAAAATGGCAAAAATGAGGCCTCCTGACATCTGGCCTTGTACGAGATGACGGCGTGAAAACGAGCCTTATAATCACTTCCCGTTGGATGTTATCATGAGAAACCCTGAGATATCACCTGTTTGCCCATGTGGAGGTTTCCTTCGCTACTGGAATTTCTTCTTCATCTTATCTTATCGCATCTTATCGCATGAATCACAGGCCCACGTAAATGGCACGTTGGAAAAAGCTTCGTGTATTGTCAGGTGTGGTCGCAGTTGATACGGGGTCGCAGTTGCTTCCCGCGGGCTTAGCGCTACCAGACGGCCTTGTGGCTTCGCTCAAAGGATACAGCTTCGACAGTTATCCGGGGGTCTATCGGCTGCGGCAGGGTAAATAGCTGGTGCGATTATCGCGGGAAGTGCCCTTGAAGATGATCTTTATCTAGCGGAGCAGGCATAAAATTAGAATTGTGAGGAAGTTAGCAATGCATTCAATTCTCTGTTCAAATACATGCCGCGAGCTTACTTTTTTAGCGGATGCGCCATGAATTGGAATCCAATCATGGACTCATCGCCTATTATACCGTCAAGAGTTACATATGTGGGTGTCTAGGAGTGGGATTATGCTAACTAAATGAACGCTGAGGATGTCCCAAGAAACGGTGGTGGCGCTATACGCTCCGCGAAGAAAGTTTCGTCCGCTCGAAATTTTTGTTTCACTGCCTTACTTCCGGTATCATTTAGCACCTCTACTTTCACATTCAATCAAAAAAAAAACCCTTTTCGTGATGCCACATTTCACAAAGGATTGAGGAAGGCGAATCGGACTGCAATGTTTGTTTTTCACAGTGATCTTATTTCGAATGTGCACTTTTGTTCGTTCATCAGCTTAAGGAGGAACTTGATGGAACTCAGCATGTGTATCCACAATGATACTATTTTCGGCAACGGTCTGCTATTACTTGATCACCAGCACGAACACTTCAATTTATTCAATTGGCCAAGGCAATCTATTCCATTGCTTTCGAACGGGAAGCCTTCTATTCATCAAAGCTTAGTGCAAAGAAATGTTGTAAGGAAAACAAAAAGCGAAATATCAAAACGCATGTTAACCGTCTATCACCCCCTTTGGAATGCACCACACTCGACTTTCTTTCAGAATTTGGCTAGAGAAGGCTAAGGAACGTTTAACTTGCAATCGCTGGCAGAATGCTTGACCAATTCAAGGCAGCATTAGGGGAAATTCGGACGAAAAGTGGAGGAAGTAGTGAATCTGGAAGTCGAGATGCTAGTAACACGACAGTGGAGAAAAAACGGATGGAAATGGCTAAAAACCGGAGAAATAGGACCCCCTTCTCTCGTTGTTCCTCAACGAGGGAGACCTTCCCGTCAAGAAGCGCATACTGCGAACGAAATTTGCAGTGACATGTTGCCAATTAAACACGAGGGAGTGTTTGGAAATACGACAACATCTTTCTTGATAAGTGTCCGATTCTTGCTGCCAACACCAAGATATTAATTAACTTTATTCGGTTAACGTTTCGGCCTTGTCGCCTTCGTCAGAGCCTGGAAAGTCAAAGATAATTGCGATATACCCCCCAATACCATTTCAGACTTACAGGATAGTTCCACGTAGACCAGAAGCATTAGGATAGGAGTCGCAAATCACAATTACAGACGAACTCACCTTAAAGCACAGCTGGCCGTCGTTGAGACCACCGTTATTCTGATTCAGTGGGTGGCTTAGATGACCCGACCCAACGGCACGAAGCTGATGGCGTCAGCCCACACAAGGTGAGAAACGGAGCAAGTTCGTATGTTATGGCTAGGCATTCCTCTTTCCTATTCATTTCAGGACTTTGGGCGCTAATCCAAAACGCTTCTAAAGTTTTGCGCGCTGGGGTCCGCGATTCCCGCGACAGAATCCTCACAGCCACTTCGAACTCCACGTCTTCATGATACTGTAGCCGGTGAGCACCCAGGGGGTCTCAGGCTTGGATCTTCTTAAACCATCGAGGTGCTCCTTCACCCTGCTCCAGGGTGAAGGAGCACCTCGATGGTTTAAGTCCTAAAATGAATAGGAAAGAGGAATGCCTAGCCATAGCATACAAACTTACTCCGTTTCTCACCTGGTGTGGGCTGAAAACGCCATCGGCTTCGTGCCGTTGGGTCGGGTCATCTAAGCCACACACTGAATCAGAATAACGGTGGTCTCAACGACGGCCAGCTGTGCTTTAAGGTGAGTTCGTCTGTAATTGTGATTTGCGACTCCTATCCTAATGCTTCTGGTCTACGTGGAACTATTCTGTAAGTCTGAAATGGTAGTGGGGGGTATATCGCAATTATCTTTGACTTTCCAGGCTCTGACGAAGGCGACAAGGCCGAAAAGTTAGCCGAATAAAGTTAATTAATATCTTGGTGTTGGCTGCAAGAATCGGGCACTTATCAAGAAAATACCATGCCAAGATTTATGGAAAGTCGAACTTGGACACAACATCTTTCTTCTGGAGTGAGCTAGAGGCTAAAGCTGCGAAAGCGTGCTGCAATACTTTCAATCTCACCGCATATCCTCGGCCGCTCTCATCGTAGCCTACCAGGAATCACGTCGTCTGGAGGCGGAGTCGATCATCCAGAGGTGGCAGCTCTTATCCGTTGCGCCATTTCCACAGCTCGGAGGCGCACTTTTCACCGAGATTTCACTACAGATAGCCTTCTTAGGCTCCACGTAAGTAACTTCTTTCAGGGATTTCTCAATAACCACATTACCCATAATGCTGTCTTCAAGCGACATGGCGTGAAAGATCTCACCAAAATGTCATATACGGAGAGTGAAACGACTATTATCCCTTCTGAGCCACCTCCGGCAATTACGCTGCGTCCATACTCCACCATACCATTGCGATCACCGCGACGCACCCGCGACGCACGACGGTACGATCAATGGTTTTAGTACTGCCGGCATCAACAGCAATTCAACATATCGACATACGCTTTTACAGTGCCCTCGCTGGAACACAATTACTGACCGCTCACCTCAGATGGGTATTGCCGAACCCAGTTTTCAACGGATGTGTGCAGATATGACGGAAAATCGCGTGGCCGCCCGCGGCGGGTGCGAGTGCCAGTGGCGGGGCATGGCAGCCTTCAAGCAAGGCAGTGTGGCATGGGTGGAAGAGCAGAGGTGACGCTGCCACGCTCTGCCGGGCTCCCAAGAGCAATCGATTCGCAAGCCGTACTAGTGGCGCCGCGAGTGAAAGGCCGCGAAGCGAATCTCCGTCATATCTGCACACACCCGTTTTCGACAGATTTCTAAGACAACGATGAGCCTTCAAACAAATCACTTGCAGTATTACCAGGTTATGGCCCATTGTCCTAGAAACAGCAGAAGCGCCGAGAAAAAAAGCGACCTTACGAGCTCAAAAAAAAAAAACTCCTTCGACTGTTATACGACGTTCTGAGGTCACTGCAAATTGCAGTGGTAAATTATAATAAACAAGCCTTCCCGAATCTGATCCCATTCCAGTCGATGTCAGTCTTTTCGAGGGTGCAGATCGGCTACGTCAGGGGGCGATCATTTTCAATAAAATCTTAAAAGGCAACACTTCATTCTTAGAACCTGATAACAGGTTTTCTGATGAAATTAAGGTGAATTATTGCGTTCATACGCAACTGAATGGGGTTTTTGGCGATGACATGTACCACCACGTCAGTTTATTTGCATTATGGGAAATAGCCAAAATCGCAGATGCGCCCATTCGCCAATTCTCTCAAATCACGGATGCGCCAAAGCTCTCCTTTTCCAGTCAATATCCTTGACACGGAAGCCCCAGTTCTTCCGCTCAGCAAGTTTCTAACGTGGCGCAAAATAGACATTATTTTTGTAGATCTCTACCACGTGGATTCATTGTTCTCACCCAGTAACAATCGATGGAAAGAGCAATTTTTCCCAAAATGTCTGTAGTTTTACTCATTCTGTACTCGATTTGAAATCCGCGCGTGAACCGTTTCCGTACTTCTGTTCTCGCCTGTGCCATCTCGATTCGCACACCCATGAGCAACTTAATCCATTGGCTCTGGTCCACTCCGAAGCTCAGATGATTTGTTACACTGTCAATTACATGTGGTGCTACCATGGTCATGTTCTACGACTTTCAGATGTTAATACTTCTAAGTCACAGTGGAGAGCCCTCAAATCCGACAGACTTAGAAAGCTTTGTTATCCAAATCCGGCTATTTCCATACCACTACTAGTCAGCTGACGAGAACTTTGAGCGTGCCCTCTAATGCATTAGGCGGTTCAGGGGCACATGTGATGTGCTTTAGTGGTTACGGAAACACTGCACTTATGTTTATCATGCCGTTTAACACGAGGCCTCAGCATTTTCTATCCAGTTTTCTAATCCCAAGTAGTTCACATGAGCGGACGTTATATGTTGCCGTATCGACAGAATGTGAAGGATAAACAGTCAGCAGACGGGCATAATGCCGGCAACAATCCACCTCTTGACGGCGTGCTGTGAATGCACAAGGACCCTCGTGCCTGCCTGAGCACGGGATTCCTACGAAAAACATGACTCGTATTTTTAGGAACACACTATTCATGGATGAAGCCATGAATGAAGGGGGGGATCATCGGCTAAGTGGGCGTCTAACGATGTTTGGCTGGGCTTGGCGCCATTCACGTACCCGAGTCTTGAACTACGTATGCAAAAGGAAGTTCTGGACTGCAAGAGTAGTCGGTGAGGGCTGTGATGAAGTCAGCCTCAAGAAACCTTGTTCAGCGGTTCATTTCCAAGGAAATCCGGTTCAGCGGTTGTTACAGTTAACGTTCAAACAAGCTGAAAAATCTTTCGATTAAAATTCTTTCTAGGTGCACGTGTTACAATGTAGCTCCACCGTCCTGCTGAGATTGGAACATATTGAATGTCCTACTGACCCATGCATTCCCAATTGAACTTCTTTGGTTTTGAGGCGAGTTAAAAACTCTCCGTTAGGAATGAGCAACGAATGACATCCGTGTGGGACGATGATAACAAACGAGATTTTTAAACGCACTTGCACTAATCTTTACTGCAATGTCTCAACCCACTTCCAAGGCGTCTATACCTTTGTACGCAAGCGCAAAAGGAGCCGATACGGAGTCGCAAACGCAACACGCGCCGCATTTTGGCACCTAATTGACGTGGTGCGACGTCGCATGGCTCCTTCTGCACCGCACTAGTCGATTTTTGCGTCCCGTAATATAGTTGAGGTTCATTCATAAAAATGTAAAAAGCACTTCATTTCATGAGACTGAAAATGCTCATTAGGAAGGCACGAAACGGTTTCTCAGGTGTCCGGAAGAGATAACTCTTCATTCTTCTTATCACCCTTCACTGGGTGTGTAGCGTTAGGATCGTGGATCGCCGCGCGTGCCAAGTTTCGCGTGACTTCAAGACTGCGTGATACGGTATTCGCGACGCAGCTCTGCTCCTCATACGTTGTGTCGCCCTTTCTTCAAAAGTGGGTGAATGAAAACCTCACACAGATGAGACCTAACAGTACAACTCAATTAGCGAAATCGACTAGAAGAGAAACGGCGGATTGCACGAAGCAGCAGTGAAGGCAAAAAATTGCGCCCCAATGTGAAGCCGCGTCACGGGTACCGTACCACGCCGATCAAAGTCGTCCAGAATTTGCCGTGCGCGGCAACCCTAACCCTCATCCCCTTCACTGAATCTCCTTTCTAATGAACCATAAGTGAGCACTGAAACAGCATTTCACATCAACATCTAAACTACGCCAGTACCGGATGGAGCTTTTTCATTCTACATACTGATTAAATTGGAGTTTTTATCACAGATACTGATTAAATTGGAGATGAAACGCAGCTCGATATAGCTTGGTGGTTCCGAAAATAATGTGATCTATTTGGTAGGCGACTGTTCGCGTGAAAATGAAGCAACGTGCCAAGCTTCAAAGCCACACGCACATTCTGTGAATGGAATCCACGTTCTGTGAAAGGAATTGTCCACGGAGAAATGAGTTTTTGTGCTATCATACATTTATGTATTTCCCAATGTGGGACGCATGCAAAGTTTCACGCGAAAAAAATGTGACTCCGGCAAAGATACAGCACCACAAAGTCACGGCCGTTTGGGTGACCGTTTCGTTGTGATCGTTTCCAACCGCAACGGATGACGGGACGGGGCTTTTACTCGGAGGCTCCGCCCACCCGGCCGAGAATTTGGGCAGCTGTATCTTAGCCGAATTCTCACTTTCTCGCGTGAAACTTTGCATGCGGCCCTTACTTGGCAAATATTAGGTTGTAAGGAAAGTTTTGGCCGGTTTTTGAAATTCCAACTTCGAGAGATCATAACTCGGCTCAGAGTGCATCTTTTCTCACAGAATGAGCACCATTAGATTCGCTACACTCTTGGCAACACTGTGCATACCTACATATCTCAATTTGATGAAGGGCTGATAATTTATATTGCGCGAAATGAAAAAAAGTCGACTCCAAATCGCCACTCTTTTTAAACACACTGCTACTGAAGGAGCTGGGCAGATGTTTCGGGAAGTGGGGCATAGTTAGCGCTAGATCTGATGAACATGTTAGACAAGTAAGGGCCTTACCCTGCAACTGCTTCAATTAGTGGAAGAGGATTTGTAAAAAATGCGCTTGCGCATGACTGCCGTGAGGCGTCCCACGGCACCCATTTTTTTTTGGATTTTTCCAAATTAAGGCCACTTGAGGTGGTCAACTAAGGTTGCTTGTTGAGGACCAATACTTGTAGATATCTCCTGCAAATATGGACGCTCATCGCCTTCTGCCGTTTTAGTTAAAGCGATTTGATCAATTGAAAATCCAAGCAGCTCGTTCTCATTCCTGCACTTCTGAAACCAGAGACAATGTGTTCCATCCAGTGATTCACCCCCTCCTCTTGCAGTATTCACATTTGTGGTCACCTTCGCTGGGACTCGGCTAAATAAGAACTCTCGAAGTGAAGTCATCTTAAAAGTGCCATTTTCGTAGCACTTTAAAATTTCCCTAATAATTCGAAACTTGTGGCATTCCAAATAAAACCATATATTCTGAAAGAGCAACTTTTTGTCTATCTAACGAGCACAATATGTCAGCTGATTCATGTTGACACGCTCTGATATTTAAATTTATCTTGTGAACGCGAAAAAGCGGCCAGAACTTTCCTTACAACCTAATACAACATAAATATATGGGTGACAGAAAAACTCATTTTTTCGTGAACGATCCCTTTGAATTTCATGTCCAGGTTCCATAAAAAAATCAAGGGCGGGCATGAGACAGAGGAAGCATGATTTCTCAAATTCTTGTTTCAGAAGCATAGCGGCGAAAGGCTAAGACGACAGAGTGGCTGAAACTGCTTCACAAATACCGGGTTAAGGACGGGTCGTCTCAGACAGAGCTTTTTCTCGTACCCACGACTTCTAACCACCGTTCTATCAACTACACCAACGAGACCCCGCATCCTTTTTCCCAGATTAAGCCGATTCGAAAAGAAATATCGGTCATGGAAGAGACCTTTTTCATATTGTGCATCTCACAGTGTATTGTACATCTCACTTGGTTGTAACGGTCCCTATCCAATCAAAATTGAAGTTTCGAACGTCTTCAACGCAAAACATGCCAGCGCGCGACATTATCATTGTCTCTATGTTCAAAAGGGACAAGGTGAAAGGGAAGTGACACAATGAAGAAGAGATGTGCTACGAATAACTACCCAAACTCACTCGTGAATCAGTTTCCTGAATTCATGCATTACCATGAAGTGAATATAACATGTTCTAGATCCTGACAACACATTTTTTATAGAGTGGTAGCTTCCTTCCCTTCCGATGAATATTTGACTTTGTGCCGTATCTTATCTTAGCGCAAAGATCGGAACTTATCTTATAGCATGGTTGACACCGCTACCACCGATAGCACTAAAGGGCGGTACCTATCTAAAATGGGAGGGCGGTACTTAGCTGAAACGGATGAGCGCTAGATGATTCACAACTACTGTGAGACCTTACGACACAACCTTACACGACAGGCCATAGCTGCAGGTCACGCAATCTGCTCATCTGCTCATGGGGCGGACTTGTACACTCGAATTTTTCAGAGACTTTCCCTGAATATGAGAAAAATTGAATAAAATTTGATTTCATGTTAATAATGGGTGAAGACGATGATCTGCCCCGCCACAAAAGCTTAGCTTGAAAGACATTTCTCGAGACGACTATTTTCCGAGACTCCTAAAGGCGAGAAAAATTGATGGGATTTCATTTCATGTTAATATTGGGTGAACACAATAATCTGCCCAGCCACAAAAGCTTAGCTTGGAAGACATTTCTCGAGACGACTATTCCATTCATGCTTCTTGTGGTTTCGTTTTTTCGAAGCTATACAATCAAATTCATTTCACATTTCAGCTCAAGCTGCTGAAGTAGCACTGAAATATGGCACGGAAAAAGCAACGAGTATCCGCCTACAGTAGTCGTTTCCTATTCACTTTTCATTTATTCCCGTTTTTCAGCGTTGCCTCATTAGTGTTTTCTGCCAGCGCTTCAATCGATGTTTCCTTTTCATTCCCTCTCACCACACGAAGAACATTCAGAGAACTTTGCGATTGAGAGGGTCTGAGCAAACATATCCATCCCTCATCGTCTTTTTACAGGACAGGACACTGACAGCTTTTTACAGCACGAGCTATCGACGGAATCGTGATGGAACCAGTTCCTCTTACTGTTACTGTAAATACGCCGAAAACGGAGGTTTTCACTTCGATGATTCTTCAGCAGCAAGGTGTCGCCGTAGCGAGTCTCTCACAGTACCGGTCCCGTTCCCTTGTCACCTCATCCCTCCAGCTGCCTTCTTTTCCACCGAGGGATATCGACTAGTCACACAGCAAGGCGCAGCTAATTCGAGCCTCGAGTCTCTGTGGCCATGAGGCGTTGATGAGGGGAACGCGAACGGTGACCGACTAATCAAGGACTCTCCGGGCAAATGCAATTTATTTCGAAAGGAAATGACAAAACCGTTAATTAACTAGAAAGCCTGCAGCCTGCATTTGCAGAAAGAGGTTGACGTCGCCCACCAACATCTATTTAAAGATGCTTTTTGATATCTTTATGAAATCGCACATTTCAAACGTTCCCTTGTAGCTGTTCAATTTCAAATATATAACCACAAAAATAACAAAAGAATTATTATTACAGCTGGAATCGATCGAGGATTAGGAGAAAGACTCACATATTTCCAGCCGAGGGTCGTTTTACAACATTGGCAATAGATATCAGCAACGGCGTGCAGTCCCGTGAGTAGTACCCGCTCCTCAGCCGGACCAGTACCAATATTTACACTTCACAAAGAGGAAAAATTAGATTTCGTATGTAAAGCGCAAAATTAGAAAAAGAAGATGAAAGATAATAATGATTTATAAATCATTTTGCCTTAATTTTCTTGCAAAAGTGGGAATCGGTCTCTACCTTGTCTCTGAAGAACTGCCTTTCATTTTTTGAAGTTGTACTCAGGCTTTCCCAGAAAAAGCTTTGTGCGCATTCACCATTGAAAATGGGATAATCTCAAAACTGTATCACGGACGACAGATCCCTGACAGTCTTATCAAAGGACTAAAATTTCGATGAAACATCAAACGAATCCCGAATGCTAGCTATGAAAATGGACTTTCGAATGAGTAATGCGAATGTTTTACATATTAATAAGAACAGTTACAAAATAGAAAAGACTGAAATTTGTTTAAAAACTCACACTGAATTGAATAGATACGCCTTGCCTTGACTGCCTTGGAATGACTGAAAAATCAATAATTGGAGGCATGATGATTGCTACTGTTAATTGTAAAAGCACTGATTGAAAACCGCGTCACTCACTTTTGATATAAGATCATTGTGACTGGCTAAATTCGCTCGGCAATGCACACAACTATAGCATCGATCGCCCTCAGGCAAATAGTGCTGAAAGATGTGGGTTTAAAATTTTGCTGGCTCCGCAGTTCTGCACTCAAACCCATTTGCAGGAAGGCTGTCTTCATACTCTGCGACGCCGTCGCCGACGAGTAGGCGACCCCTACTGGAATTCGCTCTACTTACAAATTATAACCGAGCGATTCTATTCTTCCTTTCTCCTTTTTCTTGTTCTTTTTTTGCAAATTCCTCAGAGGCATCAGGTGTAAGGAGAAAGTGAGAACTGGGAATACTTGTTCTCTGAAAACAAACATTCACAACATTGACAACATTTCAGAAAAGTGCATGGAAAAGCGAGGATTGGGGTTTTATCAGGACTCCGCAAAGCTGCTAGTCGTTCTGCAGTTCATCAGACGGTCGAGCTGCCGGCGAAGCCTTGCGGGAGGCTGATTCAGCATCTCGCCCGTCTGCAGTCTACCCCACGCTAGAGACGCAGAGAAGCGCGATGGAGAGCGGGAGTTTTCGTATTCTTATTTCTCGGGTTTTCGTCGTATTATTTCGTTCTTTCTCTACTGTTACACTGTTGAGCACCCCTTTTTTCTTATTCTACAATCTGCCAAATCCGGTGTCTAAAAGTGACAGTACTTCAAGATCTGCGATCTTTTCTTACGATCATTTTCTATTTTCACCGCTGTGACATTTTGACTCGATACTATTAAATAGATAAAAGAGAAATCCGATCGGGTCACAAGTCAAAAATACAGCGCGTCGCAAAGCATGAAAATCTCCTTACGACTTATTCATAACTGAATGCTCAACATTGTAAGCTGTGTATCTGCCACATGTCATACCGTATTCTATTATGTTCTTGGTCAACACCTTAAATCCAACTTTACATTAAGCGAAGCTTAATGACAGTAAATGAACGCATGACACAGCCCAAAAATTAAATAGTAACGCAGTGTAAAAACAGATGATCTTTACAAAAGAATGGCAGAGAGTTCGGTTGCGATATCTGACATCTGGTAGGGCGTGCTGTGCGCATGTGTACAACAATTTGATTCTTACACTGACTACGAAGTGTCTGCCAATGATTACGGTATCCCACCGTAACGGATGCAGAACATAATCCCATGCGGGTTTCTACATTCATTCAATACTTTGCAATACAATATAAATGTGATGCAATATAAAGCACAAACTCCTTTACAACAGAGTATACTCGAATATTATTGTTTAGCTACTTCGATATAGCTGATACTTCAGTTAAATAAAGAAGAAGGAAAAATGAAATCTACGGAGAAATGATCAATAAAATTAAGAACCAGCCGGTTCCTATCAATCATTCTCACGTACGAACCAAGACATTTAATTTTCGTTCGAATTTTTTAAAGATATGAAAAACGCATTATTTTTTATTTATTCATTCAGTTCTTTTCAGCACGGAACTGCATGGAGCTTCGAATCAGTTAATTATATCTATTGCGTTGAGGAATAACCCCGTTTTTCACATTGTTCCCTTCATCTTTCGACAAAGCTTATATATGATTCGATAGAGCTCTTTCTGCCATACGAAACGCTACTATCTGTTTTTTTTTTTGATTGCCTAATATTTATGAGGTTTGGAGATGAAGTAAGCTGACGGCCTTCGCGCACCTCATCTTCCTCGCCTACCATCGAGATCAAAAAATGTATGTGTATATGTTTTCAATTTTCGAAGTAGCCAAAGGAATCGAAAAACAGATAGTAGCATTCTTCAGAGCAAAAAAAGCTCTATCGAAAACATATATAAGATTTGCCGAAAGAAGAAGGGAACAATGTGAAAAACGGGGTTAAAAAGAGCGCGCGAACTTATTCCTCAACCCAACAGAATGAGCCACTCAATCTATTTCATGAAAACGTAGTCGTATTTGAATGCGAATTAAGCCTCTAGAATGATTCACGAGGGCCAAACGAAATGAACAGATAGTGTTTTATCCCCTGGACGAGCCTGTCACCAATTCACCGATTCAAAGGGAGTAAAGGCTTCGTTGGCCAGGACGGTCCTGATCCAGGATTCCATCACTGGACCATGCTAGTAAAGGCAGCGCCACTCATCTCTACACAAGCCCTTTTTAGCCCATACAATAGGTTTAACAGTTTTTGTTTCAATCGGTATAATGTTCAGTCCCACCAACTGCTCATTGTCAGTAGAAAATAACAGCTGCCAGAGTCTTGGATTAGCTGGGGGCCAAATCTCGAAGGACCAATGAGTGACAAGTCACGTTTTGAACACAGCGCCACTTCCGCCCAGCCCGGCCAGTAGGCTGAACTTTCGCCACGGCGAGCAAGCTCGATGGAGTTTTCGATTGTTTTGTTTTCAATCACAACTGAATTTCAGCCAAATGCTTTTTCTAGATTTTTCCGTGATTTTCAGCAAATTCTTATAATACTCCTGTTAATATCCTCAATAACAATTACTAATTACAGTACGCATTTCGTCCCCATAGACATCGTCCCTGACGAAAAGCATCAAGCCCTCTGATCAGCAATGCGTGCGAATGGGCAAAAACTTCCTTCACCGGGTCAGTGTGCAGACACACAGAGCCCTACATCGAGGTGAGAGACGCAGAGTAGGACGGCTCTCATCGGGTTCTGTCGCATGTGTGTCCGTGATGAATGTACTTAGGAAGGGTCAAACTAACTGCGGGCTGGTTTATAGCGGTAATTTCCTCCCTGTGCATAGGTAATATATTGACCAAACATGTCACAACGCACTGGAGTCTTTAAAATCCTTTCAGGAGCATCAGAGCCACGCCTCAAGGAGTACGCCCATAACTTCATATACACGTCTAGCAAAGTAATTTGGAGGAAAAGCACACTGATATGTACGTGAGCGAGTCCTTGAAACTTATGTGACAGAGCGGTAAGCGTTCGAAAGTTTCTACAGTTCCATTGGGGAATTTTATGCATGGCGCAATCATTATTCAAACAGGCTTGGTAACGTATCAGCTGTGGATCAGAACGAGTTTACCAAAAATATCAGTGACTTTGAAAACTCTGCAAAGACTACAAAGAATAAAAAACGAACCTGAAACGTTTTCGTCTTTTGCGTTTGGTTGTCCTTATTTGATGACTCAAGCACTTTCATCCTAGGGAAAAACCAGTGGCGATATTTTGGAGCCAGGACTACGAGGAAATCTGGAATCTTTGACTAAGTAACCGGAAAATATCTCACATGTACAAATAGAACAATAAATCGGCATCGACAAGGATATCCGCAAGTTAGCGCGCGGTCGCGCGGCGTCTAGCGCAAAAGGGATAAAATCGATCAAGCGAATTTCGCTGCGTTACTCAGGTGCGCTCATGAAGAGCTCCTATACCGGGCTGAAAAAAAGGAGATATTAAAAGCATCACACGTTGAACCCGCGACATACTAGCGCAAAAGGGATAAAATCGATCAAGCGAATTTCGCTGCGTTACTCAGGTGCGCTCATGGAGAGCTCCTATACCGGGCTGAAAAAAAGAAGATATTAAAAGCATCACACGTTGAACCCGGGACATACTATATTTTGAGTACTAGAAGCATAACCAGATGAATTAATGACCAGTAGAGATCAATGAAAAAGAAGGAAAATGAATCGAAAGCTGTTGCTAAGAGGATAGGAAAAGGGCACGTTCAAAGTCGGCTTGGAGAGTAGTACTGCGAATCACGCCCTTCCTAGAGTTGCTGTTGCGTCGCGACGATCGGTGGAAGTGGTACTTTTGACTTTTGAGGGCTGCAGAACGCATACACGTTTGATTATACCCCCATTGGTTAACCACACGCCGCACCAGAACAACATGATGCTCTCGACAGGAGCAATATTTAGCTTATCAGAGGATACCTCTGATAAGATAAATATTGCACAGTTCAATTACAATTACAAATAATTCTGTATGTACATCACAAAACGACTAATTTCCGCTTTTGATGAAAAACCTGTACAGCTTTGATAAGTATGTGCCAAATATTCGAGGCAATTTCAATGAATTGGATAATCAAACCATTTGTCAAAACGGGGGACATACAGTTACTACTTGTAAGCAGGGCACTGCATCGCTCAGCTATCTTGAATACATAAAGCGGTCTACTCAGAATAAACCACAGAGCGACTACGAATTATGGTGAAAATTCGTATGAGAGCGTGGCAAAAAACGAGATTGAATAGAACGCAGAATGGAATGAGGATTAGCAAGGATGACCACTTCTTCTCAAATGGAATGGTCTTGCAGTCAGAGGGCGCGACTTTCGTTGAACTACAGAAAATCGCTTTTACAAATTTCCATCTCAGCAGATGTAATTTTTCCTTTTTCAGGGTTATTTCCATGAAATATGAATTCATCTAGAATCACAGGAAAAAGACGGTTCAGATTCGATGGATGATTTGTTGAAACTGGTTGGTATTAGGCTGATATTTTTATACTTTCCCGTGGAGAACACATAGTGCACCGAAACTGAACGAGAGTTTCCTGAAAATTAGGCGCGTCGCGACACGCACCGCGATTGCACGTATGAGTAGCCTCAATCCAGGTCAGAAAGAAGAACAAAATTTTTAGTGTTCTGAATCTGAATCTGAATACTGTTCGATAGTGTATAATAACCTTCTACCGAAATGCCTCAAAATCGAATTCTACTCCGGTAAATATAAGTACCAAAGACTAAAAAAATAATAAAAATGTACGACTAAAAAAATAATAGAAATGTAAATTCTACTTGGATGAAGCCACAAAATGAGACATTAGGTGATGAGAGGTCTATCGAATAACAGAGGCCCAGAGTGAGCTTTGGTTACCAACTCTGGTTCAAGCAGAGTTTCGTCTCACTTTATTCCGAAAGAGGCAGAAGGAGAACTGGTTGAGGACCAGTTAGCTCTATGGCAACCGCAATTGCACTACACGCAACACGCCTTGCATTCGTAACACGTGGAGAGGAAGTGGATTCTGTTTTGGCGACAGGAGCGTAAACTTCATGGAGATCGTACAGCCGCTTTACCCCACTTCGGATCCACGTGTTACTAATCGCTGCACTTTCCTATTGATCCCCATATCTGTAATCCCCATGTAAGGGCTTGACAGCTGATTTTGTCTTCTGAGAACCTAAGGGATCGTGCGTACCCATCGTTAATGCGGCGATGATGTCCCCAGGTAACTGGGAGACTTTAACCCTAACAAACCACACAAAAACCCACCGAGGCACGCCTTTGAAATGCCAATAATTGGAATGTGGAAGCTCAATATACTTTAGAGGCAATAGGAGACAATTGGGTTGATCGTAAAAAGACTACCGGCCGGATACAAAAACTGACGTGCAGAGTAGTACGAATAGCAGAAGAAAAACAGAATGAAACAGTCAAAACCCCGAGAAAAAGACACTCTCCCCGCCCTCGATTCTCAAAGGGGCGGGCTGGGATGAAAATGTCGGCAGCCGTTGAAGAAAATTTCGGATGGAAGGGATGCCTCCTGCTGAGCTCAGGTGCGCTCTTTTCTTCTGGAATTTTGCCTTACATAATCTTCGCAGACCCGTGACTTTTACTTGAGTGACCTACATCTGATTTCTCGTTACTCACATTACCCCTATCACCGCCTTTGAACTCACTGCTCCCTACATCCAGACCTCGTTTATTCATTCACTTGCTATCATTGACTTCCATATGTGTTGCTGCATATAATTCTACAAAAGCCATATCTGCATCATTTTTCTGGAAGTCAAGTTCCCATTGAATAGGAATTTGATAGAAACCGTAGTCCAAATACTCATAGACAATACCTTCTCGAAAACTAGAAGATACAAACACAAAAGCACTTCAGGTGATTTTCAGTATGCACGGTTCTCAAGGATAGTCATGAGCTTAGACAGGGTCATGGGTGTGATAGGGCCACATATGAGTGTATCAGGGTATCAGAGCCTTACCTATGACAACCGAGTATAAACTAATAGTAACCCTACCCTATCAGCCAAGGATATGGGGTTTAACGGAGAGATAGGCTTTGTCATGAGCAGAAAAAAAGAGCTTGGATACATCGCTTTCTTCACCACAGCAGAATTGGCGCTCAAGCTATGTAGATATCAAGGTTACCCAAATATTACTGGTGAAAATAAAAAATGAACATCATGAAAACAAAAAAATATACAAAATAACAGGTAAATGAACCGATACTGAAAAGAGACAAATGTTTTTGAATATTGCAAGAGAACAAGAGGTTGATTAGCCCCCTGACATGAACACATGTGCATCTACGAAGCTAGTTCAGAGGCCAAACCTTGTCCAGTCCCTCAATGCAGTAAGTTTCGTTACTGGTCCTTCATCATCAGTTTCCGTAGCAGCACCCTTCACCCCGACTCATCCTATGCGAATGTGATAGGCAATTTGAAAATGCGATCAGTGATGCTAATAGCTCAAAAGGAAGGCGGAAAAGCATCAGTTAATAGATTTTGGCCGATTTTTCTAAAATTTTCTTAGCACTACATGGACCGGGGAGGGGCAGTAACTCAGCCGAGTGGATTTTGTCCCAAGCCTGGAGAATGGGAGCTCCGGCAAACAACTTCCTTTTGGGTTGGGTTTAGGATCATGTTAAAAGGAGGCCATTCACTCCAGACCCCAAAACCGAGGTGTGCCCCCCCCCCCTTCCTCTCCCGGATCATATAATACCCAGATCAACCACCATCTTTCTAAAACGTTTCTAAAACGGAAGAAAACCACTGAGCTAGCTCCGTTATGCTAATGCGGGAGGGGGAGAGGGGTGGGGCAAGCATGATTCTTCACATAAGGAAGCTGGGGACACATTAGTTGCACGTTTTTCATGCGAAGACTCGTCATTGTTTAACTTTCAAAAATTTGAAACGCCAACGATACAGAAGAGCCTAACTATGCTGTAAAGTGTCCACAACTCCCCTTTATTAGGATAGCAGTGGGCTACCTACCCTGATATACTAGGAAGTATCGAATGAAGTCAATCCACGAAAGTTCATCAAAGAAAAAGAAAGACGACGTACACCCGGCGTGTGTTATTCGCCATGCGGCGGCCAAGCACCGGGTAGTGAGGGAATCGAATGGGGCGTGGCCAGCGCCAGGGCTGCCGTCGGAGGAGAAGAGGACCGAGCACGAGGCAGGCGCATTAGAAACCCTAAGCCCAAAGTACGTAAGCACCTTGGCTGGGCAGCGACGACCAGTATAGAGCGATGAAGACGAAAACATAAGCAAAGCAAAGCAAATGCAAGAATTGTGTAAATGAATGCTGAGGGAGGGGGCAACACAGCACAGTGGCCTGTGGCTGAGCAAAATGAACAGCGTCGAGCGTTGCCTGGCAATAACGATGCATACGATGAAACAGTTGATTCAGAGAAAAATCAATAACCGATAGCAATACAGGTGATAATGAGGGAAAAGCGCGGAAAAACTGGTCGTTTCACCGGGTAAATCATGTAGAAACCAGTAGAATTGGAAATGTTTTCACGCTGGTTACACCACGTGGAACTTGGGTGGCCTAAAAGTACACCTTCCATCGTCCACGTGGGATACTCTCAGGGAGCTGCGCTCACGGGGTAGTAAATGTGAAAGAAATCGCCCTACTTCATAATCATCGTCTTAAAACTGAATTGGCGATCAGGATTGCAGGTTCACTTACTCGTATGTAGCTTTTTTCTTGCTCTGAAAAGGAGCAGATTACCCAAAATGGGTTATGTGGGTGGTTTAGGAAGTAATGGAATACAGACGGAGCTAGATGACTTGTTAGAGCAGATATAAGGCGAAGCGGAATGCAAAAGGGACTGAAAAGTGAATTAGAAAAGAGAAGTATGCAATGAAAGAAAGGAAAATGGATTAATCTAATAGGAGGTGTACTGTCGGTGATACTACCATCAGCTGTGCAGGTTACCTCAAAACTAAAAATGATTTTCACATTATCTTTAAACATTTTAAGTTCGTCGTAAGCAACTCGTCCCTGTGCCACGGCTCGTACGACACCGCCGTACGACACCACCGCTTCGCCTCTTTGCGCGACAGAGGGTGCGGCAAAAACGGAATTTTCGGGTATGCTATCCTTCAGATCACAATCTATATATAAATCACATTCTTTTATGATACACCGGGTGGGTCCCAGGCCTAGGCCTTCCTTCGATGATCGCTCTTTGTTCCCATCCCTATGTCCATCTGTCTCTTTTAAAGGCATCATTAGGGGAAAGTCGGACGAAAAGTAAAAGAAATAGTGCATATGAAAGCCGAGATGCCTAGCAATAGGACAGTGAAGAAACAGCGGATGGAATTGGCCTAAAACCCGAGAAATAGGACCCCCTTTCCACTGTTGATTCTCGAAGCGGACGACCTGTCCGTCAAGAGGGGAGTAGTCTGATCTAGTTTTCCATTGGCATGTTGCCAAGTAAACACAGGGGAATTGTTTGGAAAGACGACAACATCTATTTCTTGAGTGAGTTTCACGCTAAAACTGCGAAAGCGCGCCGCAAAACCCCCGATCCTACCCCATCTCCTCGACCGCTCTCACCCCAATCAATCGGGAATTACGTCATCGAGAGGCGGAACCACTGAGTGGCAGAGGCGGAGCCCCTGAACGCTTCGCCGTTTTGCAGCGCTTCTACAGCTCGGAGGGGCGCTTTTTCACCGGGATTTCGCCGCAGATTACCTTCTTAGGCCCAGGACTACCATGTGAGTGACTTCTTCTTGGGATTTCTCCACTATTGCCTACCCCTAATGATGTCTTTAAATTATCTTTGTTCACAAAAACTATGATGACAATGGAATCAAACCGGGAAGGGAAGAGGAGAGGAAAGGATGGGAGCTCGTGTTCTCTAAACTTAGCTTCTAAAGACTCCCTTCCTTTCGTCTCATGCCCTTATCAATTCTCCTTCTTGACTGGCTGATTGTGAGGAGGCAAGGTTTTATGAGTAACGAAAGGCATCGCAATAAAGCCTCATGTCTTACCCCGAGTACATAACACCAAATTCACTATACTCAGTATTTCCCATTTCAGAGGCACTTTTAGCTGCTTCCTTTCTCGGTTATGTAGGTCTACGCGACGGGATTTTAATGAGCAATTCCATCTTCCACTAGAAACCCTGTCATCCGTCAAAACGCCCACACTCCCGCCTTGTTTTGTTATTTCACTACTTTTCATTAAGAACACTCAAACGTTTTCAGGCGCCATTTTCACTTATCCCGTCTCACGTGATCCGTGTAATCAACGTCTGTGATCGAATAAAGTTCGGCGCTTCCCGCAAAGAACGAGTCTGGTGCAGAGCAAGTAGTCCGTACAACCCCTAAGTGCACTCAGAAACCCGCTTTTCATCATCCCCAATTTATCCCTGCAGTCATGTTGTTGAAGTGCCCGAACGTATTCTGATCGTTAGAAGCATTTCAGTATACAGCCAATGGACAAAACTACCACAAAGTGAACGTGGTGCAGAAGGGACAAATGTGACGTCGCGACGTCGCACAAACCCCTCCTGCACCGCATCCAACTAAAACTGCCAGAAAGCTTTCCCCGATTTCAAAAAGTCCAGTACCATTAGTGATCAATCATTTTTCAGTATTCCGCGAACACAAGTGCTATTAAAAATGGCAATGAGCAAGGAGCGACGGCAAATGACGCCACTACCGTGTGAATGGTCAATGGATCAAATCCTGGACCAGCGCTCAATCTCGGCAACTTAGCGCTTCATCGTGAAACGATAGCTTTGTACGAGAAAAGTAATTAGAAAAAATTAATATTATACAAGTTTTGAGAAGTGAAGAAGTATATTGTTAAGCGGACATGTCAACTTTAATTCTGAGAGCGTTGTAGAGAAAGGATGAAGGGCGGGCGAAGACACAGCGATAGATAATTGCCATGCTTTATTCTAGAACATCACTATTCCAACTAAAATAAGCTTAATTGCCCTAGCAGATAATTATTGACCGGTCATGTGTGGACGCCTTGAGATGTGCTCTGTATATAAAAAACATGTAAAAATGTAATAAAAAATATAATTGAATATGAAAATATGCAAATTTGAGGGGGTATCTCGCAAAAATTTTCATGTGGAGGCATGCGTGACTTTTGAGACGTTTTTTGTGAATATTTCACGTACCACATATACAGATGCACTAGAATTAACAGAAACAATGCGTTTTCATGATGTATTACGGGTCATCGCTCGCAAATGGTTCTCTCCTTGAATTTCATTAAAAAACCATCGAATGATGTATTTCTCCATTAGCGACGCCATGACGCCATCATCAATCGGGACCGTATGGATAGGAACCTTCCTTCGCAATCGATAACCTCTGGATCCCCTTTTAATAAAAAAAAACCTCAGCTGTACTGCTTATAATGATCTGATAGCATGAGCACCAGCAGAGTGTGGTGTGAGTATCCCATGGTTACGAGCCG
Organism: Trichostrongylus colubriformis; assembly: GCA_963978905.1. Lineage (NCBI taxonomy): Eukaryota > Metazoa > Nematoda > Chromadorea > Rhabditida > Trichostrongylidae > Trichostrongylus > Trichostrongylus colubriformis. The sequence continues at coordinate 36,587,512 of OZ022259.1, forward strand.
ACTTGCACTTTGCATCGAGCTTCCTCCCGCGAAGAGCTACGACGCAAACTAGGCAGGTATGGCAGGTATGAACGATGCGGGAATGAACATGCGATTAATCGACGAAGACATTTCTGGGAGATGACCCCCAAGCGAGTGAGCGATTGGGTGAGGCCATGGGAGTGTTGCGCGGTTACCTCAACGAAATACCACTCTAACGAGGGAATTGGTGCGAACTGCCCAGAACTAAATTCGCCCGGTTGATGCTCCAAGGTGAAACTGATACAATATGGGTGACGACGCCCAGTGGTAACGTTCCATGTGCGGCCTTGGAATTATCTGTCCTAGTGGCACACACGCAAGCCCAAGTTACGCTTTTTGTGCCGGAGATTTGGTAGGCGAAGTGTCACTCAGCTCGTCCACTTCGATCTCATACCTTCTTGAAATTCATCCACCCGTCAATCTAGCACCCATTTCCTGGAATTCAAAAACAAAAAACCAAAGACATTTTGATCCCTTTCCCAGATTACAAGCGAAACACCTAGGGACAAAAAAAGCAGAAATCATTTGAAAATTCCATCCAAGGTTTTTCTCTGAGGCCTTTTAGAGTGAAAAGGCTGGTAAACTTAAGCCTGGGTGGGTACACAAGGTGATTGGTGATTCACGGAGGGTTTGATTAACAAATACCTCGGGATACTTTTGTATTCCTTTTATTTGAAAATGCAAATATTTGCTATTTGCTATGGGTGGTCGACCTGTGACGGAGTGCCGGGACACGTGATGGTGTTATTGGTACTTACATAACTTGTCACAGAACTGAACACGCGGAACTATTCTCACGATCGGCTTTGGTCACACCTCATACACACACATACTCGTGTACCTTTCTCACAATACAGCAAAGCCTGAGCGGTACTCCACTTTTGCAACAATACACGTCGAAATTGCGCAAAGCGGTAAGCAAATAGACGAGGTTCTGTGCAAGTCGGAAATCGCAATTTGTATAGATGTACGACGAAGATTTTGCTGAACATATGAATAATAAGAGCCTGGCAGATTAGCCACAAGCCACAAGCCACGCATTTAGGTACTATGGGGTGTAGGTTGGGACACACGGATTTTGACCTAGGCCTGTGACCCTGTGACAGCCTGTGGCCTTCCTGTGCCAAAAATTATTCAGACACTATGTTCATGTAGATCCTATCTTCCTTGCAAGTATGTTCCGTTGTATTGATGGATGGGTGATGCTACCTGACATAATACTTGTGTAAAAATAATTTCAATGTGAGGGAAATAGAACTTCCCATACTTCAGAGAAGATCCATGTTAAATCCAATTTCTCACTTCAGTATTCGCACAATACTCTACTCGCTTTTCAAAGTATCTCTAGAGAAAACTGTTATGGAGAACAAGTTCAACGGATGTGCATGGTCATCGCGTGGCCTAGTGGCCTTACTGACCGTATGTCCCATCCGTCACCCACGGACTACGCATGCAAAACGTTGTTAGCCGAACTCGTCCCAAAGGAGGCGAGACCAATCATGGACAACATCTCATGAGGAGTGAGATGACTTGCATGTTAACGAAGTAGGATATTGGAGAGGTCCGTTTGTCTGAAATGTTTTTCCTCGGAAAATTTCAAACTTCGATTGAAGAACTCTTCTGGCCGCATGGAAGCACGCCGACGAATGAATTCCTGCTCATAAGATTGGAGGTAAATTACAACCGTATTGAGTGAAGGTTATTGAAGCAAGCGCATAAAAGCAACTGGTCCTACGAAAAAAGTTGAAGGAACTGGTAGTGTTAAAATGTGGTGCGCTTAGTAACAACTGCATGCAATTATGCTGAGCTTGGATCGATTAAATGCTCTATTCCGGTTTGGAGTAACTTTTGTGCACCATAAAACCATGTAAATGGGGCCGTACTTCTGCAATATAGTGGCAGGGTAAGAAAAAATTCAACTGCAACGCTTATTGAATATACGCCCATGACGAGAACGCAAAAAAAAGCTACACGCTTATTGAATATACGCCCATGATTTGAACGCAAAAAAGCTAGTTGGAAAGGACAAAAGATGTGTTTGCCAGAAGGTCTCCATCGTGTCTTACTCATTTTTGCGGATTATGGTAGACATGATATTGCAGTACATCAGTAGTATAGCAAGATACAAAAACAGAATTCATGAAAAGTCAGAAGGAATGAACTTTCCGTAAAAAGGAAGCAAACGTTTTCGCATGCAGTGGACAGTGTATGTCACGACGATGTGCGTAAACGTACGACGTGTTTCAGTCGCTTCGGGATCGAACAGATCTAATATAAATGGAAGCAAAATGTTAGGGGAGTCCCTCACAATCCAGTGCTGAGTGCGACCTCCCGAGACTATGTGCGAAGTTCACATATTCACCACCACCCAAAGAGTGCGACCTCCCGAGACTATGTGCGAAGTTCACATATTCACCACCACCCAAACATTCTCATTCTCGGTTCATCCCCCGATCAGGCGTGTATAATCTTCATCATACTACGTCTCCTCTGCGAGAATATTGACTTATTTTTGACCATCCTGAGGCTTCTGCCCATTGCACTAAGCAGAATAGTTAGAGGCAGCAGCGCAATCTTATTTGAAATCAGCCTGATAATGACAATGGTGAGCAACGAAAGGTGTCGTGAGAGGATTCGTGGCAACACCGTGGAAATGATGACAAAAACCTGGGAAATAAAGTGAATAACGACTTGAGAATGTTGCAAAATAGGAAACGCGCTGATATAGAGGGGGTGCTAAAAAAAAGTAATTTTGCCCACAGCTCACATTCGCCAATTGTACAAAACACAGGGAAACAAAAGAGACAAAAGTATTGAGGCAAAATATATCCGAAATATTCCTCTAAAAGCAGGAGCAAGCTGTGGCTCCCTACGTTCACCTTTATGAAAATATGGAGCTTTCATTCGGCGCAGTCGGGCTTCAGAGCACCTACAGTATCAAGGCCCGCTTAAAACAGTGAAGCCAGGTTCCGTGGTAGGCCTTTTGTGGGAAGCTACCTGAGGAGCGGCCCTCCGGTTCATGGAAGTCACAGAGCCCTTGCTGCTCGGACAACGCTGCTATGATCCGAAGTCTCACTTTCCATGCCTCAAACCTGTCCCTGGAGGGGTTTCAGTGGTAATGGTACGTTCTGGTTCTTGGAAACGAAGGACGCTGGGAACCCGAAAAAAAAAGGAATGTTAAAGAACACCACCCAGTATGAATCCCCTCAGGTACCCCAGAGTGAACGGACCTTAGCAAGGTTGTGAACAAGGGCGGCGAAATTTCGGATTTTGCCCAGTTGAGGTGACACATCTTGTTCACTCTTTCCTCGCTCCCATTCCTGCTCGTGCATAAGGCTGCGACGGAGTATAATGATAGAGTAAGGTCTGCTCTTGAATCTGGGGATGAAAATACCTCAACAGAATTCGCTGTAGTTCGACTAAAGTGGGGTTGAAAACGAAGGAGACAAAATTACTTCTTTTGGCACTCCCTGTAGTCTTTTCAATTCTAAATTCACGCAAATAGCATAAATTGAAAAACCCATCGAACAACTCTTCCTGTTGGTACTTCGGAATAAGTCTGGGAAACGAAGTCATGTCGATGTACGTCTAACCCGACATGATGTATTTTCACTGCATTTATACACAAAACAAGTGAATAGGAAATAAACAACATCACTTTGACGATGAGATCCTTTAATTTTTTCTTTATTTTTGTTGTATTTTTCAAAAAATGCTCCGTCCTAAAACATAAATCTTTGGCACCATTGGACTTCGATAGCCTGCGGGAAGTTGCTGACTGATTGTTTCAGTTTTTCTAAGGTTGCGCAATACGTCAAGACTGATAGACTTCGCTCATCGAGCGAGCTTTTGCTCCAAGATAACGCCTTGTCACGTAAATGATTGTCGAGGGCGCGAAGAAATGCACAGTTTAATAACGAAGCTGCGGGCTGAGGGTATATATTGTATAATGATTGCAATCAATCATCAAGGCAATTATGAACTGAATACGTATATGTGATTTAACCCATAACCCAAGTGCAATAGAATTCATAGGTTGTCGGGGAAGTTCTTTCGTTTTTTAGAAACTTGCTTTTTTCACTCAAAACTGCTTTCCAGCAATTTCTTCTGTACATATATATGTAGTACAAGTTCTCCGCATCTATAGGTATTACTGTCCTTCATCTCCCCGATAACCTTTGTCGACAAAATAAATATATCAAAGGTCAATGTCATCTTCAATACCGCAGGATTTCTTTTGAATAGCGTTGGATAAGGAAGGGAAAAGATGATAATCAGATGGAGCAAGATCAGGGCTATAAGGTGGATGGGATAGCACTTCCCATTAAAGCACGAGAAATTTTTGGCAGGTCAATATTTTGTGAGTCTTCCCACACATTGAAAAAGTGACTCGCCAAAAAATTCTCGTGCTTAAATGGGAAGTGCTATCCCATCCACCTTATAGCCCTGATCTTGCTCCATCGGATTGTCATCTTTTCCCTTCCCATCTGACGCCATTTAAAAAAAGCCTTGAGTAATGAAGATGACATTGACCTTTGATATGTTTATTTTGCCGTAAAAGGTTGTCCGGGAGATGAAGGACAATAACACCCATAGATGCGTGAGAACTTGCACTACTTATATATGTACAGAAGAAATTGCTGGAAAGCAGTTTTGAGGTAAAAAGCAAGCTTTTAAAAAAAACGAAAGAACTTTTCTCAGCACCTTCGACTCTCGATTGTGCATTTATTAGGTTGGTGCATAAATAAATAATGCGACTTCCTATTGTTGAGTTAATCCAATGAAAATTGCCGTTTTGTTTTTTATAATAAAACATCTTCATATTCAATCAATATAAGAGCGTGTCGAAAACCATATCCATATTCGTCATAATATGTTCTAGCGCTTCGAGAAAGGATGAAAGTCATTCTGCGATCTCAACGAACTCTTCGGCGAAGGAACAGTCAGCAAAAGCCAAGTTGAAAGACAGTTTAAAAGGGTTCAAAAGCTTCAAAGCGGGCGACACAAGCCTTGAAGATGAAGAAGAAAGAGGCTGATCATAGGATTTCGACGACTAGGCACTCCTAGCGGCCATGGAGGAAGATGAAAGCCTGACAACGCGGATGCTGACCGAAGATTTCAACATTGACCGTTTAACGATCGTCTCTCGTCTCAAAAAGCTCGAGGAGGTGTGGAGGTGTGGATGGGTCCCTCATGAGCTTTCCGAGCCGATCGCGTACGAATTTTTACCGATTTGCTGCAACGAAACGAACAAAGACCCCTTCTGACACCTCTCACCGGAAGGGAATATTGGCTTCCCTTCAAGAACATGGAAGAAAGAAGGTTTTCGAGCCGCAGGTGTTTCACTCAAAACAATACCGAAAGACGTCCACTGTACCATCTTCCAACTTTGCTTTTGATGCTTGTTCTCTCGCCGAGAGGTTCGTTGAGATCGCGAAATGACTCTGCTCCCTTCCAAACTTTCTCGAAGTGGGAGAGAACATGAATATGTATATATGAATAGAGTTTTTATCTTTGTTTATATTTGTATTTCTCATAATCTCTCTCTCATAATCCGTTACACTAAGCATGTTGGGTTAACCATGAGTTCTTTACAATCGTATGATGTAACCCATAACCTGGGTGCAGTCCACCCCTCTCTCTCAATTCGTTACATCAAGCATGCTGGGTTAACCCTGAGTTCTTTACAATCGTATGATGTAACCCATAACCCGCGTGCTGTCCATCCCTCGCTCACTACAATCCGTTTCGCGCTTCAACTAACAACTAACTTGTAAGTGTAATTTACTAGGCAAGTAATAATGCCGATTTAAGTAACGAGATGACGCAGTGTGACTGTTAGGTGAGTAAACACATAAATAAGCAATTAATTAGAAAGTAATGAGATGAGTTCTGTACATTTGCTTCAGTGCGCTTTCACTTTCAGTATGCTATGCTTCACTTGTATTAAGTTACTATGTAATACATTCTCAAGAATGCTTGGAGGGAAAGTAAAACAAACCGAAAAATGTCCTATGCAAGAACTAACGACGGGAAGGAGAAAGGATAAAGCAGCTGCCGTGCTGCGCTTATAGAAGATATCTGGGAGAAGGATAAAATCACAGGAAGAAAAAAAGTCATTCCCACGAGATGAGGGTTTCATTCGATTTTCAATACCATTTCTCCCATAGCTTATACAATCAAGATATTTGGGCTTGACTTCCCTCTTATTCCGTGTCTTTTCCTGTTCCAGTCGCAAATACTCCTTTTACGGCGAAATGGTCTTTCACTTGGGTTTTTCACTTGTAATTTGTTTGCGACTGAACCGATCTATTGTAAGAGAAATATTAGTGTGTTGTACTTGGAGACACTACATACCAGATATACTGTTTTGGCGCTCAACGGTGCAATTACGTGGTTAAATGCAATATTTTGTTTTTGGAGTGCCATCCCTATGCCGTCCCGCTATGCCGCTGTCATCAAAAGTCGTGGTCTTTTCACAAAATATTAATGTTCTCTGAGGCCTGCTCGTTTTGTTTTTGTAAAGAAAGCCGTTTTTCTTGACCAAGCCTTTTACTTTTTCGGTGGTCTTGTAGTAAATTCTTGTAAAAAACCATGAAAAGTGTCAAGCGGCACTCAAGTAGAAGAAAATGTTGGCAATAGGTTCAAACACCGCATATTGAAATTTTGTCAAATTTGGTCAAGTAGAAAAAAAGCTATGACAAAAAAGTTTTGGCCGGAGACTTTTGAGCGCCACTGTACATACGTATTAGGTTGATTCATAATAAATCGGACAAATGGTAGTGATGATTTCTAGAGATCATAACTCAGTAACGAATTAACGAAAATGGACGCGCGAGGTACCGTTGGAATGAATATGAAAAGCTCTTCAAAGTACCGCAAAATAATCACTCCAAAGCAAATTCATTCCGCCACAATGCCGCACGATTTCAAGCGGTCCAGAGACCACATCCGCAACGTCATACTATTTATATCGCTATCTGGCCAGGAACCCGCGGATATCGGCAGACGTCTGATAGAAGTTCACAAGGAGCATGCCCCCGGCAGAAGTACACTGTAGATGTAGCATTCGAAGTTTGCGTCAGGCGACTATTCCATCGAAGACGAAAACCGCGGTTGGTGGAGCGTACACGGCGTAGAGTACTGGGAGCTGCTAGATGAAGGTACCACAGTATCCGCCGACGTCTACGTTCGTCAATTACGAGAATTGAAGACCAATGACCAAAGTTCGCTACGGCGGCGGTCACATGTCTACTTCCAGCACGACAACGTGTCTACTTCCACAGACCGCACTTCGCAAGATCGACCAAGGCCGAGCTGCTGTCGTACAGTTGGACCGTACTTCTATACCCACCGTACTCCCCAGACCTGGCCCCTTCAGATTTCCACCTTTTCTCCCACAGCCAACGCCACCTGGACGGCCAAGACTTCAAAACGCGACGAGGTCAAGGCGGCACTCGGCAACTTCTTCGAGCTCCAGCTTCCGGCCTTCTGGAGCAAGGGCATCCATGATCTGCCTATACCGTGGCAGAAGGTAATCGATGAAGATGGAGTATATTTCAAGTGAATCCCTGTTGTCGTAAAAAAGTTGTACGACAATGATTAAAATTGGTCAATTTGTCCGATTTATTATGAATCAACCTAATACATGAGAGCACCACCTGAAAGTGGTGCGCCTGAGATTGGAGCGTAGCGCTACGGCTAAACGAGGTGAGCTGTGTACTAGAACAAGCGTTCGGTTCCCATTCTGCCTATTTTGAAGGAACATTTCTCAAGAGTCGGTGATATTAAAAACTAGCCTGTAGTATGAAAACGGTTGGTTTATCATCAACGGGTTCATATTACTGAGAAATTGCACGCAATCCATATGGCTATTGAATGGACTAAATATGCAACCCATGATATAACCCGTAACCCGAGTGCAAACTTCTCAGTCCTTAGTGTCGCCATGATTCAGCTAATTCCCAGTCACACACCACATTTGCTCAGCCGCCGTTTGCGGAACGATCCATGTACACAAAACAGCGCCCAAAAAGAAGGTAAAAAGCTCTTCAATGAAATTCATTTGAAAAATTCAAGCTCTGAATAGGGGGCATGGCAAGTGTTTCGGTGATTGGTGCGGGGTCACGTCACCCTTGAGTGGGTTAGCTTCAATAGACGATTGATTTACGACTGATTCCAAGATCTTGGCTACGTAGCTGGTCTAATTATGTAAAACATAGAGGCCAAAGAACGAAAACAGATATTAGTGAAGCTAAATATATAAAAAAGTTGGATATTTGTAACTAAAATAGTTAAGATGTGACAACTTCCATTGAATACAATTTACAGCGGAAAGCAAATATGATCCATAGAAAAGATCAAAGCCAGTTACTGTAACAATCCGTAATGTGAAGTTTTTCTCTTATGAGAGTGTTAACTTCATCGTTCCTGTAGTGAATTGCCCGCCACGCAAGCTGGTGACCTGGCCTCCCGGAACACTGGTCGGAACACTTGCATGTTACCCGAAAAAGGGGCAATGAAGGAAAGCAGAACTGGTAACGATGTGCTCCGTAAATGAAGAAGCCACTCATGAATAGACAATATGCGGCGAAACACGCTTGAGAAGCGCGCATTAGGGATCTTCGCAATTCATTGCTTCACTTCGTACTGCAGCGCTTCTGGCCAAATGGCAGCGATAGTGAGGCAAGGTGAGCGGCTGACTTGTATAACCCCTCACCGCCTGCATCTAACCTACTGGCTAAAGATGCAGGGGGAGGGCGAAACGGAAGAAGTTAGAAAGGAGGCTATTCTTGCGCTTGCGGCCGTTTCATCCAGTATTTTCTCTGCCTTTGCACTATTTAGCGCCTTGACTTCCATATTCCAAAAAGGATTACCCTTTCTCTTATATAATAAAATTACCCCTTCAGGTAACCTGAATTACCCCTTTTGGTATCTTCAATCCAGAAACCTTCCCTGATACTGAAAACATACACCCGAGTACATTGCATTGTTGGGGTGAGAGGATTTGATGTGACCCTGGCCTACCTGCTGGGTAAACAGAGTCACTTTCTCTCCGTTCCTGTCCCATAACACCCGTCCACTAAACAACGAACATTTGTCATTTACGACGTCGTTTGCTTTCGCTCTGAATTTTCACAGGGATTTTAACAACATATACAACACAGCCAAGCACTACACCGTGTGCAATTTCTGGAACACCGAATGCAGCCAGTAGACAGATGAGAGGTATGAAATCAGAGCAACTTGAGTCAGTGAGTCAAGATTCTGGTGGTAATAACTTTGGATAAGCCATGTACACACCATGGCCATAAAACCGTGCAGATGATTTTCCGAACTTCAAATTCAGTTTATTGCGGGAGTTATACAACTGAAGAACGATTTCTTTCTGAATATCAAACGACGAAATGTGAGACTCCGGAATATTTATCCGGAAAACTTAAACAAAGCCTCTAAGAGTCCCTAAAAGTTCTGGGATATTTTGCTATATTGCGGTGTTTACCCCTCCTTTAGATCAGAAACAGTGGGGTTTTGAAACAGCTTAATATTGAATATTTCTGTTCAATCAGAACAATATAGTCCTCATTCAGCCAAAAAAATCGTTATATGTATTTTTACACGTAACAAAATTGAAATAGGGTGAGTCTCGTTACACCGTTGCGCCGGACGCAGTGATCTGAAGCTCTATAGATTTTGAGAAGAAAAGAAGCGAATTTCCAATGAAACTTTCAAGTAGCAGCGGATGATATCAATGAAAAAAAATCAAGGAAATTAGTCATTTTACCTAGTGCAGAGACACAGTTCTATGACCCGTGCCAATTAGTGGGAAATGGTCGCTCCAAGATACGATACTACTGTACCTGAAGTTCACTTGAACTTTACCTTGAAAAAGGACGAACTTTCCCATCGGTGCCATGCGCAAGGGAGGTCATTGAACCCCAACTACCACCACCTGCAGTGAGTGGTGCGAAAAAAATTGCGCGCACGAGCCTGCACTCTGTCAGCGGCGGTGGCCCATTTTATTGTTCGCAGCTCCTAACAAATACGTTCGAAAAAAGAAGAGGAGTACTAACGCTGACCACGGGGCAGAGCGGTCTGCTACAGTACCGCGAATGTTTTTCTTACTTTTCGAAAAGTTTCGGTCTTCATACATGTCCCAGTTCAATGGAAGGATCGGATGTTTTCAGCACTAGTGCTTAGAATAGCTTGATATTACTTGAAAGTAACAGAACAGCCCATATTCTACTCACTGACAGTGTAGCGGAGATCAGTTCAGGGTTTAATCCTGTCGGACAAGCACCGATTACGGAAGGGAAGGTATGAAACAGCCTATTTATTTGTTTACTGGGGCATAAGCAGGAATTAATGTTAGCTGTGTTTTTAGCTTTCACCGCTTTAGTGTTTCTCTCTGGCATTGTTTCTGTCCTTTAATCTGTTTGTCTCGGTCTGTCTCTGCGTCTGCCTGCCTGTCTGTCTTCTGTCTGTCTGTCTGTCTGTCTGTCTGTCTCTCTGCCTGCCTGCCTGCCTGTCTGTCTGTCTGTCTGTCTGTCTGTCTGTCTGTCTGTCTGTCTGTCTGTCTGTCTGTCTGTCTGTCCGTCTGTCTGTCTTTCTGCCTGTATGTCTGCCTATATGTCTTTCTGCCTGTCTGTATGTCTGCAGTATCCACCATATGGAGAGTAGCCAATCTCCAGACCCGTAACGTGCCCATGAGCTCCAAAACAGCACGCACTCTTTTCAAATTCTTTGCTAATAAAAAGCTAGCTGTTGCCCACAGAGATTCTATCGCTACCTCTTTGGCCATCAATAATAAGACCTCCCAAGTAAGCATGTAAGGGGGTGCACTCATTATTCAACTATGTAAAGCTCGGATGAGGATTTCTTACAACTCACTGTCAGTTAATCACCCGTTAGTTTGTGATGGTTCAGAGCCGGTTCATAAATCGATTCGATGGACCACCATTAATTCTGCACGTAGTCGCGTGATTAAAGTTTCATGGTTTCAAACAGCAATTACTGGATGTAAAACGGCCTCAGAGCACACTTCAAATCACATGTTTCAATTTAATGGAAACAGTGATTTAGCCAAGAAAAAAAAGATGGGGGGGGGGGTACTTCGAATGTTTTGGTCAAACGACTTCACCACTTCATATATAAAGCTTCTAAAGATTCCAAAATGATTTTAAGAGATTTTAGAGCTCATACAACTGTTCAGAGTAAATCTAAGTGAACGCAAATCAGTTCCTTAGGACATACTAACGACGGTGTCACCGTTCAATAATGAACAAGCCGTCCCCCATCTGTCATCAGTAATAGCACTAATTAATTCAAGAAAAAGGCAAGTGGAGCAATAATCGGCTCACGACCATTGGACCAGAACAGTTGGCCGCTATGCTACTTGAGAAAATGTCAAACTGATAGGAGCATGAAGAAAAGAAAGAGCATTTGAGATGGAAAGAACATTGCGCACAGAAAATGAAAGACGACCGAGATAACAAACGCGCATACACGAAACAAGGCCCAAAAAAGACACTGCATCACGCCGGGGAAGCCCACTCGTGGATGGGAATACCCGATCTGGGTGCGATAAGTTCCCAGCACGAGACATGTTCGAGTCGTGTTCGCTGCGTGATCATCACCGCGGGAGTCTGGGGTCAGTGCAGCTTTCGTAGCGCGCCCGCGCGTGGAGAAGGACGAGCGAACGAACTGACACGGACAACTCCTCAGACAGCCACCCAGCCCAAGGCCGACACACGCGTGATGTTGTGGTGGACTGCACACAGGCAACGGGACGGCGGCGACGGCGCTCGATCAGCTGACTGCGCTGTGCTGGCCGCCTCGTCGTCGCCGCGGTCCTCCGTCATCCTCAGCGCTGTCTCGTCAGCACAGATACGCTCTGCTTCTCTTCCACTCCATTTCAAGACTTCGCAATTTTCAAAGGTGGTATTTTTTGCAGAGCTGCAGTTTTCTCGTTTCCCCTCCAACTTACAGGAACGTGGAGTATTCTCTGAATGGAACATAGGTGGTCTATAAGTTCCAAAAAAGAACTGAACCGGTTGTTTCAATAGCCGATTGATTGGTCGTTAAATTTTGATAAGTAAAGCAAAATTAACTAGAAAACTAAAATTCAGGTTCAGATAACGTTTTTCGAGTCGCCTGAGACCCACTTGAAGGAAGGTAGTGGCTCTATGAGGATTTGATAAGCCCCTCAGCAGTGGAGAAGGGGGTGGGTGGGAGTGGTTAGGTGGTGGGAAGAAGGAAAACCACTCAAATCACACTTCTGGTGATCAATACCCGGAAATGCACTTACAATACAATAAATCATCCCAGAAGTACGTATGAGGTAAATCAAGTAAAGGTACGTGCTGGCATCGAAAATGCTGTTGTCAACAAAATGTCCTCCGAGTTTCATTTAACAACAATCGTTTGTGGAGAGCCAAAAAAGTGCAAAGTTGGGCTTTCGAGATGTGTGGTGCACTTTGAGTGAGTGGGTGGAAAATCAGCCCATACTTGAAGCTGCGGAGATCCAGAAGTACCCAAACGATGGGCCGTCAGGGTCCCAAGGGCACCACCAAGTGCAGCGCCTCATCTGGCCACTGTACTGCTCGTTTAATACGGTCGATGACCATCGTCGTCGGTTTTTCAATCGACAAGGGGGAACGGGTTTCATGACAGTATTAAGTACCTATGAATGAGGACGTCAGCAGAAATCAGCAAAAACTCCGTCGCTGACCTTAGTGCGAATGGAACGATGTAGTTCGCAAAAGTGTTGATGATGCGAGACTCTTAGAAGATGGTCATTTCGCTGATGAAAATGCCGAGCATATCCTTGGCGTCAGGGGTGGGAACACACTTGTCCGGTGGGAACAATCCTTGGCGTCAGGGGTGGGAACACACTTGTCGGGTGGGAACACGTTTGCCTTTGTACCTTTGACCCGCAACTGACCAAGGAACTTAGAGCATCACTTGATAATTCACTCTTACTCAAAGACAAATGGCAGACGGAGTGTATGAGCGGTTTCGTGCCAGCCAACCTGTCCTCACCTTCCCATCTTTTCTTCCAAGGTCCTTTCGTACCTGGAGACGCAACCGCCACCAACGCAACGCCCCGCGTCCAATATGTTAATATTCGATTGCGCCAATGCCAGCAGATAAGTCAACGCACTGTATTAACAGCTAAGTGTGCGTTGCGTCAATCGTGTCACCAAGTATGGACTTAACCAACGAGCACCAGTACTGGTTGACACACTGATCCGTACACAAACCCTGCGTGCCTACACTCGTTAAATTGTCATTTTGAGAAAGTTCGTGTTACTGTAGCAAACCCCCACCCCATCGATCGAGTGTCTATTAGGTTCCATTCATTTGATTGTCGATCTTATCGGTTTTCGAAAAAAAAATGGGAGTACGATTCTCGAGCGTTTCCAGGAATTTATCGCCCACTTCTACCGTTAAAGGCACCGTTCGCGCTCACTAATGGGAGGAGGCACAGCTGATTCTCATTGGTAGTCGGGCGATGGGGGACGGTCTCTCACGCCTCATTACCTGCAATGAGGCGTGGTCGATCCGCACCAGCGCCCGACCACCAATGAGATGCGGTTGTATCTCCTCCTACTAGCGAGCGCAAACGATGCCTTCGACTTAGCATGCACTATCACTCGCGCGGAGAAGAGAGCTGGTGCTCACAACACGACGGCTCAGCTCCCGTGCCGAAATGCTAATTCCAGAGAAACTTCTGGAAAATAGCATGTCGTTGTCCTGCTTCTGAAGCGCTGAACACAACTTATGCCGCATATAGTTATGCTAAAATAGAATAATTGTCTCAGAAATGCAATCTTGCTCAACAACCGTGGATTGTCAGCTTCTCTTATCTTGATATGTGTCAAGAAAATACCATGTTAAGATTCATGGAACGTCTAACTTGGGCACGTATCTCCTGTCTGTGTTGCTAGCACTCTAATCACAAGACTAATCTTGACAGAGGTGCGACACGGTGGCGTAATGCGGTGGGGAATGGAGTCGCGAAACACGGATGTAAGCCAGAACACTCAAACTGAGTCATCGCTAACTAAATTTGCTTCACTAATTCCGTGTAAATTAGTCGCGCGCGAGCGAACGTGGGCGTGAGTACGGAGTCCTTCACTCATTCGATTGTCCTGACCCCCTGGCACATGTACCCACACCTTATGATTGGGATCCACCCGTACCTGGCCACCATCACGAATTAGGTCATGCCAACCCAACGAATGCCGACGGTAAGTTGGCTCGACCGCATTGCGACTGCACGCTCGACTGTCATTAATAATGCATCATACGCCATTTCAACCAACTATTAGTGTATCATGCATGGCAACTATTCGTTTTCCTAGAGGAACATTTTGGTTTCCATTTACCCAATTATAAGCCATAACTGGAGTAACAAACTTCAATTATATGAGGTTCCCAGCAGAAGTGTTCCGATAAAAACTGTTGCATGCGTTTGTCGATTGAATTAAGTAAATAAAGAAATGAGTAAACATTTTGCTATAATAAATTGGATAGATAGACTTATTTAGTTCGCTAATTTCTATACAGCTTGGACAATCTTTGAGGTTTTTTTTTTTGCAGAACTGAACAGGAAAGCTATCACAGAAACCGCACAGAACCTTCAGCGGCGCCACATTTCCTAAGAGATGCAATAAGAATGCAAACTTTTAATGAAGCTACTGGATTTGGGGTGGGGGAGGGGCACTCGACGAAAGCATTCGTGTCCAATTTCTTCTTATAGGCACTCTCAAAGTTTTATGCTTAGGCTAACTACAGCTAACTAACTAAGAAAACGATTAAGCTATCCTTCCATTAGTATATTACGAGAAATTTGCTACAACTAGACTACACAACCACTTACGCGTATTCACCTGAGCCTAGAGAGAGGAAATCTCATTCGCCAAGGCTTGGGCTAACATAGAATAGAAGAAACATGAGTATTTGCCTCATAATAAATGGTTTCTTTGCAATATTCGAGCCCGATTCAGCTGTGCCTTTTTTGCGCTCTAACCATAGCGTTGAAGACGCACAGCACAGTATACTGGACCCCCTAACTCCCTTAACGCCTTTTTAACATCATAAAAATCGAACGGCTGTCAATGTTGTAATGAGAAAACCGATAAACAGCTGAAAATTTGGACTTTGCGAGCGAGACAGAGGGAGAGAAGCGAGCGTTGGGGCGCCGCCCGCGACAAGTGCACGCGAAAATGCTTCCCCAATGGGGTCAGCTGGCGCTTGTCGTCGAATTTCCCGGCTGTCACGGCAGGCGCAAATGTACTTGAGGGCGCAAAGCGCGGCGTGGAAATTTGATCGACGACAAGATGAGATGAGATGAGCGGATGGCGTTCGCTGAGAGTGCAATGCTGTCAAATTGAGGAATGCCTGGTTGGCTGGGTGGCTGGATGGCCACGATGGCTGGCGAATAGAAGTACAAACAACAGCAGCACGTGGTACAAGTGGGTTTTCTGGCCGCATGATCATTACGTGCATGTTCCGCTGACAAAATTTACTGCGGTATTCCGTGAGGGTAAACACTTTCACGTGCCGCCGACCCCTTCAGATAAAAACAAAAGCAATGTCACAATGAATATGTGCCTTACTGTGTTTTAAATCATTGCATAAGACATGCCCCATTTGAGCAAGCTGACGGCTCCTGTTCACGATTACTAACTATCTCGTGCTCTTCTCCTTACTGTGGGAACAATGGTCGCAATGGTTTCTCTGTGTCGCTTAGGCTCGCTTAGGGTCGAGAAAAAAGCAGGCGACACTGGGCGATACTGAGCGACGTTGATCAGTGGTGCTAGCGCACCGCCAACTATAACCCGTATTTTTGACATCAGCTGGGCTAACTGATATGCTCAGCGTTTACTATCAAAAGATCATCGCCAGGCATCATAAAGCAGCACTATGGTGGAAATAGAGTATACAACGAGATTCTAAGAGAACATAAGCAGGCATTGGCGAGAAAAGAGCAACTGACACTGGGCGATACTGAGCTACACTTACTCAGTTGTGCTAGGGCACCGCCTGGCGATGATCTCTTCATGGTGAACGCTGAGCATATGGGTTAGCCCCTTTGATGTCAAAAATATGGGTTATACTTGGCGAGGGACCCAAAGCGACATTGAGAAACCATTGCGTATTAGTATCTGTAAAGAGAAAAGCATGAAATACAGAGTAATCGTAAAAGCGACATTGAGAAAGAAACTTAATGAAAGTGAAGAAAAATGGTGTTTATATGTGGTACTTTACCCAGGGCAGTCACAACAGGTATGCTGGTGCCTTTGAGTGACAACGAGCGACAACAGGCGCAGTGCGCAATAGTATTGTGGATCAGATGAGAAGCGTAAAGAAAGTGAAGGTTGGGAACCGAACACAACGGATATCACAACAAATTACAAGAGCTACATTGAGTGACGGTACGAGACGTAATACGACAGAAGACGACACTAGGCGACAACAAGCAGCACTAAGCCATAGCAAGTCACGTTCTTACTATGCTCAACAGGTTGCTTCTCAGCTGTAGGAAAAGAAGTGACTCTACAGAATAGGTAGCTGCAGAATAGGAAAGATACGAGCGCAGAATCCCAGAAACCGCGCTATCACTGTGAAGACAACAGGGTCATAAACATGCAAAAACAAGTAGTGGAGATTACGGACACGTCCTGATAGTGTAGTGACCTACGATAAGTTATCAGGGGGGGGGGGGTACAGGAGCCAGATATACAGACACAAGCATTCCAAGTTTCATAACTTGCACCAGTGATACTCCGCGTACCTGTACATAGATCCGGAAGTAAATGGTGTCAGAGTGGGCTTTTTACTGCAGTAACCGGTTTCCTTTCAAGCATCACTGCATCGCAATGATTATAACAAGATTTGGAGCAGGTTTTGAGTAGTTTTATGACTTACATTATGTGTACCCATCTATCCGACTCTGCTGTTCACTATCCGCTAAGCAGTGCTGAGCTAGTCGACAAAGAATTAAGCGGAAAGTAGCTCTGCAGGATGGTATTAACGAAATCGGCAATCCACCATGTACAAAACCAACGAGAATGCCAAAGGCATGGCGAATCCTGCAAGATTTTACCCTACTACCACTCATTGCACGTATTCCTTTCCGGACTACGGCTACACTTCCCATATCGCAGCTTTACGTCCACTGTTTTGCCGCTTCATAGCTGACTAGCTTCTTAATTGAAAAGCTTCCTGAGGGGATTAGACGCGACAGAGAAAAACAAGGAAAACTCATTATGATTTCCAACAGGCGGCGGTCGGCCATTTCAGCCTGTCTACGTTTTAATGGTGTAAAAAAGAGGCATTTAATAACATATTCATGGGAAACGCCAGTCCCACCCTAGAGGGGAGAGATGTTATCGCCCACGGACGTTATCGCTCTCGAAATGTGGGTATACTATCAGGGTAACCTTGCGAGGTTATATTCAAACCGGATAAGTAGATAGGATATCTGATTACGGTGATCAGCAGTATCCACGTGAGACCATAGTTGTCATCGCCTGTCGGGAATGTTAATGCGGAACGATTATCGCGATTACTTGGACTTAATTCGCTCCCAACATATTAGGTCAGGTGTTAGTTAGTGCAAAGGTTTGCCAAGCCCCTCATTATCAGGTTTCAATCGATTGGGTAGGGATTGTGCAGGAGCCAGAGGCGCCGCGCCTACACTCGTGCGCGATCGGTTCCCGTCTGGGTCAACCGAACTCTCACGAACTCCAAGCTTCATGACGAAAGGAAATCCACTGACCTAACTTGAAAACGAATTTATTCGGTAGGAAGGATTTCCATAGGGTTAGGCACCGTGTCGAGGAAATGTTCATCTTCCTATGACCCCTGCTTCAAAGACTCCAGAAGGGGTAAACTTGACAGTTTGTAGAATATGAAAGTAGGGGTGCTCAACAGTGTAACAGTAGAAAAAGAAGGAAATAAAATGGCAAAAAACCGAGAAAAAGAAACCCGATAAACCCCCTTCTCTTTCGCGCCCCTCTGCGTCACCAGCAGGGGTATGGCAGACGAGCGAAGAGGTCATATCACTCGTCCACGGGCGTTGTCCCGCCCTGACCAGCAACGCGCCCGGCTGACTGAATGCAGAACGACGCGCCATGCTGCGGGTTCGTGCTAAGATCCCAAGCCACGCTTTTTCAATGCGTCTTTTGTAAAGGGTCCGCCAATAAGCGCTCTCGAACTTTCAAATGAAATAAAGCAAGTTGCGTGAGAGGTATAAATGAATTTATTTTTGTTCGAAAGAGTATTCGAAGGCATTATGTATGGAAAATAACATCGTTCAAATGGCCACATCCGCTTCGCTTGGTGGCGCGCATACGAGAAGTCCAATTTTCAATGACTCTGGCGCACAAATCGGGCTGTATTCATCGATGGCGTGGCGTATGTTGACTTTGAGGTCATCAATGTTTTGTGGTTGGTTTGCGTAGACCTGCGATTTAAGAAAACCCCACAAGAAATAGTCTAGTGTGGTTAAATCTCGGTGGCCGGCTGATGTCGCCTCCGCGCGAGATAACCTTTTCTCCGAAGCGCTCGTGCAGAAGATCCATTGTGGCGCGCGCTGTGTGGCTCGTAGCCCCGTCCTGCTAAAACCACATATCCTCGACATCCATATTGTTGCTTTTAGCCAGAAAAAACTCGTTATCATAGATTTGTATCGTTCGCCGAAGCGCGCGCAACGTTGCTCGAACGCTCGAACCGATGAATGATTTTCGTAATAAGTTTGAATGATTGCACACGTTGCTCGCGGCTGAATTGGTTCATGGTGATTTGTGAAGATACACTGGATAATAAAAACTGGGTTTGACAACTCTACCACAAACAACGTGCCCGCCATGAGCTAAGATAGAGCGCGCCTATTAACGGAACCTTTACACATCACCTCTGCTGAAGAGAAAGGTATGCTTTCAGATTTTCATTTCCCAGTTCTCACTCTCTCCTAGCCCCCCCCCCCCTCCACTCCCTCACGTGCCTTCAAGTGTCTTCAATAGGGCTCCCTACGAAGGACGTGTAGCGTTCTCCACGCAAAAAAATAAGCGTTGAGCAGAAGGACCTTATATTTTGAGTACCACTGCTGTCTATAATATATCCCAAGCACCAAATGCGGCACTCTTTCCCAAATATACAAAGTACAAGTCCCATCTCCGAGCGGTATCCTCGAAACAAGCTTCACCCCTGAATGTACATTCAATGACATCACTATTGAGAAAGAAGACAAGTAAGTGACCTTCGACATCAACGCTTATCTGTCATCCTTTTGCCAGCCAATCGATGTGGTTTCCCAGCCATGAACCACACGGAAGCACAGAAACCTCACCTGCACTTTTGTTGAGGTTTCTAAGCGGATCAGATATGGTTATAATAAAAGAGCTCGTGGTACATCCGGTAAGGCTATACCTATAATGCCCTTCCATTCCTAGTAATACTAGTCGCATGCATATGTGACAAGAACGTGATGAAAAGTACAACGTCGTCACGCGATAATTGCTTTTTCGCAGCGATCGGCTCGATTTCCTCACTTACATTACGACCCAAAAGTTTAAGAAATGTAACCAGTTCTAAAGGGTGTGCTAACAATTAGAATGAATATAAACATGAATGTGTACCGCATGAATCCCTTTGATAGTAGACATAACAATTTTATCATCCAAACCCGTATTGAGCTCCCAAAAAATTGCAAATATTTTTGATCACGAAAGGAGCTATCTCTTACGATTCATATGAATATGTGGATTGAAAAGCCGAGGCCCTAAATAATGCAACAACAAAGAAGATCTGGATCAAACGGTACAAAACGCGAATAGCGAGACTCCTTCTCATTCCGCTCCACTCGCCCTTCTGCACCACTATCTGCTGAGGGATGAATGCCGACGATGGACAACCACTAGCGTTGCTCCACCCTCGCAGCAACACAGCCGGTGAAGGCTGCAGTTTGTAGAAAAGCGCGACGAGTCCGCGATAAAGACCTCGAGTCGTGCCGTTTAACGCTAGGTTCGCCACAGATTATCTAATCATGAGTGGCTTTCATTTCAATCTTCGTTCCCAGTTCTGCTTCCTCCACTGTCCTCCCCCCCCCCCTTCGATGCCCTTATATGTTCAGTTGACTATGCCAAGTCTTGAACCCACGAAATCGCGTGGTTTACCATGGCAGAACTGGATCCCACGAAATTCCGATTGATATGAATTCCTTAATCTTTACTCTATTATCTTTCACGGGACTGACCATTACAAATGTGCGCGGAGAAGATTACCTAATTACTGGTCGCGCAGGACAACCAGGAACTAAAATTACCGGGTTTCGAGATAATGCGACTAATGTAGTGAACGACGGCATTACGTGTAGATTTGCATGTGATCACCTACATCCTCATAAGCAGGAAGTTACGTTGGAAAACGTTGGCTTCGTACAGGGTATGACCATTGACATACTTTGTTTTCACCATTCCTTTTAACTAAAAATTGAAATAGCCATTGAGTTACCTAGAGTTGTAGTAGCGTTGAAATTCGATTTGCAAAATACAATGAATTGTGGAAGAGGGAAGCGTCAGGACATTCAAACGAATCACCACGCCACGCGGATTGCATCGTCGTGCGAGGCCATCACCGCCGCTAAGGGATTGCCGCCTCCTCGTGTAACCCAGCTCAATTCGAATGTCCTGATGCGGACCCTACTGTAGACGAGTCCGGTACCATGTCATTAATCCTAAAAGCATGGAAGACGTGATGGGCCCAAGCACGCACGCACTAGATTTAATCAGAGCATACTAATGGGAGCGATGCCACCTGTTACAGGACTTCCGCCTCCGTTTTTGGAAAAGTTGACATACTCACACTTGTTTTTGAAAGAATGAGAACGGGAATGGCTTTTCTTAGCTGTTCCAGGAGTAAGATAAATAGTGGATGGTGCAATAAGTCCTGTCGAGCGCCATAAAGTTTATGGATGTGTTTGGGTCCTATTTCATAAGCAGAACACTGTAAATATAGCAGACAGGTGGCAAAGTTGTCGATAGGGTTTTTAATAGTGCACTTCTCTAGGGATGTGTTCTTTGTCCTCTTGCACTAACCACGAGAATCACGTGAACTTAGCAGTTTTCCTTGATGCGCAGACATTTCCAGAAAAAGTAATAGGTTTTTAGGCACCGAGAAACAGAGTTATTCCCAGTAAGATCGTACACGGCTTTCCATGTACCTTTCGTTCCGCCCTATTGAGCAAGCATGAACTTGCGAAGGGTCGGCCACTCCAAAAAACCCGAGATGCTGTACTCGTTTAGCTTTACAGCAACTTGTACGGGACTTATTATATTCAAGCCAAGACCTAAGCAGATTTCCGACAAGCTGAGTGAATACCCAAATGATGGAAGCCCAGGCAGACCCAGTGTGACCGGGTATTGTGGACCGAGCGGTGCAGCGCAGAGGTTGCAATGCCCACTGGTTCGATAACTTTCGTATTGGAGGTACTATACTGTAAATTCCTTAGTTTCTCACTCTAGTCATCCGTTAGTCGTTTACGAGACAACACGAGCACCGTTGTCTGCATTTCAACGCAGCCTGAGAGGGCGCAGATGTAGGAACAACAACGGGTGATAGGGGTTGAGCCTAGTGCCGAGGAAAATTTCAAATTCCCTTCCTATTGTAAATACCACCATCTCCACCTTTCCAACCCAAAATACGATCCCTCGTCGAGGAATCTTCGTTGGACGCCTAACCCCCTGGATGACTCAGTCTATGCCAGGGTTGGGGAATAGTCGAGGACTAGTCGAGTTTGAAACTATTTGGCGAGTAAACCACACGAACAGGGCACAGAACAGTAGATGAACGTTCTTCGCGCGCGAATTTGAGATCGACCTTGAGATGGTCATAAGTCCCTGATGTGTTCACAGTTTTGGAATTTGCGGAATTGCAGAATTGCGGAAAACGATGGAGATACGCATCGGCTGGGAGAACTGCGGAATTTGCGGAATTGGGGAAATGCAGAATTGCGGAATTCGCGGAAAAGCATTAGATACGTATCGACGCCTTCCACAATTCTTCATTTCCTCAAATTTCGCCATTATGCATTTCCACAATTTCGCAAGTTCCGCAGTTCTCCCGATCGATACGTACCCATTCTAGCTTTCCACAAGTCCACAAAATCCGCAATTCTGCAATTCTGCAAATTCCAAAACTGTGAACACAGCCTCATGATCGTCAGAGTTAGACGACGAGTATGCATACAGTATTGTTTCTCTGCGTCTTTAAGCCAGTAACTCGCAAAACAGCCACGGTCGCAATGTAAAAGAATGCATATATATTTCGAAACAGTTGCCCCATATCGTCCTGAGAAATTTCGTGAAAATCATCTTCGTTGACGTCAGTGCTACTGGACACCCCTGGTTTTTGCACGATATACACGGCATAGGACCGCAGTACAAACTTTCATAGTGCACGTCAAGTGCAACTGTCTTAACTGATAACATCATTCTCTCAGCTGATAAAAGGGTCGTATGGGAAATAAATACAATCGATCAACACAGACAATAAGATAGGAAAGTAGAAGTGATTTGATAGCTATTCCCCTCATAGGGACTTTCTGGTAATCAGGTCGCAATCACGTCGCTATTGAGCACTAGCCATATGAAGCTGGAATGACACAAACTGCATGCTAAGTACGCGGTCGCGAAGCGGTTACTTGTGGTACAAGCGGTTCATGGGATCAAGGGATATCTCGTGTGGTGGTTCAAATGTTTTCAGCGTTTCTTGCCGATTAGCTTTCACATGTAGAGCAGATGGTCCCTATGCAATCCGCTAACTTGGAAGATCAAAAGTCTTCGTGTCTGCAGAAAATGCTCACAGTTATCGAGAAGAACTATAATTTCGTCTTAGACAAAGGAATACTCAGAAAAGCACGGTAGAGACTTCGGCATCTTCCGGAAGCAGACCATGTCCCTTTGAAGTAACCAAATTTCGCGAATTGAAATTAGCCTGTTCAAGGAAAGAACTTCTGCCGTTACTGTATGCGATTGCCAGTTGAAAGAACTGTCCACGTGTATTCCATGACTCCCGTCACAATCGCTCTGTTGGCACAGTACGTGAACAGAAGCTCGAGAAAAACCGAGAATGTTTCCTTTGTTCCAAGAAAATTCAAAACTGGAAGAACAGCAATTGATCTAAATTCCCGCCAAGCAAGGAGCAGATGCTGGCGGGTGTGCACAGAGCAAGTTTCTGGAATCCAACCTTGATATGTTTCCTACGTTGCGCCTCAACCACATGGACGTCTCCTTCTTGCTCCTAGAACCTTCGCAGACGCGCCTCCGCGGACACCTAACCCCGTCGGATGTTACTTTGAGGAGCTGTTTCTTAGGGGTATTCTTGTTTCTTTCCGAAATTTCGTATGTGATCCGTTGCAAGCAAATACAACACGAAAATATATGGGAACCTTTGAGCAATTATAGCGCTGAGCTGTAGGCCAGTATGGAGCCACCAGAAGGTATTATAGCATGCAGAAGTATCCAAAGCACCCTTTCAAAAGAATTTCTAGCGGCGAAAAGTGTCGTAGCTCTAAGATCTGCACTAAAATGGCCATCTTACAAAGCCAGACGTGGGCGCCGGATGGGGTACGTCATCGGCTTTGCCTTTGATGTCGATGAATTCTCTTGGGCCGTACTGAAAAAGCAAATACGGCCGCGATCGCCGAGGATGGTCAGCGTAAAGCAGCGTGGGAAGGCCACCCATTGGTACTATTGGTGGGGACTTGCTGGGCCACAACTTGCTGGTAGAAATTTGGATGACCAAGCACATTGTTGGTATAAATGTCACTGTAGGCATTCCCATATCACCCTAAACAGCAGCATAGCCACGCTAAAGTGAACATAACTCCATCTCCCCCAGAGGCCGTTAGGGGGTAATTTCGGCAGCTTTTGGAGTAATGCATCTGGAAAACAAGAATCCAAAACGCTCCATCTCATCCCTTCCCTTTCGTTTCCTCTGCATCACTAGCCGCTAAGGGGCAGATACTATCGGGTGAGGGGCTAAGTCAGTCAGCCGTAGTCGCTGCCGCGCTACTGCAGCAACTCGCCCGGGGGATTCGAAGCGGCACGTCTCTAGCAGCGATACGAAGTTGCGATACATACTTCGAGGCCCGTTTTTCTTGTGGGAGTTTCATCACTATTTTCTCTTCTGAACGAAAATATTTGTTCACAGAGAATCTGTTCTCACAGTTCCCATTTTCTCCTCAGCCGTGGTGCCTCCTTTGAGATTGGAGCGGAAAAATATTGGAAAGCCAACTGATACCAAGCGTTTCGATTCACAGAACCGAACTTTAAACAAAAAATTTCGAGAAACTCTATTCAAAAGTTTATGTAGTTTTCGAATGTATATCTGTAGTACAGGACAGCTTTCGAAATAGTGGATTATCAGCCTTGGAATTTTTGAAGCAAAGGCTATTCCCAACTTTTGTGATGCCCACTATGGTGCCTTATGCCGCAGTCACACTTTACGTGTCTGCGTTAACTGACGCCCGTACCGGCGTCCACTGACGCAACCATGTGCCTACCGTAGATGAAGGCGTCAATAGATAATGTTCACCGTTTGCAAAACGCTCGACCCAACCACACTACAGTATGCGATCGTGGCGAGAGCCCACAATTTCGATTTCGAATCTTGGCATTGTGCCATACTATGCCATCAATTTTGAATTCCTGGGCTCTCGCCACGATCACCAACTGTTGTGTGACTGGGTCGAGCGTTTTGCAAACGGTGCGCGTTATCTATCGATGCCGTCGTCTGCGGCAGGCACATAGTTGCTTGAGTAGACGCCGGTACCGGCGCAAGTTAACGCAGACACGTAAAGTATGACCGCGGCTTTGTACGGGCTCTAGCCCGTGATGGATCCCGAGCCTGTCTCTGCCTTGAAAACTGTTCACCTCGAAGGGTATTCCTAGCTATGAAATCGCAATCGCGGAACCGTTTCCAAACACTGGGCAAGGACAACTGGAATGATACACGGAAGCCACCACTTGTGTGATTGTAGCGCAGATACTGAGGTGGTAAACAACCACTGGTAAACAACTTTTTGCTGAGGTCGTAAAGCACTGTTCGGCCTCCGGTATGTATTCGTAACCTTTGTCTATCAGTTAACTATTATCCTTCAAAGGCAGTGGGCTGATGAGCGAAACGGTGGGTGGAATCGTGTTACTGGTCGAGTTTTCCACATAATAGATCCACCTCGCACCTCTTATTTAGCTGTCAAGGAGCCGGTGACGATTCGCACAAAGTCTCTCAAAAGTTGAAAAATCGAGGCTGCTTCACACCAACCCGCTTTGTAAATCTTAAGGAACCGTCTGAGGAGGCCTCTCCAGCGCTATCCTAGATCCATTCCAGTGCGGGCCAAATTAATGGGATCGTTACATCGCTCACGAGTGTAAGGAGGATAGCCAAGACGTGGCCATAAGAGATATTCCGTGCTTTTCAGCAATAATTCACGCCACTGCTGGCTGTCACTTTTGGATGGAGCCACAAGTCGATTACACAGCTCCATTTGCACTTTTCCCTTCTGCGAACGCTGCAACAGTTAAATTTTCTATCATTGCCATAGCTGTAATTCAAACACAGCCACTAAAATGCAGGAAAATGTTCTATTTCAGAGGCGCACAGACGAATTTAATACGATTTGCTGGCGAGCCAAGCTATTTTAAGGTCCTCAACTTTCCAGCACTTAAATGGATAACCCAGGGCTGGTATGCTAAAACCTCTGGGGACATGCTGAGCTGCAGAGGTCAGGTGTACTTCTGCTAACTGCCTACTTTAGTTGCCGCACCGTATCTCCACAGCTGATCAAAAGTGCGCTCCCGTGGACATGCCACTTCCTCCCCGGGGACCGACAAAAAGCTTCTTCTGATAATCGAATCCAAGGCTAATGGAAGTCCAAATATATATGAAGGCAGTGAAAGTGCAAGTCTGCATGGGTTGCTTATTGAAAAATCATAAATATTCAAGGATTATCAAAATTGATATGTCAAACCGGAAGTAATTATTACTCCGTCTGACCGAGCGCGTTGTTTATTCGATAAGCCAAGGAAACATTCTTCGCTGCCGGTTGCCGGATTATCATTAAGGAGCAAAGATCGTTTGCTGACGGGCTGTCAGTTTGATGGATATTGATCCGCTTGCAATATGTGAACGGGAGAAAACATTTTTTGAGGATTTCAATCCCACAGCGTACGAGAGGACTTTCGCTTTTAAACTATGTATGTGTTAAAGAAATATCGACCAATCATTAAAAATTCGGTTTATTTAGTTGAACAAGGGACAGTCAGATAGGATAGTAAAAATTATAACTTTGTAAAATGTGAGCACTAATTGCCAATCAAACTTTTTTGAGGAGTGAGATGATTTCTACCTCCATATGAAATGTCGCTGGCAGCTGAATGCATTCTGCAATTGACAGCCATCTGATGTACGATTAAGATTCTTGCCCCCCCCCCCTTTTTTTAGATAAAATCCTATACAAGTAATTCAGCCCGAGATTGGTTGGCCTGGACAGGAGCTGATCAGTGGATAACGGTGGAAGTAGCATCATTTGTCGCTGCCTCACGGCATCCTATAGGTCTCATACTTGCGTGCACACAGAACTCTTGGCGTCCTAGCGGGACATTTATGCTGACTTCACGGGACGAGAGCAACCTTATGGATTTCATAATTTTGCTGATTATCACACTTTCGCAATTCCGATCGTTACGGGGAAGTGGTGAAGTGACATGTGGCGCAGCTTCCACAAACACTGTTCGAGGATCAAGTGGTGGAACAGCCAAACTTTCCGGTCCGCGTTCCGTCTGTTGGTACCACAATGGTCTGGGTAAAGATAGCCCAAGTAACCCGATCCATGCATTTCTGATTGGCTCAGGCAGGTCATTAAATATCATATAAGTTGTATCCCATTCAAATGCTACACGGTGTTGAGTGGAAATAGAATGCATGGCGCGTCCCATAAGCGACCGATCAACGCCGAATGCTCTCCATGATTTATGTGATAGAAAGAGCTTTGAAGTCTAAAAACCGCTTGCCCTCTGGATTTTGGAGAAACACACTTCGAAAGAACAATCAAAATATCAAAAAATATCGAGTATCATAATTGCTTCAAAATCCAACTTTTACCAAGTCCGAATTTTTTCTCTTTGTTTCTATTTTATTACGACTCAGCAGAAGTCATACGAATAATTCCCTCCAGATGTTTTTGAGACAGTTGCAGTAGTGTTTTGGAGAGGAATTCCTTCACGAGTTCCTTGTTTTCCACTACACAGATAGAATTACTTGTTATTGTGTCAACAAATAAAGCAGTTTACGACATTCAGTACACATTCATATTCTTCGGATACGATCAATACCATCAAAGAAAGGGATCACGAATGAATAATCGCGCGCATTCGATAACATTCTAATGTTTTGGTGGACTGCTGAATAAACAATAGTGGCTGCAAAAGGCAAGGTCAGAGATTGGGAAATTTGGCGGGGAAACATGCTTGCCGTCTGTACACGGAATAAGGTACATACGTTAGTAACGTTCATGCATGCTTCTAATCAAGACAGGTTTTTGAAAGATATTATCGATGGTTCCACATGGCCATATCAGATAAGCATCATATTAGAGCATAAACCTCCATGGTGCAGAAAATAAAGGCACATTTAAAATTAATGAGGCAAATCAGAACTGGAAAAGCATGTTTTCTCAAAGGGCAAGTTTCAAACCCATGATCTGCAGCGAAACTCATTCTGGCAAACGTGTTAGGTTTTTTATCCGCGCCTCATCTGGGTGTCTTTTATCTGGAGAGCATGCAGATGACGGAGCAGCCATGGAGGGTGGTGCAAAGTAGGCAATACTAGATTAGCTGGTCATGCCGTCTCCATCACCCCTGCAGTGATGCAAAGGGTGTGAAAAGATATCCTCGATGAGGAACAGTGGTAGGAACACGGTCTTTTTTTGGGTTTTGACCGTTCCATTGCTTTTCCCCTAGTACTGCACTAACTATCATCTCTACATTCATCTTACGCAATCGGCCACAATTACCGAAGAAGTGGTTTTAGAAGGAATCAGCAGACTACAGTATAGGAAAACCAGTCCGGTATTCTCTAGATTTGCACCAGTGTGCATTGTCTGCGGAGGTGGTGTAGAGACACGTGACGCACACCCTACTCTCTTGGTGCAAGGATCAAATCCCGCACCATAACCCGTCCAGGCTAATCAAGCTTTCCACTCCTCCGGGGTCGGAAAATTGATACCAGACTCCTCTGGGAGGATAAAACACTGACTCGTACGTCGGCTGGCCATTGCAAGTCATTGTACAGGCTACATCACATTCACCAGCCACCAGGATTCTAAAAGGAACTGAAATGTGGGCGCGTCGCACGGAAGGTATTGATTAACGCCGAAACTTTGTCCTTTTATACTTTTATTCATTGGCTGTCTGAAGATATGAATACGTGATTGCTAGATTCCAGACCCAAGTATGCGTTACGCATCTCAGTTAACTGCTGTATGGGTGCGATTAGCGCGTACTTCAAAATAAATCAAATGAAAGCAGCCTATGGAGGCTCAATCCGCCATTGCGCACAAGGTTTTTCCCAAATTATCCATTGCATCAAGAATAAGAGCTGGCTAGGTTGACAGTTCGAACTATTGACCATGGTCACGGTGGCGACTTTTTGAACCGCTGAACACAAAAGTTTTGAGTAAGACAAATTTTCCCATTTTTCTGTGAAGGTTATTCGAAAGATGTCCACGTTGTGTCCTTCACAATGATTGTTTGGACTTTCTGTTACTGGACTCAACAAGTGCAGAAATTTCGAATTAAAAAAAAGGTCGCCCATCAATCAATAACAAAACGTTCGGGGCCTTCGCTCGTTCTCTCTCTCCTCTTTGGTCTCTTCTCCATAAGTGCAGATGTCCGTTGTGGCCCATTAAATCTTATTATCGCGATTTCAGCATAAAAAGACAGTCATTTGTTGAGTAATCGTTTGGCCTCATTCTTCGATAGCTCAGGCGCCGACAGAGCAGATGGCTGTCTCCACCTGCTGCTGCCATCTCGTCGAATTCATTTTACAAGGTCACATTACGAAGACAAAGCAGATTACGGAGACTCGCGGGGGAAACGCAGCAGCTTTTAGAAAATTCACCTTTTTGTGTAAAAGCAAGTCACGAACCTCTCGGAGAGATTTATTTTTGTACAAGGTGCTAACCTAGGGGATACTTTTGGAGCCAGTTAAATTTGCTACAAAAGGATTTGATGGTTATAAGGTAAGCGACTAGGCCACTAGTCCACGCCAGCCAATAATAAAGTAGAAATACTCGGCAAGAAACCGAAATCTTCAAAAAAAGTAGGATGGGCGGCGAGACTTTTTAGTAGCTCAGCAAGCAGCAACTTCTTCTATGACTTTGGGTAGAAGTCCAATGCATGGCGCAATATTGATCGATCCTGGCCACTTTGAAATTGAACGTCGCTGGTTGCACAACGTAAACGTGATGCCCTTTAAGGATGACTGATTGAAGAGCGAAAAAGGTCAACAACGCGTTTTAAATTTTCACCTCGTCCGAAGGCCGACTGCCGGCAAAACAGAAGAGGGACATTCGAACAAAAAAAAATGAGCAGAAAAATTTCGGCGCCGCAGCATAGTGAGGCAGGGATGCAGGGAGATATGGAAGTCTGTGCTGGGAGGGCACTGATGGGAAATAGTACCATTAAGTGATGCGATTGAAAATGACGGTAATAATAAATGAATAACAATAACAAATCATTATATATCATAAAATTACGAAATGAAACCGTTGTGATGAGAGGAGAAATATTAGCTCACAGAAAATCGAAGGCTGCTTGGGTCGGCTACGGCTATTCTCTCATGTCGCTTCCCGTCCGTCACTTTATTTATTCGAACAGAATTCGCTGGACAACAACTGTTGTCATAGCTGTGCGATTTGTACAATGGTCAAAGGTCAACAACAACGACAAGACCACTTCCGGAATTCATCGCTACCGACGGCTGAGTCTTGAATTCTTCACTCTTTGCAGCTCTCCTCTTGGTGATCAAATCCCAGAGGAAAAAGGTGAAGAAGAATAGCTGCGCGACAAGGAATCGCAGGTACATAATTCAAGGTGAGGTAGAAGCCAAATCTTCCTAGAATCGCCCAGTTTGCGAAAAGGTCAACAAACAAACAAGACAAAAGAGAAAGGAAATTTTGGGTCTATGTGGGTTCGGGGGGAGAAGCAGTATGATGCAACATTCGTTTATTGTGCGCAATTGCACCTCATACACCTAAAAGCACGCGAAAACCTTCCATGGCTTCATTCAGAAGCATATAAGCGTATTTGAGGTTTTCGTGCATAAAGAGGCATAATGTGGATTTTAGCTTTGTAAATGACATCTCCCCAAGCTCACATTGCCCCGAAATTTTTTATCAAGCACCATCGTAAAGTGGGCCATGTTTTTTTGTCTACGAAGTCGTGCAGGGAACTGAAGGGGAAAAACCACCGTGGACTCTACTCACGCTTCAAAGTTCATTTCATCGTGTTTGGATAGTAAACTCAGCAAGGCTCATAAAAGGTCCATTGCACTTTGCCTATACTAAGGTTTCATTCTCAAAACTCTATGCCGTAATCCTTCGCGGACCAGGATAAGCGGAAGCTCCAAGCTTCATTTTTGACTACCTACCTCACCACCCCCCCCCCCCTCAGCTGAACGAATGAATGAATGGTGGTCTTCTTAGGGAGTTCGTTAACTTTTTTTTTACGTCGGAACGAATCCGTAAAAAAGCTCGCAGCACATTATAGTAGTATAGTATCTATGTGCTGTTCATATTCATATTTGTTTATATGTTTACCCAGACTCTAAGCCGAGTATGACACAGTGTCACCTATGTAGGTTCAGAAGGTGAGAAAATACGGAGAGTCAAAACTGTAACAAATTTATCGGATTCCTCTGCTGAGCTAATCAGCTATCCCCTTCTCCACCCCTTGCCCCTTCCATAGCGAGTCATGACCCGTTATGGCCAAGGGTTCTTTGGGTGTGTAGGCTTGCTGGAGGGCCTCAGAAACACTAAATAAATCCATAGGGGAGGGCAGGAGGAAGCAGAGCCAAGCCAATATCGAGAAATCTTCAGGAAGAGGTCGTAAATATTTCTATGATTGCGGGGATCACATTTACTGTTGTGTATTTCGCTCGATTCACCATCGATACAGGGAAGAATTAAGTATGTAAGCATAGTCAACCCACTTCCTATTCATCATCCATATCTCACATCTTGGAGGTCAAAAATCTCGAAAGTACGATTCCGCTTCCTTTTTCTGTCATACGATACCCCCTTGTTAACGCATCTGAGTGCCTCTGTCTATACTTGAGCCGTCTCCTCAAAAGAAGTCGTCAATCGATAATCCTACCACTGCTATCCAATACGAAGTATGCTTATCGATAGCTTTTTTAAGATACGACCAAACGGACTAATATTTCCTCAACGGTCATGAATTCTTCTCAAGGGTGCGTTAATGTCGAACTTTTAGGAAAAGTAGCTCACCTTTCGAACACAAAATACAATCTCCGTCTAGAGCTCCTCGAAGCACGCCTGAGCCTTGGAGGCTGGAGGGGGGAGGGGGGGAGGGTGGAAGGGGCGGGGTAATTGTTAGAAAAAGCGTCCTTCAGCTTTTCGATTTTTCGATCACATTTACTTGTCACACGTGGTGTGATTCCGAACAATGATTTACTGATACCCCCTTGTTGCAGCGCTTTAGTGAGGAGAAAAGACAAATAAACTCTTTTTATTCGTCCTATATATCGATTCAATATCAAAATTTGTAAAACATTGAGGTGGAAAAGTAGTGTGAGGTAAGAAATTGATAGTATAAAAGTCGCTTGTGTACGGGAGATTGCAGTGAAAACAGATGTTCGACAAATGGAGCGTCACCGAACCAGGCACGAATCGCCAGCAATTACGCGTCGATCACGCGTGTGCGGAATAATCTGCTCAGCTGGCCTGGCTTGGTCAAACACAGCAGATCTCGAACTCCATCTCGGGAAGGGGATATTGTCCCCTCTCATTAATACTACAAGTTTTCATAGTTCAAAATGAGACAACTGTTTCACAGGTCTTGCATTTAATGTGCGAAGAGCCAGACAATAGATGAGAAAAGTTTGAAAATATCCAGGATGGTTGATTCCCAGATCCTCCACCTTACGTTACAATCCACCATCTCATGACAGATTCAAAAGTGGTCGACTAGGAGCTCAGCTTGAGTGCAATCATAATAGAGCCTGTTCAAAGAATAAAAGGGTGAAGTATTTGGCATTAATCAACCCCTCGCTGAAATGCGCCACGCATTTTAATTCCATACAGGATCGTGGTTTCAAGTGATTGCGATGTGGCCTATACAATGCTACATCGCAATCACCGGCGGTGGCCAGCCGATGTACAAATCAAAGCTCTTGTCCCCCCCCCCCCCCAGACGAGTCTGGTGCAAAATCATCTACCCGCGGAAGTCTTGGTTGGCATGTGCGGGCATCGATAAAGGATTTGATCTCTGCACCATAAGATTTGCGCTACACCTGTTACTGCACCGCCTCGGGTGGGGGTCGCAAGGTCGAATTTCCGCTTCGCAGCGATGCACTCGCGGCGCCTTGAGTACGACTCGCCGTATCGATTGCCTTAGGGAGCCCGGTCGAGCGTAACTGCGTCACGTCTGCGCCTCCACCCATGCCACATTGCTTCGCTTGAAGGCTGCTATGCCCCGCTACTGGCACTCGCACCCGTCGCGCCGCTCGTCGCGCGCGGCCGCGCGGAAATTCGACCTCGCGACCCCTACCCCGCCGCCCCCAACTTAGGGAAATTCTTCGAAAGGAACATCAATATAAAAATATAAAGATACGTAGGTAACATTGAGCGATAATAAGTTATAGGAATGATAATGATAATAATGATGAGTGAATAATAATAACAAATAATATTGTATCATAAAATATAAAATGAAATAGCCGTCACAAGGGAAAAAAAACATGAATAAATAAAAACAAATGAAAGCATGAAAAAACATGCTCATGAATATCAAATATTTTTTTGTGTTTTGAAGGCAATTGTTACTCAGTGAAACAAAGTATCTCAGATGAGTAGGGTGCATGCTGGAAGAATTATCCAAATGAAATCCTGAAAATGATCAAACCTTTCAAAAACTCTATTAAGTAGCACAAGCTTATAGCGGTTAAACGCCAGATAAGCGCACGACAACATGACTCTCCTTCTAAGGGAACTTACCACATAACGGTTCGAGACTATTTTTGCTCACTTGAAATCATACAATATAACCTTGGCCACTCAGGACCTCTTTTTTTCCGGGTCATAAGAAATCATCGATTTCTGAAAGCTCAAGCTGTAAGGATACGTTTTTGAATAAGGACAGCAACATATCTACCAGTCATTGTACCATTTTAGAAATCGTTAGTGTTTCAAAACCACCACTAGTATAACCCAGTTATCAGCACCAACTATTTTCTGAGTGAAGATTGCTAGTATTTAGATTGCTAAGGAAAACATCAGAAGAAGGGTGCATTTGTTTTGTCATAATTTGCTGCTCATGCTGTTCAAAAGCGTGTCGCCAGAATCTTGTCTACCTTTTGGAGGAGAAAGGTCCCACAAAGATACTATGTTACTCATATTCGAAAACATATGGTAACAGCTTTTGACCGCATAACTTTTTTTTCAGATAGCCAAAAAATTGAGGCTTGAATCGCGTATCGCTTGCAACACATAGTGTTGCACGCGATACGTTACGGGTAAGCTCATTAAATTACCATTATAGGCTATCTTACTTCAGCCTGTCCGTGCAAACTTCTGCGCTTTCTAAAAACTACGTAATAAAGTCACGAAATATCATATGTCCCAAAAGTAGCGCACTGACTATGTATGTGGCAGAAAACAACTGCATTAGTTTGCATTCATCCGTACGGTAATGTACCAATAAAACTGCGGATGGAAGGCACAATAACTCGTATGTACGTCAACAAACGACTTCCCTGCGCTTTAAGCGATTCTGCCACCGATGGAGAAGAGCGAAAATTTGCAAAATGGAGATCATGTGGTGCATAACGGCTCGAAGATTGCGGTCCTCTTTTATAGTTAGTTCTCAATTTCTACATAGCGATATGGGGGGGGGGGGTAGTCCTGACAAGGTATATCCTACCAATGAGAGGGGATGCCATCCTATACCGGGTGTTTGCTTATGATGGAAAACCACTTCGCGGCGTCGCACTCGTGGCGCCATCAGCCAGTCCTCACTGCACTGGCCAACTAAGGGAATTTTTTCCTCTTTAAATTCCTGTTCACTCGCTGTTGCTTCCAGTCAGGACATTAGCGTAGCGAGAATTTCCTAAGCAGTTGTCAGTTTGCCTTTCAAATTTATACATCATCACAAATACGCTAATATTCAGCCGAAAGACGTCATTTTGAGGAGCGCTGAATAGCGATCTTAGCCGCTTTCTTTTTTTTCGGGTGGATTATTGCCTGCAGCCCTTAGTAACAAATGCAACATGCATGTATGGGTAACAAAAGATCCTGAATTTTCAGACGATTCCTTTAAAGACACCGGGAGGAATAAATTTGATAGATTTTGGAATATGAAACTAGGGGTGCGCTGCGAGAACTGCATGAGACCCCAACCCGCGCTTTTTCAATGCGTGTTTCGCTCATGATCACCTCTTTTGAAGTGGAAGGTTTGTTTCCAGAAGACATGTATTCTGAAATACCACTTACATACCCCTTACCCTTCCCGATGCCTTCAAACAGATGTAATTATTGCGAATAAAGAGCATCCGTTATGAGACACATCAATTCACTTATTAACTCTACTATTGGTACAATACAGGATGCTCTTTTCTCCTGTTTTGGTATGTTTGTGCAATTTTTTCTGTAAATCATGGGGTCAAAATGAAAATCCATGGTCGACCTAATATGTATTAGGAAGACGAAGGATTTTGATGATTCAGGCACGAGATTCCCCTTAATAATGTTCAGGTGGAGTTCCATGGGTATGGCGCAGAAGGAGCATGAGGTCTGCTGCAATTTCAGAAATCGACATGTGTGTGACATTTCCGGTGAATAAGAAGCGGTATGACACAGCATGCGATGGCTCTACTTTATGCGACATCGGAGCTGTTAAATATTTACCCTTTTTGCCGCAACCAAGAAAGAAATCCCTGCTATCATATGAAAGTGCGAATAAGGGACGGTTGAGAGGGAAAGGGAGAATTACAGTCTGAATCTGGAACTGCATGCTCACTCCCGGCGGGATGGGGGAGGGGTCATAATTACAGTGGTTAGCAGTGGTACCAGGCCAGCTGATAAGCGCGACATGCCGTTCGTTGATCCGGTGCTTGAATTTGAGTGTCAAGACAAAAGTTACAGTTAAATGATTAGTTAATGTTAAATATTTAGTAATACTATACAATCTGACTGATATTGTAGAGATGTTGGAAGGAGGGGTCGTATTTGGGTCCTATGTAGATGTTGGAAGGAGGGGTCGTATTTGGGTCCCCGTTGCAAGAGGGGGTTGTACTGAAGCAGTCATTTTCCTCGTCACCTCGGTGTGCCCTGGTAGAGATGCTGTGCCCCACTTGTCATGCTCATGCCAGGTCCTCAAGTCGGTTGTCACATAAAGTTATGAGTTGTTTTCACTTGAGCGACGTTCATGCTCGAAGTGCTCTGTGAGCTATAAATAATGATATCGTGTTACCTCTTCAGCGCAGTAGGTGCCAATTATTGTAAACAATTGACTAGCAGGTACACTCCACCTTCAAGTCTGACAGTGAGCCAATTCATAGCAGTCAACATGGGTGGCGCCACTGAGCCACAACAATCGCGCATTATCACCACACAGATCTTGAGCAGTCAGGAGGATTTCGCCGAAATCTGTGAATTTCCCTGGAGACTACAGACGCACACCTTGTTTACGCCTCAATCCGCTTGTTGTTTGCTATCATGACCAGTCCATTTCTTCGTGGGGCCACAAATAAATAGGCTAAGTGGCGATTATCACAGCATGTGTATTGTTGACTTTACGAAGTGGAATATTCCGAAAGGAGCGAGCTGCTTCAGAGATAGACCGAAGATGAAGGAGCCATGTCATTTAGGGAAAAAGATTCAGGGAAACGAATTTAAATTCACACTTTCGCTCAAAAAGAGCCTTTATGGGTACAGAAAGACTTTTACTGCGCTACGTTTTCACGGAGGAAATACCTTTGTAATCCAGCAGATCAAACTGCAGATGTTGGCTTTTTTACAAACTTCACCTCTTCAGCGCTCCACCCCCATGAGATGATTAGCATTTTGGGTACCGTTTCTGAGAAAGCTTCAAAGCTGTGTTCTTTGAATGTAAGACACTGCTCCAATCAGGTCCTTTTATCAGCCCTCATCAATCTTCTCCCAAGAGCACCTCTTGAGCAATCGTAGTCGCTAAAAACTGATAGTAAAGCGATTCCCCAGGCAAACCATGTTGCTCCTTTTGCGCCATGAAGTACACCAAAAGGAAGTTATTTCAACCATCTAAACTGCTTAGGAGCCCAAGAATTTGGTTCTGGGTATTTTACTGAGGGGGAGTGGTAAGGTTGTTAATGGCGCCGCTTGCTAGCATTATTCGTGGATCACTCCTTGGATCTCAAAAGCCTAATTATTTTAGCGAAGTCTTCCATCTCTCCGGAGATGGTGAATAGGTACCAGGTCAGACTGGGATGGGACATTTGTACTACATAGGGATCCCGGCAAGTTACGTATATGCCAAGTCGCAAATGCCACTACAAGCAAAACGCGTGGCGCAGTCCAGTCTACAATCGACTCCGAAAAAGGTTGTTTTCACAGTTTTCACAGACAAATCACCTTCTCACAGCGCCATTACAGATATCGTCGGCCCAGCTTTTCCGAAAAGGGTTGTAGGCCATTTGGAATTATTGTCAAATTTGAAAATTCTTCCGCATACAGCCCAAAAAACTGAAAAACAGTCGAGCTGGATCAGAATTTACTGGGTGTCCTAATCTCGTCTAGCCAGGTTTCTTTTATTTCCAAATGTCCAATGTGTTGTCGTGAACGTGCTTTCTGCTAATTAAGTATCGTGTTACAACTGTTTGTTTTGAGGCATTTGCGCACAATGGGACCGGCAGAGGAAACGAGGCGAAGAGGTGCTCCCGTGCCTATGGCAAATGTTTTCGAAAACAGTCATATTCGCTGTATGCATGAGACACCGGTCAACAAGTCAATCAGCCATTTTTCAACGAGGGATAAAGTGAAATAGATTAAAAGAATAAATTAGAAAATAAAAAAAGTGAGGACAACTCGTTGAGAAATTAAGGGATAGGAGCTTGAATGAGGAGCACTCGTAATTAACGGTAAGGCAGAAGCACATCAGAAGTAATATTTTTTCTCATTGTGATTCGAGTGTACGGCTCATTCGAAATCAGGCTGATCCACTCTGAACAATTCGCATTTATTAAAACGACCAAATTTCCACGTTTCCGAAACTTGTCTACAGTACTATTCGATTGGAAAGCGGCTACACCATCGCTACTTATGTGCTGCTGTAGCAGTGGGTTAAAGCAGTGGACATGGGTCCTTTTAGTTCTCCTTGACAAGGTACACGAGTGGAGAAAATGCCAAAAAATACGGAAAAGAGACGTGATTTTAATATTAATTTCATGCCGTTTATACTCTGCGACGCTGGCGGCAGGCGGAGCTCGTCGTCTCTGCGACTTCGCTGGAGCCACGCTTCGCCGTACACACCGCCCTGCGTCCGCCTGTGGACGCATCACACCCCCAGCCGGCAATCAAGTCAGCACCACTGCAGAGTATAAAGGCGGCCTTGAAGTGGGCGAGGTTGGTATAAGGGCAACTACTGTAGAGCTCAAAGAAAACGCACCGCTTTGCATGCCGACCCGCAGCTGAAGCGCTATTTCGTGTGCGGGAGCACACAAGTAAGGTGTTGCTTTGAAAATTCGGGGCCTGCTGACGTGGGTGCTAGAGCAAGGTGAATAAGCATAGCGGCGTGGAAAATTATTGTAAAATACGACCTTCCCCGGTGGCTGACCCAACTGAGGCGCCTGTACCTATACTACCAAAAAAAGGTCGTCAATCGATTATCTTAACATTGCTACATAGTGCTGAGCATGACTATCGGTTGACCATCCAAAGATTTAGACAGTGTGGGAAAATCTGGACATCCGTGATTTGATGATTATTTGATTTGATCCCTTCGTACTTCGAAACCCAAGACACCACACCCGACAATCATTCTTCGACCCAAACTTGCTCTCCAATGCAGCTCATTTATCTGCGAAACTGCCATATATGCTGATGTGGCGTCCAGCTTACGCCGCTGTCAGACTTGGCGGTTTTGCGTTTTGCTATTTTGTGGTGTCGCTCCTTCTCACGTGATGTTGTGGCCTTGAGATCTTGCACTGCCGCAACTGTGCGAAGCCGTGATACCGCAATGGGGTTTGTACCCTAATGTCAGGATGCCGCATGACGATGAGCGGCGTGCGACACAATGTGTGCGAGCTTTGCGCGTCGCGGTAGTTGGGTCTTGGAACGATTACAACGTAATGCAAATGGTGCGATACGCAGTTGACTTCTAATCACTTCGGGACCCAACAATTTAGCTCGTCCGCACTGTTTGACTTGCGACATGCCGCAGTGCGGCATCCTGACATTAGGGTACAGACCCACCGCAATGTCGTGGAAGCGTTCATAGTCAGCAAGCGATCGCATCTGCCGCGACGTAGATCTTACAAAGGGGCCGTGCGCGTTGCTGTGACTCTGATTACGTTTCCTATACGAATGCAGCTTTATCTCCGCAGTAACCATATTTTCTTGGTGAAAAAAGCGGTACGTCGTGCTCGATGGTTCCATGTATCAGTGGACATGGGAGTTTGGTGACAGTTCTACTTGTTTCATCGTGCTGGGCAGAAGACGATTCTACTTAGCTGAGAACGTCCTCGCAGCAAAAAGCAGAAAAATGAGCAGAAAACCATGGAAAGGGGGCAAGTGTAGGAAGAATGGTGCCGATGTTGAGAGGGGGCAGGGGGTGGGGCACTCACCTGCGCGCTGTCGTCCTTCACTTGGATACCATCCCATAGACATCAGTTTGTACACATTAGTGTGCTATATATCTTTACCTAAGCCCTAGTTGAGAAGGTAGGAGATCCCTCATGGTGTTAGGCCAAAAGCCTAGGCAATTGTAGAGCACAGTGGAGTGCTCCCCTTCCCACTACATTGGTATCAAAAGAATCAGCTGACAATGTACTAGCAGATGACTTGAAAGCGAGTATTCAAAATGCGGAGGTGGAAATCGAATATTAAGTCCTAATGGAACAGATAATGCTTAGAAAAAACTTTTTGAAATAGACTCACTACGGGTGTAGAAGAACATTTGTTGTGTGTTACGTTTTCGCGGACGAAAATACTTCTGTAATCCAGCCAGTCGAGCTCCAATTCCAAGCTTTTGTTGGCAGTATCCAACAAACTCCACCCCGTGGCACTAACTCCGCCTCTGAAACAAGTTTCAGCAAGCAACCTAGACATGAACAATTTTTGTGTCTCGAAACAACGTAAAGAACACAGGAAAGCGACTTGAAGAAAGTCTCTTATTATAAATCTTCAAAATTGGTGAAATTATGATGAAAATATAAGTGGTATCTCGCTGAATTCTGCTGAAAGGCCTGAATTTAGTCCCCCAGTCGCGTGTGCGTGTTGCACTCCTAAACTGCAAGGATGGCGACACAACTGTGCAATCTTTTCTATGTCACCTCTGAATGCTAATAGGACACCCCTTCCGTGTATCTTTGATTCTGATAAACAATATCTTCAAAAGAACCGTTGAGGAAATCTAGGCGAATTACGGAACAACTGTGGAAAGTGAAAGTCGAGATGACTAGTAGTGTGACAGAAGAGAAAGAGCGAAATGAAACGATCATAAACAGAGAAAGAGAACTCGAAAACCCATCTTCTCGCTTCTTCCATTTCACTCCCTATGCAGCCCCTGAGGAGTAGATGCAGATGGCGAGGGGCTAAACGAGCGCGCAGTGAACATTGCGTCACCCTCACAGAAGTTCGCCCTGCGGATGCGAGGCAAGTGACTGACCCGTTGATGGATCACGATAACGGCCCAATGGGGCGCCTTTCTAGCGGAAATTTGGAGTTTCGTCACAGATAACTTCTGGACTGGAATATTCGTTCTCGACGAGTATGTCTTCTCAGTCCTCACCCCTGGCGGTGTCATTAGAGTCGTTGCTTTGGCACCTCTTTTAGACAGTGGGCAGATGTTGTTCTATTACGGCTGAAACAGCGTGCCCCCAACTTTCACATAATCTCCGAGGCACACATATTTACCACAAAAACATGGAAAACAGTAAACACTAGTATGGACAATGAAAAAATTTCGAAAATATCTGCTTCGTTCAAACTATACTTGACGATCTGTAATTGTAGTACAGTAATGAAGCGGTGTCCGCGTTCCCACGCAAAGGTAGCAGCGAATTTCAACAGGCTCAGAGAATTCAAAGCCTGGAAGTAAACGGTTTTTAGCCGTGCACTAGGTTCCTCCCACGTAGAAGGGATATTGTTTTGCGGGGCTCCATGCATAACCTAGACTTAAAAAACATGGCCTGCTCCATGCATTTGTCACAGATGATAAATCCAAATAAATTAGAGGTACATCCTGCGATAACCAGATCCATATCCTTATGAGCCCCTCACTGCCATTTTGTTGAAGAAAACTCATGGGTAGCCATCTAGGTTGCACCCTTGCTGCGCCATCACGTTGCTGCACCACTCAAACCCGAGCTTGCCACTCCCACCTGAGCCAAGCGGGCATGGCAGCGCAACAAGGGTGCAGACTCAATAATCGCTCAATGATCTACTGCCTGAAAAAGGTAGATCGACTAATCTGAAAAGTATGACAAGTTGCGCTGCGATCCGATGGTGATAGGGTGCTAAGCACAGGTCACAGTCACATCATTTGGTACAGTGTGTCCCAAAAGTATAGGTCCACCTTATTTTTCATCCATATCTCCAGAATGGATAAGCGATTCCTTTCCAAATTTTTATATGTAGTACCTGATCACTGTAGCAATCAAGCGCCTCAGTAAAATTGAAGATTCCAAATTTTTATATGTAGTACCTGATCACTGTAGCAATCAAGCGCCTCAGTAAAATTGAAGACATAAAAATGCAAAATTTTATTTGATTTTTTTTTCAAAAATAAGGGTGTCCCAAAAGTAAGGTCCACTCAGCTTTTCCGCCTTGCTTCCATCGAAAGGTAAGTTGTGAGGTAGGTGTGTTGACGCATCCTTCTGAGATTTACTCTACAGTGCCATGCCAAGCGGTACGCACTTTTCCGAGTACGAAAATGGGCAAATTCTGGCCCACAAGGACGTGAGACTCAGCAATCGCAAAATTTCTGAAAAGATGGGCCTATTCCAAAGCTCGATCAACAGCTTCTGTCGTACCATGGACCTGTACGCAACGAAAAAGGGAAGTAGAAGGCCGTAGGAGATTTCTGAGAAGCAGGAGCGTCGGATCCTCAAAGCTGCGTCCAATTCCAGAAAGGGTGCTTGTCGACGGTGCAGGGAACTGGCACCTGCTGTATCGAAAAACACTGTGCACCGTCTGCTCAAGTCGTCTCCTCACATCGAGCGAAGATGGTTTTCGTCCTTGCCATACCTCACGAGGGCGCACGAAGAGGCTCGAATCCATTTTGCCAAGTAGAATGTCAGCTGGACCCATCAATAGGATGAGGTAGTCTGCAGGGTTACATTATTGACGTAGTAGTTCACACAGCATTAGTAATGGTGTTGCAGGTGATCTTTTCTGATGAGAAGAAGTTCAATATGGACGGCTCGGACGGCTTAGCTAGTTACTGGAGGGATTTGGGGAAGGAGCCATGCTACTTCTTGAGGCGCGGATTTGCTGGTGGTAGTGGTATGGTAGGGACCGCCTTCTCTCGCTTTGGTTAGAGCAGGATACTATTCATCACGCATCATATAGATTCCAGGGCTTTGCAGGACGTTCTAGAAAGTAATTTACTACCATATAAACAGCAGTACATAAAAACATTGGGTGCACAGCCGACCAACACCCTTTCTGGAATCGGACGCAGCGTTGAGGATCCGTCGCTTCTGCTTCTCAGAAAGCTCCTACGGCCTTCCACTTCCCTTTTTCGTTCCGTACAGGTCCATGGTACGACAGAAGCTGTTGATCAAGCTTTGGGATAGGCCCATCTTTTCAGAAATTTTGCGATTGCTGAGTCCCACGTCCTTGTGGGCCAGAATTTGCCCATTTTCGTACTCGGAAAAGTGCGTACCGCTTGGCATTTCACTGTAGAGTAAATCTCAGAAGGATGCGTCAACACATCTTCTTCACAACTTACCTTTCGATGGAAGCAAGGCGGAAAAGCTGAGTGGACCTATACTTTTGAAAAGCTAAGGAGGAGGAGGAGAAAAGGCGGAAAAGCTGAGTGGACCTATACTTATTTTTGAAAAAAAAATCAAATAAAATTTTGCAATTTTATGTCTTCAATTTTACTGAGGCGCTTGATTGCTACAGTGATCAGGTACCACATATAAAAATTTGGAAAGGAATCGCTTATCCATTCTGGAGATATGGATAAAAAATAGGGTGGACCTATACTTTTGGGACACACTGTAAGGAAAGAACCAAAACTGACCACAACAAAGGTGGAGGAGGGGGTAACGAAACAATATACAGTTAGCATACCACAGTGTAACAGCTCTATGCGATGAGAACTGAGGATACTGAGACAAGCTTTCTGAGCGCTTTCTCAAGAGACTCGTGCGACTTTCTTCACCGCCATTAATAATCTGTGAATCGCACTGCCTAGTTTGCTTTACAGACGGCGGCTCCAAAAAACGTGCCCCCATCAAAGCGGCCAGCTCGTTTCATCTTTATGATCCTATTATTAGGAAAAAGCGGTAACGAATAGGTTTGTTCAGAACGCGAGAACGAGTTCACATCTGGCTCGTTAACGAACAAAAATAAGATGTAAAACGGGGTTCATGACTTGCAACTGCAATAAATGAATAAGAAACAGACGGAATTATACCATAAAGTAAACAAGGGCGATCTCTGCGACTTTTGCAGTGATGCGAACCTTTGAGCGATATAATACGCTACTGGAGATTACTTCTTGGGCCCAGTTTGAAGAGGCTGGGAGGAAACTCGATACTGAGAAGATTACTCAAGGGTACCGCCACGGGTAAGGGGAAAATGAGAACCGGAAAGGCATATTCTTTGAACGATCATTCTACTCCAAAAGTAATAAACTGTGGTGGAATTCGCACCGAACAAAACGGGGTTTGGGTCTTTATCGCGATTTCGCAGCGATGCTGGTCACGCTGCTTCACAACCGCTGACTGAGTGGGCAAGGCAAGGCAAGCAGCTGGTTAACTTAGCCTCTTCCTCGTCTGCATCTATTCCCACAGGTCAAGAATGCAGAGGAGGCGAAA
This sequence comes from Trichostrongylus colubriformis, assembly GCA_963978905.1. NCBI lineage: Eukaryota > Metazoa > Nematoda > Chromadorea > Rhabditida > Trichostrongylidae > Trichostrongylus > Trichostrongylus colubriformis. Next base: position 36,631,087 of record OZ022259.1, read on the forward strand.
AATTAGGTGTGATGAGGAAGGTTATTGCCTCACTGTTTTTCGAGTTTTGGACCGTTTTATTCGGATCTTTCTTTACTGTTTCACTACTGATTACCTCGGATCATATTTCCTACTCCTCCATCTGCCAGAAGCACCCGTTCTGGTCTCTATGAATCGTGGAGAGACCTCAAAAAAAAATACCTGTGGCAAAACTCGTATTTTGAAGCGTATTTTAGGCTCTTTATTGCAATCTCGCTTGGGTGCCCTTTGTGCGCTTTGGTGCCGTGGATGAAGACGGCAGAGTAGCCGTGGAGAGCAAGGCAACGTTAGCAATGTGGCTTGGCTGGCCTCGTCATCTGCATCAGCCCCTTCAGTGATGCAGAGGGCGCCGAAAACACCTCCCCGATAGAAGCAGCGATGGAAAGAGGACCCTATTCCTCGCCTTTTGACTGTTCCATTTTACTTCCGCACTGCTTAACATCTCTACTTTCTTTGCTAGGTCCTCAAATATGAAAACGAGGGCGCCTCGTAGAACGTTTGAAAGGAAAAAATAAAAGAGAATGTTGGAAATCGTGAAAATATGTGTTCCCTCAACGACAAGGAGCACTTTCGGACGAGTTTTCGAGTGCAGAATGGAAAGGGTATGAGAAGAGAGCGCACGCGTTAGTAGGAGATCAATCGCAAAGGCTGGAGATGGAAGCCAGCGAGTGCCAATACACAAGTGCACATGTGGTTGAGCTGAAGTGGCCTTGGCCATTTTGTAACTCGCCCTCGTGCAGTGAAACCACTTTTTCCCGCCCTTCCAAATTGTTAACAATGATTCACCTCGGTTGATGGAATGTGACTTCGAAGTTCAGAAATGTTCAATGACCGCTATTGAAAGTGTGCACATAGCATAGGGGTGTGTACTATTATGATGATAGGAAATCACAACGCAGCGTCGGACGCGACACGTGTGAGCTAGGAGCGCCGTTAACAGTTGTGTTCCGAAGCGATTGCGATGCTCCATGCCTCATTTTAGCTGTCATCACACGCCGCGTTGCAATTTTCTGTCCTAACGATGCACACCCCATACCATAGTGGCTCGAAGAGCTGCTTCCAATTTACATAGAGCTTGGGGATGGCAGCTGAACCGTCTCTTTCTAATCGACTTCTCGTTTACAGACTTCATCTGCCTGCATAGAAACATTGCTCCAATAGAATTCGAGTCCATAGTCGTTTATTATTTGAGATGGATTTATGCATCACTCTGAGGCCGCGTTCATACTCAGCGGTGAAGCGTGGCGTGTTCTTACGTCACGATTATGCCACCATGCCTCGTTGCCTGCGCCGTCTATGCACCTCCCTCCTGCTAATTTGCTTCGCTGCTTGTGTATGCAGCCACGCCCTGCCAGAGCTGAGTGTGAACGCGGCCTAAGGTTCACAGCCAGCGACGGAATCGCGACAGCCACAAGGCACCCGCAACTCAGGACCAGTTGCGGGTGCCGTCGATGTAAGTATGTCGTCGATGACCACAGCAAACTTACTGTTGGGAATAGACGCAGGCCAAGCAGAGGTAAAAAACGAGACCCATCCCTGACATAATGATCAAGGCCGAGAATCAGCTACAATACCACTCGATCAAACCCCATGAATTGTGTTCATTTCCTTTTTTGGCCTTTTGGCTCGCAAGATATAGCCTCTCGGATCATGTGGCATTTATGATTGGCTTCATTTTCAATCATTACTAAGAGTCCGCCAATCCACATAGGATGTAAGGTTGTGAATGAACAATGTGACTGCATACCATACACGATGAATCAATTCCCCATTTCAATTCCTGAGACTTTTCAAGTTATAGAGGTAAAGTCTATAAAAAGTCAGGAAAGAGAGTGCGAGGAGCTGGACAGAGCGATTGAAAGCCAGAAACTTTATGCTTTGCATGAGGTAAAGAGAGTTCTCCATAAGCGTGTGCATATTTTGGAATCAGTGATGTGAGTGGTGTGGAGCCAAAACTAACAAACAACAATATATATCACCATGAAATTTACATCCACGTCGAAATATGGAACAACAGTACTGCAGCATAGCAAACAGGATAAAAAAGGGAGGCTAGACATGTATAGATATGGGGCAACAGCTCAGATGTGCGATTTTTGCCCACGTTTGAACTACAGTTATACTTCTGAAACTGTTAACAAGTTTCGGAACCGTTGCATCAATACCTGTTCCCAATCTTCACTCGAACTGCAAGCGAGCTGCAAAATGTTGGCAACGTATAAGGGCGGCTTCAGACAGGAAGGAGCTCCGGAGTGAACGAAACTACGTTCCTATGCGTGGAGGGATTGTGCACAATCTTGGATTAGGTTCATTCGTGTTGGAGCTTCTTTCTCCTTTCCTGTGCTTTGATGACCTAAGGCCACTCGAGCTGCAAAATATTAGCAACGTATAAGGGCGGCATCAGACAGGAAGGAGCTCCGGAGGAACGAAATTTTTTTCCTATGCGTGGAGGGATTTATCACAATCTTGGATTAGGTTCATGCGTGCTGGAGCTTCTTTCTCCTTTCCTGTGCTTAGAAAACCTAAGGTCTCAGAGTGAGCCTCAAGCAGAGTCAGTTATTAGGTCCATGCGTATATCTTTCCCCGTGTTTGATCATTCCGTATTTCATTTTCATGGATGTTGGTATTTCATCTTCACGTGTGCGTGACGTGTTGCATGACACACTTTCATCACACCACTTCACTCACCCACCCTGCATTTGCAGGCCACAATGCCGCACAATGACCTTTGTGACAGTATGTGCCTGCCCCATATCCTGGTTTTACTTCACGATTTCGGGTGGAATGCAATGGAAGCTCATAACAAGCTAGTGAATACAAATGGCGAGGACGTCATCTTTTACCGCTCATGGAAGACTTGGTTTGTCAAATCCAAGAAAGGTGATTTTTCTCTCGAAGATGCTCCGAGGTCGGGTCGGCCGATGGAGTTGGATTTAGAAGTACTACGTTCCACCGTGGAAAAGGACCCGTACCTAGCCAAAAGAGAAATGGCAACCGTAATCGGCTATAATCAATCGACGATTGTACGTGGACTGGAAAAGCTCGGAAAGGTAATCAAGCATGCATAGTCCATGGGTCGTCGGGGGAAAAATATACCCGTCGACCTAGTAGAACGGCCAATAGGCGTACTGTAGGTTGACAAAGGGGGAAGGCCATATCAGGAATGAAAATTCCTCGAGTAACATGCAACCATCAATTGGAGTTTTGTGATTCTAGGTGGGTTCCGCGGACCCTGAAAAACATCATCGACTGATTACCACACTTTCTAGATATATAAGTGTGACCACTGTAGGAACACACAGGACGAGGGGGGGTTGTATTTCTCAAAAAAAGTTCCTCAACACGATTCAACGTTGCTCTTAATACCCAAACCACTCAGAAGAGATAAGATGGAATGGCAACACTGAGCATGATAGCTGAGCCAATTTTCTTCTCAAAGGTGCATCGCGGTTCCAATTGCCTGTTCGCTCATTTCAAGGGCGTGTTTAGTGGAACATGTCTGGAAAAATTTCTATTGCCTATTTTCCGTTCTCCTTTCTATTTTGAAGTTAAAACGCGCACATCTCTCGGAATAATCCCATATTTCTCCGTAGTGTGATGAGAGAATGTGAAAAAAATCACAGTTGGAAGGGAGTTGTCACGAAGTCGAAAAAGGACGTCCCTAATCTAAGAGGTGATGAAACAACCCCAGCCCTCTGGAGCCACTCGGCCATCAGAGCCGAGGGAGCAAAACGCGTCTTCACAAGGCCGCAACAAATTCTAAGGAGCGCTTTTCGCTGGTCCACCCCCAGATCATCTCTTTAGCTCTTCGTCTCATTCACAAAAAAAGCCTTTCCAGCTGCGATTTTCACCATTACTCCTAATGGTGCATTCATTCCAGGCTTGGAAAGGGTGGAAGGAAAACTCACCTGCGAGTGCCAGGTGACGCGGCAACTGCGCAGCGCGAGGGTGAGCGATAGAATAGCTGCCACCATTGCCTTTCAAAGGGAACAACTTGTTCTTGCTTTACTAGCATCGAAATGGCTGCTCCCTTTACAACTCTGTGTACTCCCACGACTGTACACTGAAGGAAGAGCACGGAAGCTCCCAAAATCTCCTATATTCTTATGCTTAGGCGAATTCAAAAGGCTGAACAGATCCGCCACCCTAAAACGACCAACTCTCGTAGCAATCACATACAAAGCTTGCCAAAGCATAGAGCACTCGTCCTCAGTTCATTGGTAAAGTGCCAATAAGTTTACTTCAACTGGAGCGGAAAGACAGCAGCGCAGAGCATCGCTCATTCTCGCATCGCGCGGTGATTGTGACGTCGCCCACCACGTGGCGCATGCGTGCGTCATGAGCGAATGTGGAATGTGGGAGGCTTACTAGGTGGGCAGTGCAATGCAATGTCTCCAGCTCAAGGTGAAAATTCTGTTATTCGATCCAAAATTGCCCCGATTTTAGGAGAAGATAGGCTTAGATGATTTCAGGGTATCTACAGCATTGAGGAAGACGCGCCTCCAGTGGACAGAGCGTGCTCTCAGTAGCGGTTCTTACTACAAATGTTCATAACGCTGCTCCAGAGGAGCTTACAGAATGAGAAAAACGTAATGTTCAGCGAGGTCTAAGCTATGTAACATGTTTGAAATTAGTGGAGAGTCGCCCACAGTAGGTGGAGCGTGCAATGGACGACATCATGTTCGTCCATGAGAAATTATAATTCCTCTCCGAAAAGGTTTGAAGATATGGTAAAAGCTGAAGTTACTTTAATATTGTGCTGTTCCGGAGTCTCATGATTATCCGGATTTCCAACAACAATGCCTTCAGTGGGGAAGAGGTTACAGATGGGTGTGGTGTCTCTTAGTTTCAACCAAAGCCGATGATCGTTGGAGGTTTGCTCACAATATGTACAAGCCGCATATTATCCGTTCCCTGCTGCTATGTGCGCTCCCTATACACAGGGCCTATTCCTGCTGCAATGCGCGCGAAGCGCGCATGCGAAAGTCGGCTCGCCGCGCCACCGGCGAGCCGAGAGTCGCTCCTCGCTACAAAACAGAAAGCCCCAAAGCCACCCTGCCGGGGCGGCGAAGCCGCCCCTACGAGGATTGGCCGGCGAAGCCGGCCAATCCGAGTCCAGGAGGGTTGGCCGGCGTCAGCCGGCCAACCCGACTGGTTGTGACTCTAAAGTACTTATCCGAAAAACTCAGAAGACCCCTCAAAAGTCTCATATATTCAAGGCTTTACGAGGATAGATGTGGAAGGGAGGAGTGCAGTTACTGTGACAACCATAAAATATGCCAACTCCGGGGAAGGTATATGTTGTAGAATGCCAAGGATGTGGGCAAAAATGTGTTGGAGAAACAAAGAGACCGCTCTACAAAAGCATTGACGAACACCGCAGAGCATTAGTAAATCCATCCTTGTACCCCAAAAGCAGCTTCTTCAAACATCGTACTAGGGTACATGCCCATACAATCGGTATTAAAGTACTGCACCGCTCAATAGACAATCCCGTAGAAAGGAAAATACTGTAGGCCTTTGAAATAAAGCGGTTATCACCATAAATAAATAGTAAGGAAAAACTACGTGACATTCTTCATATCTTCACTTGATCACAGTAATCATTCTTGGTTACTGCATGATCTTCCTCATATCAAGTGTCGAGCGTCCTAGACTATTTAAGGGAGCGACCAGGTAAGTCTATCATTTTCGTCTTATTTGAGGGAGCGACCAGGTAAGTCTATCATTTTCGACTTTGGCAGGGTGGGTCACGCCAATAATTTTGAGACGGGCCGTAAGCTATTATATACAACGTATATCATATATAATTGGCTAAACACCACAGTTTCAGGCTTGAAGAAGATGTTAAACATCGAAATATTGCAAAAATATTCCAAAAAACTTTCGAGACTTTTGAGGGGTCCTTTGAATTTTTGAATAAATATTTTGAAGTCGCAATTGTTGTTGAACATTCAGATAGAAGCCAAAGTGATTTATAGAATCTAGTGACAAAAATATACCGAATTATGGCGGTTGGTGGAACCTTCATTGGCTTAGTGTCCTCATAGAAGTCAAAATCATACGGCAAAGCACCAACGATTGATATTTTTCGAACGTATTGGTTGTGCAGATGGCGGGAAACGGCCTATGTACCGTATCATTGAGTGAGTGCTCTCATAGAATCTGGGGTGTGTACCTTTACGTCAGGATTTCTCACCACAACGAGCGGCGTGCGATGCGGAGTGTGCGAGCCAGTCTTATTGTTGGAGCGATTACTCGGTAATGCCTTGGATGCCATACACACTTGACTTGTGATCGCTGTGGGACCCAACAAAGCAGCACCTTCAGCTTTTACACATCAATTCGCTTGCGACGTCGCTGTGCGAAATCTCGACATAAGGGTACATTCCCTAGAAGTTGTAATTCTACAAGCTCAACCCATGCATAAACAGGAGATGCTGAACGCGCCACACCAATAGGTATGCGCGGTTGCGAAATGAAAATGTCATAAGGCCATATTGGCCGACATCAATCGAAATCATCTAATTCAGTGTGATGGGCCGAAAAGGCGCGAAATCATCTATTTCAGTGTGATGGGCCGAAAAGGAGATACACCCTTGGGCTTACAGTCGCAGAAAGTGAAACCGTGCGGCATCGGATGCCATCAATCGTAACCGTTGGTTCTTGTACGCAAGGCCGGAAATTGTGATGGACTATACCGGACAAACTGTTAAAATTTTCAACACATAGTATAAGCTTACTGAGGGGCAATCGTGAGGGGCAATCGCAGCTATAAGCTTACTGAGGGGCAATCGTGAGGGGCAATCGCAGTAAGGGCTGTAAATGGGCACTTCAACGGCACAAATGCAAAATCTATTGATTCATACAAAGGTTAGTGCCGCCGACACATCATTGAGCAACTTCTTTCCACGTCATTTTATCCACAGCCCGCTTCTCATCAATGTTCCGAGACGCTACGTACATCACAAAGCTCACCTAGTATAGTTAAAAAACAAAATAAAAAATTGCAAGAAAACAGAGGAGTGCTCTCATACTCAATGCTAAAAAAGCTGTCAGGAGAAGAAATATGAGGGTATCCCAGAAATTTCAGAAATCAAATTTTTATATTCGACAGCATGATTGAATGGTCTGAAATAGTATGCACTAACCTATGACGACATATTGAAGCTCCTTCGACGACTGGCATCTGGGTATACAAGGGCATACAGTGAATAAATAAAGCTAGTGCATGGAAATTGTGCTTCCGAATATAGCATTTATTGATTCATCCTTTGAAACCCACAAGATCAAATGGAACTGTGAATTATTCTTGAGATCAATAGAAGTTCTCTGTAGTTCTCGAAATAATCAATATGCACGATTATTCTGCATGGTGCAGGTATGTATGCGCCGCGAATACTACTAGTTCGGTAAAGGATTGAGTGGTGGTGATTGATGATTACATCATCGCTCGTCGTCGAAGCTTCATGCATTACACAGTGATTGCCCTTGTGGAAGACAGACTTCATATACCTGAGGAGACTGTGAGATAACCTGATGTGCACCGGGATCCTCCATTCGGGTCAGGTCACACGACTACAGTAGCGGTCAAAAATATATGCGGTTTTGGTTTCTAACCATAACTTTGGTCGAAGTTTACATTTCTTATTCAATTTTTTTTTTGTTTTTTTGAAGACAGCTGGTACTCAGTGAAGCAAAGTAGGGTGTAGTGTTGAGATTGGAAAATTTACTTAACTAAAAACTCTAAAAATACCAAACCTTTTCAAAAAGTCAATTGGCCATAAAAAGCTTATAACTCATCGAAACGGGCAGGTGGGCAGAAAATATTACGGAATGAGGCTGGGACTTTGTTGCACGCTATTTCAAATCCTAAGAGCACTGAGGCACGGAGTTGACCATTTTCAGTGGTTTCAGTTAAATAATTTTTTCAACCTTCACACTGAATCCTACTCGGCTGAGATACTTTATCTCATTGAGTAACAGTTGCCTTCAAAACCCAAAAAAATTGAGCGAGATATGCAAACACCGAACAAAGTTATGGTCAAAATCCCAAACCGCACATATTTTTGACCGCTACTGTAGGTGGCAGCCACGCCTTCTGGCGTGCGGCCAACTCACGCCGGGACCAGCAAAGAGCTTGGAGCGAGCGGCAACGCGATTCGACTGGCGCGGTGACCCAGTCAGACAATGCTGACGTCCACTTGACATAAGCCTCTTCTAGAAGGATAACCGTAAGATCACCGTCTCCATAGGTGGGGTCTTGCGAGTCACCATCGTATACCTTCACTTCTCAAAAAGGGGTATAGGTGCGGCGAAGTTGATTTGTCTATGGATTCTCGAACCTGAATAGGTGAGGCGCTAAGAATATAATCAGAGATGATGTCGGAACGGTAGAGTGCTCAAACAAAATAGGAGAAAGTGATTAGTGGTAGTCAGCCCAATCTTCACACAATGCGCATGGCGCATCGCAACCTTCGTTGCGATCCTTATTGGACATAGCACCGGGCATATTGCTCTTTCGACGTTTGGACTTTGACCTCGCACCTTGCCAGGGGGCATCGCGGCGACTTTCGGCGTGGTAAATGACGCCTTTCTGGCAAGGACATATCCCGCCATCGACCTTTGTATTTTTACCCATGGGGATATGCAAGGGGTGCGGGTGCCAATAGTTTAGTTTTCCCAGCCTGTGTTGTTCGACTGTCGCCTATTACATATTGTGTTCTGTTTTCTGTATTGTGTTCTGCTATGTTCGATAAAATCGTTGTTCTGCCCACGCGCAAAAGGAGGGGAGGAGCAATTGAACAGACGTGTTATTCCGCTGAGCAAAAGGAAGTTCCCGCGTGGCGACTCGTCATAACGAAAAGGAGCAAGTGAAATAGGGGATCCAATCATTGAAGTGTGCTATGCTTCCGTGACTGAAGTGCTCACCAGTAATTAAAGTGAACTAATTAGGCAGTAACTGTCATGTCCACGGCGAGTTAAAAGATTCATTTCACAACCAGGTTAGAGTCAAAGTATCATTAGGCACCAAATCCCAGGATCGGAGTGTCATCCCGCCAAGGTCAATGTATCATCAGGCGCGAAAGCACAGATCGGCGCGCCTTAGCGCCTGAAAAATTCAGTACCTGCGATACCCAACATCTCCCCCCTGATAAGGTTGACACTAGGCGTATGTCTTATCGTTGCTTTTCAGAGACTTCCTCGGTTGTGGACTGCGTTATTGTCGAAGTGTTCTGTAGATCTCCCGATGCGGTGGCCTGTGCTGTCCTTGATTCTGTTGGTCCTGCTGTTGCCTGGAACGTGGTAGCAGTGGTAGTTCCGCTAACTCTGTGGATGACTCTGTGACAGAGGTCTTTTTTATTAGCACATAATCGCAATTGATTGACATGTCGCTTCCATATTTAACCATCGATCAGTACATCATAAAGCCTTTTTCCATGGCGCTGTTGTATCCGACCAGGGACCTGCCGTGACGTTCCTTAGCGGAAGTCCATTGACCACACGAAGTCGCTCACGACGAACTGTCTGTGTCGAGCTCCGTGATGGCGATCATACTGGTCCTCCATTTCTCGGTTGCGCTTTTCGCTTTTTGGGGTGGCAGATGGCTTGAGGAAGCTAAGTTCTGATTTCTCTCCCCAGCAAAGCCTCAGCTGGCGACTGCGCTCCCGGTGCGTTACCATTACTCCGACGGTATTTTGAGAGATTTCTGTGGGGCTTCCGTCGGAGATAAGTGACTCTTCATCTTCTTAAGCTCCTCTTAAGGATGTCAACAAAGCGTTGTGCGTGTCTATTGGACTGAGGGTGAAATGGTAGCGACGCCTGATACCATTTTTGTTGTAGTAGTCGTTATATTCCTGAGCTGCAAATTTCGGTCCATTGTTCGTTACTAGCGTCTGCGGACTGTCAAATTGGGCGAAGCGGCGGCGTGACACTATCACTGTGCTAGTTGCCGTCGTGGACGACAATCGGCAGCCTCTGGCCATTTTGAGTAGGCGTCCACGGTGACATGGTACATTTTCCGTCCATCCACCCCGTCCATCCACCCAGCGAAGTCAGCACTTGCGCGATACCCTGGCTTATTCTTCTTGCGCCTAGAGCTAAATTTTGCTTTTGCTAGTATCAGTTTCCTGGCAGGGAAGGCACATGTTGACGAAGTTTTCGATGTCGCTGTTGATGTTTATCCAGTAGACGCAGTATTGGCAAGCATCTTCATCCGTGTCATCCCCGGGTGTTCGTCATGTAGTTTGGCGAGTACAGCACTGTGAAGGCTATCAATAATCACTATACGATCACCCACAAAGAGACAACCGTTCTGCGTTGAGAGTGATTCCCTCAGACTTTTGAAACGATTGCGGCATCTGATTTTTTCAGCCATTCTCCACATTTCACATATTCGAAGATAATCTTTAAGACTGAATCCTTAGAACATTCTTCGGTTATCCTCTGAGCATCGACTGGTAGCTTCGACGTGGCATTTGATAAAAACGGCGGACGAATCCTTTTTGATCGCCAACCGGGTCATTTCTGTGTCGCTCAGCTCTGTGCAATCGTCATCAAAAATGTCTTTTGAACCACTTGTACCGGCTGTCTGACGTCCTTCCTTTTTCTAGGTCGAAGCTGAATTTGTCGATGCGGGCATAGCGAGTTGAACACGTTGTTTTCGTCATAGCTGGGTTTGTTCCTGATATACGTGCCTCTATCTTCGTCAGCGTATGAACGAATGATCTTTCTGCTGCCGCTGCATCAGCTCGGGTGCTTTCTTCTGGCGCTCCATTTGGGACTGTAGAAAGGGAGAATCTCCGCAAGTGGACCCATGAGTCCTTATCCTGGTCGCGTTACATTCACGGTGAGTTCGAAGATTTATCTCAGAACAGAAAAGAATGAAATAAACCGAATATAACAATCACACTATATACCCCCTCAGGATCAAAGTATCACTAGGCGTCAAATCTCGGGGTCGAGGTGGCATCCTGCCAGAGTCGATGTATCATCAGGCGCGAGAGCAAAGGTCGGGACGTCTTGACGCCTGAGATAGTCATTACCTACATTGTCCAACAGCAACCACACAACAGTTGCCTAAGAATCATAGGACGTACTCGGCAACTCGGCACACGGATATGCCACTTCGCAATAGGGACAACGTCATCAGCGAATCGAAGATTGTTCAACCGAACTCCGTTGACCGTCAGCCCATACGTGGACCATTCTAGCATTCGAAATACGTGCTCAAGTGTGGAGATGAATAGTTTCGACAAAATAGTATCTCCTTAACGAACTCCGCGACTTATCTGTGTAGGTATATACTCGTCACAAAACTGAATTTTCATTGGACCGTGATATAAATCTGGCTAAGTTGCGGAAATATTTGGCTGTGAACTCCTTGTTTTTGTAGAGCATTCCACAGAGCATTCATTTCAACCGAATCAAACGCTTTTTCTCAATCGACAAATGCCATGAAGATTTCCAATTGATATCCGTGGCTCTTCTCTATAACCTCTATGATAGCGTGGATATGGTCAACCGTGAAGTAACGTTTTCGAAAACCGGCCTGTTCGCGGGGTTGTTTGCTATCTAGTATCTTTTTTACTCGCTGGATCATATAGGACCAGGAGTAGTGAAATGGGACGGTAGTTCTTGGGGTCACTGGTGTCTTCTTTTTTTATGGAGAAGGATCGTTATCGAGTCTGCCATCTTCTCTGGACCAGACCTGGATCGGAGATATGAGAAGATCAGTGGTCAGCGGTGTAAGACATTCTAAGCCCAAACGTAACATTTCCATCGGTATGTGATCGTGGGGTTTTTTCAGTTTTCGCATTTTAAAAGCTTCAGATATCTCTCTGGAGAAAGAGGCGGATAACCATCCTCGTCTTTCTCCCATGGAGTGTGGGTCACTGTGCTGTGTGACGCGTACAACTGTTCGTAATACTCTCTTATCACTTCTTTGATTTTGTATCTTGAGACACATAATTTTACTCTCTTATTGCGCTGATATGGTTGACGACGACCAACTGACATTTTGTCTTGAATCATTGTGAAGCTCCCACAAGATTCAATCGCTTTCTGAACAAGATTGCTGTGATGAGTGCGAATATCACCCCTTATTATCCTTCTCAACAATTTGCAAAAATTAATTAATAAATAATTGTTAGCAAAGAAACTATGTTTAGAAAGATTTTAGGAGGGAAAAACCAAAGAATTAGTTTAACCTCCGTTTCGCACCGGCCCTTAAACGGAGGTTAAACCTAGAGATAACATCCCTCTGTGCTCATCAGTAAGGGAAGGGAGGTAGGCATGTTTTTATGTAATATTTAGTTTCGGTGTATGCCAAACCGGTATCTTGATGTATTCATTTCTTTCTTCATATGCTGTCGTTTTCTCATTAGAGAAGGAGTTTTAATGGAAAGGAATTGACGAGTTTTAGAGGGTTATGTGGCCACAGAAGCCGCCTTTTTGATGTACTCGCAAATTTCTTGATAGCGAGTGGACATCTTCTTGTTAGTTCCATCCTATACATGTTGTGGTCTGGAGGACACTCGAGACGTGGTGCTTTCCTATTCTGGCATTACAACTGTCCGTCTGAAGTACACATCGGAGGAGTCGATGATCGGTTTTAAACTGTATCGATCCTGTTCTGATACTCTTGAAATGAAGGTGTCTGCACGCAAAAATATGGTCAATACAACTGTGAGCTCTACCATTTGGGGATCTGCATGTCCACTTGCATCCATTTCTGGTCTTAAAGGCATATTCCGCGCTCGCTATGGGTGGAGTAACCAATTGACTCTTCATTGGTTGTCAGCGGTTGGGAGGCGGTCTCTCCACGGCCCATTGCGGGCAATAGGGCGAGGAGAGACCGCCTTCGAAACGCCTACAACCAACTGAAATTGATAGCCAATTGGTTACTCCACCCATAGCGAGCGCGGAGTGCCTTCAAAAAAAGTGGCGAGTGCTCATAGTCGTATTTCTCGCAGAATTCCACAAGTACTTGACCACGCGTCTTTCGATAGCTATCGTATGTGTGTCTTCCAAAAGAACTTTCTGTATCATTCATCTGTCTTCCTAGATTGGCATTAAAATCGCCAAAAATCACCGGATGTATTTTACAGCATCTGACGTTTCCTTTGCCATTTTCGGATTTTTGGTGCACGGCAACTAGGTGTTCTTGCTTTCAGACTTGATTATGACAGCTTGAATCATCTCGAGTATGTACTGAACTTTTCGTATTCCGTTGTGGGACTCGATGACGGCGGAGGTAGATATACCGACAGAAGCCGATTCAAGTTGCTATCAAAACGTACGTCCAAACGAGACATTCTGTCGTTTTCTCTTGCAAAAGTATCGACAATAGGAAGAATGCGTTGACTCACAAAGAAACCGCTCCGTAATGGTCCTGTCAGGACCAGCACGGAAAAATTTGTAACCTGATTCTTCCAGTTCAATACTTCCTTTGCCTCTCCGTCGCGACTACGTAACTGCGAAAATATCCAAAAATGTTTTTTTGTGTGATCCTTGAAGTTTGACTATCCGTTTTCTGATTGAAATTCTTCTTACTCTGAAGAAGCGAAGCGAATGAGATTGAAATGAAGATGGAGTATACTTGACCCTGCCGTTCCACTGCTTCCTAGGCCAAGGAGTATCTTCTTTGTGTCGAGGTGAGTCGGATAGAGTCGGCTTTGAGAGAGGGAGAGGAGACCGACACTCACCGTGCGGTATGAATGAAGTCTCCGACCCTATCACTATCACTGTATAAAATTTCTAGTGATCAGGGAAACGAGCGAGATACAGGTAGAGGGTAGAACGTGCGCTCGACAAGCAACAACCGTACCTGATAGGTTGAAGGAAGGCCACGAAAATCCTGCGATAATTTGAGTGTTCTGGTTCCACTCATGAGCACATAGCCCTCCCCGCTCCTCAGAAGAGTGCACATTTATAGCGAGTGCGGACTTATGGGCACCACACCCATAACCTTCGTTTGATGACACCGGAGGGCAATTTGGCAGATTGTAGAATGCGAAAGTAGGAGTGCTCAGTAGTGTGACTGTCCGAAGATTCCCTTCTCTCTCGCGCCCCTCTATGTAACTAGCCGGGGTTAGACTGCAGACGGGCGGAAGGCTAATTAGCCAGCCACGTTGTCCCGCCCTCGCCTGCATTTCTCCCGGCTGATGAATAGCAGAACGACAGACCGTGCTGCGGGATCGTGATAAGACCCCAAGCAGAGGCTTGTTATCGATTGTGATATGATGAGATACGATCGACGAAATCCTTGTAGTTATAAAAGGAGAAAAGTAGCATTCCTACATTTTGAGAGACAGTATCAATCTCCTCCCTGTCAATGGCTGGGTGGCCCTTATTTCAAGGGTTTATCAAAGTTTCTTTATTTCTTTTCTTCTTTTTGATGCTCTTCAACAACCCCAGAAACTTTGCAAAGCGCGACGACAAGATTATATTGAAATATACTTCAAACACCTGAAAGATTCCACTATGATTCCTTGCTTGCTTCTGATCCTAACCACGTTCGCTCAGTTGGAGACAGTTCTCTTCCTTCAACTCTCACAGCCACGATCAGATCTTGATCTAACCCTGATCCTGTTGATGCGAACCCATTGCTCTGATAGACCAAGTACGACCACCATAGAAAGTTTCCCGACAATCCCTCTTTCATCCGAAATGATTCCGTTCATTGTCGGATTGTTCTTTCCTTTCATAAACGCTGTGTTAGGCAGATCAACTAGTGTGCGTCGAACGTGCGTCACTGAGAACCGGAATCGCTGAGGATCGCTAGAATATTCAATAAGCCGTATCACACAATGCTGTCAAAATTTCAATTGCTGTGTCTCGTACGGGAATCACCAATGATTCGTATAGATCTTCATTGACTTGTTCTTTCATGTCGCGCTTCTTGCTCCAGTAGTTCAACCGTCATTAGTCTTACTCCTTTTTCAACGCTGAAAGACCGTATTCCGGAAAAGAGCGAACTGGTGCCTGGTAACACAACCTTGTTGCTGCTCAAACTGAATTGACTGAGTGAATTTCCATAACTAGAGCAATCACCGCTGGAAGTAAGCCACGAGTAACTCGACCAAAGAATTTGTTCCTCAGTTGTGGAGTGTGTTTCCTTGGTAAGGCGAAATATACTATGGAGATTTTTATCAGTCGTTTCAATTTCGTTTCCATTTCTTTTCTTCTTGCTGAGCTTTTCGTGGCCTATAAGAACTCATATGTACGTACGAACTAGCAGAAATCTCGTCCGCTGCGAGAACTGGGGACAAGAAGTCCAAATTTTCGTTTTTTAATAGTCTTATTCCATTATTTCTACATTGCACCATTATTCAAAGACTCAAGTTCTACATGCAGCAACCAAATTACCCCTCCTCCTACCTTTAAGCTATATCGAGGTACTACCTCTCACTGGATGCGCAACATTTGGCCTGCATTATAACTAAAGGTTCTTTACGGAGGTCCCATTGAAGCATCACATTCTTTTAAGCCCACTGACACGTAGGCTTCGGGATCGAACCACACTCAGTTAAACATTCTTTGATTCCTTCCACAGAATTAAGCCGTTGGAATTTTGGTTCGCAAGGGTTTCCTAAGAGCTACAGTAGCGCTCAAAAGTCTTCGGCCAAAACTCTTTTGTCACAACTTTTTTTCTACTTGACCAAATTTGACAAAATTTTAATATGTGATGTCTGAACCTATTGCCAACATTTCCTTCCACTTTAGTGCCGCTTGACACTTTTCATGGTTTTTTACAAGAATTTACTACAAGACCACCCAAAAAAAGTAAAAGGCTTGGTCAAGGGGAACGGGTTTCTTTACAAAAACAAAACGAGCAAGCCTCAGAGAACATTCATATATTGTAGAAAGACCACGACTTTTGATGACAGCGGCACAGCGGGACGGCATAGCGATGGCACTCCAAAAATAAAAAATTTCATATAACCGCGTAACCTATACCGTTGAGCGCGAAAATAGTATACCAAGTATGCAGTATATCCAAGTACAACATATTAAAATTTCTTTTAAATCGGTGCAGTTGCAAAAAAGTTACAAGTGAAAAACCCCAAGTGAAAGACCATTTCGCCGAAGACTTCTGAGCGCTACTGTAAATCCTCGAAAGAGTTTCCTCACGTGTCACTCACAAACTATTCAGCTATTCTCCTCAGAGTCTTGTCGCTATTCTTTATATTCTAATAAGTAATTGGTATACTTCTAATATCGACCCAGTTTATTGTGTTCCATACGAAAGTGTTGTGTCACTCATAGTGATGGACTGTATCGTAGCGGTGATATGATATGATTGACCGACGCTAAAACTGGGCCGTTGCGCCGCTTCAATAAAGATCGTATAGCCAACCCTGTTCTTACACTATATGACCTAAATTGATACTCCGTTCCTCTTTAAAGATTTTCGAGACCACTGGGGTTCCCTGTGTTGCCCCTTATTGAAATCGATACAAAAATCGAGTGGAGGAGTGATCGTTGCACTCTTCTCCTTCCCAAACATCATCGAAAAATCCTACTTTATATAATCGGCTAAGTGTGTCTGTTGGTGTATGTGTGTGTGTGTGTGTGTGTTTGTGTGTATGTCTGTTTGACCGGAAATTCATACCTCGCGTCGCAGCAAAGGCGCGATCCTGAATTTTAGATATGATATAGGGGGTGGTAAGGGGACCCCAGCGGTGATGGACCGAAAGTGATAGCAGCTGATAAGGGCTGATAAGGAGCCTCGGGAGGCTAATGTCGCCAAATCCGTTTCGCCTTTCGGGTCGATCCTAGAGCGCCCACACTCATAGTTATTTTAGGGGGTGGGACGGGTGCATCAATGGTGGGTGATTCAAACTGATAACGCTTGATAAGATTCGATAAGGAGCGTCAAAAGACAAATGTGGCCAGACCCGTTTCCCCATTCGGGTTGGTCTTAGAGCGCCCACACTCATAGGTGTTTGAGGGGGTGGGACGGGTACATCAATGGTGGGCGATCCAAACTGATAACGCTTGATAAGATTCGATAAGGAGCGTTAAAAGACAAATGTGGCCAGACGCGTTTCCCCATTCGGGTTGGTCTTGAAGCGCCGACACTCATAGGTGTTTTAGGGGGTGGGACGGGTACATCAATGGTGGGTGATCCAAGCTGATAACGCTTGATAAGATTCGATAAGGAGCGTCAAAAGACAAATGTGGCTTGACCCGTTTCCCCATTCGGGATGGTCTTAGAGCGCCCACACTCATAGGTTTTTGAGGAGGTGGGACGGGTACATCAATGGTGAGCTATCCAAACTGATAACGCTTGATAAGATTCGATAAGGAGCGTCAAAAGGGTAATGTCGCCAGATCCGTTTAACTCTTCTGGCTAACAATGGAATTTTCACACTCACAGGTATTACGGGGTGAGAGAATCTTGATGAAGACTTTTCGAAACTGATGCAGGGGCTGATAAGACCCATCAGGAGGTGGGGAAGGGATAAAATCCGGTACATCGTTTATTACTACCATACGACTGCTATGGTAAGAGCGTCTGATGCTCAGTGCCATTGGGTGAACCTATTTTGCTTATGTTCTAATATCTGCTGCCGATGTATCGACCGCTAAATTACCTAGCATTCCAAATAATGATGCATGTCTTTTGATACTGCGTTCTACATGGATGATCAAGACACCATCTAGATTTGTGATGGGAAAGCAAGCGATTCATCCTCTCATGCGATGCCAGCAACAACACTGGGTATCGACCGCTAGACTATGTGAAAATCGGAATAGTGGTGAATGTATACAGAAACGATAAGCATCGATGACACCCATATGGATCTACCACCAATATGTAGGAAATATTAGGTTGTCCCGAAAGTTCCAGAACACCTCAACCACTTTTTCAAATTTATTTCTTCACAACATAAACACATTTCAATCAACAAGACATGTCATTCTGTAGAGTAGAAAATTCCCTTCCGAATGATATATGACATCCTGCAAAATGCTTCTTGTTGTGAAGAAATAAATTTGAAAGAAAGAGGTCGAGGTGTTCCGGAACTTTCGGGACAACCTAACAGATGCTCAGCAAATGGACAGATTGCTACCAATTGATGCAGTAGAATCCAAATCTGTCGATCTAAACTATCCAAACTTGCAATAGTGACCACTTCAGCTGAAGGGTTAAAGATTAGCGAATAAATATATGTCCTTCCTAATCCATTTGCTTCAACCAATTGGGCTGGCGCACACTACTGCGCGCATCAAACAGGGTAGCACGCAAGATGAGCTGATCGATAACGATTGTATGGGGAAAGATGAAACTGTTTGAATGATGATACCCAGATCGATATCGTTCAAGTTCATTTGCGTGCTCCCCTGTTTGATGCGCGCAGTAGTGTGCGCCAGCCCAACTGGTCATTTATAGGCCTTGAACTTTCTGTGGTAACCCACAGTGTAGATAGATAGGATTGGCTTACCGAGAAATGTCTTCCTATCAGACAGCCGCAAACATAACGAGGTGCTTCCTTGCGCCGGTCGGTCACTGTCTGTTCGCCAAGCTAAACCCGTTCATCGAAACAGCGTAACTCTTGAGACCAAACAATCAGTAGTTCAAGAAGAGCCTGTCATTCATCCACTGATACCTGTTGATTTCGTTTACAAATTCTTATTTTTGTTTTTAAGAGTATTTAACTAGAAAAATCCCACATAAATGAATGGTATTTGGTTAGCAGTAGACGGTATAGCTGCTCACGTCTGATGAACTAACCGGAAGAATTCTCGTGCTGTTTACATGTCTTGATTACACAAACATTATGTTATTTGTGTTTGTTTTGCGGTTTATGTTCCTAAACGCAGCATCTGAAAAGCGGTTTCTTCCATTGCGAAGGCTTACTCGTCACGTGTTCGCTCGGTTTTGCTTCTTCTGACTGGCTACAAATCCGCTAACACTAATTTTCAATACATTCATTTTGCAGCGTTCATAGTGAGAAAATCTGTGGAAGAAGATAAGATGCAACTCGATCGGAAGAGTGTGGAGATTGTTTTTGCGAAAATGCGCAACAGTGGGATCTTCATTTCTCTGATTCTCTATTAAGTGGAGCCTGAAGATCGATACGCATCCAATCCTTTTTCGCACGGGTATGTGCATTAGGACAGAAAAATCGAGCGACTGCGCGCTGGCATGCGACGCGATGGGTATTGTGGGCGCAATAGAAGTTGAGTCTTGAATCCATTATGTCTGAAATACGGGATGAGACCCCACTGTCGCTTTAGGACCCAACCAAACGGCGCGCAAATGGGGCTCGCATCGCGTAGCACGCCGAACGTCGCAAAACGCAGATTTTCTGTCCCAATAACACACATCCTTTTCCGCACGTTCCACAACTTTAACAAAAAGGAATTCCGCGATTCTTTTTATTGATACATATCCTTAAAAATTCCACCAAATCCACAATTCTGCAAAAATGCAAATTCTATCACTATGAACGCTGCTTTCCTGACCGTCATGATGTTGACTTGTTAACATTTCGGCATTTTGTCGGCGCGTGCAAACCGACCTATGTCTTGGAAACGGTCAGGTTCTCTGTTACAATCCACAATGAGAAAGAGACGGATTCAGTTCTTGTGGTTCTGTCACTTTTTTAGCTCTAATTGCCTCTTGCTCACCACTTCCCCATTAATTTTCGTCGCCAAGTCAAAGTATGGCGCTCAGTACCTTCAAAGTTTAAAACCTGAAGGTTTATTCCAAATTAATATGTAATGTGGGGATTACAATGCTCACTAGTAAAACTAGTGACGCAGTGTGGGTCACTACTGAAGAGAAAAACTGGAAACTACCTACGCAATTAAGTTCTCATTGCTACCTTCCATGTCCTTTATTGTAGAGTTTACGAAGGCGTTTGGCGAAGATACGACAAAAAAGAGGTGAAAGTGATGGGAGCGCGGAAAGACCTGAGACGCGGCGCATAAGCCAATCACTTCCAGAACACGGCTTTGTTGAACTTTTGGATGATTGAGTCATCCTGACATCATGGATTCTGAAGTGGCTCAACGACACACTCTGGTGCTGCGTTAGGTCCAGAGGGTCCCGAAAGGACTACCCTAAAAGATTGTTGATTGTGAGTATGAAAGTAGAGGTGTTAGCATCAGTCGAGAAGAACAGAATGAAACAGGGAAAAGCTGGAGAATGTAATGTTATTTCTGATACGATATTCATCGATTCCTTCGCCTTCGTGTCCGTCGCATAACTGGAGGGGGTGGAACAACGGCCATGCCAAGTTATGGGCGTTGCCCGTCAACTACAATGCACCGCGGCAGGGCCATAATTGACAGTCTAAAGGGTGCCTCTCAGCGCGAGTTACACGAGAGATCACCTGAAGCGGCAACACCCTGCCCATTCACGGGGTGACGGTTGGGACACACAGTCGGTTGTGCCGCCAGGTCAAGCCGTGAGCATGCTCATCCCTTTGACGCGTTCTCTGTAACCGTTGTCTCCAGTGATAGATAGAAAAGCGAGAAGAACATTGTACGAGTACTGAAATGGGAAATGGGTGTGACATTTGACTTTTAAAAATTGTGACTTCTCAAAAGTGGGAAAGCTTAATTTTGATTTCCTCTCAATTTGACAATTCATCACACCTTTCTTCCAAGTATTGTGTCTGGTAGCATCACCCACTTACAAATACCGCGGAAAAGATTTGTACTGAAGATAGTATTTACATGAACGAATTGTCTCAATAACCTATGTGACAGGGCTAAAGCGACAGGCTGTCACAGAGTGCAGGTCGAGGTCACAACTTTTGGGGAGAACACGTCTTTCCACAGCTGATCACTCCTCTCACCAGTTCCTTTGGTAACACCCTTTGCACTGCGGACCGAATTGCCCACTCACGGAACTGCTCAAAGTACTCTGATTTCTTAGATGTGCCTTTAGACTTTATAATTTTAAAACTTCTCCAAACGACTGATTCTGCCTTTTCACTCCAGCCTGGTGTTTGCTCCATTAGTTATGAAAAGAATCCACGTCATGCGACAAGCAAATAAACCTAAATTTAAGGAAGTGATAGTCATTCTCGTAGGCGTACCCGCATGATGAATTGCCTGCGCATAACATTACACCACTGGTCACTATATAAGGTGTACTGCAGTAGCAGATCTCTTTATGTTTTTGTGTGTTTTGTTCTCGTCTGAAACCATTACCAAATCGTAATGCTTATTTACTTAGTTGTTTGTTTGTATATTTACTTGTTTGTTCATCTATGTTCTCTGTAAGGTGAGTTACAAAACCACGGATGATAGAAAAATTGTATGAACTAGATTATGTGGGATGGGGCGCCGCTGTTACTTGGAGTAGGATCTATCCACGCCAAAAAAGATCTCCTCTATTTTGTGGCTCGCTAATTAGACAGAAAATGTTTGGAACACTGACTGGTAGGAAGCCATTGAGGACAGAAACACAGCGGCTCGAGCCGTAGTGGTATGCATGGCCATCCTGCAGGAACCGATCGTTGTGTAGTTGCCTGATTCTTTCACTGTTCTCTTTGACTTAACGCCAAGTTTGCGCCACTCTCATCACAGAAGCTGATAGGTTGTGAGGAAAGTTCTGGCCGGTATCCGCGTTCACAAGATAAATTCGAATCTAAAAGCGCGTCAACATGAATCAGCTTACATAATGTGCTCATTAAATATAATAGATAAAAGGTTGTTCTCTCTGACTATAAGTTTTCTTTGAAGTGCCACAAGGTGTTCGAATTATTGAGGAAATTTTATAGTACTGCGAAAGTGGCACTTTTTGGTTGAGTTCTTGTTCAGCCAAGTCTCAGCGAAGGTGACCACAAATGTAAGTCTGCAGGGATAGGGGGTGAAGCATTGGATGGAACACTTTGTTCCTGGTTTCAGAAGTGCAGAAATAGCAAGCTGATTGGATTTTCAAGTGATCAAATCGCTTTAACTAACACGGCAGAAGGCGATGAGCGTCCATACTTGCAGAGGATATCCACAAGTACTGGCCCTCAACAAACAAACATAGTTGACCACCTCAAGTAGCCTCGATTTGAAAAAAAAAACCAAAACAAGGGTGCCGCGCGACCCTCGGAGCACCCAAGCGCGAGCGCGTTTTCCACAAATCCTCTTCCAGTAATCGAAGTAGTTACAGGCGGAAGCCTTTACTCGTCCATCAGATTCACCAGATCTAGCGCTAACTAAGCCCCACTTTCCTGAACATCCAGACAGCTCCTTCAGTAGCAGTGTGTTCAGAAAGAATGGCAATTTTGAATCGACTTTTTCATTTCGCGCAATATAAATAATCAGCCCTTCACCAAATTGAGATATGTAGGTATGCAAAATGTTGCCAAGAGTGTAGCGAAACGAATAGTGCCTATTCTGTGAGTAAAGATGCTCTCTGAACGAGTTATGACTCCCGAAGTTGAAATTGCAAGAACCGGCCAAAACTTTCCTTACAACCTAATACAAATGGTGCCTTGACTCTTGAACTCGTCTTGAAAAGCAGTCACACGCTCCTTCTTTAAGTTTCTACACCATCAAAAGTTCTCACGACTGAAACTCAGGCTGCTTTAGTTTGCCTCTATCCGTCTGCAGTCTCACACGCCGAGTAGAGATGCAGGATGGGGAGTTTAAGGCGAAAGAGCAGGGCGCTGAATAGGATCTGACCAACGAGTAGTGTCACTCATGAAGGCGACTTTCCCCTATCATGCCGTCTGTTTTGTTTTCCAAGTTTTCCCACAGCGATCAGTCAGTCTGTCCGCTGCAGGCTATGCTTTTTCAGCGAATCTGATATCATCAGTCTTGTCATTTATCAAGGTCTCATCCCCTGGAATTCGCCGAACTGCAGTAGCGGCGAAGACGGAACGGCGCAATACGGTGTGATGATTCACACACGTTATTAGTGCATATGTTCCCCCCCCCCCCACCTCCCAGCGATTTACGATGTCGATCCGGGTCGTGGTTTCTTGAAAGTTCTATTGCCCTTCACTCTGTGATGGAGTAATAGAAAATTTGCCTTCCTGTACACTTTCACCGGTTTTTTCCTTTTACAGAGAAAAAATTAATCTCGGTACGAGATGCAGAGGAACACCCTTCTTTGCGTGCATTCCGACCCGTCTTCTCCTAACTCCTTCGAGCTTTCTCGAGCATTCACTCTTCACCGAAATTCTTTGCTTCAATGATACGTTGCTAATGTATTGGGTTGAAGAATAAGTCCTTGCCGTTTTCTTCAACCCCGTTTTTCACATTGTTCCCTCATCTTTCGACAGAGCTTATATATGTTTTCGATAGAGCTTTTTTTGTTCTATAAAATGCTACTATCTGTTTTTCGATTAATTCGACTACCTAAAATTTATGAGGCTTGGAAACGAAGTAAGCTGAAGGCAAAAAACTGGCGTTTGCGCACCTTATCTTTCTCGTCTACCGTCGAGATCAAAAAATGCATGTGTATATGTTTTGATAGAGCTCTTTTAGCTCTACAGAATGGTACTACTTATTTCTCAAATCGCTCAACTTTTTGCTGTTTTTGAGACTCAGAAATGCAGTACTCGCAAAAGTGTGCCCTTTGGTTATCTTCTCTTTCTTGCCTACCATCGAGATTGGAGAAGATGTGCATACACGCAATCGATAGAGCTTTTTTTGCTCTACAAGGTGGTACCATCCTTCTTTTGTATCCTCTCATATTTTAGCATGTAGGGATAAGCTTCCACCTGTTTTTCATTTCAAAATTACATAATGAAAATGAATTTTTTTGGCACAATGTTTTGTGTAATTCGATAGAGCTCTTCTCGCTCTACAAGGTAATGTTTACGGTTTTTGTTCTAATAAATTTTTGACATTTTTTAGACCATTTGAAAGTCGACGAAATCGAGCATTTTTGACACCATGTGACGAAAATGCTCGATTTCGTCGACTTTCAAATGGTCTAAAAAATGTCAAAAATTTC
The DNA here is from genome assembly GCA_963978905.1 of Trichostrongylus colubriformis. Classification (NCBI taxonomy): domain Eukaryota; kingdom Metazoa; phylum Nematoda; class Chromadorea; order Rhabditida; family Trichostrongylidae; genus Trichostrongylus; species Trichostrongylus colubriformis. Next base: position 36,655,028 of record OZ022259.1, read on the forward strand.
TTAGAACAAAAACCGTGAACATTACCTTGTAGAGCGAGAAGAGCTCTATCGAATTACACAAAACATTGTGCCAAAAAAATTCATTTTCATTATGTAATTTTGAAATGAAAAACAGGTGGAAGCTTATCCCTACATGCTAAAATATGAGAGGATACAAAAGAAGGATGGTACCACCTTGTAGAGCAAAAAAAGCTCTATCGATTGCGTGTATGCACATCTTCTCCAATCTCGATGGTAGGCGAGAAAGAGAAGATAACCAAAGGGCACACTTTTGCGAGTACTGCAGTTGTGAGTCTTAAAAACAGCAAAAAGTTGAGCGATTTGAATAATAAGTAGTACCATTTTGTAGAGATGAGAAAGCTCTATCGAACCATATACACATCCATTTTTTTAACTCGATGGCAGACGAGAAAGATGAGGTGCGCAAACGCCAGTTTTTTGCCTTCAGCTTACTTCATTTCCAAGCCTCATAAATTTTAGGAAGTCGAATTAATCGAAAAATAGATAGTAGCATTTTATAGAACAAAAAAAGCTCTATCGAAAACATATATAAGCTTTGTCGAAAGATGAAGGGAACAATGTGAAAAACGGGGTTGAAAAAAACGGCAAGGACTTATTCCTCAACCCAATAGTTGGGAGGGGGAGCCTCCACCAAGCTTGGCGTCGGGGGATATTTTGCCTAAGCTACCATGGCCCCTACCTCTCTCAAATGAGGCTTAGGTAAAAATACTGGGTAGTCTAAAAAGTCTTTTCGTATTTTTAAATACCGCTTTTTCCCTCAAAACTGCTTTCCACAAAATTTCTTCTGTACATATTTATGTAGTACAAGTCCACACGCATCTATAGGTACTGTTGTCTTCCATCTCCCGGATAACCTTTTTCGGCAAAATAAACATATCAAAGGTCAACCTTATTTTCAATACAAAAATTTTTCTTTGAATGGCGTTAGACAGGGAAAGGAAAAAGGTGATAATCCGATGGAGCAAGATCAGGGCTATAAGGTGGATGGGGCAGCAATTTTTTGTCCGAGCCCGAGAATTTTTTGGCGAGACACTCTTTCAATAGTGGGAAGACTTGCCAAAAAATTGCCTCGCCAAAAAATTTTCGAGCTTGGATAAAAATTGCCGCTCCATCCACCTTATAGCCCTGATCTTGCTCCATCGGATTATCACCTTTTCCTTTCCCTGTCTGACGCCATTCAAAGAAAAAATTTTTTATAATTTTTGTAATGAAGATGAGGTTGACCTTTGATATGTTTATTTTGCCGAAAAGGGTTATCCGGGAGATGGAAGACAATAATACCTTTAGATGCGTGTGGACTTGTACTACATGTGTATGTACAGAAGAGTTTGCTGGAAAGCAGTTTGGAGGGAAAAAGCGGTATTTAAAAATACGAAAAGACTTTTTAGACTACCCAATACACCTGAATATACAAATTGGTGATTGTAGACGATTTCCGAAGAGGGATGACATGGCGACGATGTGTGCCCCCCACCTACATTAGCACGCATTATACTCTAAGTGGAATCTCGTTTGATTATTTTCGAGGCACTTCGTATCATTGTTTGTTATAATTTGCCCTTTTATTTTTGTCTGTGTTACTAATTCAAACTTTTTTGCTATGATTATAATGACTGTGTTTTCTCTTCTGAGCTCTACCTGGCTCGCGAATTTTTGAATCAGCAGTCCGTTGATCTCCTCGCTTCGAAGTACAACTATGTACAAAGATACCAACATTAGACGCGTGCGGTTGTGCAACGTCAAGCGCTATGTTCTCACCGTCCATGCCTAAACCAATTTAATCAACACCCATTCTGATATTCTCATTCCGTCACCTCCACCACAATATGTGTCGTTCTTCTTCCACAAATCCATTTTTCATTGATCGATACACAGTTTGATCATTTTCAGGCATTGTCGTGCGTACGTAACCCAACGTTTAGTCGCTAAAAGTATGTCCACGACTTGCTTGCACGTGCAGCGATTTTGTCGCGAAAACACGTTGCTTGTGATGACGATCGTGTCGGTAGTGCTTGGGGTCACGTTAGGATTCGGTCTTCGTCCACTGAATCTCTCGGCAGAAACTCTTCAACTTATAAATTTCCCTGGCGAGATATTCATGCAAGTGTTGAAGATGATGATTCTACCACTGATCTTCTCATCGCTCATATCCGGTAAGTGTCATTTGCTGTATATCGAAATAAACAAAGTAAGAAACAAGGCTATAGCGCTATAAAATATACTATAACAAGTTACAAAAGAATAGATTACGATAATAATAATAATAGTAATAGTAATTAGTTCATGATAAAAACAAACGAGCAAAAGAACCATTAGGGTCAACTGATCTTTTTGGAATACACCACTTATACTACTTTCATTCAGCACAGTGAGTGGCAATGAAAACAATTTGTCCTGTAAGATGCTTTCAACCCCTTGGACGATTCTAATCCCGATTCACCAAAGTTGATTGTTAATTTGACGCCCAAAATTGAAGTCTTTTTAGCTTGCCAGGTCTACCATCACTTTGTCGGTAAATAGTATCAAGCTTAAAAGGTTCTTGCACGGAAATATGAGTTTCATTGTTACTCACAGTGAAGCACCGTGATGGCACCAAGGCGGAGCACAAAAGGTGCAGCTTAAATAGTTGTCCAAGGAACTACTGCCCTATGAAAACTGGTCGGGTGTGCTACTTTTGTTCAGAATACTCGTTAGCGCCTCTATCTTGCACCTATACCCCACCTTTCTCGTACCTCCTCTGCACCCTAAGATGCTGAGTGACCTCGCTTAATTGGCTGCTCTGCCCAGTGATCTCTTATCTACAGTATTGAGATTGAAACAATAAGGAGACCTGTCTTCGAGTGGGGATTGCCAAATTAATGATGAGTTGATATACCACTAAATAAAGGATGAAGATGACCGGAGGCTCTACAAACAAAACTGATCAGCGACAAATGAATGAGATTCATCACCTAAATTATGTCACTTAAAATATGTGAAAGAGAAGAGAAATGAATTTTCGTAAGCACCTCTTTTCGTAAGCACCTCGACAGAGCAGTCAATTGAGCGAGGTCAACCGGCCTGCCATGGTGCGAAGTAGGTGTTAGGAAGGTGAGAAGTGAAGGTGCTAAGAGAATTCTGTGCAATAGTCTCACTCGCACGGTAAGTCGACCTATCTGGTTATCGTGGACTGTGCCTTCAAGTGCTATAGAATGATAAATATTTGTATTGCTTCATTCACTCGACCATCGCGCAGAAGCATAAAGCTGTTTGAAACCAAATTTCCAGAAGCCTTCTCCCATGAGAGGCTTACGAAGTTCCCGACGAAGAAGAGGATGTTACATTCTCTGAAATGGAAAAGGCCTGTTCTTCCTAAACATCTTACAGAGGTGACGTTAATAGTAAACGGAAGGGCCTTGACTTCTGCATCAACTGTGCTGCACTTGATGTTCGCATATAAGGTGCACTGATACCGTGCTATCAATAGATCGCTCTTTTGACTCTTACAACGTTCCATACTTCGGCCGTTGCAAATGGGAGCGATGTGGTGTGGAAAAAAACTGGTCACAGATATGGTCCATGAACTTGGCCCGTCTACTGACGTCACCGCTTGGCCGTCGTAATAGCACGAATGCATAATCGTGCTCCCATCGTGGTTTTGACGTATTGGGTTGGGGAATAAGTCCCCGCCGTTTTTTTCAACCCCGTTTTTCACATTGTTTCCTCCATCTTTCGACAAAGCCAATATATGTTTTCGATAGAGCTTTTCTTGCTCTACAGAATGCTACTATCTGTTTTTCGATTTCTTCGACAACCTAATATCTATGAGGTTTGGAAATGAAGTGAGCTGAAGGCAAAAAAGTGGCATTTGCGCACCTCATCTTTCTCGTCTGCCATCAAAATCAAAAAATGTATGTGCATGTGTTTTCGATAGAGCTTTTTCAGCTCTACAAAACGGTACCACTCTTTATTCAAATCGTTCAAGCTTTTGCTGTTTTTAAGACTTACAAATGCAGTACTAGCAAAAGTGTGCTTTTTCGTTATCTCCTTTTCCTCGCCTACCATCGAGATTGGAGAGGATGTGCATATATGCATTCGATAGAGCTCTTTTTGCTCTACAAAATGATGCCTTTCTTCTTTTGTATCCTCTCATATTTTAGCATGTGGGAGTAAGTCTCCATGTGTTTTTCAATTCAAAATTGCGTAATGAAAACAAATTTTTTTGGCAGATTGTTTTGTATCGTTCGATAGAGCTCTTTTCGCTCTACAAGATAGTAATTACGGTTTTTGTTCAAACTGATTTTTGACATTTTTTAGAACATTTAAAAGTCGACGAAATCGAGCATTTTTGTCACATGGTGTCGAAAATGCTCGATTTCGTCGACTTTTAAATGTTCTAAAAAATGTCAAAAATCAGTTTGAACAAAAACCGTAATTACTATCTTGTAGAGCGAAAAGAGCTCTATCGAACGATACAAAACAATCTGCCAAAAAAATTTGTTTTCATTACGCAATTTTGAATTGAAAAACACATGGAGACTTACTCCCACATGCTAAAATATGAGAGGATACAAAAGAAGGATGGTACCACCTTGTAGAGCAAAAAGAGCTCTATCGAATGCATATATGCACATCCTCTCCAATCTCGATGGTAGGCGAGGAAAAGGAGATAACGAAAAAGCACACTTTTGCTAGTACTGCATTTGTAAGTCTTAAAAACAGCAAAAACTTGAACGATTTGAATAAAGAGTGGTACCATTTTGTAGAGCTGAAAAAGCTCTATCGAAAACATATGCACATACATTTTTTGATTTTGATGGCAGACGAGAAAGATGAGGTGCGCAAGTGCCACTTTTTTGCCTTCAGCTCACTTCATTTCCAAACCTCATAAATATTAGGTTGTCGAAGAAATCGAAAAACAGATAGTAGCATTCTGTAAAGCAAGAAGAGCTCTATCGAAAACATATATTGGCTTTGTTGAAAGATGGAGGAAACAATGTGAAAAACGGGGTTGAAAAAAACGGCGGGGACTTATTCCCCAACCCAATAGAAGGATCAAGTAAACACAAAAACGAGTATCATGCTTTCAATCAGACCAGGTTGGAGCACATTCTCCAGTGAAGGAGATAAGGAAACGAGATCGAGTTCCGTCAAAGACCATGAAACCCTCTAAACCTCGATCAGATTTGTTGGCGGTGTTAGCGAAGTGTAGCAGTCACACGAAAGTCTCATGAAAGGACGCGACCGGCTCCACCAAAACAAAGTTTCAAGTTGATACGTTCGACAAAAATGAGAAAAAAAAGCAGTAAGAAATAAAATTCGTTCCACATTCTGCATATTACACAGCTTTTTTTAAAAAATTCTCGTTGAATGTGATCTTTCAGCGCTAGCTCAAATGGACGCGAAAGAATCAGGGCAGATGGGTCTTGCCACGGTGCTCTACTACCTCACTACTACTGTTTTAGCAACGCTAGTTAGTTTTTATTTATCTTTTTGTTTACCACTGCTCATGCATGCTTATTTGTTTATCCATTCCATCAACCGAAGCGATCTTTTCTTCATTATTGAAATTTTATGTGTGGGACACTTTTTATGTTTGAGTGTTGACCTTTTTTTATTCAAAGGATATTGAGAGGTCCCATTTCTTTAAAAATCTCCTGGAATACTGTGCTACACCATTAATGCTACATTATCTTGCTTACGATTTTTTTATTTTTGTTTGCTGTATTAATGATTCTTTTGAGCTGTCTTTCCCTCCATTTCTCTCCTGGAATACTGTGCTGCACCATTATCGCTACACTATCTTACTTAATATTTTTTTAATTTTTTTTTGCTGTATTGTTGATTCCTTTGAGAAGAGTTTCCTTCCATTTTCATCCATGTTGATATCGCCTCATCCGACACTGTACTCTTGTCTTAAAATAAAAGGACTGAGGGTTTGACTAGGCGTGATAGGATGCGCCATGTCGCTGCATTTCCCTGAACTGTTGAACTATTCGATGGGCCTATCAAGAAATTTCGATTTCAGCTTGGAATATTCCTTGTGATGACGATTCATCCTGGTGATCCTTCCATAAAGGCTGGAAACTTAGCTGATGTACCCGCTGATGCCGATGTTTCACCTCTGGACACATTTTTGGATCTCGTTAGGTTCGTTTCCATCTTTTCAAGTTTGATTTTTCTCCTAATTTCTAGAGGGGAAGACTAAATTGCCCCATAACACCTACATATGTGGTTGAATTTGAAAAGTGAAATTTCCATTGCCGACTTATCAAAATATACTTCCAAAAAACATTTTAGGAACATGTTTCCGGAAAACATCATCCAGGCCACCTTTGAACGGGTGCAGACGACGTACGTGGCGCAGCGTCCACGAGTCTCAAAAAATGCCTCTGATGATACCATCATTATGAAGAAGGCGATCAGCAACACTCGTGGCATGAATATTCTAGGTAGGTCTTGTCAGCATCAGCAACACTCGCGGCATGAATATCCTAGGTAAGTGAGCTGCGTCAAGGGATAAAGGAATTATGCACGAAAAAATGAGTTTCTTTGTTACCATTAATGTTGTATTTGCTCACTGAGGTTTTTTCGCATACAAAGTTTCGGGCAAAAAAGGGAGAACCCGGCTGAGTTATAGCCCCACAAAGTGGCGGACAACGGGGCGGGTCATCTAAGTGGGTGCCCCAACCCATCGCCTGCCGCAGTCGGAGGGGGAGAGTGGACTGCTAATGTAATTTTTGTTCTACACTGCGTCTCCGATTCCGCCTTTGCTCCCCAGCTTTCTAGCGTCTGCACCCACTCGGACGCTCCGCCCCGTTGTCCCCCACTTTGAGTAGCTCTATCTTAATTGGATTCTCATTTTATCGCGTAAAACTTTGCATGGTGCCTTCGTTAGAAAATACGACATAAACATTGTGTAGAAGACAACTTATTTTTCTGCGCACGATTCCTTCAAAGGGGCAACAAGAGGGAGAATTTAGTCGATTTTTTCAAATGAGAGTAGAACTAACAGGTAGTGCAATTTCCAGGAAAACACGTAATGAAATAACAAAAAAAAACAAAGAGATAAGGCACACATTCCCTGCAATGACATCTATTTTCCCCTCCACATCTTCCCTCCACTGGCGGACGTGGTTTCCAGTGCGCCCCAGTGAGTATCGGTTGGTACCACGTGGCTCTGTGATGGGGCGGTATATACAGTAGCGCTCAAAAGTCTTCGGCGAAATGGTCTTTCGCTTGGGTTTTTTCACTTGTAACTTTTTTGCAACTGCACCAATTTAAGAGAAATTTCAGTATGTTGTACTTGGAGACACTGCATAATTAATATACTATTTTGGCGCGCAACGGTGTAGGTTACGTGGTTATATGAAATTTTTTAATTTTGGCATGCCATGGTTATGCCGTCCCGTTGTGCCGCTGTCATCAAATGTCGTGGTCTTTCTACAAAATATTAATGTTCTCTGAGGCTTGCTCTTTTTGTTTTTGTATAGAAAGCCGTTTCTCTTGAACACGCCTCTTACTTTTTTTGGGTGGTCTTGTAGCAAACTCTTGTAAAAAATCATGAAAAGTGGCAAGCGGCGCTCAAGTAAAAGGAAATGTTGACAATGGTTTCAGGCACCACATATTAAAATTTTGTCGAATTTGGTCAAGTAGAAAAAAAGTTATGACAAAAAAGTTTTGGCCGAAGACTTTTGAGCGCTACTGTATAATCCGTGGTGCGCTCACTATGAAAATAGACCAACCTTGGTTCACAGGCGAGGGTACAGCTGTCTGGAGAGTAAGAGCTCGTTGTTCACGCAGTTCCCTCAGAAGCTAGCTTTTCTTTTAGTAACCACACTTCCCTACCTGTACCATCGAATTATTCTCCTGTTCCTTTTGAGCAGTGGTTTTGTAGCATTTCAGTATTTCTGTACTCGGTTCGATAATTGAAATGTTAGTAGGAATAAAGCGGGAGAAGAAGTGAAGTAATTCTGGTTCCCACTGAGCTGTCATTCATAGCTGTCACCAGTATTGAATTTCAAAATTCCCAAGAATTTTAGGGAATCCCTTCCCTTACTTTTTTTAGTTTGGGATTTTTCAGGTATTATCGTTTTCTGTACGGGTTTTGGTATAGTGATCTCACAACTAGGCGAACGTGCACGAATCGTTGTCGATTTTTTCATCATTCTGGACGCTGTTATTATGCGATGGGTGGAGACACTCATGTGGTGAGTATTGATCGGTGCAATTTAGGAGGTGATCTGAAAAAACAGACTTAAGGTTTGCTCCGCTTGGTATCACTTGTTTGGTTTGCGGTAATCTACTGGAACTTGACGACTTATCTGACACTGCAAGTGTTCTTTTACTGTGAGTTCACACAATCATTCAACGATTTGTTGATCGGCCTTTTCACCGACTAATCAATACATATCTTTTGATGACTTTTCAACAAAATGTCATGTTCCTATAGATAAACTTTCCACTGCTGGTTGAAAGCGAAGGGAGGGATAGGGAGAAAACTAAGAAGGAATGTCGTTCATAAAGCGAATATTCAAGGTTAGAAGGGGGAATCGTTAGCGAGACTCGGTTGAAAAGCGCGACGTTGGGACATTTGTTCACATCTCCCGCGCCACCTTTTCGAGTTGATCGCTGTAAGAGATGGAGCCAGAAGATGACGTAATCGTCTTTTACTGTTGCGTGTGGCGTATCTCATTCATTCATGTTGATGTGAAACAAGTGAAACAACAAATGAGTGAAATAATGGGAGAGACAGTAAGCGAGTATAGGCATACAGGGGGGTGCCAAAAAAAAGTAATTTTGCTCACGGCCCACATCCGCCTATTATACAAAACATAGGGAAACGAAAGAGACAGAAGTGCTAGGGCAAAATATTCCCGAAATGTTCCTCTAAAAGCAGAAACATGCTGAGACCCACTGCTTTCACTTTCATAAAAATATGAAGCCTTCAAGCGGCGCATTCGTGCTTCAGAGCACCCACGGTATCAAGATCCCCTTAAAACAGTGGAGCCAGGTTTCGTGGTAGGTCTTTTGTGGGAAGCTTCCTAAGAATTGGCCCTTCGGATTATGGAAGTCACAGAGCCCCTGCTGCTCGGACAAGGTGGCTATGATCCGAGATGTCATTTTTCAAGCCTCAAACCTGCCCCCGGAGGGGTTTCAGTGGTAATGGCACGTTCTGACTCTAGTAAACGAAGAGCGTTGGGAACCCGGAAAAAACGGAATATTCAAGAACAGCACTCAGTATGACCCTCTGGTACCCAGAGTGAACGAACCATAGCAAGGTTGTGGACGAGGACGACGAAGTTTCGGATTTTGCCCACTTGAGGTGAAACATCTTGTTCACTCGGAACAAGCAACCGTTCCTGCTCGTGCAGAAGGCTGTAACGAAAAAAAGTGATAGAGTGAGGTCTGCTCTTTACTTTAGGAAGAAAATACCTGGTCGGAATTGGCCGAAGTTCGATTAATGTGGGGTTGAAAGTGGAGGACAAAAATTACTTTTTTTGACACCCCCTGTCTATGGTTTCACCAAAATCCAATTTGATCAAGACGCTCGGAATGAATTATGCGCTCGACGTCTTGGCGCGATGTTAAGCGTGCAATTACGGCAGACTCAACAAGCTGCAGGTGTTCACCGTAAACCGAAATCCTCTCCTTCCGCTTCTATTCGCCCCTGCTGAATACCGTACATGAAGGGAAATCGCCCCCTTCTAGATACGGTACATGAAGGGAAACACGAAGAGAGCAAAGGAATTCTCTTTGTTCAAATTCAGCTCTTTGAACTTTTGAACAACCGTCGACAGGCAGATCGCAGTCCAAGTTCTCGCGCCCATTGATGACTTGCTTCTCACTCTGCGTCCCTGACCACGTGACCGTCGCCTCTTTGCCCTTGCGCCACTCGGACGCACCACCTCGTTGACCTCCACTGAGGAGTCCTACCTCAGCTGGATTCTTCTTTTTTGCGTGAAATTTTGCATGGTGAGCAAATACAATATAAATATGTGAGTAACACGGGAGCTTTGACTCCCATGGAAGAGTCCTTCAGGTAGATTTTCATTACTCTGTTACCATCACACAGTTAAAGTTTACACAAAGCCCAGTGATCGATATATCGATTTTCAGCTATGTGCTCACAGTGATCGCTGGCTTAGTTCTCCACACAGTGATTACTTGTCCGATTCTGTATTTCTTGATCACAAGAAAGAATCCGATGTTCATTGTACGTGGAATGATGCAAGCGATTGTCACTGCGTTCGGAACGGCATCAGGGTACGCGACTGCATAGAAGACGTGTTTAGCGAAGTCAATCTCGATATTTCAGTGGGGCCGCACTTCCGATGTCAATGCAGTGCATGGAGGATAACTGCCACATTGACCGGCGAATATCGCGATTTGTGCTCCCACTAGGGTCCACCATTAATATGGTACGTCAAAATCAGATTGTTAGGGATTTTCAGCGTCTCTATACAGAAAGTAATCAATATTTTTTAGGACGGTAACGCCCTTTATGAAGCAGTCGCTGTGATATTCATCGCACAGCTGAACAATGTAGATCTTTCATTTGCAGAGGTCCTGACCGTCAGGTAGAGGTTCATACTCAGTTTCATATAATGCTCCTGATGTGATGATTGCCCCTTCAGTGTCACCGCTACAGTAGCATCAATTGGCCTTGGCTCAGTGCCAGCTGGTCTCGTTTCCATACTTCTGATTCTCAACACCGTTGGGTTGCCTATAAAGGATGTGTCACTTCTGTTGACGGTTGATTGGCTACTGTGAGTCGTTTGGGTTCAGCCATGAATTGAACTTACTGTAGTAATGTTCACGGTTTAGGGACCGAGTACGGACATCCGTCAACGTTCTTGGTGACGGATTTGCGGCCGGTGTGGTGGCACATATTCTGCAGGTATGAGCCTAACAAAGCATTCCCCGGATTGACCATCGGTACTGTCCCGTAGCAGCGGTTGACCTCATCTGAGCTGAAAAAGGACCCACAGTTTACTCATTTCAGGGTTGAAGCTTTATTTTTTTCCATTTTAACATCAGCGCGTGAAAATGCTTCAAAAATAGCCCAGTAAAAACAACTATTTTCGACGATAATATATCAGTATACTAACAGATATAACATAAAGGATAAGCTAGATGGTATAGTTTTGGCTCATTCAATCCCTTCCGTGGGATGCGCCATGCATCGTAGTTCCATTCACAATCCCGGTGGCAGGTGCATGCGATTTGGCCTGTACAATGGCTTGCGCGGGCCAGCCAGTACAAGTCAGTGTTTTTATCCTCCCAGAAAGGTCTGCTATCAATTCACCTATCCTCGAGAGCCAAAAAGCTGGTTGGCTCGGACGGGCACTAATGCGCGACATGCTCCCCGTACCCAAAGAGTGAATATACATAAATATCAATATATACGCCAATATATAAATGAATATGATAAATAATATTTAACTGGATGTTACATATTTGATGATAATATATTTGTATAATAAGAATAATACTGAGTCTAACAGGTTCTTATTTCAGAAGCGGCTAGACGTGTCCGACGCAAGAAACGAGTTCCGAACTGAAATCAAAGAAGAAATAGGTGGGTTACTGCGTTTGTAGACGAGATCGATCCTCTCTTTTACCTCTCTTCTTTTCAGAGCTGCTAAAATCGGCAACTGTCAGTAGACGACCGTCTTTTGCATGGTCTGAGCATTCGAAAGAGGTGAGCCTATGGAATGTTGACAGTCATGCGAAAAGTGCAGCGCTGATCATCGTTTTTTTTTTGTAATTTCCACTATTATTTCACGTGAAAATGCGACGTTAAGTGGAGAAACGGATGCCATAGTAGGTGAAAAAGGCTGTTTCGTACCGAACGACATGAAATGGCTGGTGACGACAGGGAACGGAGTAAGGTGTAACAGTGTGATAGTAACTATAGCTCCACCATAAAGTGCACCATCTGTTGGAGGACTTGCTCACCACAAGAAGAAGAGGGCGCGAGAACACTTAGGCGAAAGAGTGTGGCTTGATGCGTTAGTAGACGAAAGAAAGCCGCACTTGTGCCCAAAGACATCGGAAGGGATGAATTTGGCAGACCCTGGAATATGAAAGTAGGGGTGCTCAGCAGTGTAACAGTAGGGAAAGAACGAAATTAAGCAGCGAAAAACCTAAGAAATCGGAATCCAAACCTTTTTTCTTGCTCTCCTCTGTCACTAGCCGGGGGTAGACTGCAGATGCGGGAGCGGCTAAATCAGCCGCCGGCCAGCGTTTTCCTTCTGTCGCCGGCAACTCGCCCTCCTGATGACCTGGATCACGACACGCCGTGCTGCGGGATAAGACCCCAGTGGCGCTTTTTCGATGCGAGTTATGTCAGTTGCTGAAGTGAAAGGTTCTCCTTCCAGAGGACTGCATTTATAGTTCTCACTTTCTTCTTCTCCCGGTGCCTTTGAAAGAGTGAGCTGAACAAGCTTCATGTATCATCTAGTGGAAACGACTCAAGAGCAGACTAGGTGAAGGGATATAAGGCTGTATCCATCCTCAGCGACTGCGTTGGTCGCTCACTCGCCAAGTGTGAACGCAGCATGAAGACACCGTGAGGTGTAAACTTGGCAGACAGTGAAATAATTGGTGATATGAGAGCTGCCTTCGGGCAAAATGCTCTAAGACCTGAAACGAATCCATTTTCTCTAAATCCCTAGAGTTTCTGGGCCGGAAGAGCAAGTTTGTATCTTGGTGACAAAAATCTACTGGTTCTTATGGTTCTTATGTATGTCTATTGTTAAAGCGTTATCTGAGCCGAGATATGCGCGTCCGAAATTAGGGCTCGAAAGCCACATCAACTTTTTGGGCCACCTTTCATAATAGAATGGCACAACATATTAGATTACAATAATGAAACCTTCGTTCCTATTACTCAAATTCAATTTCACTATGATTTTCCCTGAAGTAATACCATTTCACTCAGGTCTACTTCAACGCCATCACGACGAATGCCAATTCGCGGATTAACTCTCGATGCGGATCGATAGCCAATTTCAATCTGTCGTGGCGGAACGCCCTTCTAGAACAGGGCTATTCCCCACTGAGTAAGGTTGAAGACGTATAACATTGTGTCCGGAGTATCCACAAAGGATCCCGCGATGCGCCATGTACATAGCCTTCTAGTGAAAGGAAAACTGTGACTGGTAACTTGATTTTTCCCAGTGCACCTAATTATTGCCTTGCCCTATTGTTTATGATCAAAACAATTGCTTATCCGAGTCCCTCAAAGTCATCTGTTCACATGAATGTTGAAAGAGCTTTAACTATTTAATTGAAAATGTTATGTTCCTAATGAATATTGACAGAATTGAAGATTTCTTAGCGGCGGCAACACAGAAAGAGGAGGCAAGGATCGGATGTCTTTGAAAAGGATTATTCGAGGCTGCTAGTTCCTGCTACCCTCGATCACCTCGGCGGCTGATAACCCATAGCCATTTTCATTTTCAGTATCAATGCCTCAGGTAGTAGATTGTGGTGATAAGGCGGTGCTCGCACTTGGCGCATGATCGCAGAATTACGATTAACGCTACGCACCAGCAGCGCCTGCCCTGCGATCGAGTATAAACTTGGCTTACATGGGCGGTCATAAGGTGTGTATCCTCACGTGAAGATTTCAAACAGCTGCATGCGGCCTGCGATGCGATGTGTGCGAGCCAGGAACGTCGTATATGGTGGGTGCCATTACGCCCGAACTAAAGCGAGTACTTTGTCCCACCCCATATATGAGGCGTAATCGCTTTGGGACCCAAATGCATAGCTCGGACGCAATTTAACTGAGAGCGTGCATACTCGCACCCTCAAAGTGGCGACGTGTGGGATCCAATTACTCAGACCATTGGAAGACATCATGAAGAAAACCAAGGAACGGAAGCCTATTCGTCAATACTGCTCGTCGCAAATGAAAGGGCTAGAGATAATGTGAAGCGACACTCGCTTTGAGAAGTACGTCTCTGGGGCGCTATTGTGGTCCTAGCGCGCTTCATCTTAAGCTGTAGCGCTTCAGTGGCCGAGTTGCCTCGTGGCGGCAGGCAAAAAAATTTCTCGGACCGACGCTATCGTCCCCTGATGTCGCAAGGGCGAATTTGGTTTTGTTCATGATGATAAGAAACAAGTTTAACAGCAAATAACAATAAACGAGTTGCGATAAAAAATTTCCAATTTGAATAGAACACTTGGAGAAAATTACACACTCGGCGTTTTGGCACGATGCCAAGAGAAGGCGGGGGTGTGCGTGCAATGTCCATCTCGGGGTGTGTATGTCGTTTGGCGCGGTACCGTGCGCTAATTAGCCACTGAGGGCATGGACTTTTACTAACACCTTAACGAAGGTAATCCCACGCATCTTCTGCGTCCCACAACTTGTCTACATCATCAAACCCTCAGATTCTCGTAATTGATAATTACCCTCAAAAGAACCTTGTCCACTAAACAACTGCTGCACGTCACCGAGATATAGCCCTCACCTCCGAAGTACAAGCAGTGTTTTCTATTGTTTAAAATGTAGAGGAGACGAAGAAAAAAGACGCGTCGGATGGTCTGCGTGGGGGTGGAAGTATCAGCCCCTGCGCTCCATCGGTTGATTAGTGCACGAAACCGCGCCTAATGACCGTCTCCCCGTCTTGGACCGCATCTACATACAGTACTCTGCATAATTATACAGCCACTTATGAATTGTCCAGAAACTCTGCTCGCAGAGTGATTCAAAAAAAGTCTCTTAAAAGTTGTAACCAGTGTGGATGCGCATTCGCGCATCCATACCAAATTTTAGCCAAGAAACGTAAAATTCTTCTCTTAATTTGTTTTGAAAATGGCGCTTATACCATTCTGCAATATCATACAGCCACTGAACAGATTGACGCATTCGTCAACCGAGAAACAAAGAAAAAGAGAAAAATACTTATTTTGCGATTAGTTGGTCTTCTATTGCTTCGAATGGCCACAATTTTGATGATATAGGTCCATATAAAGATTTTTAGAATGTTTTCATACCACATGCTGCCACGCTTCCATGACAACGTCTTTAAACTCCCTGAAACCTTCCAATCGGTCTGAATTCTTTTCCCCATGAAACCCCAGATAATCTTCCATCAGTTTAACATCGGAGCCGCTCCTTATCCGGGTCAGAAGGTCTATTCGGTGACGGCTTCACCATGATGGAGTGTTCCAGTCGACATGGGATGGTCCATTAACTTACATGAAAACAAGATTTTGATGAAGATTTCGAGACGCATGACAAGAGAAGTGTACGGCGCACAAAGGCTCGGTAATCGGATGGTCCATCCTTTCGAGATCTAAACAAAAATTCGAATGATTATTTGATCCCACACCATGACACCTCCTTCTTTGAAATTCTTCTTGGAAACTGAAGTTTGTCCCCCTTGCGATAGTGCTGGTAGCCGTCGGGGACGTCATAGCTGAACCCTTTCTTCATCAGACTGAACAATCTGGAGAAAAAACAAAAGGGGAAAGGTGTACAAACTTGAGGGAATTTTCGGACAATTTGTCATGGTGTGAGATCAAATAATCATTCGAGTTTTTGTTTAGTTTTCGGAAGGATTAACCATCCGATTACCGAGCCTTTTTGCGACGCACCCTTCTCTTGTCACGCGGCTTGAAATCTTCATCAAAACCTTGTTTTCATGTAAGTTAATGGACCATCTCATGTCAACGGGAACACTCGATCATGGTGAAGCTGTCACCGAATGGACCTTCTAACCCGGATCACGAACGGCTCCGATCTTAACCTGATGGAAGAATATCTGCGGTTTCATGGAGAAAGGAATTCAGACCGATTGGAAGGATTTAAGGAGTTTAAAGACGTTGTCATCAAAGCGTGGGAGCATGTGGTATAAAAACATTCTGAAAATCTCTATATGGACCTATATCACCAAAATTTGTGGCCATTCGAAGCAATAGAGAACCAACTAATCGCAAAATCAGCACTTTTCTCTTTTTCAATGTTTCTTGGTTGACGAATGCGTCAATCTGTTCAGTGGCTGTATAATTTTGCAGAATGGTATGAGCGCCATTTCCAAAACAAATTAATAGAAGAATCTTCTATATTTCTTTTCTAAAATTCAGTATGGATGCGCGAATGCGCGTCCACACTGTCTACATCTTTCACTTAGAAGCTTTTTTCGGATCACTCTGCGAACAGAGTTTTTGGACAATTTATTGTGGCTGTATAATTATGCAGAGCACTGTATACCACAGGCGCGACGACGCGATGGCTGTGCGCGGATCGTTACTGGAACGCGCTAAAGGGGCTGTGTTTTTTGTGGCAGACTCTGTAGGATGTTTTTCTCATTTTGTCCTGCAGCGTTCCGTTGATCATACGAACATTTTTAGTGCTAATGTAGTTAGGAAAGGTCTCTACTACTGCTCGGCGTCCGGCGCTACTTGTGCTCAGGTTTTCAGCCAAGCTTTAGCTAAGAGGAATCCCCAGCCCTCTTCCAATTCTGTTAGGGCTTATATAAAATTTTATACTGGAGAGTGCAAAATGAAGATTGTCGTTATTGTACCAGATAAAGTACGATAGCGCAAAAAAGAGTACTCATCCAGCTACATACCTTTGCGTCCATTTTTACAGTTTCGCACCCTTTTGAAGTGTCTTATACGACTTTAAGCGTAAGCTGAAGGCGAAACCCAGCAAATGCAAAAAATTCGAACACATTTTAATAATAAAACACCTCGTTTCATTAAGTGAATTTTGACATTTTAAGTTTCGTGATTTAATGACAGATGTAACCCATATTCACTTACTCTTCAAATATAGAAATCCCAGAGCTGAGAAGAATCCGAGAGTCCTCTGACATTTTTTTTCGAAAAAAAAACGGATTGTGAACCGGTATCAGTGCTTGTTGGCGTATTCACTACATTGTCAGTAGGTGATCGATCATTGGAATTATCATCGTTGAAAGTGTACGCAGCGTCTTTGTTTCCAACTTCTGTGCTAGTAGTTGGGGCGAGGAA
The DNA here is from genome assembly GCA_963978905.1 of Trichostrongylus colubriformis. Lineage (NCBI taxonomy): Eukaryota > Metazoa > Nematoda > Chromadorea > Rhabditida > Trichostrongylidae > Trichostrongylus > Trichostrongylus colubriformis. The sequence continues at coordinate 36,672,023 of OZ022259.1, forward strand.
AATGAGGGGCTCATTTTTGTGCTGTCGCTTGTCATCTGATACTATACTATAACCACCAGATTGCTCACGCAAATGTATATCTTCATTATAAGCCATATTTGAGAGGATAGGGGATATCCCTCCCCCTCATCCAAGGTTTAAAGGAATCGTCCACGGAAAATGAGTTTTTGGGTTACCCATATGTTTATGTTGTATTTGCCTAATGTTGGCTTCATGCAAAATTTCACGCGAAAAAATGTGAATCTGGCTGAGATACAGCACCACAAAGTGCGGTCCCAGTGGGCGGGGCCTCCGTGTAAAAGCCTCGTCCCGTCTTCCGCCGCCGTTGGGAACGGAGAGTGGGACTGTTTACGTAACCTTCTGTTCCTACAATGCGCCTCCGACCACGGCGGACGCGGTACGAGGCTTTCACATGAAGGCCCCGCCCACTGGGACCGCACTTTGTGGTGCTGTATCTCTGCCAGATTCACTTTTTTTCGCGTAAAATTTTGCATGAGGCCAACATTAGGCAGATACAAGATAAATATATGGGTGACACAAAAACTCATTTTCCGTGGACGATTCCTTTAAGCAGAAACTCTAAGCAAAAAAAACGCTGCATGCCGAGCACATGGAGTATCCCTATTCCCGATGACAATGGCATCCCATAATTCTTCAGAGAACTCGCAAAGGCGAAGTCTACTCCCTAACCACATTGAAAATTGTTTCAACTTACGATAGCCCTTTAGATAGGATGGTCGTTCGCACTGCAATGTACCTATAATACTTTGAATAGCGCAACATGATAAACTTCACGAGTGTAGAGAATGAAATGTAAACTGTTGTGGCCCTATGTTGAAGTCCATGCCGCCCCGCTTCATATTTTTCAAAACATCTGGCACGTCCTCATGACGATCTGCACGCGACCGCCCCCACCACTCCTTGGGCCGCTTTCATACTTTGCGGCGCCGGCGGCAGGGCGTGGCTGCATAACCCTGCGTCTCCGTCTGTGCCACCTGTCTCGTTTGCAGCTCCCCCGAGCCACTTTACCTCCCAACCTATGAACGCAACCACACCCTGCCTGCGCAAAGTATGAACGCGGCCATAGGTATAAATACGACTGGCTGTCTCGTCCGAACTACGTAGGGTGTGTGCCACTAGGGCAGAAAATTCGTGTAACCGGATTTGCCCATACATACGGCGAAGTGATATAGCTAGCACCATCACGTCTCATACCGGACGCCGTAACACTAGTCTTCCGTCAAAATGGCACACACCATAACTAGAGGTGTTCTACCGTAAGTTTCGTTCCCTTCCGTCGGCTTCAATACTTTCACTTTTTCATTCATTCATTCTTTTTTCATTATATGCCGTGCGCTTCCACATCCTTACGCGCCTGCTTGCACGAAAATCGCATGTGCGATAACACGTTCCAAAAATTGCAGATATTATCACATCAAGAATGTGACTGAAGCGAAGGCATGTAGGATAGGCACTTCTGAACAGGTCGATCAAAGCAAGAAAAGACGGCTCCGAATGCAGAGACCTTTTTGATTCTATGGATGAGTGAGGTGGTATAGTTGGGAAAAAAGGGAAGAGAGGAAAATGAGGGAAAACCACATTTCTGCACCTTCTGTATGGTTTTTGGACAACCAACTAGTTCCTATCCTTACAGACGCATCAAGTAGTGGAGGAAGAAAAACGCATAACGGAAAAGCGCTATCACTCCTTTAGCTGGTCTCCGCTCCGTGAAACATCCGATTTCCTTTTCATTTATGTTTACATATTTACCTATGTGTACACCTGCACAGAAGCTTGTTTACGGTGTTTATGTTCGTAATTGCGGATCGTGTTCAGTGTCTTGTCCATGTCAGCAGAGACGCGAAGACAATAGTACAATGGACGCGGTCAGGGCCTATTGTCCTAGTAAATACTGTTTGACAACAACTATAAAACCATGCACAACGTACATGATGGCTATTTCTTCGTTCCAATGTCGGTTTTCTGAAAACTAAACTCGTTTTTGCTTCTTCGTCATCTGTTAGCTTCAATCATAAGAATGACTTTGCCGAATGAAATCGCGACCCATCTTGACCTTGTGTGTCATGACACCCGGTTTTCGAACACCGACTGTTGTATGTACGAGTGTCGCTGACGTCATTGAGAAACATTGCTTAAAACTGGGTCAGCCTTGTATACGCCATGCATCAGGCCTTCCTAAGATAGTAACTCCTACTACTCAAATTATAACGATCAGTCTCTAGAATTAGTAGACTTTCTATAATTGGGTTATGTGATGGGACAGAGCCCCCTTACATAACCCAATCATACTTTCCAAGGAGGTCCAGATGTAATTCGGAAGGTATGTGCAATCGAGAATAATGAGAAGTTTATTGTGGCGATGACTGGAATCGAGCAGGAAGCCCGTGAAAGGGTCTGGCACACTCTGATCCAGGTAGCGCTTTCGTTAAAGGCGCCATTTTATATGGCTTCTCTAAGATCGAGTTTTTTGAAGAAAGCTTGTACAATGGGTTCGTTTAGAAGAGGCACAGGGTAAGCCGAGAACATATAACTAATTAATTTTTTCTTGGTAGGATGCAGGCTTTTACCACCTTGAGTACCGCGTCGTTGCCAATCGTCTCGTGTGTGAGACCGCGCTCGCTTTTACGCTAACAGCATGATGCCAAACGGCTTCAAAAAGCATTCCTTCTTATTATTTAATTTTATTTGTTGTTTTTTGTTGTTTTGAAAATTTTATTTGTTGTTTTTTTCGGGTTGTTAGGAAACTTTCCTTCCTACCAGGATTTTTTGAACTCATAATGTAATGTAATTGTGTAATAGTAATAATATATCATAGTTTAGTGTAATATCATTAAACTAAATGATTGCAAGCTCGAGTACACTCCTCTAGTCTGATAATAGGTTTTTCATCGACTGGTTCCGATGTAAGTCTGAAAAGTATGCACACCGCCACTTATTTACCCATATTTTGAATATATTTTAACAACTAGAACCTGGCTTCATGGAACACGTATTTGATAATAATCTAGGGGTATGATGGATACATAATTTGAAAAATTAGATTGAAAGGTGGAAAAGAAGAGGTAAAAGTAATTATGCCATGGCGTCATGTGACACGGTCAACCTGTTGATTGTGCAGTTGCCGATTTCTTCAATTTTTGTCGTCTGATTTCAACATTTCGATAGTTTGAAGTTCGACCATTTTCCAGAATTTTTCTTCTTATCATGCGATAAGGAACCATTGACACAATAGGAAGGAGGGCCATAGTCAAGAAATGTGTACCCAGTGATACCACAAGACTGCTAAAAAAGGGGAATACCCCGGACGGAAATAAACGCAAGTAGTAGAGGTACAGGGATCAGTATCATCTTGCTATTAAGTTCTACGCGGCCCACTAGCTGACCCCATTATTTCCTGATAGGGCCTTATTTGCTACCGTAATGCTCAAATAATGCTTGGTACAACCCATTGGCCCCTGAAAGAACTTGCTTGTAGTCTCACTGGATCACTCTGCTCTCCCGCATTCCCACTTCTTTGTCCCCAAAGCACTTAGGTGACGGAGAATTGCTACTTCGGTATAGTTTGCGATGAAAATCGGAATAACGGACGCATTTAGCGCGTGTGCCGCTGGCCTCGGGCACTGTTAAGTGGCAGAGGGGGGGGGGGACATCGGCGATGGGGTGTAATAAACGGAGTCTTCAACAGCATTGTCAGAATGTTTGTGTCTGACAAGCATCGAACACGAATCAAAAGCCTCATGTACTGGTTGTAATGTTCACCATATAAAAGCGACCTCCAGACGCTCCAGCCCACCGAGAACTATCACCATCACCATAACAACACGCATCATTCTTCACTTTGTTGTTTTTGCTTACTTCGCTCCTGTTCAGCTTCACCTACTTCCGACCGCTTCCAGTATAAAGCATCTCTTAGTTAGCATTGCTCTCTATTTTCACTTATGAAGTTTAGGTGTTCACCTATGAAGTTTGAACTTTTCCGGACAGCTGAGCATGTGTGTAATTTAGCGAATGTCACTTCTCGCGTTCGATTTTATTCTTAAATTGGCATATTTTTGTATATGTTATGTATAAGTTCATCAAATATTGTGGTTTATCGAATATTGTACCCAGGCTAGAGGTTGGACGGCCTAGCTATTAAAGGATCTTACTCTGCCATGCATGGCGTTTGAGATGCAGATGAAAAGTCGAAACCCATCCTTCCATAGTGAGGCATGCACTCTTATCAACTGCATTCTACTCTACCTTTTTCCTATGCCACCGTACAGGCGAATTTTCTGCTTCTCATCCCGTAAAGGGTTGTAGTTGAAGGGGTTATGTGGAAAATGTCCGAAAAGAGGCTTAGATTATTCTAATCGTAGAGACCATTGGCACTTAAGGTCAGGCAAATTATGGAACTTTATTACAATCGTTCACTGCGTAAATACATTTCAGTGATTTTTCTCTCTCTTTATTCCGTCTTGTAGATCCCAATAATTTCGTTAAAGGGTAATGCATGTACTCAAAGATAGGGACGATTTTATACCAAGAAAAAGTGTATGATGCATCCATATAGGTCCCAGTAGTTTCAGTAGATATTCTGAAGAAACTGACAAGAGCTGGGGTACATAGACAAACCGGGGCGAAAGACCCAACACAAGGCTGGCCCAGTTGAACCGACAATTCAACGTAGATATTGCTAACAGTTGCCTGGGAGGATGAAAACATAGGCGCTGTTTATAAGCTGACATTACTTAGTGGGCTAAATTACAATAAGTCGCTATCACAATTCCAAGTGATAGTATTATGCATGGCGCATTCCTGGAAAGGAATTGCCAACGTGGCTGCTTCATCCCTTTTTATAGCTATCGATCAATTCAATCAATAATCTATGATCGCCACAAGAATTCCGTTTACACTTTACGAAGATTATATCAAACTATAGCAAAGACCACTCTGAACTTGACCCGAGGTGATGTTCTAGCACGGACATCGGAACCGGTCGCTCAACCGCTTAAACTTTAAGGATTGCTACGCAAACTGTGACAGATGGACTGGCCCAAGGCGAAGGAAGAGTTTACCCGTGCATACATTTTCAGCCATCACACCACATCAGCTGTCATCCCGTTGACCTTTGAAGTGGTTGAAATGTCACACCACAATGTTAAAGTCGCATTTGTCGCAAGCTCCAAGTAGTTCAATGAATTCTTTCATAAAAAAATAAAGAAACACCTCATTAAGCGTTTTTTGAGAAAAAAGCGTCATCTTTCGGACCAGAGTCGGCCTGGTGCTTCTCGGTACCACGCCCCTTGTGAAGACCATAAACTTCTCTCTTTTCTCCCGCCCGCCGAGTACGATGCAGAATCAGATTTTCACAAACATGCCCGAATTATGGGTAAAATACTTGGCCTAGGGGGGATCTGAACCCAGATTTATACTTCCACGGCATCGTGCCGATCCATTGCACTAGTGGGGGCCCCCATGCACTTTTTAGGTTTATGGGTGCACGTGTTGGTAATCTGTTGCAAACATACCAATAATTACGTGGTGAATCGGTTAATTCATAACGACACGGAATCGTAATTATAAAGCTCTAGCGAATATCGAATTTTAAGATTTTTGGCATCAAAAAGCAATAAATATCCTAGACTTAGGTTTATTTTTTTATAATGACCATTCTTTCCTCAGCTCGTCTACTACGCACGCCTACCTTCTCTTCTACGTTTTCCCCCTAACAATAGAATGGGGCTAGTTAAAATGGCTTTTTTGCAAATTTCATTCCGAAAAAAACGCTTAAAATATTTGAAACATAGTTCAATAAGCCAAACTATTTCTGTACCTAAAACAAACAGAGAATTTCATTTCGGGAGATGTTAAACAACAGTATTTTCTGCAAAAAAAAAGCTCAAAAGCGCTGGTGTAATTTTGCATCATCAGTCGGGGTGGAATTCGTTTGAAGTATTGGTGAAGTGGTGTAGAACAGATTGAAAAATAAATGTGCATTCAACATTACAAAGTTAACGACCCGGTGTTAGAAGGGTGTCATGAATACAGCTTCTCACTAATGACCCTCAGGGAAGAACATGGAAACCGGCAATCGAGTGGTTAATTAATGAAGTAACGCTGGCTCCTTTGTAAGGACTCCCTTGGCTCGTTTACACCTTCTCTGATGCCACTTGAATCAGAGATTCCCATGGAAGAACCGCCCACGACCCACATGAGATGACTATACAGTCTTGTGGTAGTTTCACACTTAGGCAGATATGAAAGGCCTCATACGTTTGGTCACACTGATATTTGACTTGCAATCTAGGCACTTCCGTTTCCTATCTCTTTCATAATTTTCAATTTGAGGACGAATGTTCATCTGAATAGCTTCCGCATTCAACCTATTTCAAATTGTTGCATTGCACTGCATAAGCAAACAAAAATCGAAACCTGTTTAAAATGTTCCTTTTCGTAAATGGCCACCAAGTGTTCTTCCCCATTTATATATGCTTCAAACACGTATCTCTCACCTTTTCTTTCTCCTGGGATTTCTTCTTGATATGACTTGATTATTCCCCTCTCTTTCTGCATTTTTGAACCTTTTCGCTTCTCGCTATTGCATTGGATTCTTTAGCGGAGACAGTGTAACGGTGAAGTGGCGCCACTCCCAGCACGGTTCGAGGACCAGATTTCGGACCAATGCCTGCCAAGGCGAGTCGCCCATAGGCCGCGGTCATGCTTTGCGCATTGACGCCGGCACCGGCGTCAAATAGCGCCAGTGCCGGTTGTGCTGGCGTCAATGCGCAAAGCATGACCGCGGCTGTACACCCCTTCGGTTGCCTTCATACATACTCCGTGGCAGAACCAGCAGTAGAGCGTGCTCACAGCGAGACAGAATGGCAAGCGCGGAAACGTAGAGATGACGCAGCTACGCGTCGCTGCCACTGCAAAGTGTGGAGGCTCCACTACCTGTCGCTTCGTTTATAGGAAGCCTACCCGTGAATATAATTACTTCGATATTTAGTATACACAACGGTTTCCACAATTCACAGTATAGGCCCAATCGCACTCATTTGCCTATGCGATTCTGAGCGGAAGTGGTATGCGTGGCGCATTCCAGCCATTCATTCATATTCCGTTATGTGACCCCATGGGAATGTGAGGCCAATCGACGCGTGGCCAACGTTTTTATGAATTTTACAGTACATGATGTTTTCAGGTATCATATTCTGAGAACGAGTACCTCTACAATGACCTATTTACTGAACCTTGCTTTACAAATGGTAAGCAGAGTTATTTTTAGTAAATATTACTGTAAAAAAATCGTTTCAGCTTTTTCTCGCAGTATCGATCGATGCCCAAATTTCTGCGATAAACGATCTAATACTGGGTGACACAAATCTGGTTTGTACTCAATTTTTTTCAGATTTCAATTCTGTGTACTTTATTAATAGCCAGATAAAGTTGTATGTAGTGGCGACAGCAGCAGAGACAGAAAATTCGGTTCTTTCTATTGCTCTATTTTTGCATACACTTTACACATTCGCAAGGTGTCAGAAGCAAAAACAAAGTCCAGCTAAGGTTAAGGAGTGTAATGACACCTTCATATCTCGCCTTTCTTTTCTAAAGTTCACTGATAAATAGCTATAGAAATCTAGAAGTGAGATACAACTTTTTTTTTGAGGAAACTTCGGAATGTCTGAGTACTGCTTCAGCCTCCCCGCTCAAAGTTAGAAGAAAGTGCGTAGTGAAAACCATCGATTGTGAGACGAATTAGCTGAATAAAAGCCTTGGGTCTCAGAATCCTGTGTGTGAGGAAATTCTCAGTGGAAAGAGCTGCTCCAAGCAAGGAGACGTATTTTATGACAATCGCTACCTATTCTAACCTGGTATGCCCCCTTTCGGAATCGGTATAAGAGAGAGAGGTTTTCTTGGGGATGGCACTGTTCGACTGCTCTTTCTCTTCACTTTCGCAGCACTTAGTATCTCGGCTTTCATATTCGACTAATTCTTCGTATTCAACCCTGATCCCCCTACCACATGCTCTAAAGAATACTTTAGTCTTTTGAATGCATTTGATAATGTGAAAATTCTTCAAAGAACTCTTGAGAAGGCCCAAAGGGACCACGACGCGTGTCTTGGTTAATTGTTGAATGTGAAATTAAAAGGGATGAATAGTGGAGAATGAGCCAAATAAAGCGGCTAGACCGAAAGATAAGATTCCTCTTCACGTTCATTCTCTGAGGATGACTTCACAACCAGAACACGGTTTAGACGAGTTGTCCCTCGGTGTAATGTCAAGAGTCAGGTGCGTAATTGTTAGTAATTGGTAACTATTATAAGTTATTGTTTGGTGGGAACAATAGGCCATGTAAAGCGCAAAGAAGAGAAATGACTAAATTCACATCCTCAAATTTGTAATCGAGGGTAGAGCTCGCGATATGTTAGGTTCGGTTTTGGTTTCATCAGCGAACATATGGATCCCTCTGCAGCTGCAGAAGTGCACCATCACCGTTGCGCAAGATGAGCATGCTGCCGGAGGAATGACGTATCCAAGTGTGCCAGGGCAGGGTAATGTTATGGAGCTTAAAACTGGTCTTTCAGCGCAGGTCGAGTCATACCACATCTCTTTGAACCCATCTCGATTATTTATGGGAACATGTGAACCCATCTCGATTATTTATGGGAACATGTCTCTACACTCCGAGTCCCTTATAATGCTTCTGAAGAATATGGACATTCCAAATATACGAGAACCTGCGGGAACCTGAAACTACCTTGAAGCAATCATCCACGGAAAAAAAGTTATTTTGGTACCCATATATTTATGTTGTACTTGCCGAATAAGGGCCGCGTGCCAGGTTCCAGGCGAGAAAGTGAGATTTTCGCTAAGATGCAGCTCCCCGAATTCTTGGCGGGGTGCGCTGGGCCTCAGAGTAAAAGCTCCGTTTGCCGTTGTTGAAAACGAAGAGTGGAACCTCTTACGTTACTTCCTAATCCTACAATGCGTCTCCGGCCGCGGCGGACGACGGAGCGGACACTCGCTCAGAGGCCCCGTCCACCCGTCCGAAACATGTAAATATTGTATCTTAGCCGGAATCATATATTTTTCGCGTGAAACGTCGCATGCTACCCACATTAGGTAAGCACAACATAAATATATGGGTTACAGAAAAGAAAATTCTTTTTTCGTGAAGATTCCTTTACATGGCCAGCGGTTCATACATATTTTACGAAGCTTTTCATACTGAAGATATGTACACACGGTTATCAATGTTATCAGAAATCGAAATTCAGGTTGGTCCAGGAGTTCGACTTCGTCTCACGCCTATGGGATCAGCATATGTTACCACTATGGTGGCCAAGATGCTCGTTCCAGAAGTTGCTGTCGCTAGAATGCCGTTCGAGACGAAATCTGCTACGGTAGGTAATTCTTGGAAATTGCGACAAGATGACAGATTCAGGGACAAGGCTTAGTAATTTCTTTGAACCATTAATTCCTTTTTTCCTCCTTCCCAGCATTCTGTCTGCGTACAGGGTCAAAAATAGGAACAGAAATCCTCAGTGAGGGAGGGTAGTATTCAAAAGTTCGAATTTCCTCTAGTATTCTTTCACGATCATGCATTTTTGAGAATATTTTTGGCCGGTGAGCTGATCAACGAAAGGTCATCAATCGATAACTAAACTCAGTAGTAAGTAGCAGAACTATGATTATCGACGACCTCTCTTTTGAGGGAAACGCCTTGAGTTTAAGAACAGGTAGTTCCAGAGCCTCGACCGAAAGGGGGGACCGTAATTTCTACAGATTTTTCTCCACACCGGACTTGACTCTGTCTGATTCTCTACTTGGATAAGGATAACTGAATCACCCCCCTCTCATTCTGATTGTTTCCCCTGCTCAAAGGGTAACGACCTTGTAATGATAGACTGGACAGCTGCCTAAGAAGTACATCGATGGACTTTAATTTAATTCTATTGCAGCTCGCCTCCCTGCCAACAATTGGACTCGCGTCTCTGCAATTGCAACATTTCGAAGTTCCTGAAGCTTTTGACGTGGCAACGGCATCTCAGAATATCGTATTTGTCAGCTTGCAGAACTCTACAATAAGGTAAGATTGCTTGGACCAAGGTTTTGATGACCAGGCAAACCCTGTCATTATTTTCAGTGTGGCTGCAACCGGATCGGGACATGTTGATGATGTCCCTCTGAGTGGTCCTCTAGAGATCCGAACAAGTCGATTCCAGCTGGAAGTAGGGGTCGAAGTCAAAAGAAATACTCGAGGAAGTATTGTTCTGAAAGTGAGTCCTCGTGGAGCCATTAAGTTAGGCTAGAATGCAGTGAGAGGAAAATGAGTTTCCATAAGAGGAAAGGAGACTGGAAGCTCGGGCCCGTTCTTGCCTCTTTTTGTGTCTTGCACATTCTCCGAACAGCCCACAATTCCGCACGATTTGGAAATTATCAACGTCAAAATGAAAAATAAACTTCAGGTCCACTCCTGCCGAGTCCCTATGAATATTCCCGTCACGGTTTCCGTTCAAAATCCGTTAACCCCAGAAACTGGAGAGAAATTTGCTGTGAGTTCCTTTTCAGCTTTAAAGTTCAATGGTTTATGGAGGCGTTGCACTCAGAAATGAGCTACGGGTGGACATCATTAGAGCTGTGTTAGGAGGCACCAATCACGGGGGCGCGGCCATCATCATATTGCGTCCAGTGTCGCGCGCGGCATGCGACGCCGCGCTGCTCCTTAGAATGTCTAGTGTTCTTTTTTCTCTGCGTCTCGCTCGCCACATTGTGTGTGCACCAGGATGAACACGTACGATAGTTGATTCCCCCAGACTTAGGCTAATTTCCTCTACTCTACACTCTCTTGGAAAATGCTTCGAAGGCCCTAATCAATGGGACCCACATTCCGAAAGAGGGCCAGAGGACACGAGAGCAGAATCGATATAACAGAGTATCTCATAGTTGTGATAGCGTATCTAGCCGAGTTTGCATGTGACCGCTGAAGTGACTGATTAGGTGGGCGTGGCTTTTCGAGCAAATTGTGAGTCGCTGGGATAACTAGCTATGAGCCGCGCGGTGCCTGCGATTGATGCCTACTTACACACACTCAACCAAATACCTTTTCGCTACAATTGCTAAGCTTTTGTGTTCGCTGGCTCACACTAGCATTGCTAGTCGGATTGATTACAATTCCATTTTTCAGGATGCGGTTTCACGAGATGGTCACACATTTTTCCAGGACATAATTTGCCCTCGACTCCTGTTCTTGATTGAGAAAAGGGTTGGTTCAGCAATACATATTACTGATTAACATACATATCGTCACATCGTCATTAGGGTCGGATCCGAGAGGTGTGTACCCTTAGGTCAGGATTTGACACCGCGCCGCGCGACGAGCGATGCTTGCGCGCGGAATGGCTGCCCTTGGTGTAACTGCGTAAGAAGAGCGGCGACAGTACCCACGCCTATCTTTGTTCATTTTGCCGCTATATGAAGCTTGTTTTTAAACTGAATTCGTTTCGATGGACAGTATTCAGTCGGATTCAACTTAGTTTGAATGAGGACGCTGAGTTATGGGCAAAAGCTTCGACGTCTTTGGGGACTCGAACCCGCACTTCATGTTTTCCGAGCATATGTGCTAATCCATTACACTACCAACCCCCTTTCACCTTGACTCAATTTCTGAATGGTATATTTACCATAGCTTATCAGCATAATCAGCAGCAATCAATACCAGAACCAGTTTGAATGTTTTCAGTTCATCCTTCGTTGACAATAACGTTTTGTAAGCAAATATGTATCATCTTTCTTACATACATATTAGCACGAGGATATTCGAAGAGTAGACAACCTTTTGCTTCAGTCTAGAGAGAAGGAACTCCAGGATAAGGAAAACCATCTGTTTGTGCAATAACAAACTTCCGCATAACGGCGAAAGCGATCCACTCATTGCGAAGGTCCTGAGCCGAGCTGTGCAACGCCCGACACGCACTGCTTCGCAGTTCGATACAATATCGAGTATATAATTTACACTACGCTACGACGTATAAAGCACATGGAAAATGGAATGAATGCATGCAAAACGCTATCGTTACCAGGGGTGAACTGATTTTAACTCAACTAAATTCTATCGAACTCTGCTATTGAGGTGGAAACAGTCTGAAAACAAGCACAATATAGCGGGAAAATTAATAAAAATAGGCGTGGGTACCGAGCGCAAACATCGCGCGGACTATGCTGCAACGCGAAATCCTGACATAAGGGTACACACCTGGATCAGAGTCATCACTAAGCATTCTTTTGCAAGAGGTTTCAGCAATCTTACCCATCTCTTCTTGTGGCTTATCGTCCACTAATATTCCCATAATGGATCTTCATTCCGATGAGGTCGAAATTTGTAAAAGTCGCCAAGGACGTTTTCACAATCACACAGAATAGTTTTTAGATTAATCAGCGATTCGGTTTGCTCTCACCGCGTATTGCTCTTGGTGACCTGCATAACTTCGATCTTGTCAAAAGCATACTCTCCTCGCAACAAGAACTAAGAAGAAGAAGTGTCAGGTTCGTATTGACTACGGTAGTTTTACAAGTTTTCTTCACCAAGAAACCAAGGGAGACAAGGGGATGCATACCGGGCGACGCGACAACTGCGATTGGCGCGGTCACTACAGTGGCAGTCCACTCGCAAAGCAGGACCCCGCAGCAGGAAAAGCATCCAGAGCAAGCCGAGTAGGATAAGCGATACTCTTAGTGTGCGTAGCGATACGAGCAGGTGGATATTAGTTTTACCGAGGCATTGCGCCAGACGCCACCACGCCGCCAAGTATGAATGCATCCTAATGGAAAGCTCTGGAATCAGCTCCTGAAATATTCTTATAGACTGAGAGACTGTCGCAGATAACCCAGTTCGTTGAGGAGATCCTTAGGAAAATAACTGTGATGATTTTGTGATGATTGTGATGATTTTTGAGAGCTTTCGGCTAGATTGAACGTTGCTGAAAACTAAAAGTGACCATGATATTGCATGGATCACCCACTCTCTGATATAGGATAGCACTTCGGTACTAGTAGAGGATAGGAGTGTGGCAGGACACTCGAATTGGGTTAGATTACGCCAGTAAGCTGGTGGCCGCGGACACACCAAAGCAGCTTCTGTGCAACGTGCGTGCTGTGGTGACCCAATTCTAGTATCCTGCTGCACTCCCATGGTAGTTAGGATGTCCTCCTTCCAGTTCTAAAAGTATCAGTATCACAATGGTAACGGTATTCAAGTACTAATGCAGCTTAACACTGCATTTTCAGCTCGAAACGCCTACGCGATGCACCATCTCGGCATGTGTACGTGCATTTCTACATTAGTGATCACCTGCACGCACCCCCACGAGTGTCTCATGTAAATACCGATTGTTTTCAGGGCCAGATCTCCAACAAGAAGGGTCATCAGGGTGTCACGTCAAGCCAATACGTCCAGCTTTCTGAGAAGTTTCGATTTGGTGAGTTATATTTCGGGAGTCAACATGTTCAAAAGTTGCATATGGATATATTGGCACAAGAGAAGTATTAGAAACGCTTGGAATAGAAATATGTCGGAAGTTTCGCATACCCGGCGTGCCTTCAGTATCTGCGCCAAGACACTCGAAAACGAGGATGTGGCGGTCGCGCCCTTAGGCCTGCGCTCTATAGAGATGACCAGTAAGTCGCTTGTCGTGCGCAGTAACTCAATTCGAGTGTACAGTCGCACACTCCTTTTAAGGAAAAGTCCCCAGTTTGCTCTCATAGGGTCTGCATGGATGATACTATGTTAAGGTTGCATTTACTATCAAAAAATAAAAAAATAAAAAAGAGAAAAAGTCAAATAAGGATCGAGGAATTCTGAAGGAAGGGATCACCCTGTCGACAACAACCCCTATTTCAAAAGATTTTGGAACGATGAGGCAATCTCTAATTAGGGTCGTCGATCGATAATCACACTTTGTACTAGCAATGGTTGACGGCTTCCTCAAAGAGACTTTTAAGTGTGCTGACAAGTAGTGCCGGAATTGTCGGGGGGGGGGTCGTATTCAACGAAAATTTCCGTCGACGCTAAGCTCGACCCCGATTCCGAGTTTAGCCGAGAAAATGCGACCCTAAAAGAAGGTCTCCTTCCTCTCCAAATTTCCTGAAAAATACGACATCCTCTCTCCTTTCTTTCTACGAAGACCTCCCCGCCCCGGTCTGGGCGGACGCTAAACTCGGAATCAGGGTCAAGCCTATCGTCGACGGATGTTCTGAGGCTGTCAGCCGCCGTGACTCGCCTGCATCTATACTCGAGCCGTCTTCTCATCTCCACAGGAAGGGTGAAAAATGTCGCCAATCGATAAGCATACCACTGCTGTATTGTTGTACTTGACGGACGAACTGTTTTCAACAACCGAACAAGACTCCCGGAATTTCTTAGACGGTGCATATTTTCTACTCAAGGGTGTGTGGGTGCTGAGCATAGTCGAAGAGTCGTCGACGAAATCACTGAAAAATATCACCTCTCCCAGCTTCAACTACGACCCAATACGGTTCCTTTACTTCTGGTGTAAAGAAGCTGGTAATACGCGGCTTTTGAAACAGCGGAAACCCTGAAACACGAACTACCAATACTTCAATGATGATTTTTCAGTCCCGTGCCAACTCCCTGATACTTGACTACACCATGCTCGACGGTCCGCTCATGTCGGCACGTGGTATCGAAATGTCCACATCGGGCGAGATCTCGGTGACCGGCAAGAAAACACCGTTCGGCCCACGTCCGTTGGGTCTGCCCACAACGATCTCCTCAGATCTTCTGCAAATTGTTGTCTCCGACTTTGTGCCGAATGCGTTGATGTATCATGGTCATTTGTAAGTTGAACACTCACCCCGGCTTATCGATTGGCTCAAGATGGGATAATTTTTTGCAGAATTGGACTTTTTAACACTCGCATTGACCACGCCACACCTCAACTTGGACCTGTGATGCGTACCACCTGCGATGTGAGCAGTGGCTCGTTGTTCTGCGTTGGTGATCTCTTCCCAACGCTTCGGGAACAGGTTTGTATCAATTTTACCTTGAGCATATATCGATTCTTATCAAATCATTGTTAAGTTCCCAAATCGGAACGTCATATTCTCGTTCTCCACGATCAAAGCACCTGCTGTCGTCGTACGCCAGCCAGAACGAGGTATTTTGTTTAGCATAGTTCAAGTTTAGTTCATAATTGATTTAATCTATTGATTGATTTAATTGATTTGGCTTTTTGAGACTTATTGATTTTCTCTGGCTCGCTCTATGGCAATTGTCCTGCATTCATTATTGGCGGAATGATCGCTTTTCCGGTTGTGAATGCGCTTCTTTCCATAGCTTACATCAGTGCTCCAAGAACTTTATTCCAGTATTGTCCATTACAGGTGGCATTCAGTTCAAAATGCTCGGTCTTATTGAGGTGGGCATGTCCGGAATAAACGGCGACGCACCCATCGGTGGGATGGAGATACATATTGATGCGTCGATGAGGATGAAAATGACTGCAAAAGCGGTCCGAGGCAGAGTAAACCTTGAAACCATACGACTGGTAAGAACTTTACTCCCGTTGTAAAGCGCGAGTGTCGTGTACTACATTCCTAGAGGAGGGAGGGGCCTTCCACTGCGCTATACCCTCAGTGAGGTATGTACGGGCGACCATTGAAAGGGCTTTTACCTCTGTGGGTGCCTTTGAAGGCACCGAGAAGGGGTGGGCAATGAAGGAAAACGTAATTAAAGTATTGTCCTCTATTGACAAACATACTGAACTAAATATATAAATGTGTAAAAACACAATGTGAGGCTTCCAAACTTCGCATTCGGAGCGCTACTACTACTTTAGCGCGCCTCACCTTAAACTGCTCGCTACAGGCGCGCCGACGCCACTTTCATTTGATGACGCGGAGGGGGGGGGGGGGGCAAATCGATATTATTTATGATGACGTCAAACTACTAAAACAACTTTAAAACGAAAAAAAAACTCGTGACAGCAACAATCAAGTAAAACAGTGAAACGGAGAACGAGCGAAAGAGTGAGATAAATGTGTGATTATGTTTTAAAAAGCGCAATGAATTTTCTCCTCGACGTCTTGGTATGCGTCATATGTGTAAAGTATGCATTGCATGCCACCGTAATCCATACCATGGGACGAAATACTCCCTATCGGTGACTCCAAAAACGGGAGGATAGCGTTTTTTTTAAACATTACTCCATGTAAACGAACATTTGGGCCAGAGGAAATAATTGAGTGAGGCTACTCACGCCAGAAAACCGCGTTGCCGCCCGCGGCGAGGGACGCGACGGGTGCGAGCGCCAGTGGCAGGGCATTGCACTCTTCAAGCGAGGCAGTGTGGCATGGGAGGAGGAGGCAGGGTGGCATGGGTGCAGGAGGCAGTGTGGCATGGGTGGAAGAGCTGAGGTGACGCAGCCACGCTTTCCCTGGTTCCCAATTGCAATCGATTCGCAAATCGTACTGGTGGCGCCGCAAGTGCGACGCCGCTGAAGCGGTTTTCAGGCGTAAGTAGCCTCACCCGAGACAATTTGTAGCGGGAGTCGCGCCTGGCGCGCCCGTCGGCGGCACGATTCACGTGAAGCGGCGACTCAGTAAGGCTCTCCTGACGCCCGCCCGTCGCGATCGATGATGTACGCAAGGCACCTCAACCGAGGCTTCACCGTCGATGCTGGCACATTCGCTGCAGAGTATGAATGCGTGTTGGGACATCCAGACTGGTAGCAACAATCTCTCCGAAGGCAGGGCCATGGCCTACTAGGCATTGATGTGTATTCAAGAGGGCTACATCTTTTGTCACTGCGCCATCTCATCCAAGGTTAACCATATCCAACTTCCAAATTTACCAAAAAATTCTTCCATTTTTCTGACACCATGTGGTGAGAACTTGTAACAATGGACCTTAAAGGGGTTTAATAAGCTGAGATCAATTCGGAAAGGCCGTGGATTTCCTCCGAAGTGAAAGATATATTTAAGGTTACCCGCTCACCAGAAACGCTCGTCCAGGATGAACTGGATGATGCTAGTTTTCTGTCGCGTGAAATTCTACAACGTATGGTGAACGACATATTGAAACAAGGCATTCCAATACCAGTACATCCGCTTTTCAAACTGCAAAATCCAAAGGTAAGCGACAATCAGTGCCGAATTGCTCAGAAGGTACGAAAAACATGCAAAGTTGAGGTGCTGGAGAGAAGCAGTTGAGTCTTGAAGCTGAAAATATTGCGTGTTAAAAACCCTTGAATCTTGCGGTGCTTGCTATGCATCTGTGAAGTCCTGAGCCGTTCATTCAAAGTGAGACGACTCAGAATTTGTTGCCTGTTGGGAAAGTAAGGCTCCAAAATATGGGCATCGATGTTATGCGCACAGCGCATAGAAGGAGTGTAGGGTAGGGCACTTGAATTGGGTCAAAGTCTCTGAAGCTCGCTATGGTCAGCACCTCCGCTCGCGTCAGTTTGAAGGGGGCACTTGTTATGCGCGTGACCTAATTCTAATCTATTGGTCTACACCCTTGTAAAAAAGCACCGTATCATTTGCGTGGTTCAAACGAAAAGTAAGCAAAATACCTTCTGAATAATGGATAGAAAGAAGCACATCTCAAGATTATGTTTGAACAGATTCTTTCAGCTCACACTGGCCGAGCGATCGATGGTGCTCGAGACAAACTTCCGACTGAATCAAAATCTTATCCGGCAGTTAGTTGGAGAGAAGCTAGCCTGAGTTTTCACACACGGTTCAAAGATTTCAATAGCGAATATCTGCCAAACTGGTCTACTGGTACATGTCACTTACCCAAGCGTACAAGTTTTATAATTGGCCCTCCGCCTGTACAACTGATAGAATCGCTCAGGGTGCTGTTGATTCCTTTCACAATGATCTCATGTAGAATAAAAATGATAAATTTGCAGTTATGTGGTGTGATGCGAAAATTTTGCATGTGTACCAGTTAAAAGAAATAAAAAACCCTTACTAAATATGAAAATAAACTATGCGTACATGAATTATGAGAGAATTGAAAACAAAAAGTAATAGTATACACGACCACGCCCCCTGCTCCCAAAATGCAACCACTATTGCCAACGTAGCCAAACACTTTTAATACAGATCAACCACTTCGCGGGTGCACCACGGCAGATGCGATCACGCCGCTTACTACAGATGAAGTCTGGATTTGTACTTCACGTCACTCTTCCATGTTTATCCTTGGACATGGGGCGCGAAGCGTATAAGCTAGGGGGCCCATCTAGCTGGTCCAAAAGCGATTGCCCCTCTTTTGGACCCAAGTCGATACAATGGCTTCGGGACCAATTGCTGTTCCTACCTTATAGACACCACACCGCAAGTTGCACACCGTAGTGCGTAATCCTGTTGTTCCAACCCCTCTCTCACGGTCGGATGACGCCACATGCATGCACATACTTGTACATTCCTTCTATTGGTAAAATGTTTCACTGGAAAAGTGAAAACTCTGCTACAACCTTACAATCGGCCGCTTCATAAATCCTTGTGACTACCGGCCTGATAACACTTGAATGCCGTTACAGATCTGATGGTGAGTGGCATGAGCGGTGCATCACTGGACGTGCTTTTCTTCGAACAACTTCTCGTACTTCTGGGTGTGTACACTTATGTCGGATTGTCGCTTTGCGACTCGCACTCGCGGCGCCGTCAGTACAATTTGCCGCGGTCGGTTGGAATTCCGCTTAGGACGCAAGGCTTGGTACCATGAAGGCCTTTTTCATTATCTGAAAATAATAACAATTCTGCCTCAAAAAGACAAAATAGTGACACAAAAAGTAAAAGAAAGATAGCATCACATAACAACAATCCTAATTAAGAAATAATCAATACGGGCGTAAAACTTTGAAGGAAGTGTTGCAATGTACGCAATCACACACGAAGAAATGCGAGGCGCAAAATTCGGCATAATTGTTCAACCTGCTTACATGTTTCCACGACTAACAGCTCATCAGATTCTGCACTGTTTGAATTTCCCATAGAGTCACAAAAAACTAAACATTATTCGAAGAGGTAGCACGGCACGTTCATAATGAGCTTCTCTGCTGACGCAACCTTTTTCCTGCGATCAATACTGCTCACCGAACGCCGGGGCGTCATGCTGTTGGGTCCCGATGCGATCACAAGTCAGCGGCGTATCGCGCCCTTAGCATTACCGTGTAATCGTTCTAAGACCCAACCACCGCGACGCGCATAGCTCGCACACACTGCGCTCGTCGTCGTGCGAAATCCTGACATAAGGGTACACACCCGAGGTTTTGCATCTCCCTGATGAGGTGCGCAAGGTGGTACATCAAGAGTGGCTAAATTTTCTGTTAAGCCTTACAAAATTCAAGAACTTATTCAGTCGAGGCTAATGTATCGACGGCTTCGCCTTCTTCAGAGCCTGAAAAGTCGAAAAAACTTGAGACCTAATTCACTCCAAGACTTTCACGATACCGAGAACTTTTCCAACAGATTACTGAACCAGCTCGCGGTATCGACCAATCGAAGGGCGGCATAGGCTTACCTTGGCATTTGCGACCAGGGCGCAAGACTGAGGAGCACCACCTCCACCTCTACGACTTCAACGTCACGTAGGAGGTCAAAACTTATAGAGGCCAAGAAAGGGTGCGAGGTCACGGGTTATGGCCACACATTCCTCTCTCCTGTTAATTTTAGGGTCTTTTGCTGCAATCCGAAATGCCTTCAGGGTCTTCTGCGCTGTGGTTTCGGGTTCAAGTGCCAGGATGGTGACTAAGACTGCAAATTCGGTATCTCCATGGCATTGAACACGATTCATACTCGAGGGAGTCTGGGTTTTTGACCTCTTAAGATTATCCAAGTGTTCCTTAACTCCCGTGCGGAGGGGACGCCCTCTTTCACCCACATATTCACTGCTCCTCAGTCTACTTAAAAGTTGTCCTACAGGTGGTCTATCTTGCGCCCCGGTCGCAAATACCAAGGTAAGCCCATGCCACCTTTCGTTTGATCGATAGCGAGAGCTGGTTTAGTAATCTGTTGAAAAAGTTCTCTGGATTGTGAAAGTCTTCGAGTGAATTAGGTCTCAAATTATCTCGACTTTTCAGGCTCTGAAGAAGACGAAGACGCCAAAACGCCTCGAAAAAATTAGTTCTGAATCTTGGAAGGTTTAACAAAAAATTCAGCCAGAGTGTCTATCTATACCAATATTAAAAGAGATTCGAACATGGAATATACATCAAGCTGTTCAACTAAATCAGGTTACACGAGGCACTCGATGGCCGGTCGTTTTTTCGTGCGGCAACTTCGCAGCGGGACCAGCAAGGCGCTTGGGGCGCGATTGGACTTAAACGAAAAATCCTGGTGCGCACCCCTACCGTAGTTACCGAAGAGGAGTCAATTCACTTACTTACCAAAATCTTCGATATCAGCCTCTCTCTACAGGGGGTGCCAAAAAAAAAGTAATTTTGCCCACGGCTTACATCTCCCAATTATACAAAACATAGGGAAACGAAAGAAATGAAAGTATTGGGGCAAAATATTCCCGAAATAACAATATAGAACTTTTGAGCGGTGCAGTTGGGCTTCGGAGCACCCACGGTATCAAGGTCCCCTTAAAACAGTGGAGCCGGGTTCCATGGTAGGTCTTTTGTGGGAAGCTTCCTAAGGATTGGCCCTTCGGTTCATGGAAGTCACAGAGCCCCTGCTGCTTGGACAAGGCTGCTATGATCCGAAGTATCATTTTCATGCCCGAATCCGCCTCCGGAGGGGTTTCAGTGGTAAGTGCACGTTTTGGCTCTTGGAAACGAAGGGCGCTGGGAACCCGGAAAAAACGGAATCCTAAAGAACACCACGTAGTATGAATCCCCTTAGGTACCCAGAGTGAACGGACCTCAGCAAGGTTGTGAACGAGGGCGACGAAATTTCGGATTTTGCCTTGAGGTGACACATCTTGTTCACTATTTCCTCGCTACCGTTCCTGCTCGTGCAGAAGGCTGCCACGGAGTATAGTGATAGAATGAGGTCTGCTCTTGAATCTGGGGATGTGAATACCTCAACAGAATTTGCTGTAGTCGACTAAAGTGGGGTGAAAGTGGACGAGACAAAATTACTTTTTTTTGGCACCCCCTGTATACATTTTGGGCGAGCTCCTCCTATTTATCGTATGTTTTCTACCATAATGGTGTGATAAACACTCGAAACAATGGAAGAATAAGGAACGTAACATAGGGGATGGCAGAAGCAGGGACAAGCGTAAGCCGAGGAGTGTCAGGAAGGTCGTATTTGGGTCGGGAAGTTGGGAGAGGTCGTGTTTCCCAGACATTTCCTTTGCCCTCGATAATAATCGTCATCATGAACTTTAAGTTACATTTGACGTGCAGGTCGTCTGACCCCGGCAAGTTGTACGTAACAGAGCGCACATTTCGAGGTCTCAATTTCTGGTCATTAACAGTTACGTGACATATCAACGGTCCGCTGTAATGAATAAGACGAAAACGTGTCATTGTTATGAAAATAAGGATACGGAGCGGCTGGGTCCTGGGAAGGATATGCCGATGAAGCGACGGGCGCTGTAGGTGAGATCAGGTGGTCAAGAAGGAGTAGAGAAGAGTTTTATCGAGTGGGCAAAAGAATTACCTGGGGAAGATGCTTTTGCGGGTAGATGAGCTTGTAAGGCAGACTTGGATTCTGCCGCTGTGTGCCCTGTGTGCCAGGGAGTCGAAGAGACTTCACCGATCATCCCCCTAAGCCCGGACTGCCTGTGTGGCACCGACAGTTTAGCCTGGTGGCTTACCCGAACCGCCTGTGTGGCGATTCTGACGGACATCCTTTTCCTAGCCTTTAGAGAAAGCAGCCCGTCGACTTCAGTCCGAAGGTGGCTGAGATACGTAGGGGTAGGACCCCTACGTATCTCAGCCACCTCCGGACTTTTCTTCGCCGTTATTGTGGTTATTTCGATTTCATTGCGCTCGTTACGTTCTGCTGATTGTTGCGTTTTTAATAAATTGATTGGTATACTCGTGTAACCGCATCGAACAGCAGTCGGATCGTATCAGTGGACCTTTTTCATATATCTACACGCTTTTGGGCCTAAGTCATAAGGCTTGACAATCACAGGATATTATAAAATGATATAATCAGCAGTGACCCACAGCTTCTCACAGCAATCAGATAAACAGGACAGTTCGCATTTTCTCAACTATTTCCAAACAGAGCTTCTATTGAACTTACTCTGTTTTCAGTTTTTGGTCTCAGTGACTCCCAAGTACGCACATGCGTAAGCGGATTCGCTGAATGCCCTAAATCTGGTTTTTCATGCGGGGCACATGGCTGTAATGTAACGGTCGCTGACGACTGCCATTTCCTATCATTTATTATTCGTTGACACATGTTCCTGGGAGAAACCAATCAATATTTCGATATGATCTTGTTAACACTAGGGAATTCCTTTCATACAGTGAGTGCATTGAGGTGATTGCTAGCACCACAATGAACATTGTTTCTGGATTGTGAGGTGATCGTTTTTGAAACGATCACATTTTGCGAGTTTTACGCCTTAATTGTCCTGTGTTTATCCTCGAGTAAGACATGACATTCGAAAAGTGTACCTATGACCATTTTCATTTTAGCCATTCCTCATACACAACCTGTGCCGACCTTGCGTTCCCCGTCCAGATTCCTCGGAAAAAAATATTGCTCCTATAGTCGATAAAAATCGAATGTTGAAGTGTATTTGTCCACCGTTATTAATGCGATGGGCTGAATACCACTAAGGAATTTTCGAGAATATCAAACGAATTTAAGCCGTGGTTAGTTAAAGTGCACCGATTAGGTTAAGAAGGCACCGTTCCGAATTCCTCGAGAATCACTTTGTGCGCTAGCCAATTCACTATGAAAATGACGAGATTAATATGTTATTATACATATAATATCCAAAGTATCAAAGTATAAAGCGCTGCAGTAGGTTCCTTTTAGCTGTTCTATACCTTTCATCTCCTCTTACTAAATTTTGCCCTTTGTAAATGACGTGATAATTTATTGGGTTGAGGAATAAGTCCTCGCGGTTTTTTAAACTCCGTTTTTCACATTGTTCCCTCTATCTTTCGGCGGAGCTTATACATGTTTTCGATAGAGCTTTTTTTGCTCTACAAAATGCTCGTATCCGTTTTCGATTCCCTCGACTACCAAATATTTATGAGCAAAGTAAGCTGAGGGCAAAAAATTGGCACTTGCGCACCTCATCTTTCTCGTCTGCCATCGAGGTCAAAAAATTTATGTGTATATGTTTCGATAGAGCTTTCTCAGCTCTACAAAATGATACTACTTTTTACTCGAAGAGCTTAACTTTTTGCTGTTTTTAAGACTCACAAATGCAGTACTCGCAAAAGTGTGCACTTTCGTTATCCTTTCTTTCTCGCCTACCATCGGGATTGTAGAGGATGCGCATATATGCATTCGATAGAGCTAAAAAGGTATCATCTTGTAGAGCAAGAAAAGCTCTATCGAATGCATATATGCGCATCCTCTACAATCCCGATGGTAGGCGAGAAAGAAAGGATAACGAAAGTGCACACTTTTGCGAGTACTGCATTTGTGAGTCTTAAAAACAGCAAAAACTTAAGCTATTTGAGTAAAAAGTAGTATCATTTTGTAGAGCTGAAAAAGCTCTATCGAAACATATACACATACATTTTTTGGTTTCGATGGCAGACGAGAAAGATGAGGTGCGCAAGTGCCAATTTTTTGCCCTCAACTTACTTTACTTCCAAACCTCATAAATATTTGGTAGTCGAGGGAATCGAAAACGGATACGAGCATTTTGTAGAGCAAAAAAAGCTCTATCGAAAACATGTATAAGCTCCGCCGAAAGATAGAAAGAACAATGTGAAAAACGGAGTTTAAAAAACCGCGAGGACTTATTCCTCAACCCAATAGTTATTAACATCGCATATGTTCTATTGTTTAATATTTAACTTCACGTATCTTCACTGTTTGATCTATATTCTTGAAATACCTAAGGAATAGTAATAGTATTCATAAGGGAACCTTGTTCAAGAGATATAAGAAGGAATAATAAAGAGTTACTCTAACCTTAATCTCGGACATTCTCTCAGATGAAGGTTGAATGGCATGAAAATTCCTTAATTCTACTTCCAATCAAAACCGCTCGACTAGATACAGTAGGCGAAGAGTCGCTTCAATGCAAAAATCGAAAAATTGAAAGAATAGCAACTCGCTTTCTGCTAAGGCAAACGGGTGTACGTGTACATTCGAGCAACTGTTGTCGCGAGGAGAACACTTCAAACTCTTGTGCCCTTTTGATTTGCTTCCCACTCTGCGTTCCTGCCCGCATGATCGCTGCTTATTTGCTCTTAGAGCCCTCGCGTCCTCGTCCCTTCGGATGCCCCACCCCGCCGGACGTCTCTTTGAGGAACTGTATCTCGCAAGTAGCCGAGTTTTTTTTTTGCATGATCCAAAGAAGGACTTCCTCTGTACTTGTCGGTTAGGGAAGACAGGTAAGCACTCTGGACAATATTTATTAACAGAATTGGTTGTTTAAATCGTGTACTTGAACCTACCCAACAACCTCTCGAAATCAATAGCGAGGTTGATAATGATGTATGCATGTCGGCTGGTTCCCGCAACTGACTGTGTAGTGCAGTCATGTTCAGAATGCCACTATTCCGAGTTTGAAGTATTAGGTTGTCCCAAAAGTCTTGTAGTATTTTTTTCGATCATCACTTTTTATTTTTTTTTCGTCCAACAAATAATAATTAGGCAACAAAGTATTGACCATTGTTATCGGCAACCCTCTGCCACCTCATAGGTAGATCGTCGATTCCTTCCTCCCAAAACTGTGGGTTCTGAGAGTCGAAGAAGTCAGCGATCGCCTTCGCAAGCAAGCCATAATCAACGAATTTTCTCCTGGCCAGGAAGGATTCAAGAGGATGGGTAAGGTGATAGTCAGAAGGGGCAACGTCTGGAGAGTATGACCTGTATGGCGGGACATCCCAGCCGAGCTCGTGTAGCTTGGCCTGAGTACTTTTCGTTAAATGGGAGGGGGCGTCGTCATGGGAGGGTGACCGCGGACCTTTTTTGGAGCTTTTCTCGAACAGCGACAGCGTGCTGCTGGAGCTGGTGGGTGCATACGGTAGCGGTGACTGTCTCGCCTTGTACCAGCACTTCATGGAAAAGCATTCCTTCAGCGTCGCGGAAGTAGCATAGTCCTGAGCGTGGTTTGTCTTCCATTTCAATCTCGCCGTTGCTGAAGCTGTTGAACCAGCGGCGCATGGTCTCGTAGCTCACACATCCCTTGCTCAATGCAGCACTGATGGAGTGGCAAGCTTCCGTCGTTATGGTGCCGCAAGACCGCTCATAGTAGATGACACCGCCATTTGGGTGGGTATCGACAACGGGCACTGTAGCTCTCTCTACGGGATCTGGTGGGTCAATATACAGGGGGTGCCAAAAAAAGAAATGATTTTGCCCACGGCTCATATCTGCCCATTATACAAAACATAGGCAAACGAAAGAGATAAAAGTAATGGGGCAAAATATTCCCAAAATGTTCCACTAAAAGCAGGAACAAGCTGAGACTCACTACTTTCACTTTCATAAAAAAATATGGAGCTTTCATTCGGCGCAGTCGGGCTTCGGAGTACCTACAGTATCAAGGTCCGCTTAAAACAGTGAAGCCATGTTTCGTGGCAGGTCTTTTGTGGGAAGCTTCCTGAGGATTAGCCCTTCGGTTCATGGAAGTCACAGAGCCCCTGCTGCTTGGACAAGGCTGCTATCATCCGAAGTGTCATTTTCATGCCCAAATCCGCCTGCGGAGGGGTTTCATTGGTAAGGGTACGTTTTGGCTTTTGGAAACGAAGGGCGCTGGGAACCCGAAAAAAACGGAATGTTAAAGAACACCACCCAGTATGAATCCCCGTAGGTACCCAGAGTGAACGGACCTCAGCAAGGTAGTGAACGAAATTTCGGACTTTGACCAGTTGAGGTGACACATCCTGTTCACTCTTTCTTCGCTCCCGTTCTTGCTCGTGCAGAAGGCTGCCACAGAGCATAGTGATAGAGTGAGGTCTGCTCTCGGATCTGGGAATGAAAATACCTCAACAGAATTTGCTGCAGTTTCACTAAAGTGGGGTGAAAGTGGAGGAGACAAAATTACTTTTTTTATTGGCACCCCCTGTATATTCTCCTAGAAAGTATAGAAAACGTTCTACAATATTCTTGAATCGCCTAGACCTGCCTCGAGGTAAACAGGATTAATGTTTTTTTTGAAAAATCCCACAAGGCTTTTGGGACATCCTAATATAACGAGCGTTGCATAACGAAAAGGAATTGATCGACGGGGAACCTCTTTCTGCTTTTGTAGGTCTCATGATTTTTTCTGATTGGGTACATCTCCGATCATTTCAAATTGTAAGTGTGTGGGAAGCAATAGGAGGCAAAAGGCTAAATAATCAAAGAATCGGTCGCAAAAAAAGACTGTAAGAGGATTCTGAGCTTTGTAGAGGAGCTTTCGACGCCTAGCTCCTTTACCAAGCCTGAAATGGTACAAATTATATATTATTGAGAGACTTCGTATAAGAGCCGATCAGGTGTATGTGCACCTTACCGACTTGTCGTTGCCACGGTGTTCTTACCACCTTTTGACTTCTATCTTCCATGTGAATTACAGTCTATCATTTCCCCCTTTTTGCTTTTTACGTTCCAATATGCGACTTCCGGAAAAGGAAGTGCTGTGGAAAAGATTGTGAAGAATCTTTTATTTTCTTTTTTCTTTTCAGTGATTGCCTAATTTAGGTAAAATGAAGCGGATAGATATAATTGGACGCGAATTCAAGACGTATTTCAAAACGATCTGGATAATTGTGGCTCCAATTCTTCTATTACCACTCACATTCTGCGGACAGGTATCACACCCATCTCTTTGGAAAAATGTCACACAAATTTATTTGTTTGTCTAATCATTTCTAAAACTTGCTCTTCATGCATCAGAAGTGAGCAGCGGTGCTAGATTATCCGCGAACGTTTCACGGTATCCCATCGTAGCCGTGGCCTAACTGTGTTGCCATATCTTGATACCGTAATGTCTACAGAATATCCATTCAGGAAGGCAAATGTGCTTATTGTATCCTGGTGATGTCGTGCTATTGGATAGGCGAGGTAGTCCCGTTGGCCATCACATCATTTCTGCCCCTGGTTATTCTGCCGGTGCTCGGTGTCCTGAGTATCAAGAAAATAGCCGAATCTTATCTTACGGTAGGTCAATTTCCTTGCCAACAAGCTATTTTTCTTACTGATCGATTTATTTACTTGTTGGGTTTTTAGGACACAAATATGCTGTTCGTGACAAGTCTTATGCTTTCGTTGGCCGTGGAAGAATGTCAGCTTCACAAACGAATTGCCCTAAAAATGTTGACGTTTGTCGGAGCAAAACCTCAGTGGTAAGCCTGTAAAGTTATAATCAATTTATGGTTTTTCGAAGGCGAAGGGGGTGTAGTGGCAGGTGGTGTGCACTGTCACTCTTATTGTGTGGAAATCAAATCCCGCACCTCCCCCAAGTTAACCGAGCCTCCCATCTTTCCGGGGTAGGTGACTTTGTACCGGACTCATCTGAAGGGACAAAAGCAATGATTTGCACATCGGCTGGTCCCCGTCAGTCATTGTAAAGGTCACGTCGCATTCGCCTGCCAACACGATTTTGAATGGGAGTAGAATGCGCGGCATATCCCACAGAAAGGATTGATCATTAATGCGCCGAAAATTTCGTATTTTATCCTCTTTACGTTTCTTTGAGAGAATCTTTTGAATTGCCCTGTGCCACTGATCTTCACATCTTTTTGCTATAAAATGTTATCATTGTGGCAGCTGAGACCGAATCACTCAGTTTTCCAGGCTGCTAGCTGGTTTCATGATGATCACGTCATTTATGTGAGTTTTTCCTCAGCATTCGCCTGCCAACACGATTTTGAATGCAATAACAAGTGCCTCACTATGTACATTTTTCGTATACATAATCGGGCGAATCAAATTAACTAGACTGATCTTGCAGATCCCTTTGGATCTCGGATACGGCCTGTGCGGCCCTAATGGCACCGATTGCATACGCCCTACTGGAAGCTATTATGATCCATAAGATGAGACCTGTGGCGATAGGCGGTAACGACATCGTTTTGCAGGAACATGGACAGCTTGCAAAAAGGTAAAATTTGGCTATGGCTACTGCTAACTCCTGATCGTGCAGTTCTCACACCACGAGAGGGTTTTTACTTCCCATGGAACTTCGACATGAGATTAGGTGGATCGATAGGGTCTCGAATACTGATTACAACTGGAAAATCACATTAGAAAAATGCTGCTCCGATGCGAGAAAGGAGAAGTCAAAGTTCGCTCGCGATGCTTCAGTAGCAGGGTACTTGGCTTTAAGTGACGCATCAACGAGGTAACAGTATATGCAGCAACAGGCGCCGTGGCTCATCGTCAGTGGTAGCGCTCCTTCTTAAGACGTGATGAACGGTGGGCTTGCCTCTTCGATTATACTTTTGCTCATTGACGCCAAGCGAAGTACCTGGTCAACGAGTCACCGCAAACGAATTTCGCCTGCTCTTAAAGGCAGCTTTAGGGGAAATTCGGACTAAAAGTAAAAGAAGTAGTGAATCTGAAAGTCCAGATGCCTAGTAACAGGACAGTGAAAAAAACGGATGGAAATGGCCGAAACACGAGA
The DNA here is from genome assembly GCA_963978905.1 of Trichostrongylus colubriformis. NCBI lineage: Eukaryota > Metazoa > Nematoda > Chromadorea > Rhabditida > Trichostrongylidae > Trichostrongylus > Trichostrongylus colubriformis. Next base: position 36,700,768 of record OZ022259.1, read on the forward strand.
AATAGGACCCCCTCCTCTCGATGATCCAGACGACCTTTCCGTCAAGGTACTCCGAGCGAAATTCCCATTGGCATGCTGCCGCGTAAACACAAAGGGATGTTTGGAAATACGGCAGCTTTTTTTTCCTCGAGTGATTTTCAGGCTAAAACTGCGAAAGCGCGACGGAATACCTTCGATCTCACTGCGTATCCTTGGCCGCTCTCATGGTAGCCGACCAGATATCACGTCGATGGGAGGCGCGGGGTCGATTATCGAAAAGCGGCAGCTCCTATCCGTTGCGCCGTTTCTACAGCTCGAAAGCGACTTTTTCTCCGGGTTCTCACCACAGATAGCCTTCTTAGGCTCATAGTTTCCAAGTAAGTTACTTCCATCGAAATTCCTCAATAACCACATTACTCCTAATGCTGTCTTTAACTCACTTTGGAACGGCATTTTGCTATTGTGGTTCTCACATTCGTAATCAGTATTTGAGACCATATCGATCCTCCTTGGTCTCACTTGAAAGTTCCATGGGAAGTTGAAGATAGTCTTGACCAGTAATCAGTCGGCGTCCAGCCGGCTCCGAGCTGCAGTGTTTCTTCTTTACGGAGGCGTGCGCTCAAGCGTTGAGGGAATCGCCATCGGCGTGGGCGACAGGACACTCGAATTGGGTCATTGCATGACGACTGCCCTGTTCTGAGCTAGAATGTTTCATGTAAGATGAAGCGTACATATATAATTGAATACAAAGCAAGACTCATACTTCCACTCATATTTTCTCTATTTCGTTCCATCCCAATTTCCACCTACTATTTTCCCGCTTTTTTTATTGTGATATCTCCACGAGTGCAGGGAGTGGTCGCGTCTTCTTTTATAACACGACCCAGCACGAGTGTCCTGTCGCACATCAGACAGGAACCATGAGCATGAGGTGTACTACTATTCCTCAAGACGGTTATGAGTGTATTCAAACAAGGTAAAGAATCAGACTAGGACAAATACTGTATAACTATGGCAGTCTCAAAAAAGGGGCTTCACAAATCCTCGAAAGTTGAATGGTATCGTATGCGACCATGCTTTTTCAGTGACAAGTCATCTGAGTTGGACGTCACCAGGTTGTCAAAGCGAGATCAAGGTACTTTTACTCTTGAGGTGACTTCGATCCTTTCCTACGCAGTAGAAGTAATGCTATAAAGTGCTGAAACGAGCTTTAGATACGGCAACTGTTCCTTTTCACCCTCCCGTGCTATTTCCCGTGCGATGATATGGGAGCCTTGATCCATACAAACGTCATTTAAGAGTTTGTCAAACTGGGGTATGTTGTGTTGTTAAAAGTTTGCACGCAATCCTGTTTGTATCTCGTCACAACTTTTGTATTACCCAAACTATGATACAAGCGTCAAGTCAAAAGGATTTACTGAATTCAGCCTCAGTGCTGGACCAGTTAAAGGCACATTCCGCGATAACCAGACTTGCAACTCACCCTCATGGTGCAGATAGATCCCGAGCAACTGTCCAACGTGCACACTTTCTAGGGCGTCACGGTTATAAGCCAGCTCTAACCTTTCCGATCCCGTCACCCACTCTGGCGAAGCTTTTTCCAACGTGACGTTTACGTGGACTTGTGATTCTGCGATAAGTTAAGATAAAGAAGAAATTCCAGAAGTTAATGAAAGGTTCACTTGAAGAAACAAGTAATATCTCAAGGTTTCTCATGATACCATCCAACAGGAACTGATTCAAAGGCTCGTTTCACGCGGTGATCTCGTACAAGGCCAGGTGTCAGGAGGCCTCATTCTTGCCATCCGTCGGGAGCTTTTTCGGATTTCTCTTTCTCGACGTATACTTTAGCACCTCTAATATCATAATGCGGCACTGTAACCCATTCAAGAAAATCGCAGAATAGCCTTCAGTAGATTGAGGACTGCGATAAGTTCCCGCCGTCTTCTGCTTGTTGAAAAACGTCTTTCCCAACGATAATAATGGGAAATAGTCAGCTGTGTGTACACTGCCACCACGCAAGGTAGCGAACGGGCAAGCTGATAGTCTAGCACAACGTTCGAGCGGTACAATGGGTTTTGAACTTTCCCATTGAGCATGTGAAAAGCACCCTCGACGATTTTCGCTAAGGTTGCCCGATATCATGGAGGAGGATAACTTACGGTTAGCACTGTCTATCTCGTTCTCCTCACCCTCAGATTGACAGGGCTGTCAATCATTTTCTTTTTTGATCGCCTGAATGCTCTTAAAGGCAAACATCGCGATGATCAGATATGTCGATTTACCTTCTTAACAGTAGATCTCTAGGTAACTAGCCAGACTACGTCTTTTTCTCATCGCCTCGGTGCGCATCACAGCGCCACACCTGCTCGAACCCACTCCTACGCACTCATTTTGCTCAGTTGGCCAATAAGAAAGCTCAACTGAGTGGTGTCGGAGTGGGTTCGAGCAGGTGCAGCGCCGTGCTAGCGCAACGTGACGATGCGAAGAAGGTGCCACATCACGGCGCCACACCTGCTCGAACCCACTCCCACGCACCCATTTTGTTCAGTTGACCAATAAGAGAGCTCAACTGGGTGGTGTCGGAGTGGATTCGAGCAGGTGTAGCGCCGTGATAGCGCACCAGTGACGATGCGAAGAAGGTGCCGCATCACGGCGCCACACCTGCTCGAACCCACTCCCACGCACCCATTTTGTTCAGTTGACCAATAAGAGAGCTCAACTGGGTGGTGTCGGAGTGGATTCGAGCAGGTGTAGCGCCGTGATAGCGCACCAGTGACGATGCGAAGAAGGTGCCGCATCACGGCGCCACACCTGCTCGAACCCACTCCCACGCACCCATTTTGTTCAGTTGACCAATAAGAGAGCTTAACTGGGTGGTGTCGGAGTGGGTTCGAGCAGGTGTAGCGCCGTGATAGCGCACCAGTGACGATGCGAAGAAGGTGCCGCATCACGGCGCCTCACCTGCTCGAACCCACTCCCACGCACCCATTTTGATCAGTTGACCAATAAGAGAGCTCAACTGGGTGGTGTCGGAGTGGATTCGAGCAGATGTAGCGCCGTGATAGCGCACCAGTGACGATGCGAAGAAGGTGCCGCATCACGGCGCCTCACCTGCTCGAACCCACTCCCACGCACCCATTTTGATCAGTTGACCATTAAGAGAGCTTAACTGGGTGGTGTCGGAGTGGGTTCGAGCAGGTGTAGCGCCGTGATAGCGCACCAGTGACGATGCGAAGAAGGTGCCGCATCACGGCGCCACACCTGCTCGAACCCACTCCCACGCACCCATTTTGTTCAGTTGACCAATAAGAGAGCTCAACTGAGTGGTGTCGGAGTGGATTCGAGCAAGTGTAGCGCCGTGATAGCGCACCAGTGACGATGCGAAGAAGGTGCCGCATCACGGCGCCACACCTGCTCGAACCCACTCCCACGCACCCATTTTGTTCAGTTGACCAATAAGAGAGCTCAACTGGGTGGTGTCGGAATGGATTCGAGCAGATGTAGCGCCGTGATAGCGCACCAGTGACGATGCGAAGAAGGTGCCGCATCACGGCGCCTCACCTGCTCGAACCCACTCCCACGCACCCATTTTGATCAGTTGACCATTAAGAGAGCTCAACTGGGTGGTGTCGGAGTGGATTCGAGCAGGTGTAGCGCCGTGATAGCGCACCAGTGACGATGCGAAGAAGGTGCCGCATCACAGCGCCACACCTGCTCGAACCCACTCCTACGCACTCATTTTGCTCAGTTGGCCAATAAGAAAGCTCAACTGAGTGGTGTCGGAGTGGGTTCGAGCAGGTGCAGCGCCGTGCTAGCGCAACGTGACGATGCGAAGAAGGTGCCGCATCACGGCGCCACACCTGCTCGAACCCACTCCCACGCACCCATTTTGTTCAGTTGACCAATAAGAGAGCTCAACTGGGTGGTGTCGGAGTGGGTTCGAGCAGGTGTAGCGCCGTGATAGCGCACCAGTGACGATGCGAAGAAGGTGCCGCATCACGGCGCCTCACCTGCTCGAACCCACTCCCACGCACCCATTTTGTTCAGTTGACCAATAAGAGAGCTCAACTGGGTGGTGTCGGAGTGGGTTCGAGCAGGTGTAGCGCCGTGATAGCGCACCAGTGACGATGCGAAGAAGGTGCCGCATCACGGCGCCTCACCTGCTCGAACCCACTCCCACGCACCCATTTTGATCAGTTGACCATTAAGAGAGCTCAACTGGGTGGTGTCGGAGTGGATTCGAGCAGGTGTAGCGCCGTGATAGCGCACCAGTGACGATGCGAAGAAGGTGCCGCATCACGGCGGCACACCTGCTCGAACCCACTCCTACGCACTCATTTTGCTCAGTTGGCCAATAAGAAAGCTCAACTGAGTGGTGTCGGAGTGGGTTCGAGCAGGTGCAGCGCCGTGCTAGCGCAACGTGACGATGCGAAGAAGGTGCCGCATCACGGCGCCACACCTGCTCGAACCCACTCCCACGCACCCATTTTGTTCAGTTGACCAATAAGAGAGCTCAACTGGGTGGTGTCGGAGTGGGTTCGAGCAGGTGTAGCGCCGTGATAGCGCACCAGTGACGATGCGAAGAAGGTGCCGCATCACGGCGCCTCACCTGCTCGAACCCACTCCCACGCACCCATTTTGTTCAGTTGACCAATAAGAGAGCTCAACTGGGTGGTGTCGGAGTGGGTTCGAGCAGGTGTAGCGCCGTGATAGCGCACCAGTGACGATGCGAAGAAGGTGCCGCATCACGGCGCCTCACCTGCTCGAACCCACTCCCACGCACCCATTTTGATCAGTTGACCATTAAGAGAGCTCAACTGGGTGGTGTCGGAGTGGATTCGAGCAGGTGTAGCGCCGTGATAGCGCACCAGTGACGATGCGAAGAAGGTGCCGCATCACGGCGGCACACCTGCTCGAACCCACTCCTACGCACTCATTTTGCTCAGTTGGCCAATAAGAAAGCTCAACTGAGTGGTGTCGGAGTGGGTTCGAGCAGGTGCAGCGCCGTGCTAGCGCAACGTGACGATGCGAAGAAGGTGCCGCATCACGGCGCCACACCTGCTCGAACCCACTCCCACGCACCCATTTTGTTCAGTTGACCAATAAGAGAGCTCAACTGGGTGGTGTCGGAGTGGGTTCGAGCAGGTGTAGCGCCGTGATAGCGCACCAGTGACGATGCGAAGAAGGTGCCGCATCACGGCGCCTCACCTGCTCGAACCCACTCCCACGCACCCATTTTGTTCAGTTGACCAATAAGAGAGCTCAACTGGGTGGTGTCGGAGTGGGTTCGAGCAGGTGTAGCGCCGTGATAGCGCACCAGTGACGATGCGAAGAAGGTGCCGCATCACGGCGCCTCACCTGCTCGAACCCACTCCCACGCACCCATTTTGTTCAGTTGACCAATAAGAGAGCTCAACTGGGTGGTGTCGGAGTGGGTTCGAGCAGGTGTAGCGCCGTGATAGCGCACCAGTGACGATGCGAAGAAGGTGCCGCATCACGGCGCCACACCTGCTCGAACCCACTCCCACGCACCCATTTTGTTCAGTTGACCAATAAGAGAGCTCAACTGGGTGGTGTCGGAGTGGGTTCGAGCAGGTGTAGCGCCGTGATAGCGCACCAGTGACGATGCGAAGAAGGTGCCGCATCACGGCGCCTCACCTGCTCGAACCCACTCCCACGCACCCATTTTGATCAGTTGACCAATAAGAGAGCTCAACTGGGTGGTGTCGGAGTGGATTCGAGCAGATGTAGCGCCGTGATAGCGCACCAGTGACGATGCGAAGAAGGTGCCGCATCACGGCGCCTCACCTGCTCGAACCCACTCCCACGCACCCATTTTGATCAGTTGACCATTAAGAGAGCTCAACTGGGTGGTGTCGGAGTGGATTCGAGCAGGTGTAGCGCCGTGATAGCGCACCAGTGACGATGCGAAGAAGGTGCCGCATCACAGCGCCACACCTGCTCGAACCCACTCCTACGCACTCATTTTGCTCAGTTGGCCAATAAGAAAGCTCAACTGAGTGGTGTCGGAGTGGGTTCGAGCAGGTGCAGCGCCGTGCTAGCGCAACGTGACGATGCGAAGAAGGTGCCGCATCACGGCGCCACACCTGCTCGAACCCACTCCTACGCACTCATTTTGCTCAGTTGGCCAATAAGAAAGCTCAACTGAGTGGTGTCGGAGTGGGTTCGAGCAGGTGCAGCGCCGTGCTAGCGCAACGTGACGATGCGAAGAAGGTGCCGCATCACGGCGCCACACCTGCTCGAACCCACTCCCACGCACCCATTTTGTTCAGTTGACCAATAAGAGAGCTCAACTGGGTGGTGTCGGAGTGGGTTCGAGCAGGTGTAGCGCCGTGATAGCGCACCAGTGACGATGCGAAGAAGGTGCCGCATCACGGCGCCACACCTGCTCGAACCCACTCCCACGCACCCATTTTGTTCAGTTGACCAATAAGAGAGCTCAACTGGGTGGTGTCGGAGTGGGTTCGAGCAGGTGTAGCGCCGTGATAGCGCACCAGTGACGATGCGAAGAAGGTGCAGCAATACTAATTACCAAAAAATCCACTGTTCTTGGAAGGTAAATCGACCTAGTTGATTATCGGGAAATGTGCCTTCAAGAAGTTCTCATAGCCCGATATCCTCATCATACCAGTCCCGACAAACCTGTTCTATGTCGCCGAAACTTGTATTTTAGGAGCCGATATAAGTAAAAATAAAGATTCGTCGGAAAAAATAATAAGATAAAAAAAGCAAGAACTCATTGTTAGTTCCCAATCTAGTACAAGCCGGAGCGGAGCCACTCATCGATGGCGATTTTCCCACCGAAGCGAAAGGCGGGTACATGTGAATCTATCCATTTCTGACCATTATCCACCCATCCGTGTGTAATTTGCCCACTGCCTTACACTCTGCGCTAGGTTAAGCTCGGATAACAACAGTCAATATTCGGTGAATCGGAGACTTAAAGTATCCATGTAAGTGAAGTATTTGAAAGTAAATTTAAAAGTATTTAGTGAATAAATTTGAGTGTCAAAACATGAACACCGAAAGAAGGCTGCATTACAGGAATTTGTAAATCTCTGATGTTGATCGTCGCCCATGCATCATTGATCGGCGGTACCGGTACAATCAACTCAACTGGTCCAAATCTGATCTTCAGAGACACCCTCGAAAAGTATGTGTTTGGTGTTTCCTCTTCGTTTTCACTTTTAACGTTTTCAACATCATCAAACAGGTCTATCCAAAATAAGTCGCTGGTGCTATGGGAGTTAGGGGGGGCCAGCGCACTGTGCTCTGCGTCTCTAACGCCATGGCTGAGCGCAGGGAAGCCATGGCGCTGGCCGAATTCGCATTCTGTACAGAAACGATTCTGATGCAGCGAATTCGTGCTATTTTTCATTCTATGTTAGCCTAAGCCTTGGGGAAGGAGATTCCCTCTCCCCAGGCTTAGGCGAATACGCGTAAGTGGTTGCTTAGTCTAGTTGTAGCGGATTCTTCGTAACATACTAATGGAAGAATAATTCAATCGTTCCCTCAGTTAGTTGGCTGTACCTAGGCATAAAATAACCTTGAGAGTGCGTGTAATCAGAAACTGGACGCGACTTCTGCGTTTGCCGAGTGCCCCCCCCCCCCTAACTCCTATACCACCAGGCACCTAATTTAAAGGCAGTATTAGGGAAAATCCGGACGAAAAGCAAAAGAAGTAGTGCATATGAAAGTCGAAATGCCTAGCAACAGGACAGCGGAGAAAAAACAGATGGAAATGGCCAAAAAACGCGGAAAACAGGACCCCATTCTCACGGTCGATTCTCGACCCGGACGACCTTCCCGCCAAGAGGCGGGTAGTCCGGAATATTCTTCCATTGGCATGTTTCCAATTGAACACAAGGGGATGTTTGGAAATACTACTGTATCTATTTCTTAGAGTGAGCTTTAAGCTAAAACTGCGGAAGCGCGCCACAACACCTTAGATCCTGCCGCATCTCCTTGACCGCTCCCACCTCAGCCATTCGGGAATTACGTCATCCGGAGGCGGGATCGACTCAACAAGAGGTGGAACAGATGAGCGATTGCGGCGTTGTGCGGCGTTTCTACAGCTCGGAGGGGCGTTTCTTCACCGGGATTTCGCCACTGATAGCCGTCTTAGGCCCAGTACTACCATGTGAGTGACTTCTTGTAGTGATTTCTCCATTGCCGCATTACCCCTAATGCTGTCTTTAAGTGTCTTGTCCTGCATCCAAGGCTACATGGCCCGGGTGAAGGACACAATGGTGCATTTCCCTCATGCACCAAATGTTAGTGGGCAATTCGCCGAGGGTGAGCATTGCATTGGGTTGTGCTATACTTTTCGAGATATCAAAATAGCTACTATTAGCCAAATAGTATGTAGTTGGAGAAAGGGCTCAAATTGTTTAGCATTGTTGGGTGTAATAACAGGCACAATGAACTCGAGAGGAGCGACAAAAAAATGGACGAGTAGGTGTTGGTGTTTATGGTGTAATTAAAGGGAAAGTGTCATGTAACTTTCTGAGCATTTAATTTAGGTTTTATCCTGGTGAAGATACAGGTATTAGTTACCTTTCATGGATGGGATTCGCTATTCCTCCGATGATCGGGTATATGTTTTCATCGTGGATAATTGTGCAGGTAAGAGCTACATGACACTCACTGTATCTACATAATAACCTTTACTTTATTAAAAAGTGCTCAGCCCAAAAAAATTGTACGCGGTACACCACTGCCATAGCTCTTTCACAGTGACTTTAGGCGTAAAATAAATGATAATGTAGCCGTAATTACGCACACTCTTCCACCTTCCTTCTAGCAATCGAGTGTTTTTAGTGAGCGGTTGACTCTTACGTGTCATTGTATCGGAAAGTAAGCGAAAAGTTCACATAAAGTCACTGGCAACGGTTACTGTAGGTGCACTGTAGCAAAGATGTACCTCGTATAACTTTGCCTCAGGCTCTTCAACAATGGGGTCATTTTTAGCTACAGTTTCTCGGCGTGCGTCACGTGCTCCGCATATTCAAACCTTCAACGGAGGAGGAAGCGATCGATGAACAATATATCCACAAAGCAGTGCACACGGCTTATAACGATCTCGGCCCTGTAACGTTAGTTACAATTAATCCAGCGTTTATACGTGATGTTTCAGCATTAGCTATCAGACTGGGGCTCTCTGCGTTCAGAAAGTTGTATCGAAGCATATAGTATCCAATTTCTCAAAACCACTCTTCAGATTGCCGCGGTCTCCTTACAAAGAACGTGGCCAAAAATTGTTTTGAGTAACTTGCTGGAGCTCACGCCTTGCTTCAAACAGTTCAGGGGCCCACTGATCTTACACGCAGTTCTCAATGATAATTTGCTGCCCAGCAAGCTATTTCTAGACCCGTAAGAGTCAAATTTGAAGATGATATCTCAGATTTGCTGAAAAATCAACGCTGGTGATCTTCTCACTCACCGTGGCGGCATGGATCACAAGTGATCCAAAGGTAATCGACGGATGGGCAACTTTTTTCAAAAGGTTTGGATGGAGCTTGATTTCCTTTCTTGTCGCCATCGCTGTGAGTTCATTAATTTGAAACGAGAAAAGGACGTAGCTCCTTCCCCATTGACGAATTATTGTGCAGAGAGTCGCATTGATGAATCTCGACATTCGCGCGACGTATATCGCGCGCACCTTCTTTGGCACGCTAGCCTGCGCCTTGGCTGCAGCAGGAACTACTACCCCATTCATCTAAGGCCTAGGTAAAAAGATGCACTAGAGTGCACGAACTGATGCGCCTTCCCAGCTACATTAGCATTCAAACATTTTATTCTGTCACACATCTGTAGGGGATTATTATCGTGTGACTTGAAAAAACATCATCTCGTCTTCTCTGAAATGTAAAAACGCTATTTAGGCCAGGAGATGTGAATTTTGGCCCAAGATCAGACAAGAGAAAAAGCATATCGTCACTCGACCGATGCACTTTCATCTTCCTAAGCTTGTGTTAGAGTCCACGTCCCTTTCCCTATACTCGAGAAAGACAAGTTCTGCCAAGGGGGTACGTGAGTTTCAGCATGATCAGGGAGTAGAAGCACCTTTGAGATAGGCGAATCAATTTCTACGTGCAAAAAGAAATTCTCGACGTAAGAAGTGTTCATTCACCTCACACCTCCTTTCACATCCCCATACCGTCCCAAATTATTCTCATTCATGCATGTAAAGCCTGAAAAGTATCAGTGGCAGCATGTGATTCATAGCTACTCAAACGAAAGCATTAGAAACCCGAGCCACTGCTGGCAGCATGCCAGATGAATTGAGGGCAGGTGAGTGGTCACTCAGCATGAACAAAGCCTTCGGGGGTGGGGAGGAAGGGAGGGGTATGTCAGGTCGGTCGAGAAGGGCTACTGCGCACACAATTACCATGCCAATTTGACTGTGGATTGGCCTCGCACTATGAAGGCTGGCTGCAGCCTACGTTTGTGACCTAACCCATTTCGACGAGTATTCTGATACATACACTCCTTCAGAAGGTGGGAAGGTGGGGGGGGGGAGGGGGGAGGTTGCAGTATATGCGGTGCACAAACCCCTGTTGTTTTACATTCTACTGCTTCCGCGTATGTTGAAGACAGCATTGTAGGTAATGTGATTATTAGGAATTCCCTAAAAGAAGTTAGTCACATGGATATTAGGGGCATGATAAGCCTTTTCATGACGAATTCCTCGTCAAAAAGCTCGCCCCGGAGCTGTAGAAACGGTATAGCAGTGTCAACCGCGACGTCTTCGGGTGACAGACCTCGCCTACTAGCAACGCGATTTCTGATTGGCCGCGGTCGGTGGGAGTGGCCAAGGAGATGCTCAGAAAAAGGGCGCTGTCGTATTTCCAAACATTTCATGTTTACAACTTGGCAACATGCCAATGGAAGTATAATCCGGACTAACTGCCGACTGACGGTGGTCGTTGGCGTCAAGAACCAAAGGTGGGAAGGGTCCTAATTCTCGGGTCTTTGGCCATTTCTTTCCGTTTCCCATTCACCAATGTATTACTTACTGAGCACGCCGACTATTCACCGCATTTCTCTTGATTCTTCCGACTTTCCCCTATTGCTGCCTTTATAACATCAGGAAATTGAGCTTGAAAGATTTTTTTTATGCTGGTCTCATTAAAGCTGTTATATCAGGAGCTACTCAAGGCATTCAGATCTAACAACTTCTCATGTAGGTTAACTATCACTGCGGCTCCTAGCCGATGTCTTATGTTTCAGAGGCTATGTTACCGACACATGTGCGGGAATGTTAGCCGTCTTTATACTATTCGTATGGCCACGGGAAATGCCAGATTTTGTGTTTCTTCGCTCTGAATCAGGCAAGTTCTCTTTGTAATGTACGCTACGCACAATTGATTGGAACTTATAGTACTCTACATAACGTTCGCTGCTCCAGACACACATTCCCTGGCGCGCTCACCCTTTTCGAGTGTACTAACGTGCACCTCTGTGCAAAGTGTGATTTTTCCACTATCTCTGCAAATTGGTCATCATCTCAATGTCACGCAACTGGGATTTCAAGTAACCTCAGTAAAAACTGCTTCACTTATAAACGATATAATGAAATGTGAAAGCTGAAGGAAAGGAATGCGCGGAGAATTGCAAACCTTCGAACTTTTCTGCACTTTTCTAATAACCCATCATTCGATAACGTTGATTTCAGAGCGTTCCCGGCCCTCAGTACATCGAGAAGCATTGCTTACCTGGGATGCAGTAAAACGGCGCTTTCCCTGGTCGGTCATTCTTCTTCTTGGAGCTGGATTCGCTATTTCTAAAAGCGTGAAGGTATCAAGCCACTTTGTGTTATCAATCAGAGTTCTCTTCATCCTTTATCCTCTCTTTTTGCCTTTTTACCCCTCATACGGTTGTAACTGTATCATGAATGATCTGCGGCTTTGCTTCAGGAAAGCGGTCTTTCGTCATTAATTGCATGCAACTTGGAACAATTACTTTCAGGTTTTCCTCTGGTAGTTATGCAGGTGAGGCTAACGAGATTTCACTTAATACTGCGAAATTTTATTTATTAGCAGTTCTACAGATCATTATTGAGAGATACATTGCAAAGCAAGAGTTCACTGATTTTCAAAGAAAATACATACGAAAGCTTATTAACTATAAAGCTTTTTCTGTGCGAGCTGTCTTTATGACCTACAAAATACAGATTAACGGGTAGATTATGTGAATGAAAATAAACAGAGTCGGAAGGACTCTGATAGGGTTTGCTGCTTTTGAGAAGGCTAGCAGCAAAACGCTCAGTATCCTATAAGTCTGTCTCAGACTGCATTCGGGTGTGTACCCCTATGTCAGAATTTCGCATCGCAGCATGTTGCAAGCGAAGCAATGCGGACGAGCTAAAGGCACCATATTGTTGGGTATCGAAGCGATTACAAGTCAACTGCGTATCGCGCCCCTAGAATGACCGTGTAATCGTTCCAAGCCCCAACTACCGCGACGCGCACACCTCGCATACACTACGCCGCACGCCGCTCGTTGTCGTGCGAAATCCTGACATAAGGGTACACACTCACTTCATTCATGTGTAATCTGCAACGCAAGGGTCGAAAGCGGCGTCGCAGAGTATAAATGTTGCCTCCCAACAATCCCATTATTAAGGAGCTTGCAGGTGTTTATAAGTTTGATCACGGTAACACTGACGGAATTCTCAACAAACTCAGCTACTGCGAGCATCATCATCCCTATAGCGTTTAATATTGTGAGTGTCATTATTTACTTCGATATCAAAAATTTTGAAATTTCTTTTTCTTTTGGTGTGCGAACTGCGGCTTATACCAAGTCGGTGGAAGCAGTAATGAGATAAGAAAACATGTAATTTTTCGAATATCAGGCGGAAGCAGTTCACGCACATCCGCTCTACTTCTCTATACCTGCTGCGATAGGTCCGTCGTTTTCTTTCATGTTGCCGATGGCCACACCACCGAATGCAATCGTCTATGAGAGCGGTACCATGCGTATAATCGACATGGTGAGTTCCTGGAGGGGGAGGGGAGGAGAGACTGTGCCTCTCATTTAATATGAAGTAGCGCTTTCAGGACTTTTTTTAAGAGTGCTGTCAAAAACTGTCGCAGCTAATCCGGGGGACCTAGCTCTTAGATGACGCTTCCATCCACTTTTACACTTTCTGACCACTACATTGATCTTCTACACTATCACGACCTCACATGCTTTCACACCTGTGGGATGATCATAGGGATTACGCCATTACGTCTTAATTGGGTCTAAAACCAGAAGGTAACGACCGAATTCCCCAGCGCGCAGCCAATTCACAACAGGATCAGCAAACCATTTGCCGTGTGCAGTGACCATCTGATAGCTGTTGATGAGTTCACCTCAACAAATGAGTCCATAGGGTAAAGGGTTGATGAGAAAACTACCAAAAAATTATATCGAGTTTTTCGTCATTTACACTCCTTATCCTGCGTTATGTACAGTTAAATGTCCCATTATCTCCGTGCCCCTCAGCTACTCAATTTTGACTAAAAGTAATCGCCCACGTTCGAAGATTCGAGCGCTAACGCTATGCCCAGATATCATCGTATACAGTCGGCGCACAAATTTACCTATTATTTCAGGTCTCGTGCGGAATATTCTTGAACGTATTCTGCATAGCTATCACAGCTCTAAACATGAACACATGGGCTTATTGGATGTTCTCCATGGGCACTTATCCGAATTATGTTTATAATCATAACAATACATCTCCATGTAACGTGTAAACAATTAGGCTTCTGGTTGCTTCTTCTAGTCAATCATGTGTCGCACTAAACTAATGTAAGTGTTGTGCTTCATTTCTAAGTGTTGCTGAGTCCTAGGCAAGTAGTACTACACAGTTCTGTTCTATCCTGGAACTAGATTTCTTAGCCTATCGTTGATCAGAGCCGTTCTTCTCAGGCTCTTTCAGCCCTTTGACCACTAATGAGAGCTTGATGGAGAGCTTCCGTGTGAATGATCTCAGAGTGCGAGATATTTGAAATGCTTGACCATCATGTGCAGTAAAATGCGGCTTCCGAATCTACCCTAGCACACAGTGAAACACTGACGCAGTTCCTCTGAAGGCTTGGCTCACCGAATGGGTTGCAGTGAGCCGGTTACTTTGCCCACACATCGCCTTACCGAGACATCGGGTGTAAGCTCATTAGGGTTTTTTCGTAATCACTTTTTTATCGCTCACTCGCTTATTCTCCCTGTGTCGTTTCACTGTTTGTTGCTATGTACTGTTTCACAAGTTCAACATGAATGAAATCCATTCGGCTTGCAACGTGCGGTTCAAGGTGAAGAACACTAAAATCGCAATACCGTCACGAAGGCGCGTTTTTCAACGCGATTTTCGCTGCACATTATTTTTCCTGAATTTTTTTGAAATACGCTTTTCGTCTTTGCAGCCCTACGGCTACTATTAATCCATATCCATATATGCTGGAACCTGCGGCGTCTCAAGCGCGACACACTCCTGTACACACTCCACTCTTTTTGCGTTCATAGAGTGACGCCAACCCTGAAAAAACTTACACAGCTCACACGTACTGGTCCTTGGATAGCTGCGAATTGTGAATGTTTTTTATTTAATGAGGGCACATATTTAGAAGGTTAGGTTGGCACACCGTATTTTTGTTGCCTAACTAATTTCGGCCCACCAAATTTAACGGGATCTTAGGCAAGAGTTGAACTCAGTAAGAGATAGAGTGCAAGGAAAAATTCTCAACAAAAAGGTATGTTGTACAATGCATAAAGAAAGCTGGGCCCAGTGTGCACTAACAACAGCGGTAAGTTTTTTGTCAGTGTTGTTGGAAACGTTGGTTCTGATTACCAAATTGACATCCTGTACCTGTAACCTTATGCTGAAAACGACGTACTTCTGCTTTCATGTTCAGACTACATTGTTGAATTCAATCGCTCATTGTCTTCAATAATCTGCGTTATTTCACAAATGGCAGTACTCTTCGTTTTTTAAAGCATGTCTTAATTTGTAAGAATATGTTGCACTATTCAACATTCTCAAGTTTGGACCTAAATTTTCATTAAATGATAATTAGTTGGACTCGAATAGTTTCTTGCAGGAGAAAGAGTTAGGTTTTTCAAGTGAAAAAATATCAAGGAAAGTAGGAGTGTCAGCACAAGTTCAAAACCTTGAGTGTGTGAAACCTTTTTGCCGTTGAAGTGTCGTTGTTTCAGGCTGAGCCGGTAGCTTAAGATGTAATTGGAACGGCAATCATTTTCACCTCGTCTCACCTAGTGATTTTGACTCATGTGGTCTACATCAGCATCCAGATTCCAGAGCATATAAATTCAAACCATCAAGGCAGGAGCCTGCCAAAATGAACTTACTTCTTAGCAGGGATGTTTCATGGAATTTTTTTTACTGGAATCAGCCTACCAATGAGTCAGCAATATCTTCTGGGAGATCGTCGAGATTTGGCTTTTTTTGGTATCTACCTGACGTTTGGTACGTGTACTAATGAAAAACCTGTGCTGAAAAGCCCAAAGTAGTACTGGTATTAGAGGTCATGGCAATGGTAGCTAGTCCAGGTGGCAAAACTTATCTGAAGCAAGTATTGCAAGTATAAAAGGGCAAGTATGAAATTAACGCACTGAGAAGTGAGATCTGGTCGGACGACAGAATCTGATGACTCTGGGACGTCCGCAACGGCCTATTGCAACGATTTAGCAGTTTCAACGTCGATGCGGCACTCTCGAATTGTGTATGTGACGAAATGCTGAAGTTTCTTATGAGGTTTACAATGGCGGATTCGTAAGTATAAGAGGAACAGACATTGTACCTTCACCAATGTCAAATGTGGTAAGGCTTCTCCTTACTGCTACAATGAAATCTCTTTTGTTTGAGTTCCATTTCGAAGTGACCTTGCCATTAATGGTGAGACTGCATAATGGAACCTTGGAGTAAAGATGAAGGAACTGATGAGCGACTTTCATGTTGGTCATAATAACGACCAGCTTCTTCCGCTGCGACTATTTCCCAATTCTGTAAAAGACAACGATGGAACTTCACCAACATCAGAGCTGAGGGTTGCCATAAAGTATAGACCTTGTGATGCGATTAATGCGCCTGATTTGACTATTCGTAGCTTCTGGGATTCCGCTGAGTCGGATGATAGTCTCGATGAGCATTCAGCGACATGAAGCTCAAACCTAGTCGGTTCTCAAGCGAGTTGTTGCATTCATCCACGTTGCATTTTGGAGATGAAGGACTTTGACTAAGATTCAGGGTAACAACTTCACAGTTGCTCGCTCTTCTCTTGAGACCTACCATTCATTGATGTACGCTCGTTGGCAGGTTTTCTATACGCTTCAGCCATAGCTACATATTCATTGGCAAATGTTCTGTACGCTTCAGCAATGCTCCTGCCAAACCATCAAGATTTGAGCTACAGGGAGGCCATCAGTAAGCGCTTCATGCGCTCTGAACTGAATTTATGATTCATTAAAAAAGACTACACGAGCAAAAGAGATACAAGGCTGATACCAATCCATAGAAGTCAAACACATTTGATTCCTTCAATCCTCCAACTCACTGAGAGGTTACATATAGCACCATGTAGGAGGTTATGACATGAGGCTTATCGATACACTACACTGAAGGGGTTGCATAAGACTTCATAATCATTAGTTATCTAATATGGTGAAAATATGAGGTTAAGGCCGATGAGGATCATGAGTTCATCACGTATGAGGGTTATTAGGAAATTTCGAGTGAATGGTTTACACGACAAAGCAATGCTACCGCAAAAAATCTGGCTTTTCCTGCTCTTGAAAAGATCGTTTCTGCCACGCCGAATAGGTCACAGTTGGGCTGTTCAGCATTTTTAGAGAGCTGTACAGCAACTTTCTGGCAAATCAAAAATGTAAACATTCTTTCATGTCAAGTAGGAACGTTAGCAAAATGAGTCGGATAGCTGCCATATCTCTTCGAAAAATGAAAAAGAGTTACAGTATAATGTTGCCAATGTGTTTGTGATTGTGAATGTAAGACTGATAGAGACATGAGACATAGGAAGTTGATCCATTTTCAATTAGTATAGCTGGAGAAATTATTTCGTAAGTATTGCCAAATACAAGCTCCGTGGCTACAAGTTTTTTCGGAAAACGATTGAAGCGACGAATTCCGCCTAGAGTAGAAGGAGCTCGAGGAGCTTCAGAGTGCTACCTTTCCAAGGCCCCTATGAGTGCTACAAAAGGGACAGCGCTTTGCGTCTCCAGCAGCGGTACACAGCATTCGTTGGTCCATGAGTCGAAAGCGAAGCTATCACTTGTCCGAATACTGCAACGCCATTAACTTCCAAATACACGTATTCCTGGGCCGTATCCATCCTTTTCTTTAGACCGCAGATGAGTACATCCTGTTTCGTTTGCACACTCCTGGACTGAAATCGGCCCTCTTGCCTCAATCTTCTCACTCCCTTTTACGTCATACCCGAATGTTGTAAGGTACCGCCTAGACATAGATGGTGCTGGTGTTCTATTAGCAAGTCCTCGAGCGACATCATATGTGATCACGGCATGTAAAAATCATCCTCAAGCGTGACATCGCTCGTAAAATGTCTGACAGATGATTTCTTGAGTATACCATCACTGCCACAACCAATCTTTCTCGATTACATGTTGCCTGACCTGAGTGTTCATCTGCTGTGACCTTCTCCTTTTGCTTGCGAGCGGTCCATGAACACACTGCTCACTAACTGCGTTTCTTTGTCCAATGTGGCCTTCATATAGTTGTAGAGGAGAAAACTAGGAACCGAAGAATTTTTGGCGTACAATGTAGTTACGGATAAAAGGACTGCGAATTAAGCGTACTTTTCACCTCCACATTCGTTGGGAAGTGCGATGCGTCGATGCATGCATTCGAAAGAATAAGTATTCCAGTGGTATGACGATCCCACGTCACTACTTCATAATGCATGATCGATGAGACACTACTGATTTGTAAGTAAGTCAACTACTGTAACACCATCGTACACTTGAACGCAACCCGTTTGGAAAATACTACAGTACTCACATGGACTTTTACGTGAACAAAGTCGGTTCGATAGACCTAGCTAAGTTTTACGTGAACGAAGTCGCTTCGATGGCGTGCCACAAGAGCTTCATGGATCAAGCTGAGTCCTGCACTCCGTCGAAATCAGAGGCGAGCATCTCTGCACTCTTTTCTGAAACCCGCACAACGATTCAGTATGCTAGCACTGCAACGGCACCTACCGGCTCTGCACATATGTTCCCCTAGCGGGAATGCAACAAAGGACTTTCTTCCCCAAAAATGAAAATGGCAGCATAGGTCTAGTAGCTCGTGGTAGCAATAATGTGGTAGAAACCCTATAAACACCGGAGCGAGTCTTCATCACCGGCACGTGACTGTGCACATAGAACATGGCTGAAGTGGTTGTTCAATTTCGTTGTGGGGAACAGGGAAGAACAGACAAGTCATCTTCGAATAAGTTACAGCTTATCTCTTCTGAAATCACATGTAAAGCAACCGGTATGCAACTAATCACCACCAAGGTATCCATCATCTGCGTTCGTCCCATATAGAATACCTTGTGCTTGTTCCGTTGTAATCGGATTGGAGGTAAGGTATTAACAGTCACAGCTAACCTCTCATGCCTTGAGTCGAGGAAGTATGGTATAGTTTCAGCACTCACCTTTTGTCAATCAAAGCTGCAAAACTCGCGCTGAAGTCAATAACACCATTCGCTGGAATGAGGAGGCATAACCAGGTACAGTCTTCTTGTACCACAAGGATTCCATTCTCCCTCAACTGCATAAGTTCTTGCCGAAGACTGGGAGGTGACAGTTCATTGTAACAATCGAGCACATCCAGCAGACTCATAACTCACGGATCGGAAGGAGATTCCTGTCAAAGATTGTCAGTGGCTCTCTTTAGAGCGTAGCCGCGAGAACTCGAAGGGCTTTCGGCTCGTCGTTCTACGTCCTCGTATGCCACTTAAATCAACTTTAACATCAGCATCATCTCAACTAACTGAAATGGTGGAATAAAGTGTTTGCTTCTACGAAACCGGAATGACCTAGTGGTTTACAAATCGGTTAGACATTTATTCTCCAAACAAGAACAATCAAAACAGGGAGATAGGATAGAAAGGAAATAAAGAAGAACACAAAACTGGTGAATTTGACCACTCAATTGTAAGTGCCGGTGATCGATATATATAGCAGCAGGCAAACGATCCATTCTCGAAGTTAAGGCATTCGACAGGAATGGTAAGAATGACAGAATAACAAAAAACACTCAAAAACATCTATATCACAAAAAGAACTCAGAATTTTTGAATCAAAAGATTCTTCCCATTCCGGAGTCCTTCCCCGCTTGGCAAAAATCACACTCCACATAGGCATGAATATCTTAATGCCTTCCACTACATATAAGCACAATCAATAATATAACCAACAGGCAACGAAAAACGACAAAGAACAAAAAATGAGTCAATGAAATAAAAGGTGGTAGTTCCAAATACAGGTCTTAAGAGAAACTTCGCGCCTCAAAAAGAAAGATGAATCGCTTGCTTCCAGTGCTTTTCTGATACTTTCCATAGAGTATGTGCCCTGCCTCGTTTTGAGGAAAGACACAGGCTCCATAGAATGTCCAAGCAGGAGTCCAATTTAGTGGAATTGGACGTTCGGACTTGGACACGGGATGGAACGTACAAGTCCAAAAATAAACAGCACTGAACTTGAATTTTAGCACTCTAGCAATGTCTGTTCCATATGACATATTTCCAGAGCAGCGGTGATTTTGAATGCTAATGATGTAAGATCATAAAATGCGATCACTGGAATGCATCGCGCTACAATAATCGAAGACCTCAACGGAAGCGTGTGTACAACTGAATTAATTGTTTCATGCTACCTTGTCATCAAAAAACAGCTGCTTGAAAATTCTTTTTCGCAAGAATCACTTAGGTTGCAATGGAGATGTGCAAAAGCTTCAATAAATCAGAAATCTGCATTATGTCACAATATCTGCGACTCACCCTGTAAAATTCTGGATCCATTTTGCATAGCCTTTTGCTGATTCAGCGCGTATTACCAAGAAAAGTGAGCACACATTGGAAAGAATAACAATGATTAAGCCAATCAAGCTAACGAACAACCACAAATTAGAAAAATGGCTCTGTGCTCTGATAAGGAGCCATGTGGTGACACGTGGCAATTCGAAGGTGCATCATACTGTAGCAATTATGGCGGGACCCAACCGCCGTACATTTCAGGGGCCGTATGCTATTTTCTCCCTGCCGGGGATGGGTTCCCGACAATGCGTCCTCGACAACTGGTCGGGGAAAGGCTCCGCCCATCAAGTCTCGGAGACGCGTCCCCGATCATTAAGGGGTCGGGAGGCGTTGGGGATACAGTAATCCCGTGACCACGGAGCAAAGCATTGTCAGCGACCCACTCTATACCTTTATAGAGTGAAAAAGTCTATTAGTTTGCATTAGTTTACTCCTAGTTTTGCAACTTGTTTCTCATTATTCCAATTTTGGATAGACACGTATTCTAAAAATGAGTGATATTGTTTATGCTATTGTATTGAGCACATTCAACACTTCCTTTCTGTTTTTGCTTGCGCTATTCATTATCTGACCATTTTCTCGTTTATGAAGTGTCTGGTATCGAATATGGGTCTGCTAATCGCCGGAATTTCATTTTTGCTCTTGCTTTATGACCATTTTTGTCATCCTATTCCTTGTGAGGTTATCAATCAGCTGTTCCATTCTCAGAAATTGCGGAGTATAGCAGTTTAACTGAAGGGTACGTCTGATGCTGTTTATTATCTCGATTTGCTTTGATTGGTGATTTTGTAAATCCCGCTTCCGTCAATAATTAATCCCCTACGTACGGCCGTTGAGAGTTAACTGTCGATCTCGCCCTCTGATCGTGAAAAATAATCATCACCGCATTTACGATGCTTAGACACATCGTAAATGTGTGATGATGTCCCCAAGTAATTGAGAGCCCCTCACAGTGCCAAACCCTGCTCTCAGTTATACTCTTATCCCCAACTATCGTACATAGGGGATTACAAATGAACCTCTCAGTGGGAGTAGTTCACTCGTATCCTGTCAATCTTACTTTCTTCCTACAACATCATTGTTTTAGATTACTGCTGGTGTCGTCTCACTATTTGGTATGGTGCTGGTATTTCGTTTGAAGGTATGTTTATTCTTCTTTCTTTTAATTTCCATTCTGTTACCTGAACTTGTTATTCTGACAATACTGTTCTGGGAGCAGTTGCTCTTTTTTAGTGTGTTTCATTTAAAGTTAGACTGTTGTTTTAGATTGCGATCGGTGTGCCGTTTCTATATTTTGTATTTCTGCGTATGACTCTGAAGTGTTTCTTTGTTCTCTACCTTTTTTGTTCGCATTCACTATCCCATTTTTTTAATCTTCTTCTTTTCGTACAGTTTTTATTCAGTGGTTGTTCTGGGACTTTTCTTTATCATTTTTTCCTCGAACTTGGTATTTTGATTTGTTTCATTTATACTGGGTGGGATATTTCGTCATTCCGCATCCAACCCAATCGCTTTCTTCCCTACTATCGTAATAACAGTGGGCAAAAAAGGAGGGATATTTAGATAATGGAAGTTATCGACACCCTCGATCGCGTGCGAAGGTATGAAACGGCTTCAGTCCCTCACTCCTCTCGAGACCGAACTGTCCATATGACACATTGAGTGGTGTGGAGTTTGAAGAGGATTAAGCTTCTATCGTCAGGTTTTCTTCCAAATTTGTGATCTGGTAGCACCAGACCTTCAGCCGCCCCTAGGGAGAGGGATTGACATGACGGTAGCAAATCAAGTAGCTATCGCCGTACACTTGTTTAGAAGGAATGCGATGCAAAGCGACTCTGCAAGAATAGCTGGCTGCCACCTATGGACTATATCTCGGGTGCTGACGGCGTTCCTGAAGGCTATAAATTGGAAAGCGAGCCAATCCATATATTGGCGTCTGAGGAGGAGAGAGTCACGATTAGACGGTTGTTGTCCAACAGATACGGCCCTCCTGGCATAAAAGGCATCTTGGGCGGTACCCACTGCCGCATACAAAGATCTCACCACGCTGAAGGAGACTATGTGTGTAGAAAAGGATATCCTAGTCTCAATGTAGGAATCGCGGTTGACTACGACATGAAAATTAGGTGGGTATGTGCCGAGTGGCCGGGATCGCTGCACGATTCACGATCAGCAGCTGAAAAACAGAGAGCTTGGAGGAGTCTCGATTGGGAACTCGGCATACGCAGCGGAAACGTTCCTACTGAAGCCGTTAAATACAACTAGAAGCAGACAAGGTATTCAGTATCGTTCCTGTTGACATTTTACCGTTACTTGCTTTATCCACAGGAACCACTTAGTAGAGCCATCTGCTCTGCGCATGCTCGTATCGAGCAGTCCTTTGGAATTCTGAAGCTGCCGCAACTCCACATTCTACACGCAGAGTGCAGGTGAAATCAGCACGCGCTTGTCTACTATGTAGTAACCACTATAATCGATCGCTTTAAGGTATTCCCCAGAAAAGGCGGCTGATATAGTTGTAGCGTGCTGCGTACTCCGAAATATAGCGATAGGTGCTAACGAGCCGGTCGATTTTGACGAGTATATAGGGAGGACCAGCAAGGCGCCGAGGTCCCGTCTGAGCCTTTAGATAATGTACCCGACAGAAATGCCCTTACTTTCATGGAAGGTATAATTACGCGCTATTTTTGAGGTAGCAATCAAACCGGCTTGTTCACTACATATTTTTTGTAATATCTACTCTCGATATAATCAATTTTTATAGTTCGGTGTCGATGCCTGCTTCTTCCAACGCGTCTTGCAATACGATGCTACTGTGTTAGTCTCGTTTATGTCCAACTACACTATATACATTGTACATATTTATCTTGCTTCCTTGTGTATAGTGTATTTAACAAGCAATCACTATCATTTATGGTCACAAATTGACCATTTATTGAATCACTGTGTTCATGTATTCAATAGAAGTAAAATCAAAGAACTTGTCAAGTCTGAACAGAATCAGCAGTTACAGCAGAAAGAGATCGTCTCAAAGAATTTCAATTATTCCAGTAGACAACTTGGTGAAAGCATAAAAATATTCTCAAGGCACCAATACAAAAAACTTCATGACAATGAATAACAACAACAACAGGTATCGGCAAAAAACAAATAGAGATACAACAAATATCTAGACAGACAGACGTAATTCCCGTTCACCTAATAGTAATTCAGCTGCTGAGGCAGATTAT
This sequence comes from Trichostrongylus colubriformis, assembly GCA_963978905.1. Classification (NCBI taxonomy): domain Eukaryota; kingdom Metazoa; phylum Nematoda; class Chromadorea; order Rhabditida; family Trichostrongylidae; genus Trichostrongylus; species Trichostrongylus colubriformis. Next base: position 36,724,067 of record OZ022259.1, read on the forward strand.
TCAATAGTATCAAGGATTCCTACCTTGGTTTCTTCGTAAGTGGCGAGGTCGTTTTGTCCAATATTCAATTTGTGAGTCTGCCATCTTCTTTTTCTCAATCAGAAGTTCTTGTTTGAGCGTCTGATTTTTCAGTTCCTGCGTTAGTGTGTCGTCCTTCATCGATTTTTGGGGAGTTGAGACCGATACCACCGAACTAGCGGTCATGGGGCAGCTGAAGAGTCCGCGGTCAATGAGCCCTGGGAGTTCAATTCAGTCCTGCTGCGTGTAAAGGAAGTTTCATGGGTTAATTGGCTGATTTAATTTTTAAGACAGTACTTTTGCTGCGATCTGACCAATTTTAGGCTCTTCCTTCAGGCCCATAATTCTCGGGCGCCATTCAAGCGCGTCAAAAGCGCGTTTTTGCGCCATCGATAACCGTGGGAGGGGGCCCACCCTTCCACCCCCAGTTTTATTCCTCTCGCTGATTTGAAAGGAATAAAAATACGCGGGTAGAAAAAATACCTATACTACTTAAGCATCTTACCACAGCGTTACCATACTTCTTTAGGATTTTGATTTCTCCTTAATCTTTTGTTCCACTTGCTTTGCTCCTCCGAGCGACTCAGCGCGTTGACTTAGAGCGTCAACTCACGAATCGTTCTCCTTTTGGCCTGAATTTGCATTAAACATCAAGCTACTCCGACCGTGACAATCTTGCCTACGGACAGCCCTTCCTCTTTTGAAGCCCCGGTAAGCGCGTGATGAAAAGTGTCGCAGTTTTCTAGTTTTGCTCCAAGACGATTTTCGTTTCCCTTCCAGTGAAGTTTACAACTGCATCCTTAATATGCCAAGAAGTAGAGCGCAACATAATTGTTATAACAATGAGGGGATTTTCATGCGTTTCTTCCTTGATGATGGTGCCTTGCCCGTGGGAGTCTTTTCTTCCACTCATCCAGTTCCTCGTATGCTTCAAGATCCATAATCTGGATGTTCTCCTTTGTCTACTCCACATTTGCCGCTCCCTTGTCCTTGTCCATTACACGTCCCTTATCATCCCTTATGTGTGCCGATAGATTGCCATTACTTTGCTATGTTGTAGTGTTGTTAGAGTATTGCTCTTGTAAAATAACGTATGGCAAATTGTCAAATAAGAACCCGAATCCAAAAATCGAAAGAGTAAATCACATGACAAACAAACAAGCCGTAACTGATAAAGTTCTAATTAGTCACGGAGACGAAAAATACAAATAAACGAAAAACACAAGTGGAACCAATCAAGTAATTTGTATTTGCAAAACCACTGAAACAAGAAACATACCAGCTGTAGTTACAGACCAGACTGGATGAAGAATATGTGGCCACACAATAACGGCAGTCAAAAAAATTTGAAAAAATTAGAAAAGCGACTAATCAAAAATAAATTGCTTCGGCAATAGCTGCACGATAGTGCGTTCAACAAAATCGCACCATAATTAATAGAGCGAAAAGCAAAAGAAGGTCATATAAACATAACTCGAAAGGCACCCGCAAAGCTCAAGTTAGCCGAAAGACGAAAATCAGTCTGAAACAATCTAGTAGAAAATCACTGCTTCAATAAGCCAAACGAAAACCAAACAACAAAATGAAGAAATAGCACAAATTCAAATTGGAAAAATCGCACATAAAGACTTACCATTCAATTTATCCTCACCAGGTGGTGCTGCACAAACAATGGCAAGAATGCCGCCTGAAAATACAGTTTGAAATAGAGCAGATTCGCTAACGAATGTAAAAAACAAAGGCGAAGGAGATGACAGGACTTACTGAAGCAAAATGAGAATCACCATAAGCAAAACGAGGACGAGCAGCCACATTCTTCACTCAAGGTCAAAAATTGCGCAATCAATCAGTGTTGATACTGCTCAAAGGGATTACGAAATATGTCCAGCCACTTCACAGCACCCTTGCCTTTGAAAATAGAAAATTCGAAGGGTAAACCATACTGAATAGTACTACTACAAAAAGCTTATCCTGGCACCAAGTATCATGAACATCGTTCGATTTCACCTCACCAGTGGTAGAACTGAATGAGTACATATGCCCATGGAGTCACACAGCAGCACTATAAAGGTCTTTTTCGAGGTATTTTCGGCAGAAAAGCTTCTTCACAACTCCCTACTGCTTGAGTGGGGCTTGTACTAGCCGTCAGCTTAGTCAAATAGGCAAGGCGAATCATACGTTCTCCCCCAATTGCGATGTAGGTGAATTTCACAGTGCTGGTGCTCCGTGGAGCACCTTACTTGCATAGCCTGCATCGCGTATAGGCACTTCGCCGCGGAGAGCTTTAACGTGTGTTTAAGTTCAATAGCCGACAATGTGTGTCATACTTTGGGTCCAGCACATGAACAGAATTCATCACCAGAGTGTCAGTTGGGGCCTCTTGTGTACCACAAATCTCACACATCATACTTGATGAGCATAGTTTTGGCCATCGCTTGTAATCCCCTCGGCGGATAATCCTCATGTATGGATAATCGATGTGCGAAAATTCGCAGTTGTCATCGACGTCTTTTTGGTCATAGAATAACTACGAACCATATTACAAATTACTGTTATTACTGTTGTCCATTAGACGGATCACAAGTCCACCCAATAAAAACTAAAAATGCGAACATGAATGCATGTAACAATTTTCGGGGCCCAGTTGTAAAACTCCATGTTACCATCAATTTGCTCAGGGGTTTTTCATCAGATGGTCCTTCTGTACTCATACAGCTTCCTCATTTTGACCTCTGAGGACCACAGTAGAGCTTGATTTGCACTGATCCCTATAACTCTATAAGAACTCGACCGATCGCTGAACAGCTCTGCTAACATGCTTTTCTTCTCCCATGCAGGATTGTCACTAAACGCGTTCTCCCACTTTGAATTCCAAAACTTCGTCGGTTTTGACTGTTTGTCGTAATTTTCCTTGAACTTCGGTGGAAGGACACTGCTAGAAATTTCGTTCTACTAGCAATAGTGCTTTGCTCACAGAAAGACTAAAGTTCTCTTGGATTGGTCAGAGATGACGACATCCTTTGGTGTCGTCATCTCTGGTCAGTGCCTCAATGCCTAATGCCCATTATTTACGTAGCATAACGCAATGGCGATGGCACTGGTAAATTCTTGTGTTCGATCCTACGATGACACCACAAATTACATGTGTCGGAATCCACTAACGGAAAAACCCCTGTCCTTTACTCGGTACCAGATATACCCTAAAGATCTTTATAAAGTGGTCGATTATCTTGACTGTGTGTATATTTATTAACGTACACATCTCAAGCAGGTCTGGGCTAGAATGGATTAAGCAGATGGATGTCAAACCCATGCACGTTGTCCATGAAACATTTTTGGCACAACTTAGCAATGTGCTGCTTTCTGGCAAGAGAGCATCCTTGTTCTTTGGTGGAAACGTTACCTTGTCCATCAATTAAAACGTTTAAGTGCCTGCCCAGAATTGATGTGCTTCCATGGGAAGTTCTTTTCGCCTGCTTGAGGGTGCCACATCCACCTCGGTCTCATCCTTGCGAATTCAGCACTGTCTCCCATGACAAATTCCAAATGCTGCAGTTGTAAGCGTTCTCCCATATTGCACGAAGGAAACTTCGCTTATTTTTTTACGAGTTTACTTGGCCATGGCTTACTCGTTGTATTAGCAGGTCCTATTTCTTTCATAAGCGCCTCTCGAGATCACCGTTTGCTCTTTACGGCTTCCTTCATTTTTTACATACTTAACCTCAGGGGCACAGCGTTAAAGCAACCACATAGAAAGGTGCCGTTCCGTTTAGATGACGACATCAAAGCAGTCGCGTCCTTTCTTTCATTAAAATATGTGCACGGAGTAGAGAAATTTCTTCACTGCGACCATAACGCTCAGTGTTTTCTCATCTGTGATGTCTCACACCTCTCTAGATAATCCTCCAGACATGAAATTCGGGGATGAATGAGTTTGTCGTTGTCTTTGTGTTGGAATGCCGCGCTTATGTGCATGTAAAAAGGACATCGCAGATGAACCTTGACGTGCGGCTCATGTTTCGCCGTTTCAAAATTGGAGCCGTATTAGAGACTCCGTCAGGGCTGTGAAAGCTTCTGTAGGCGCTTCCTTTCAAGTTGGGTATATGTGGGTAGTGTGTAACAGTATATAACGTTGAGTATAGTGTAGGGATACGTAGTAATAAGTGAATTTCGAATAACAGCCGGCATACCTAGAAGAGTCTTTAGTTGTGCTGAAGTAACTGGCCGTAGGTATCCATAGATCTTCTCCACTCCACCAGGCTTAGTGCGCGAATCATCCTGATCTGTTACGTGAGCTACTCCATAAAGTTTCCATTAAAGGCATTCCACAGCATACCAAGAAGAGGGGCCTTAGTTGTTGAATAGCTAGTCGTGAGTAACAATGAATCTTCTCCACTCTACCAGAGTTAGTGTGCCATCCTGATCTAATACGTGACTTGAAAACTACATAAAGTTCCAGTACAAGCTTTTCACGGGTTTAAGTTAAATGCGCCTTGCGTGGCGCTTCGAATTCATTTTTCTTTCGGGTGGACCATCGGTTAACCGGTAGGCCTCGCAGATTCTTAGGTTCGCTGGTATTGCCGTAGCAATTTCAATTTGATCTCTCCTCCTGCTGATTAATCGCAGCTGTGCCATGCGCAACCTCATCCAAGATTTGAAAAAATTGGTCAAATTCACTCACACTGTGGATCGTTTCTTTTGCATCTGTCCCAACAGTTTATACTGCAGCCTACGCTCCGTCCAAAATAACAATTCATCCCCTCAGACTTCTCAGATGATTATTTAGGGCTTTATCACAAGCCTTTCGGAACGCTTTCACTTGGCTAGTCGCGGTGGCCCTATTCCTCTCATGTTAAGAGAACTTCGATGGCCATCTCTCTGTCCGACTACTCATGTCCTCTTCGGGTATCTTGGCCCTCCCAGCCGCTTTTATGTAACCCCATCGCCGTGGTTCAATCCACTGCTTGCGTATGATTTCCCGCCTACGCCACAGAAAGGACAAATGAGATAGAGTTAAACGAAAAACTCATTCGTCAAAGAATAACACCAAAAACAAGGCTGAATGAAGCGAAGTGCATCAAAATAGGTTGAGTGAGGACGTCCGAAGTTCCTCGGAGTTAAATAACGCTGCTTATATACGCTAATTCTCCGGCATCATCTAGAGTGGTCAGCCTGAATACGCGCATCGGTGGAGCCCATAACTGCTCGAGCCTCCCCCATGTATAGCACGCGCTTACCCTCACAACACACACCTTTATAATTATCTTCTGGTCTTTATTTGTCTCAGATGATCTCTTTTAACGGAACCATTACCCTACAGCGCGCATCCTTAGAACACTAGCACAAGTTTCATGCCGCATGATCGCAACTCCCAGCGATTTTTTTTTGCTTAGTGTTGTGTAGGGGGAGTGGTGGGGTCCCGTATTAATGCCCAACCAAATACTCCATCTCGGATTGACTTGAGCATCGGTTGGCTCATATTTCAAAATATTCTAATACCTCTACTCTGAATTGGAAGGGCAAATCGTAGAAGGTATTGATTAACGCCAAAAATTCTGTGCTTTAATGAACCTAGTGATTCTGGTAGTTTTCCTGTTGGGCCTGTCTTTGAACCATTTGAATTCTGTCCCCCTATGAACCACATCCCATCACTGTCGACACCTCCCTTTTCACGTTCCGATTTTCAACTTCTGAAAGGTCATCCGCTATGAAGAAACGAAAGCTGTGGACTTTTCGTACACCCACGCTGTGCTGACTTTTCTTTGATTAGCAACCTCAAAACATATTTTATTAAACTTTTTTTTTCTTTTCAGTTATTGACTGTCTCAGACAAAATGAAACGAATAAATTCAATTGTTCGCGAAGTCAAGACGTATTTCAAATCGATCTGGGTAGTTGCGGCTCCAATTCTTCTACTCCCGCTCATTGTTTATGGACAGGTACCATCTCAATCTTACGGAAAACAAATGTGTCACAAGTACAAGTGTTCATTTTTCAACCGGTTGGACTTTAGCTCAGTATTGCGCGAGTAAGACGGTAGAATCATGGAATGTGGAAATGGCTTATACTTACTAGTCAATACTATGAAAGTCCATAGGCGGGATCCCATAGTGTGGTAAGCGCAGTTCGGAGCGCTAGCTCAACTATCGCTATGAACTCCTATCACTACTCGTAATTTCATGTACTGGAGCGTTCGGACCATCCGTTGCCCAGCATTTAGGGCTTGTCCTTGCTGGTTGTTGGTAATTCAGTCGTTTACTATTGCATGTTACATCTCCATAGAGGCAACAAACTTTGAATGTCTGAATAATCTAGCGATCTATATCCTTTATCGCTACTGGTATCCAATCAGGAAAGAAACTCGTGATTCTTTGGCTTTTCGTCGCAGGTGAGAGGTATATTACTTTTCGTGCCGCTCAATTCATATAATCTCTTATGAGCTACTATCAGCTCGGTGTCGGTCACCCACTGTCAGTGTGCCTTACGGCGGCGTTCATACTTTGCTGACCCGGCGGCAAAATGATGTGCCTGCCGCCGACCAAGGTGGCGCTTTGGCGACGCGCTCTGTTTGAAAACTTCCGCCACAGTTTTGCGCGGATCGCTACGATCATCATACTGTAGTATGGTTTTGTTGAGCACTATAAACGGAGCGCGTCGCTAAAGTGTCAGTGTCGCCGCAAAGCATTAACGCAGCCCATCACTCCAGGTAGCAATCATAAGTGCCATTCTTTCGAATAGATCGACAAATTGGATGGCACTTGCTCTCTAGCTCCTTGTCAGCCCTTGACAGCTGTCACCACGTTAGATCATTCACCGTTCAACTGCAACTCTGTACTCCATACTCTGTAGAAGGCCACAATACCACTACTCGGCGGTTTGAATGGGCTTGGGTCGATAGTTTTGGATTCGATAGCAGCAATCGGTAGCAATTTGTTCACTCTAATATGTTGGTGGTGGATCCACCTACAATCAGTAGTTGACAGTTACGATCAGCCACCACTAAGTCTCCGTACTACCTTTTACTACAATTATATGAGTGAAATCCCGCGCCAGCGCAAAAAGTAAAACGAATTTGCGGCGATGACCTTCTGACCATCGTTATCAACCATTAACAGCTCCTACCACTTTCAAACACTCAACAATGAAGTCCCGCGTCCTCTCGAAACACCTATCGGTATCAGCACTCTACTTACAACTGAAAAGCAACGGAAACGGATTTGGCGGGAAAGAAACCAAGAGTGCTTTCCGCTATTCGTTATCAATCTTCATCAACCGTTATAAGCCGTTGCATCAACCTTGGATGTTCTCGTGCCATCCCACAAAACACTTGTGGGTGTCAACGCTCTAGGAATCAGGAGAGCGCAATGAATTTGATGGCGTATACTACTTCTTATCAGCTTTTGTCAGCTACATCACTATCAATTACCACTGAAATCCCGCACCATCCTTCGCAAAAGCTGAGCGTTGCGCTTTACCCTCAAGCCGGAGAACGCAACGGATTCTATAGTTTTTTATATTGCGTCACTCTTTATCGGCTCGTATAAGGTCATATCACTTCCGCTGCCCCACAGTTAGTGTCCCATATCCCTGATATCACTTCTGAAATTCATTTGCTGTTATGAATTTCGTGACATACACGTGGACACACAAACATACAGTCCATTTCGGAGCGTCTGTTAGGGCATGGCCTACGGACTTGGGTGAAAGTGTATCAAACTCTTTCACTCCGCCACACACGCTCACTCCTGCCACGCATGTCCGTACGCCACGCCATATTAGGCGCTCCGAAATGGAGTATACACACACGGACAGACAAACCTACTTAGCGGATTATATGTAGCAGAATTAACAAAATTTGCTTCACACTCATGCGCTAAAAGTGAACAGAAGTTAGGACGTTCTCAAACGTTCTTTGGGCGTCCGTGGTCCTTTTAAAGGCAATGGTAGGGGAAGCTAGGGCCTTATATGAAAGGACTGTCGAATGCGAATGTCCGGATGCTTACTAGTTCGAAATTGAGGAAAAACAGAATGGAACGGTTAAAAACCTATGAAATAGGGCTCTCCTCACCGTTCACTTCAGAAGTAGGCGGACTTTGTTAACGCAAGGGGGAAGGCCTTGTTAGAACAACCAGCAGCTGTTGACGAAGGTTGCACTTATAAAGCTCGGACCCTCCTTCTTAACGGAAATGTAGTCACATATATGTAGTCTTTCTAGACCCGGCATTTTGATGATTCACCTTGGCAGTTCCCAGTACTCACATTACCCTTACCACTGAGTTTAACTGAAACTAATCACTGCTACCTTGTTCCGATACGGTACTATCTCGAATATACCCATTCAGGAAGGCAGATGTACTTACTCTATCCTGGTGATGTCGTGCTTTTGGGTCTTCGAAGTGGTCCCATTGGCCATCACATCATTTCTGCCCCTGGTTATCTTGCCAGTACTTGGCGTCATGGGTATCAAGCAAATAGCCGAATCCTATCTTACGGTTGGCCAGTCTCCTTATTGACTAGGTATGCTTCTTGTTTGTCCATTCACTTAGTTTTCGGCTTTCTAGGATGCAAATATGCTGTTTATGTCGAGTTTGATGCTATCCTTAGCCGTGCAGGAGTGCCAGCTTCACAAAAGGATCGCTCTGAAAATGTTGACATTTGTCGGAGCAAAACCCCAATGGTAAGCATGTAATTATTGCATTAGATACATGTTTTCCGAAGGCGATTACCTATCACCTCATGTTACTGTTCCCTATGCCGTTTTCCGCCATACATATATTTGTACAGTAGGAAAAATCTTATTGCTGTAGCTGTCAAGACCGAAGTGAACCAGTTTTCTAGGCTTCTAGCTGGTTTCATGATGATCACGTCGTTTCTGTGAGTTCGTATTCAGTACATAGCACGCAACTAACAATATGCTTCCACTGAATCTCTCGTACGCTCAATCTAACAGTAGTAACGTTACAGTAGTATGATTCTACAGATCCCTGTGGATCTCGGACACGGCCTGTGCGGCCTTAATGGCACCGATCGCATACTCTCTTCTTGAAGTCATCATGATCCACAAGATGAGACCAGTGGCAATGAATGGTAACGGTATCGTTTCGCAGGAGCAGCTTGCAAAAAGGTGAAGTCTGATTCTGGCTGCGGTGCGGTGCAGGCTGTGATGCAATATTCATACTGGAATACGCGATCGACTTTGGTACCTAGCCATAAATAGTTTCGCTACGGGTGTGCGTCAGTCGATTCAACTAGGTTAGGTCACGTCGAAGCGGTGGTCACGCCCCTCATCGTGCGACCAATCAAAGGAATCGTGTACGGAAAAAAATGAGTTCTCTGTTACACATATTTTTATGTTATATTTGCTTTCGAGAGGGCCTAAATGTCCGCCCATCGTCCGCAGCGCTCGGAGACTCATAGTGGGAACAGGAAGTTACCCAAGAGGTCCCACTCTTCGTCTCCGACCACGGCGGACGACGGGGCGGGCATTTACCCTGAAGCCCCGCCCCTCGGCTACCATTTCGGTAAGCTGTATCTCAACCTGATCCTCACTTTTCGTGAAACTTTGTGTGCTGCATGTGGTTCCTGTTAAGCAAATACAACATGACCATATGGGTAACAGAGAAACCCATTTTTGTGTGCACGATTCCTTTAGCGAAGATTAGAGGTGAGCATCAGAAGAGGGATGAAAGAGAAGAGGGTCACGATCAGAAAACAGACTAGAGGAGCACAGGAATCAGTTATTCACGTGATTTCAGATGCCTGTGCAGCATTCCAGCTGTGCTCATAGGCTTTGTTACTTCACTAGACTACGCGCAACGCCGCGGCTGGCGCGCGGTTGGACTGTCCAACTACGCATGGGCCACGCCAATTCAGTCACGCATTAGAAATCTTCTGGTGGTACCACTGTGAACAGGCCTAGTCCCGCTGTGCATCGAGCTAATCCCCAACGGGACCAGCAAGGAATTTCGGGTGCAGTGAACCAGTTCACGTGGCCCAGAGACGTGGTTGGACAGATATACTACACCCGCTCTTACTTGCTTTATCTGTTCTGACAATGCACTATCGCCAGCAGATGTCCAGCCAGCAGCAGCTTTAAGGAGGTGTGCGCTGCAAGTGCATTGTGTTGACCATTCTCGTTGGTGAGTACGAATCAACTCCCTAGTGGGAGAAACTCGCTGGTGTTTTGTTCCTTCAACTGTTCTTCGTCGAGGGTTGAGAGTATTGTTCTTACAGAATAGGTCTCGAGACTAGTGAAATAAACAATGAGCAGCAACCATCGAATTCTGAAAATAATAACATCAGAATTTTCATGAAACTTGAATGGATTCGTATTCGATAGTACCTTTTTCAGTGACAAGTCATCCAAGTTGGACGTTACCAGGTTGTCAAAGCGAGATCAAGGTACCTTCACTTTGGAATGATCATTCCTCTCCTCCGCGAAGCGACCAAACGAAATCGATTTGAAAGCGTTTGAGAGCCACGCTTTGCTCAGACTTTGTAGGACCAAATGTGTTGCAGAATGGTCCTACAGACAATCACGCCTGCTATGTCTTAATGAGAATATCTCTATCAAATTGGACTAAGTCGGAAGAATTCTCCCAAAGTTGACAGGAAGGGTGTCCGACAAGCTTTGAGGAAATTTCGTCCCTCATTTTCAAAGGCATGTTGCGCGAATGCGCTAAAGCAGAATTATGTACAAAATCAATCGTTTGAAAAAGGGCGCTGTTGAGAGTCGTCTATAGCTGATCGGTGATGTACTTCGCCGCTGAAAGTTACGGTCGACCGAACTATTAGGTTGGTGCATAAGTTTCGGGACACTTACGAAATTTTCGTTGTTTCGATGCTCCTGAAATTATTAAGTATTAATTTAACTACCAGAGTGACTCACAGCACTATTCGCACAGTGTATATGAAGCGATCTCGCTCGGTTGTAGAAGAATTCGCTTGAATCAAAAACCTGATATTTGGACAGGTATTTTTTTTTTTAGAAAAAGGATAGAGGGCAGAGGTGATGTAGTGAGAGGTGGCGCGCACATCACTCTCTGCGGGGATCAAATCCCGCATCAACACCCGCCCAGGCCAACCAAGCCTTTCACTCCTCCGGGGTCGGTCAATTGGCACCAGACTCGTCTGGGAAGATAAAAGTAATTTGCCCGTTGCCATAAAAATACGACTGTGCTACGACTACAGTAGTCGACTCAAGAGACAAAAATCTCTTACTCGAGAACCAAAATGCCTGCGGAGGATTAGATTGACTGTTTTAACAAGAAGGACAAAGGGAGATTCGTTACAGGAATTTGTAAATCTCTGATGTTGACGGTCGCCCATGCGTCATTGATCGGCGGTACCGGCACAATCAACTCGACTGGTCCAAATCTGATCTTCAGGGATACTCTCGAAAAGTGCTTCGTTTCAGATTCACTTCTCTTTTCACTTTTTGAAATTCTAAAATCGCAATATTGCGTAGCTCCGGAGCTTCATGGTGATCTGAGTGTTGAACAACAGCAAGAGACTCTAGAAGCTTTTTCAAAAACAGCAAAAAGACACCAAAAGCGGATCGTTTTCGAAGCTTGTTCTTCAGACCCAAAATCAACGGTTATGAGCAGTTGTGTAATTATGTTGTATATCAACAACTCACACTGCCTCTACCTTTTCTTGCTTCACCTACTACTGTGATACAGGTGACGTGTGGCCGAAATTGACTAACTCCATCACGTCCTCAAAGGTAGGGGTGATTGGGTGTATCATTCATTCCAATCTATGATAATGACAGCTGAATTGATTCACCATGAAAGCCGACACGTCAAGCACTGCGTGATTTTGATCAACACAGCAATAGGGCGATAGGTGAGTGGTAAACGGAAAATGCGCAGAGAAAAAACCTTCCGCGACACTCGTTTCCATTGGACGCAGACTTCTTACCGTTTCGTCGCGCTTCTGCGCACTTCGCGTGAGAGAGAGCAGGATTGGTAGGGGAGGGTGTGTACCCTCAAGTCAGGATATCGCAACGGCGACGAGCGGCGTGCGACGCAGTGTGTGCGAGCTATGCGCGTCGCGGTAGTTGGGTCCTAGAAAGAGTATGCGTTAATGCTAGGGGCGCGATACGCAGTTGCTTGTAATCGCTTCGGGACCCAACAACATGGCGCCTTTAGCTCGTCCTCATTGCTTCGCTTGCGACATGCCGCGGTGCGAAATCCTGACATAAGTGTGTACATCCGGTAGGGGAGGCATTGAAAAGTTGAGGCATCGTTGGCGCATTGAAAAGTTGCAAAAAATGAAACGGGGCTGTGGGGACGCGGTGAAGAAGAGAATGAGCGACGATTTCATCTCGACTGGGACTCCAAATCGCAGATTTTTTATGGGATCTGAGGTTGCTGTCACGTACACTTTCTTCTCTTCAGTTCACCGCTTCAGCGGCGAGTCACGAGTCCGCACCGATTTAACAATCTCAAAACCGACTTTGGGCGACACTCCATATTAGCCCCCACGTCGGGGCTCCCTTCTCTTGGAATGCGAGCGACTCTTGGCTCACCGTTGGGGCAGCGAGTCGAGGGTCGTCACTACGACACGAACACGAACATGGAGATCATATTCTACACCGAGCGCAATCTCATGTCATAATAATAATGTTATATCTCAAAGAGAGGCGACTCTAAACGTAATTGGCGTGGTTAATAAAAACCAGCTGCCTCTGATATGTATTTATTTCATCTTCCACCGATGGTCGAGTTAGAACGCTTACTTACTTTTTTGAGGCGCTGCGAGGAAAATCGTGGCAGTTGTAGTTGCTGTAATGACCTCAACATACATACAGTAGCGCTCAAAAGACTTCGACCAAAACTTTCTGTCATATCTTTTTTTCTACTTGACCAAATTTGACAAAATTTCAATATGTGGAGCCTGAACCTATTGTCAACGTTTCCTTCCACTTGAGTGCCGCTTGACACTTTTCATGGTTTTTTACAAGAATTTACTACAAGACCACCGAAAAAAAGTAAAAGGCTTGGCCAAGAAAAACGGCTTTCCTTACAAAAACAAAACGAGCAAGCCTCAGAGAACATCAATATTTTGTAGAAAGACCACGACTTCTGATGACAGCGGCACAGCGGGACGGCATAGGGATGGCACTCCAAAACCAAAAAAAATGCATTTAACCACGTAACTTACACCGTTAGCACCAAAATAGTATATTTAGTATGCAGTGTCTCAAAGTACAACATACCAAAATTTCTCTTAGATCGGACAGTTGTAAAAAGGTTCCAAGTGAAAAACCCAAGTGAAAGACCATTTCGCCGAAAACTTTTGAGCGCTACAGTGTGTCAGTATAGGGGGCAGTTTAGTCGACAGAGTGCCATCGTTGTAGGAAAATTAGCGATTATCATCAGAAATAAATAAAATAAACTCGTCATTTTCAGCGCCTGGGCCTGCACATTGTGGTGATCCACAAGGCGGGGTACTCTCGCCCATCCTGTTCAACATATATCTTCATGATCTTATGTCATCAATTGAACAATCTAGCGTTGGCGTTTGTGCTTTTGCAGATGACATTAAGCTTTACCCCTCCATTTCAAATGAAAACGAGCACCGCGACCTTCAAAATGCCGTAAACAGGGTTGCGCAATGGTCGGATCTCTGGAACTTACCTGTATCTGGAGCTAAGTGAAGGGTTCTCCACCTTGGGAAACACAACAAACGTCATATCTACTTCATCAAAAGTACGTCTCTGGCTACGGTTGAACAAGTAATTGATCTAGGATTCTTGATTACCAGCGACCTCAGCTTCGACCCCCACTGTGACGCTATCGCTAGAAAAGCAACTGTGATAATGTACAACTTGTTCAGAGCTCTGTCAACCAGCAGTCCGTCTATCTTCCTGCGCGCGTATAAGTCTTATGTACGTCCTATTCTAGAGTACGGGACACCAGTGTTTAGTCCGTATAAGATGAAAACTATCAAGAAGATCGAGACAGTACAAAATAGTTTCACCAGGAAACTGATGGTGAGGGTTCTTGGATTTTTGTACGACCGAATTCCTTCGGCTAGTGTCAGGAACAAGAATTTGGGGCTAACCACCTTAGAGTATAGACGTAGAAAGAATGATCTCCTACTGTACCACAAACTCATACATGGCAAAACTGGCATTAATCTCGAGAAACTTTGGTCTCTTAGAAACTCACAAGAGGCGGCAAGTTGAAAATAGATGTAGGTAGAGCCAAGCTTAACTGCAGGCGGCATTTCTTTACACACAGGGTGGTCCCCTTGTTTAGGGAGTTATGTAAAAAGCATCGGATAATCACATCGTCATACAACACTTTCAAAAAATGCTTGGATAAATGCCTGAGTCCGTGAGATCCTTTCTTCCTATCTTTTTCATTCATTACAGCATTTTTCTTTGTTTGTTTATTACTCGTTTTAAGCAAGCATTACCTCGTTCACTTTGGCATTTATCATCTTGGTTCATTGTAATTTGATTCCACACGAATTTGCTCGTGTAATAAATAAATAAAAATAAAATAAATAAATAGTAGGAACGTACTACGTGACATCTGCGCATCATTGGTTGATTACGGTAACCAGTCTTGGCTACTGCGTAATCGTTTTACAACAACAGCCATGTAGTGTACTTGCCTACTGGAAGGTGCGAGGGGGTTCGTCAGTTTCAGCTTCACACAATCCTTAGGGGCGGGAGCGAGATGAGGGGGAGGAATGAGTAGATCACGAAAAAACTGGGGCAGTGTTACTTGTTAATATACAATGTGTCCAATGCAACTGCTCAAAACTGTATACTAATACTAGTTAACTCGCGAAACATAATGCTCCCTGGGTTGTGCAGTACTTTCCAAGCTATCTTGTTAGCCATTGATAAGAGATTTCGGCATTATCAGATTCCGGCAAAATTTTTGCTCTCATTTTTGGTAGTAAAGCGAGGGAGGAGTGAGGTAGATAGAGGAGTAAATGTCGTATGAATGTTCATGGTTCTATTACTGTGCAAATTCTACGCGTTATTTTTGAAACTTCATTTAAGGTTTTATCCGGATGAAGACACAGGCATCAGTTATCTTTCGTGGATGGCATTTGCTCTCCCTCCAATGATCGGTTATATGTTTTCATCGTGGATAATTGTACAGGTAAGAATCGAATGACATTCATGTAGCGGCGATGTAGCGCGTTCAATGTGGCTCAAAACAGTGTTAACATATTTATGCCATTTTCAGATAACATTTCTTGGCATGCGTCATGTATTTCGCGTATTCGAGCCATCCGCTAAAGAGGAAGCCGTTGATGAGCGATATATCCACGAGGCAGTGCGCACAGCTTACAGCAAACTTGGTCCCATAACGTTAGTTGCAGTTGCATGCACTTCAGGTGTAATGACGCACTGAAAACCATGAAATCAATACTATCTTATATCACGAAAGGGAAAAGAAGTGTTCTGGCGTGTACACTAAGTGACAAGAGTATCCGACCACCTCACAAAGTCTTACAACTTCAACTGGAAAGAGGGTATCAATATGAATTTCCTCAAAGTATAGGTGACCAAATACTTCATAAATGGTTCTTAGAATTCGATGGGATTACCTCTGACCCATATTTCCTCACGGCGAGGGAGAGCATACGTTGTCGGACGCAGGTGACCGTTGTGCAAATCGTTTCAATCTTTTGCAAGAATAAACTTCAGAGAATCGAGTAAATTATGAGTAGTAGTACAAGTGTCACCCTGACTATTGCTGCGACGTTATGTGGTCATAAAGACTGTTTTGTGTCCAGAGAGTCATCCGAATTGGGTCCGAGATGAGATATTATCCAAGGATATGCGTGCATCCTGACTACGTCGTTGAGTTAGCTCTACTGTTTGGTTTTGACTCAAATGTCGGCGGATTCGCGGAATTTCGGTCTCACGCCTCGCAACAGCGTCCCTTCAGACTGGCTCCATTTCGAGCAACTTGAAGCGAAAGCCTGCGCTATTCCTCACAGTTCAATCACTGCTTCAAGATTACTCCTACGACAACGTAGAACGATTTCGGCCACGGTTACCTGCCACCCTCTGGAAGGCTTTCCCGCTCCCTCCTTGTCATTGTGCCCAAGCCAAAGGCGATCTTATAGAATTCTGGGGGTTAATATGATATGTCACAGTTTGCTGATCATATATTCCAAAGAAACACATATTCACATCTCTTTTAGTCCTAGTATGGTAGCGCTTTCTCAGAATGTCAACACTTTTGCCGCACCCTATTTTTTCTCAAAAGTAATACGTTGTGAGGAAATTTTTGGTCATTTTTCGCAACTTCATCTTCGGGAAATCACAACTCGGCCGAGACGGTATCTTTCCTCACAAAATGAGCACCATTCGATTTGCTACACTTTTGGCAGCATTATGCACACTTGCTTATCTCAGTTGACGAAAGGCTGAAGATTAATATTAAAATGTCGACTCTAAATCACCATGCTTTCTGAACACATTGTGATTGAATGAGCTGTCCAGATGTTCGGGAAAGTGGGGCGTAGTTATACAAAATGCGTTCACGCGTGGTTACGCCGAAGGGCTGCGCAGCACCCATTTTTTGGGGTTTTTTTTGAATCAGAGCCACTTGAAGTGGTCATTTACATTTGTGTGGAGAAGGCCAATACTATGAGATATCCCATCTGAGTTCAGACGCTCATCGCTTTTTGCCGTTTTAGTTAAAGGGATTTGATTGATTGAAAATTCGAGCCACCAATTCTCATTTCTGCCTTCCTGATGCCACAAACAAAGCGTTCCATCCGATACTTTACCACCTCTCCTAACAGTACTCACATTTGTGATTGCCTTTGCTTCTACTCGACTGAGCAAGGACTTGTGAAGCGATGTCATCCAAAAAGTGCCATTTTCGCAGCACTTCCAAATTTCCCTAATAACTTGAAAACCTGTGGCATTCCAAGGAACATATACTCAGAAAAGAAACTTATTGTCCATCCAAGGAGCGTAATATGTAATTCATGGCGACGCGCTTTTCATTCGAATTCATCTTGTGAACGCACTAAACCGTCAGAACTTTCCATACAACCTAATAGTTCCAGGAAAGTATGATAAGCCTAGGGTGTAATTTTTTTGGGGAAAGCCGTTAAACTTTGATTCGAAATAAAGATATCACAGAAGCGTTCTCCGCCAGAATTACCCGCGATGTAGAGCGAAATTGTCACTCCAGGAACAATCCCGTCTTCTCCCTGTAGGGTTCTATCCATAGGACCGTAATTTACACTAACCTCTACTGTGTCACTTACATTCCCGTAACATACTTTGCCGATCACGTATCACGATAATCATGGAGTCGTCATTCAGATTCGCTGAAAAATCAACGCTGGTGATCTTTATACTAACCGTAACGTCATGGATCACAAGCGATCCAAAGGTAATCGACGGATGGGCAACCTTCTTTAAAAGGTTCGGTTAGCTTGATTATCGTTTCCATGGCACTTCCTGTGCGTTCAATAATTCTCTATGAGGAATCTTTCCCATTCACCAGTGGCTGTGTAGAGGAGCATGTGGCGATTACCGAGAGCTCAAGCTACTCGCTACCTTTTTCGTATTGCTTGTTTATTTGATGATTATGGAAGAAGCCCACTACACTTTTTATTGGCCTTCAAGTAGGGTTCACGTCAGGCAGGGAACCCCCAGGCGTCGAGGAAAATGGTCACTTCGATGGCCAACCTCCCCTCAACGGGATCCAAGACGACGTCCCCCCTCAACATTTACATAAATCTACACACGCCCTATCGAGGAATCCTCGATTCCGGTGTGCTCTAACGTCAGCACAGCTGAAATGGATTGCACTCGCGCAAAAAGAGCGATGCTGGTTCCGTTGTGAGTTGACCGCGCTCGGATGAGCGGCTGCGGCTTTATCGCGTGACTTGAGCTAAAGGAAGTGCCTGACGCGTACTCCTTCATCGGGAGAGGCTGTGCATAGTATGTGGAAGAATTCCAGTCATTCTTACTCACCGTAAATCAGTCCCTTCTTTTTTATAATTAGCACAACTGTGAGGAATAGGCATTGGTCCTAGAAAACAATTCCCTGAGCAGCCCACTGTTTTCACAGTTCTAGCATCAGGCAATTGAGCTCCTTTTTATGCTCGATCCATCAAAAGTTTTGTAGTGAGATCTACTTAAAGGAATCGTCCACGGAAAAATGAGTATCTTTGTTACTCATATAATTATGTTGTATTAGTCTAATATGGGCCGGCAAAGTTTCACGCGATAAAGTGGGGATTCGCCTAGGATATGGCATTTTTCCGTGGACGATTCCTCTGAGCAGTTCGGATGTATCAACTTCCCGTGAATTGTAGGTTTTCTGTTTCAGAGGCTACGTTACCGACACATGTGCGGGGATGCTAGCCGTTTTTATACTATTCGTATGGCCGCGAGAAATGCCCGATTTCGTGTTTCTTCGTCCTGAATCAGGCAAGAAGTTGTGTGTTCGAGATAGTAATAGTCGAATATAGACAATGCGCACATCCTACAGTTGCTAGAAGACGGGCGTGATCACAACTGCCATTAGTGAGAAGGCGCCTACTGGTGTAGACGAAGCGCTTCTTAACATTTCCCCACCAGTACTCCTACTAGGTGCTAGCCGTTTTTATACTACTCGTATGGCCGCGAGAAATGCCAGATTTCGTGTTTCTTCGGCCTGAATCAGGCAAGGAATCTCTTTAGTGTTCGAAAATAGAAATAGGTGGAGTAAGGCAATGTCGAAAGCACGGAAAAATTCTGGTCAGTCCAACTAGGTCAACGCGCCATGAGAATTGTGTCGTCGCGTTCGCCAATGGTCGCGGGTCCCCCCTGTGAATTGTGCCATGCGGTAGGGGCACGACCGCCGCCTCCTCGAGTGACCTGACAGTTGACTGTCCCAACGCACACCTACTGAATCGCACTGTTGATCGCGCTGTCATTCTGAATATTCTTGCGGTTTAGCACTTTGACGTTATGGGATTCAAAAAAAGATTTAGAAGCTCAGAAATATTCCTGTATGCAAATAAAATAACAAAAGTTTAAAAAACAAGGTTTAGTAGAGACTCACAATTGCTCAGATACGCTTAATGCTCGGCGACCGGACGCAGAGTATGAACACCCATTGATGAGTGTTTGGTTTTCTTAGCATCTAAGCACCAAACACTTCTGATTATTTCAGAGCGTTCCAGGCCTTCAGTACGTCGAGAGGCGTTGCTCACTTGGGATGCAGTGCAACGGCGTTTTCCTTGGTCGGTCATACTTCTTCTTGGAGCTGGATTTGCTATTTCTGAGAGTGTAAAGGTAATCAGCGACTGAATTCTTGTATCCAATCCTTTATACACATCTTCATTTTGCCGGCTCTACTATTCAACTATCACCATCCAAGAAGCCAAGAAATGGGCACAAAAGAATTCTGCTGAAACTCTGCCTACAGGGGTTATCTGATCACATATATGATCGTTGACGCCAAGGTGCAATCCCACCAAGTTGGTGCAACAATTTTTGCCCACCAAATTCGTTCAAAACTTTTGTATAAGAGTAGTTTAGTATACTAGCATGGATATGACATTCATTTTGGGCGCCGCCGCTGTTTTGCCCCAATATGGCGTCAGTCATGTTCATCTTTTCTGTGAAGGGGGAGAGGGGGCTCATTTTCTCATGTTGTCTTTCACCTGTTACTATGTTAGTCATCAATGTACATGCAAAAACGTATCGCATAACAACACTAGCCCTCCAAATGTTCGAATAAGTCCCATTCATGGTCAGCACCCTAGATAATCCTTATTCAGCTGTTAGCGAATTTCATAAGAAAAATTCGTCGCATCGATGTGAACTGTTGGAATTGCACCAGATTGGCACCAGCGCCAAGAACGGATGCCATATTCGCGCTCAGCACCCCAAATAACTCTTATGGGCAAGTTCAGCGATGATCATTTTTGACCAACTCGCGGTTTATGGTACCACTATCACTACGATGTGAACAACAATGTGAGGCTCCGGAATTTTGTTTTGAAAGACTCAAAAATTTCACAGATTGCGAAAGAAATTTAGGCCTATTGGCAAGCTTTCAGCGCCTAGCGTCTTTTTCAAGCCTAAAATGAAGCAACTTACTTTATTTTATATCTGACACTTTATGAAAGGAGTGAGCAGATATGTATCCAACTGACTCACTGCTGCCGCGTACCCTATCCTACGAAATTGCTGGAAGTTGAGCAGATCACTGCGGTAGTTGAATTGCCATTTTCTTGTACCCCGTACAGGTATTAATATTAATACAAAATATTGAGGTCAACGTGGGTTGGGAGAGGAATGTAATGGCGTAGCTGCACCATTGCACCGCACACACCCAACAGCATGCAAAACACCCGCCACTACTTCAGTGAATGTAATAGCAGTGAAGATTTCTCATGTGTACAGTCCAGTTCCCGAAGGCTGGCAGGGTGTGGCCTCACGGACTTGGGTGAGTGTGGCGGGGTGAGAGAGATCGATACACGTTCATCCAAGTCCGTAGGCCTCGCCCTCGGGAAACGGACTGTAGAGAGGAAGAATGTGGATTCAAGCTCATACCATGTTGTGATTCTCCGAGCCGTGGTGACGTTAACTTACAGTCTCATTTTAGGAAAGTGGCCTTTCATCACTAATTGCATGCAAGTTGGAAGTATTGCTTTCAGGATTTCCTTTGGTAGTGATGCAGGTATGGATATCACAATCCAAACTATTTTTTGTCATAGTAATATGAAATATTGAAGTCAATGTGCTGTAATTTACTAAATTGTGTTTCACCGAAATGACGGTACTGTTCAAGGGCACACCTCTCGACAATCTGATGAGCCGACTTATATCTCAGTAGATCCTCAGGTAACTACCCAGGTTGCACCTTTTCTGTACTGCTCGGTGGGTCATCATGGCCGTACACCTGCTCGAACCACCCTCTCTACCACACCATTTTGCTCAGGTGGCCAATGATGGACGTCGACAAGGTGTTGTTGGGGTGATTCGAGCACGGGGTAGCACAGCACATCGTAACTGCGCGAAAAGGGTGCACCCTTGATATCTACTTAAGGGCTACCTCTCAAGGAGATAAACCAGCTCATCTATATGTCGCGAGTTGTACCTTTTGCTGCAATTACGTACCTGATCTAAAGCACAACGAATCCTGAAAAATTCTGAACTTTGTTTCAAAAAAATTATTCTAAACATCACAACTCTTCATCTGTTTTTTTTTTTTTTTGCTTCCAGTGGCATATGAACATAAAAGAGTAGATTGCCTAATGAGCACATCAAAGATATTCTATAATTCTGTCTTAGACTGCATTCATACTCTGCGATAAACGATCGATTGCGGCATCGGATACTATGAATGCTGTCTCACAGCTGTTCCATTATTACGTGCTTTGCAGGTAATCATAAGTTTGATAGCTGTAACACTGACGGAACTCTCGACAAACTCAGCCACTGCCAGCATTCTCGTTCCTATAACGTTCAATATCGTGGGTTTCACTTTTCACTCCGATTGAAATTCTGAATTCTCGAATGTAATTTCCCTTTCACTCTAAGTTTTCAATGAATCTTGAGCTTAAATTTTCAGTGGGAACATCAAATTCTTTCGGAATTACAGGCTGAAGCAGTTCACGCGCACCCGCTGTACTTCTCTATACCGGCTGCGATTGGTCCGTCGTTTTCCTTCATGCTGCCAATGGCCACGCCACCGAATGCAATTGTCTACGAGACCGGCACCATGCGTATGATCGATATGGTGAGTTCATCTCCATCTCTGCAACTCCCTTTGGTATGGACCTATCCTCTTGGGACTTGCCTCCACACCTGAATTCTATCGAAATCTGCTGTGAGCTATGCTGGAGGAGGTTGGACCTTATGAAAAGTATGAATTCGTTCTTATCTTTCTGAACACGACATTAGTACCAAGACCCCACATGGCTGTTCTAGGTCTGAACCTAGAGCTGCTATGGAAAGCATGTCAGCTATCAAACCTGCAGAATGATCAGTGGGGTGTGTGTCAGTACACTCGAAACAGGGTAAATCAAAGGGGAAGCGGCAACCGAGCCCCTTTCGCGCGTGGTTATTTTATGACGGGATCAGCAAAGCACTTGCCGCCTGCACAATCTCTGCCGAGTGTTTTCACACACATACCTGATGGCTGGTAATAAGCTTAGCCCACCTTGACAAATGCGTCCAGCGTGATCAGATGAAAACCTCATGGGGGACACGGGCGTGGGTGGAAGGGTGAGAGTTGAAACCACAATCACCAAAAAGTACCGGGTTCTTCATCGCGACAACCCTCCTCTTGCCCTACTGCTACCACCAGTGGGTATGTAATACTGGGATAGAAAATTCGCGTAACACGCGACCCGATGATTGCTAGCTATGAGCGCCCTAACTGGGTCCTAGACGCCCCTTGTGTTCTAAGCCTAAAGTAAGACATAAGACATTTCATTTGCTTCAGGACCCGAATACGGGCACCCTCGCAGGTATCGCACTGCACCCCCATGCGTGGTGCGAATTTTCTACCCTAATAGTAACCCTTGCCCTTTGCAAGTCCCTCAGCTACACAGGCCTCCTGGAAAATACTTTTGCTTTCTCAAAGACCCCTGCTTTAAGGCTACTTCCTCATATCAATTCGAAGCTATGCACAAATTACAATTTCAGGTATCATGTGGAATATTTCTGAATGTATTCTGCATAGCTATTACATCTCTAAACATGAACACATGGGCTTATTGGATGTTCTCCATGGGCACCTATCCGAATTATGTTTATAATCATAACAATACATCTCCTTGTAACGTGTGA
Organism: Trichostrongylus colubriformis; assembly: GCA_963978905.1. Lineage (NCBI taxonomy): Eukaryota > Metazoa > Nematoda > Chromadorea > Rhabditida > Trichostrongylidae > Trichostrongylus > Trichostrongylus colubriformis. The sequence goes on from OZ022259.1 coordinate 36,746,880, forward strand.
GCCATTCGGCTTTCAACTGATTCTTCCATCGAATCGCGTCCAGTCGCACTGTTGTGTCTTATTTCTCTGGTCGAACTGAAATTACCAGAGTTAAACCGTTGATCTCCATTTATATGTATGTATTAGTGAAGTTCAGGCAACTGCTAGCTTTCAGCCTGTACTGGAACTTTTGAAGATATTGCCAAAAAGAACCGCTTTTTTCGTGGTTTTTATAAGTGAAATGATCAGCGAGAACGTTAGGGTGGGACACCTATGTATTGAGTAAAGTGCCAGTGTGAATACTCGGAGGCAGCAGGAAGGGCATTTGGAAAGTAAGAGTTGCACGAAAGAAAGGGCTCCTCGATTTTCAGTGATGCCACGCATTTCTGCGGCACACGAATTTGGCACCACCAATTTATCCCCAAACTTTATGTACTGAGCTAAAGGAAATCATGTTAATTATGTGGTCTCAGGAAAGAAGGCGGAGTGCAGGGAGATAGAACCTACATAGCAGTGCAGTGCTTCACAACTGAACACAAAGCAAAAGGAGTAATAAATGGTGAAAACAAGATAACTGCATGCCGTGATAGCTTTATCATGCTCTCATGATGAGGAACGACAATAACATAAAAGCCGCGCCTTTTTCATATCCGACTTTCTTATGAGCCCGACGTAGAAACCTTAAAAAATATCGAAAGTCACTGCTATTTGTGATATCAGGTTGTAGGATCATTTTTACGACATCACCTAAAAGCTTCCAGAAACCTCTGTGGTTGAGATTCGAAGAGATCACTCGAAACAATTCACCAGTTTATCTGAATTATTCCTATCTCTAGGATTGGATAAAAATGACGATTCTTCGGAAAGGACTTTTGAGAAAACCTTCTCCACGAGTTTCGCTTGGCCTCTAACCAAACGATGAAGTATAAAATTTATAACCAGATAAGCTGGCTTCAAATACAGACTTTGTTTTTTCTCCCTCACAAATATTAAATGAATCTTAATATATCAACGCAAATAAATATGAATAAAAAACCATTTTCAAGACCAAGTGTCAAATTCTCGTATGAAAGATAGATTCAAAAGGAAAAATAAGAAAATGTTTGCAAAACTTGTCCCACACTTTAATAGAAAAGATCACTCCAACGATCTCACACAAGAAAACACCCAGTCTCCTCAGTCAATAACCGGATGGTAGGCAGGAGGAGCCGATGTGGCATATAACCACATTTCGGAAGAGTCGCGCGAATTGGCGGTGCGAAACAGCTCCTATAGTACTGCGCCTTAGGCCGCTTCCATACTTTGCGCACCGACGCCGTCACGCGCGTGACGGCGTCGGTGCGCAAAGTATGGAAGCGGCCTTACCCATCCAAGCCCGCAGCCCAGAATTTCATAGATCGCTCTCAACTACTTCATAAATGGGAGTATAAAGGTTCGTTTGGCTCTCTTGGGATTCGATCTATAGTGCTCCGCACCTATTTTCCGGTCTACTCGTGGGATAACCTCAACACCGTAGAACTTGTGCAGCTCACACTCGTTTGTCCTTTGATTGCTGCAACCTCAGATTATTAAAAGCGAGGTAATTAAAGGTAGTAGGGGTAATTCGGCTGCATCATGCATTACGATCTTTGATACTGACCAGTTGACGTGTTTACCACGAAAGCTTACATGACATGTCAAGCATTACGTCATTTCGATCGATACGCTTTAATACGATACGATATGTATCATTCTACTATCATTCTCATTACTCAAAACCTCTGTCATTCATCGGCAAAATTAACGATAGGCGGCGTGTCGGCATAGGGAAAAGCGACATATCATGATGAGGCCGCCTCCGCCACAGCTCGAGGGGGCGCCCCCCGCGGGGATTTCGCCATTCATAAGCCTCTCAGACCCGTAATTTTTCAGTGACTCCCTCCTTTAGGGATTCCTTATCACCCACATTACTCCTATCGCTGTCTCTAATGGTGTATGTTGCAGGTGAAGAATTAGCATAACCTATATATTAACCAGGAGTTTGTTGTGTGTGTTATGTTGCCTATCTGTCCACCCAGAACCCAGTACTGCTTGAAAAGAAGCGGAAGAACTCGGGTAAGGTTAGGGTTGGGTTGGTTGGCTAAGTGATGAACAGGTAGCATGTGAACCATGTCAGACTCCGCCCACTGTGGACCGGGCGTGCGTTATAATGTTCTGTGTGATGCGAAATTCTGTAATTCGCTGTAATTCCTTCCAAAAAAGCCTAGGAGTCGGGAAAAGGTAGGCCAAAATGACTTAATGACTTAAGGGTGTATGTAGCAGATGAAGAATACTTGCCTTCAGAGGGCGGGGCGTGCTTCACTATAAGTTGCCTCGGGAGCAACCAAAAGACCGAAAAAAGTCGATGGAAATCAGCGATTCCCAGGCAGTGTTGCACGTAACTGAGGTAAGCGGAGGCCCGCCAACAATGAGCAGAGCGTGCAATCGACCATATCGTGCTCACTCATAAAAGATATAATACCGCTCCAGAGCGGTCTAGGGTGCCGGAAAAAGTTGTTAGAGTGACAAAAATAATGTCAACCGATCACAATAGGCGGAGCGTCATCAGGATATTGGTTGAAAATATGTTTTTGTGCAAAGAGTTGGAAACGGCTCATGGACCATAGCATTGAGTGAGTGCCCCTATAGAAGATGAAATTCTGCAAAATGATCAGCGAGCCACACCAACAGGTGACACTGTTGCAGAACTTCAATGAAGTCCTATTGTTTGGCATCGATCGAAATTATAGACCTCTGTGTAAGGAGCTGAAAACACGTAATGGGATCCCATTGAATGATTACAGTCGCAGGAGTTGAACAGCTGCAGCATCATGTGCCATGGGTCGTAACTGTTGGTTTTCTTCCATTGTCCATCCACTGGTGTGGTCCATCATATTGCCCGGAGGACCGGGCAATATGATGGACCACACCAGTGTCTGTGGAGCATATTGCATGCATATCAATACCTGCTTCAATGATGGGTCGTTGTAGTGAAGACTGTGAATGGACTATCCCGCAGCACAAATGTAAAATCTATTGATTTTCGCCAACCATAATGCTGTGCAATTTCTGTTTACATCATTCTACCCATAGCCCGCTTCGCACCGGTACCCCGTAACGAGATGTAGATCGCAAAACTCACCTGGTAAGTTCGGGTGTTTGTAGTGAGCGAGCCAGGCATTTTCGCACACAATCTGCGTAATTTTCGTCTTCAGGAAATTAATCCCATAAAACAAATTTTTATTCATTTTGAGAAAAATTTTGGATTAATCTATGAGCTTTGGGCAACACGTTAAACAAAGAGGAAATCGTTGATTGGTGAGCAAATACTCTTATTTGACGCTTGCTATGTACATTTAGTGTGATGGGCAACTGTAGTGATTTGCTCATCTTGGTTATGGTTAATGGTTTTTTGTAGAAAGTTTCAAAAATTATTCTTACCACACGTCCATCCCTAACTTTCCGAAGCTGGGTCAAAAACGCGATTTGCTCAAAAGTGGCACGGTGGGGTGACTCGATCCTCGGGGCACGATACCATAATTTTATACGCAGCAACGCCTATTTCGTGTGTTACCGGAGTCGGCACATATAAGCAATTTGGATCACCAAGTTCTCAATGATCATGCAGACAGAGATAGTCAGGGCAAGAGGAATAACAATAAGTGCACATGATGCCACTTTTGGAAATGTTCCCTAGACACAAAAGATAAAAACCGACATAAGACCAGCTTACCGACACCCAAAGGATGCCACTTTTGGGGATGTTCCCTAGATATAAAAGATAAAAACCGACACGAAACACCGATATAAGATCAGCACACCGACACCCAAAGGTTTATATAACAGAATTATTGGAAAATGAAACATGTGAACTGGTTGTCATTACATTCGGCAAGCTGATATTTAGAACCTTCGCGGCTGACCCCTCCGGCGTAGATGAAGGTCGTTATTTGGGTAATTGGTTAGCTTCATGCAGGCACAACGCCAGCTGAACAGAGATTTCTATATTTCGAACAAATCCGCTAAAGTGGAAACGGTTCCATCGAACCATATATCCCTTTGGCGCTTCGTTTGCATGTCGCGGGCGTACCTTTCGTAGGCTGCAAAGTTCAATTGGAGCAAGAGAAGTAAACGTGAGCTGGCTCATCAAGCACTTGTGCATCCGCAATGATGTGTCAGAATTTCGATCATAACATGCTTCAAATGTTAGGAATGTGTAAAAGACATAACGACGCTCTTCGAGCTCCAGAAACCTTCTGGTAGATTTGACAGCTGATCAGGTTTCCTGCCGTGACTGTTTGTGTGCAAAATTTTGCATCCGTTAATGCCATCAAAGCAGCTGGAACTGCGACCCGTCATTGCCGTCATTCCTCATTGCCACTGTCATGGAAGCCACCGTTGCACGCTACCTGAAAATTCAGTGATGGCGCTGTAGTAGAAATGAGGTAAAACAAGCATACCTAGTGAAGGAGTGGTAGTGTGCGGTGTGCCATACTGATAGCATTCATAGCCACATGTATTTCAATTGACGGCTGCCATTAATAGTTAGAAGGCTTATATTACTCACACAACGTCGTCTGGTATGCTAGACCCGCAATCTTTTCACTGCAGCTGTAGGGCATCACTGACTTCGACGTTGCAAGGTGTGAAGTGTTCGCGGGCGGACATTCAATGCTTTCTTTTGGTTCTGTCACTACGGTGATGCTCCTCATTGGCGCTCCAATGCTCTATCACACAGCACATCCTCCGCCTTCAAGTGACGATGTCCATCTCTTTGTATATCTATGAGGTGTACTCTCGGACCATAAAGATATAATACCACAGTTATTTCCTTCTAAAATTCAGCTAGGATTTGTTGTGATTCATGATTTCTTCTTCAGAGGAATGCTCCTCTTTCTAGAGAATTATTAAGAAAAACGGCTCTGTTGATTAGATGATCACAAGAAAATTGCCTACTCAGTGTTTTCTCTTCTCGTGCATGTCAATATCTACAGCGCGCCTTGTGAAAAACATTTATCAATTTTCCAGTGATATGTGAAACACTCTAGTTGGCGTCCACAGAATCTTCACTAATGCTATCAGTCAAGATGCCTTGCCCAGAATTCACGTCTTCGGAAACACTATCTTGGGCTTCGGGAATACTTTGGGTGGTGGTTCTCCACGTCCACACAGGGCGCGTCACATAAGTCCTTGAATTCTCCATCAACTTCCTCATGGAGTCAGCATATGACGGTCTCTGAAAAGTGCCCTGTCAGTGTTGAACTCATTCGCGAAAACGAATCACTCATGAAAATAGGGTCACTGGGAGCCTTTCGAGCTCTGTGTAATGTAGTGTCCCGGCAAAGTAGTCTATATCTGGCTATCACATGCGGAGCACTCTTCCGACCTTTTACGTGAACACATTTAAATTGGCTCCATGATTTTGCAGTAACGATTTCTCCCTTCTATCTTGCAGCACTGCTCTCTTAGACCTTCGAGCACTGCTACGAAAGAGCGCTGCTTCCAAGTCCATGCCCACCTGCATGAACACTCTAACAAAAAAGTTTTGCCACGTGGAACTCGAAGTTCATATTAGAGAAATATCCTCATTATGTGAAACTTCTCATAGCGCCACATGTTTATTTAACAGCACTGTTCGATAGGAATCATGCAATATACGAATTCCCTACGGGCATGTTTCGAATTCTCGTATTACAGCGGTACAGGAGATGGATGCTGTTCTCTCCGGGCTCTATGCTCTAGCCTGATTCGTGTACATGCGCTTTTAACTTACCGCATTGACCATTCCATTATAGAATCCGACTACAACAGCAAGACTAAGGAAGTAAAAGAACCACATCACTGGATGCCTCTCTTTGCTGCTGCTCTGCTTATATGAAGCTCGATACGTGCAGTATCGTAACTCAGTGAACACAGCGCGCTTGCTGTATAAATAATTCTAGCACTTTCAACATTCCACAAGTGCAGTATGTAGCAGGAGTGCTACTCTTGTAGAGGTTTAAAGAATATACCTGCTAGGATTAGTTCCACGGACAGTACTGGACGAGGTCCCTGGAACAGTCACTCTTGAACGTCAATCACTATTGAAGAGGAGCCTATGTTGCACAGATTTACACATTATAATTGAACCCATTACAACACAAGGGAATTCATGAGATTAATATGGTACCAGGCATGGAAAGAAATAAGCTGGAAAGCTACTGAAAACCTACTGAAAATTCTCGCAAACAGTAACAATGCAAAGAAGTGCATGCAATTGTATTTAACAAAAGGCATTAGCTTTTACACACGTTCATTTGAACATACTAGTCTTTTCAAGTATCCCTCACTTGTTCGCTCTGCTGCCCATATTCAATTTATCAAAATCATTGCGATTTGAGAATTTCGAAAAAAAGATGGTTATGAAATCGTTTTACGAGCGCAAACATGAGATTACCTCGGAGACCAATTCTGGGGTCCGTAAATGTCTGCGAACGACTACATATGGGTATATGACAGCTTCGCCGTGATAGTACTGTCAATGTGAATTCAATGCTTGACTAGTTGATTGAGTAAACTGTATCCAAATGAACATATGTGAAAGACAATGTCTTTTATTCGGTGCACTTATATGCACCTTTTTAGTTTCTTCAATTCATTGCATTAGACAAGCATATTTATGCCTTTGACGCCAATATCACTGCCAATGTATTGGAGTTCGGGTATTTAAAATAGTGGTAGTGGGCTGAAGCGTATTTGAATGCACTGGGAGGAGAGCAGTCCGGCACCAACCATTGAGTTAAAGCTATATCTCTTTTCATGCCTGGTACCATATGAATCTCATGAATCCCCTTGTATTGTTACGGGTTCAATTCTAATGTGCAAATCAGTGCAACATAAGCTGTTCTTTAATAGTGAATAACATGCAAGGATGACCGTTCTAAGAAATTGTCCAGAACAGGCAACTAATCCTAGCAGGTATATTCCTGAAATCACTATGAGGGTAACTGTTTTGCAACATACTGCACTTGTGTAATATGAAAAGGGCGGGAATCATTTATACAGCAGGGGCCCTATGTTTGCTGAGTCACGATAATGCACGTACCAAGTTTCATATAAGCAGGGCAGCAGCAAAGACAGGCATCCAGTGATGTGGTTCTTTTACTTCCTCAGCCTCGCCGTTGTGGTCGCATTTTATGATGGAATGGCCGATGCGGTAAGTTAGTAGCGCACGTACACGAATCAGGTTAGAGCATAGAGCCCAGACAGAACAGCATTCATTTTTTGTGCCGTTGTAATACGAAAATTCGAATCATGCCTGTAAAGAATCCGTATATTGCATGATTTCTATCAAACAGTGTATCAAATAAAGACGTGACGCTATAAGAAGTTCCACATAATGTGGTTATTCCTCTATTTTGAACTTCAAGTTCCATGCAGCAGAACTATTTTTTGCTAGCATTCATGCAGCTGGAATGGACCTGGAAGCAGCGCTCTTTCGACAGTGACCGATGGTGGAAGAGGGTAGTGCTGCAAAATAGAAGGGAGAAATCCTCATTGTAAAAATATAGAGCCAACTTATTATGTTCTTGTGAAAACTCGGAAGAGTGCTCCGCATGTGATAATGCCAGATATAGGATATTTCGCCGATGCACTACTATACGTAGAACTCCAAGGGCTCCCAATGACCCCATTTGCATTAATGATTCTCTTCAGTGGATGAGTTGAACACGAACAGGTCAGTTTTCAGAGACCGTCATATGCTGACTCCATGAGGAAGTTGATGGAGAATTCGAGGACTTATGTGACGCGCCCAGTGTGGACGTGGAGAACCACCACCCAAGAAAGTGTTTCCGAAGCCCAAGAAAGCGTTTCCGAAAACGTAAATTCTGAGTAAGACTTGAGGACTGATAGCATTAGTGAAGATTCTGTGGACACAAACTGAAGTGCTTCACAGTTCGATGGAGAACTAATAAATGTTTTCCACAAGGCGCACTGTAGATATTGACATGCACGAAAGGAGAAAACAGTGAATATGGAAATTTTTCGCGATCATCTACTGATTCAACAGAGCCGTTTTCCTTGACATTTTTCTAAGAAAATCGCTTTTTTCTGAAGAAAGAATCACGAATCATAAAAAATCCTTGCTGAATGTTAGAAGGAATAATTGTTGTATTGATAGGGCACTGAATTGCCAATGAGAAGCGATCACCGTAGTGACAGAACCAAAAGAAAGCATTAAATGTCCGTTGTTCTCCGTCCGCGAACACCTCACGTCCCATACCTTGCAACGTCGAAGTGAGTGATGCCCTAAAACTGCAATGAAAAGATTGCCGGGTTAGCATACCAGACGACGTTGTGTAAGTGATATTAGCCTTCTAACAATCAATTGCAGACGTCAAATAAAATGCATGTAGCTATGATTCTGCAAGATATGAAATGCGGAAGGGATATTGAAGGCATTGCTACGTCTTCAATAGAAACCGGCGTATCATTTCAAAATAGAAGTCAGGTTTTACTGGTCCATGCTCGAGAGCATGGCCTTTGCTTGAGCTCATGTATCAGCAACGTCTACAACTGTTTATCGCATACTAAAGCTGGGGTTATACCTTGCGATTCGTCTGGACCTGCCGGTTCTGGAAAGGTCGGGAGAATACGCTGGGTGAGGGAAAGCTTCTATACCCAAGTGGGTTAATTTTTGCCGAGTAATTTGTGAGGTGCGTGGCCTTGCGCTGTCCTGCAACAGGATCGGCTCTCCTCTATTCACCACCGCCGGCCACAATTTTTGCAACGTCCCATACATTTGCTCCAGATCACAATAGTAAGACTCTGATGTGACTGGCTGACCAGGTTGCAAGGAACTGTAATGGATTACACCTTTACAGCACCACCACATAGTAATCATAATCTTTTTAGGGTGAAGTTCGGGTTTAGGAAAAGTTTTTGGAGGAGCATCCTTATCTACCCAGACTAATCCCCGCTTTTTGTTATCATAAAGAATCCATTTTTCATCTACAGTTATAATACGGTTCACAAATGACTCATTTTTATGGCAAACTAGGAGATTAGAGCAGGTGTCAAAACGTGCCAGACGGTGCTCCTCGGTCAGGTCATGGGGCACCCACTTCGACATCTTCACTTCAAGCGATAACCTACGGCCGTGACTCAACTTCCCTTCAAGAACAAAATCGCCAGAAGCAAATTTTTTAAACCAGAGCTCCACCGTCCGTTCGCAAGGACAATTCCTCCTAAAAACACTGCTGAAATTACGGGCTGCCTCCGCTGCGGAGTGTCCCAATATAAACACGTAAAGCATGATGACTCGATAGTCGCGTCGGTTCATGATTATACGCAGATCTGGAAAAGGCCAGCTGAAAACTTAGAGTGACATTCATAGGAGTTTCTGGAAGAGCAGAAAGAACCCACCAAATGGTATGCCTGACGTTACTTGGGATGGAAAAGTTCAGGGGTAAAAAATCTACTTATTTAAAACCAAAATTAATTTTGCGACAACCTAATAGGAACAAGCTGAGACTCACCACTTTCACTTTCATAAAAATATGGAGCCTTCAAGCGGCGCAGTCGGGCTTCAGAGAACCCACGGTATCAAGGTCCCCTCAAAGCAGTGGAGCCAGGTCCCGTGGTAGATATTTTGTTGGAAGCTTCCTAAGGATTGGTTCTTCGGATCATGGAAGTCGCAGAGCCCTTGCTGCTTAAAGGAATCGTCCACGGAAAATGAGTTTTTGTGTTACCCATATATTTATGTTGTATTTGCCTAAGGTTGGCCTCATGCAAAATTTCACGCGAAAAAATGTGAATCTGGCTGAGATACAGCACCACAAAGTGCGGTCCCAGTGGGCGGGGCCTCCGTGTAAAAGCCTCGTACCGCGTGCGCCGTGGTCTGAGACTCATTGTAGGAACAGAAGGTTACGTAAACAGTCCCACTCTCCGTTCCCAACGGCGGCGGAAGACGGTACGAGGCTTTTACACGGAGGCCCCGCCCACTGGGACCGCACTTTGTGGTGCTGTATCTCAGCCAGATTCACATTTTTTCGCGTGAAATTTTGCATGAGGCCAACATTAGGCAAACACAACATAAATATATGGGTAACACAAAAACTCATTTTCCGTGGACGATTCCTTTAAACAAGGCTGGTATGATCCGAAGTATCATTTATCATGCCTCAAACCTGCCCCCCGAGAGGTTCCAGTGGTAATGGCACGTTCTCGCTCTTGGAAACGAAGGGCGTGGGGAGCCCGGAAAAACGGAATATTCAGGAACACCACCAAGTATGAGTCCCCTCAGGTACCCACAGTGAACGGACCTTAGCAAGGTTGTGAACAAGGGCGACGAAAATTCGGATTTTGCCCAGCTGAGGTGGCACATCTTGTTTAATCGGAACAATCAACCGTTCCTGCTAGTGTAGACGGCTGTAACGGAGAACAGTAATAGAGTGAGGTGTGCACTTTACTTCAGGGATGAAAATACGTGGTCGGAATTTGCCGAAGTTCGACTAATGTGGGATTGAAAATGGAGGACAAAAATTACTTTTTTTGGCAACCCCTGTAGTCATGGGAGCTAATTCAGGATTTTTTATTAATAGCGTCTCCATTCCTGTTTTGCTACAACTTCGTCTTTCTCGAACATATTGTGCTCGATTTCTGTTTGGTATTCATTGTTGCTGTCTTGTCCACCTCTTAGCGGCGCTGTATGGATATGGAGGGAACACATTTTTGGATACGAAGGAATGCCTTCCGTTTTTGCATTTGGGAGTTACCGTTCGAATTTTAGGTTCAAAAAAGAGCAGAAGAGCCTTCGAGAGGAGATTGCCCCGAAGGAACTCGAAGGAATCCGAAGAAAGAGGAAGATGCAAAGAAGTGATTATCAAGTAACGAACATTTAAGGTTAAAAACGATAATCGATGGAAAAATACGGACGGGTTCAAAAGCACGACGCTGTGGTGTGTATTCGCATCACATTCGCTCCCGTTCTACTGTACACTGACTTCCAAGCTGGCCACTATAGAGATGTCATTTGTTGTCTCGCAGGGTATATTTCATTCATTCGTGATAATCCTACTATATATAATTTGCTAAGTATGTCTGTGTGTGTGTGTCCGTCTGTCTGTCACGAAATTCATATCTCGCGTCGCAGCAAAGCTGGTAAGCTGAATTTTACGAATGATATAGGGGGAGGGGACCTAGGCGGTGGTGGAGCGAAAGTGATAGCAGCTGATACACGCTGATAAGGAGCCTTAAAAGGCGAAAGTCACCAACGTCGTTTCGGCTTCCGGGTTGAACCTAGAGCGCTGATATTCTTGGGTGTTCTGCGGCGTGGGGCGGGAACATTAATGGTGGGTGACCCGCATTGATAACGGTTGATAAGATTTGATAAGGTGCATAAAAAGGCTAGAATCGTCGAATCAGTTTCGCTTTTTGGGTTGATCCCAGAGCGCCGATATTCATAGGTGTTCTAAGGCTTGAGACAGGGACATTAATGGTGGGTGATCCAAATTGTTAAGGGTTGATAAGATTCGATAAGAAGCGCAAAAAGGCTAGAGCCATCGAATCCGTTTCGCTCTTCGCATTGATCCTGGAGCGCTTACACTCATAGGTTTCTAGAAGGGTGGGCCAGGGACATTAATGGTGGGTGATACAAATTAATAATGCTTGATAAGATCTGATAAGGAGCCTCAAAAGGCAAAAGTCACCAGAGTCGTTTCGCCCTTCGGGTTGATCCTAGAGCGCTGACACTCTTGGATGCTCTGTAGGATGGGGCGCGAACATCAAACGTGGGTAGCTCGCATTGATAACGGTCGATAAGATATGATAAGGAACGTGAAATGGCTAGAGTTGTTGAATCCGTTTCGCCTCGCGCGTTGATCTAAGAGCGCTGACACTTATAGGTGTTTAGCAGGATGAGTCAGAGACATTAATGGTGGGTGATACAAATTGGTAATGGTTGAAAAGATTCGATAAGGAGCGAAAAAATGCTAAAGTCGTCAAATCCGTTTCCCTTTTTGCATTGGTCCCGGAGCGTTCATACTTACAGGTGTTTTGCGGGGTAGGACGGGGACAGCAGTGGTGGGTGACTCGCATGGATAACGGTTGATAGGATTTGATAAGGAGCGCAAAAAAGCTAGAGTTGTCGAATCCGTTTCGCTTTTCGCATTGGTCCCGCAGCGTTCATATTCACAGGTGTTTTGCGAAGTGGAACGGGGACATTGTTGGTGGCTGATCCAAACTAAGAATGGCTGCTGAGATTTGATAAGGAGCATGAGAAGGCGAATGTCGTCGGATTCGTTTCGCCTTTCGCGTTGATCTAAGGGTGCTGACACTCATGGGTGTTTAGCAGAGTGGGATGGGGACATCGATAGTGGGTGATGCTAACCGATAAGATTCATGAGATTCAATTAGGAACGTGAGAAGGAAAATGTCACCAAGGCCGGTAAGCTTTTGCGGCAAGCACTCGAATGTTCACATTCGCAGGTATTGTAGAGTGCAGGGACCCCAATGGTACTGTTGGGTATAGGAGCCTCAGTGATAACCGCGTACGGTGGCTGATAAGAACCGTTAGAAATCGGATGGGATGAAATACTTTACATCGCTTGATACTACTATACGACCGCTTTAGCAAAGGCGTCTGATGCTCAGTGTCATTAGGTGAACATATTTTGTTTATGTTCTGATATCACTGGCAGATGTATCGACAGCTGAATTGCCTTGCATTCGAAAAAATGATGCATTTCTTTTGATACTGCGATCTACATTGATAACCATGATGCAACTTATATTTGTGATAGCAAAGCGAACGATTCACTCGGAATCGTTTTCTAATGCGGTACTGGCAGCAACACTGGGTATCGACCGCTAAACTATGCAAAATTGCAAATAGTGAAGCAGGTTTACGAAAACGATAAACATCGACAATCGGGATATGGATCTACCATTCATGTGTAGGAATTGGATGCTCAGCAAGTGAACAATTTGTTACCGATGGATGCAATTGAATACAAAACTATCGATGTCCGAACTATCCAAACTCCAAATGATGACCTAAACCAGTTGGCTCGCGCACACTACTGCGCGCGATTCGTTTCGATGACGTGCAAAACGGATTCGATGCAAAGACTCAAGTATAATAACACCGAAATGCTTTTTATCACGCCGTCTTCTCTACTTTTGTCTAAATAAATAGCTCAGCTGAAAGCAATGGAAAGGAAATTCCCGCTCAATTTCATACACAACTGTGGTCGGGCCGATCAAATCCATTTTGCAAATTATGGCCATGAATCGCGCGCAGAAGTGTGCGCGAGCCAACTGGTATGGGGTATATTAAATTAAGTTGCCTTTCAGGCACTATTTACCCAAAGCTACCCCACTGCCTCTCCAATCGATGTGGTCGAAGAGGTGATTTTTGGAAAACTTTTCGATTTGGCTGCAAACTTGTACCCAGGGGTAATTTGACCCGTAGAACACAAATATGACACTCGTTTGGCGCGAAACTGCTTGGCGCCTGCGCCATAGGCGCCATTTTGGCGCGAGCGCTTATGGCGCGGGCGCCAAGCGATTTCGCACCAAACAAATGTCATAGTCGTGTTCTACGGGTCGAAATACCCCTTGGGACAAATTCTGAGCGAGTTTGGTGATCCACCCCATTTTGGCGCCGGCGCCTATGGCGCAGGCGCCAAGCGGTTTCGCACCAAATGAATGTTATATTCGTGCTCTACGGGTCAAAATACCCCCGAGTAGAAGTTTGCAGCTACAGTAGCGCTCAAAAGTCTTCGGCAAAATGGTCTCTCACCTGGGTTTTTTCACTTGTAACTTTTTTGTAACTGCACCGATTTAAGAGAAATTTTAGTATGTTGTACTCGGAGACACTGCATACTTAATATACCATTTTGGCGCGCAACGGCGTAGGTTACGTGGTTATATGAAATTTTTCAATTTTGGCATGCCATCGCTATGCCGTCCCGCAGTGCCGCTGTCATCAAAAGTCGTGGTCTTTCAACAGAATATTAATGTTCTCTGAGGCTTGCTCTTTTTGTTTTTGTATAGAAAGCCGGTTTTCTCGAACAAGCCTCTTACTTTTTTTTGGGTGGTCTTGTAGTAAATTCTTGTAAAAAATCATGAAAAGTGGCAAGCGGTGCTCAAGTAGAAGGAAATGTTGACAATAGGTTTAGGCACCACATATTAAAATTTTGTCAAATTTTGTCAAGTAGAAAAAAAGTTATGACAAAAAAGTTTTGGCCGAAGACTTTTGAGCGCTACTGTAAATCGAAAGGTTTTCTAAAAACCTCCTCTTTGACCTCATCGCTTGAAGAGGCAGTGGGGTAGCTTTGGGTAAATAGTGCCGCCTTTCAATAAATGGCAGAAGCCCATCTCATCAATTATCAGGAGCTAAATACATGTTTTGTTTGGGACTCACAAGGGAGATCTCTCAGGACATGACGCACTGTTTGGAAACGGTTTCTTGCTTCATACCATGTGAATGAACATAATAATGCTCATTTTTGTGGAGCGCCCCTGTGATTCTCAAAAAACGAATGAAGATATTTTCTCTCGAAAAGGTGGCTTCAATTCAGGTATTTATTTCAAGGCTATTCTGATGCTGCTTTTCGTCTGTGGGTCCGCGCAAAACGGAAACTAATCCATCTCGTTTACAAGACCCTCTCCCCCCTTCGCTTTGATCCAGGCTCCCCGAGTGAGCATGTGAAAAGATCGCTGGCATGGTGGATAATGCAATAGACACACGGGAAACGGTGAGCATGGGTTAGTGGTTTGATTACCGGTAGAGTCAAAGTTCTGGTTTCCTTGATTTCTATCCATTTCCGTACATTTCCTATCTATGGGAGCCCCTGTTTCTAGCCAAATTGAGAGTTTGACTCTAATCTCGAGTAGATTGGATACGGTTCATGGTCCTTTTTTAAGGTTGCGCAAACAGTTAGCCAAAATGTTTGATTAATAACAATAAAAGTGCATGACTAGGTGCTTATCATTTTATAAAACAAAAACAAATCAAGTTCCTTGAAGGTGGTCTTTTGAAAACATAAAGTGATTCGTTTCTTTCGCTTCGTCTACGGAGCACCAACAAGAGCAGTAGTAAGGGGTTTGCGACAAGTGATACGCAGAGGTGTACCAATGCCTAGTTCAAATTTTGTTACTGGGTCAAATATGGCTGGCAAAGTGCCCGAAGGTATTTATCAATAATAAGAGCGTTGTAATCAAGACATAATTACGGTTGTAATTACACATGTACAATTTCCAGTGGATTCCTTACATATCGTAAATTAAGTCAGTGGGGAGGATGTCAACGGTCACTGCGGGCATTGGGAAGGTCACCCTACCGGCAAGGCTAGGAGGTGCGAGGTGCGGTGCGAAGTGACCTGAGTAACCTTGTAGTTATACTACCGTACACCTACAGTACACTATTGGAACTAAAGGTGCACACCCTCTTCAGTTCACCGCTTCAGCGGCGAGTCACGAGTCTGCACCGATGTAACAATCTCAAAACCGACTTTGGGCGACACCCCATATTAGCCCCCATGTTGGGGCTCCCTTCTCTTGGAATGCGAGCGACTCTTGGCTCACCGTTGGACAGCGAGTCGAGGGTCGTCACTATGACACGAACACGAACATGGAGATTATATTCTACACCGAGCGCAATCTCATGTCATAATAATAATAATGTTATATCTCAAAGAGAGGCGACTCTAAAAGTAAATGGCGTGGTTAATAAAAACCAGCTGCCTCTGATATGTATTTATTTCATCTTCCACCGATGGTAAAGTTAGAAGGCTTACTCACTTTTTTGAGGCGCTGCGAGGAAAATCGTGGCAGTTGTAGTTGCTGTAATGACCTCAACATACATACAGTAGCGCTCAAAAGTCTTCGGCCAAAACTTTTTGTCATAACTTTTTTCTATGTACTTGACTAAATTTGACAAAATTTCAATATGTGGTGCCTGAACCTATTGCCAACATTTCCTTCTACTTGAGTGCAGCTTGACTCTTTTCATGGTTTTTTTTTACAAGAATTTACTACAAGACCACCGAAAAAAAGTGAAAGGCTTGGCCAAGAAAAACCGCTTTCTTTACAAAGACAAAACGAGCAAGCCTCAGAGAACATCAATATTTTGTAGAAAGACCACGACTTTTGATGACAGCGGCACAGCGGGACGGCATAGGGATGGTACTCCAAAAACAAAAAAAATGCGTTTAACCACGTAACTTACACCGTTAGCGCCAAAATGGTATATTTAGTATGCAGTGTCTCCAAGTACAACATACCAAAATTTCTCTTTGATCGGTCCAGTCGCAAAAAAGTTACAAGTGAGAAACCCAAGTGAAAGACCATTTCGCCGAAGACTTCTGAGCGCTACAGTGTGTCAGTATAGCGGGCAGTTTGGTCGACAGAGTGCCATCGTTGTGGGAAAATTAGCGATTATCATCAGTAATAAATAGTAGGAACGTACTACGTGACATCTGCGCATCATTGGTTGATTACGGTAACCAGTCTTGGCTACTGCGTAATCGTTTTACAACAACACTCACGTAGTGTACTTGTCTATTTGAAGGTGCGAGGGGTTCGTCAGTTCCAGCTTCACACAATCCTTAGAGGGGGGAGGGGGGAGGCGGAATGAGGGGGAGGAATGAGTAGGTCACAGGAAAACTGGGAAACTGGGGCACGAGCAGTGTTACTTGTGTGAAATAAGTGAAACAACTTACACCAAAAAAAAGTAAAACAAGCAGATGAGGAACCAGCGAAAGCTAACGAAAAAAGTTTGATTACAATATGCTAACGAATTCACTTTCGACGTCTTGGCAAGGTGAGTGCATTGCGGCAACTCCAAGCCACCGTAATCCGATACCGGAAACCGAAATTGTCCCCCATCGGTGTCTTTAAGGTTAAAAAGTGAGGTCGTATTCAAGGAGAACTTCCCCGAGAAGTCCCATAGAGGATATTCCAGAGTGGAAAGAAGGGGGTCGTATTTCGGGTTGGAATAGTATTCGAGGGGAAAATCCTCGAGGATTCTTCATGAGACTATGCTTTTCAAAGTTTTTAGAGGTGGTCGGACATCTATGAAAAAATTGGAAAAAGTCTTGAATTAGATGGCAGAACTCGACAGACGCCTCGAGATTTTCGGAGGACGCGACTTCAGTTATCAACATTAGCCATTGTAGGAAGGGTTGGCATGAGTCATTGTAGGAAGGGTTGGTATACATTAGTGTACCAACACCGATCATTTTGGGAAGGGGAGTCATATATAACGCTCTGCAATGATACAGCCACCTATAAATTGTCCAAAAACTCTGTTTACAAAGTCATCCGGAAAACTCTCCAAGTAAGGAGTGTAGCCAGTATCGATGTGTGTTCGCGCACTAGCGCCAAAATCTGAATGAAATATTCCTCCCTTCCTAGGTTTTGAGAATGCCCAATTCACTAGTCTACAGACTGAACAGTCCAGGTGCCATGCTTCGATGATAGTCTGCTTGAACTTCCATACACCTTCAAAATGGCTTATCTCGGCATAAGTTCTTTTGAAATGAAACCAAAGAATTCTCCACCGGATAAACGTGGGGGTCACTCGTCGTTCAGGGCAGAGGGTCCGTGTAGCTCTTCCATCATGATCGAGTGCTTTAGCTGACATGAAAGGGCCCACTCACTTGCATGTAAACAGGAACTTGATGAAGAGTTCGAGGGCGCAGCGCAAGAAGGGTATGACGTGCGAAGACTGAATAAGCGGGTGACTCTTCCAATTGAAAGTTCGAAGGATCATTTGACTCCACATCATGACACCTCCTCCTCGAAGTTCCTTTGGAACCTGAGGTCTATCCCTCATCATGGGATGGTGCCAATAATCGCCCGGTCCGTCATAGGTGGACTTTTTTTTTATTAGAAAGAACAACCCGGAAAATCACAATATGAGGTGTGCAAACCCTAGGACTTATCATGCAAATTCATCCCATCTGCTCTTATCCATCTCCTGGCGAAATTCGTCTGGTTTTCGCGAT
This sequence comes from Trichostrongylus colubriformis, assembly GCA_963978905.1. Lineage (NCBI taxonomy): Eukaryota > Metazoa > Nematoda > Chromadorea > Rhabditida > Trichostrongylidae > Trichostrongylus > Trichostrongylus colubriformis. The sequence goes on from OZ022259.1 coordinate 36,764,870, forward strand.
GTTTTTGGAGCTCTGATTGAGCCCTTCTCACTTCGCGCCTACAAAAGGGCTTACTCTTTTCTGAGCTGAGGATTTACCATGCGGATCGTCCGCTGCGGCCGCTCCGGCCGGTTCGGACGAATTGCACGGTCCATACTATCGAATTATCTGCAGATGCAGCTGTAGACCGCGACTCACGCTGCAGTGGTGCACGCGCACTACCCTGCTTTTGAATGCTTCAGTGCATCTGTGTATTGTGAGCAATTTTCTTCTATTCGTATTCGTGTGATATGTTTATTTGTTTGTTGCTTCGTAACGTGTTTTTGTTGCAGGACTATCTCGTCAATTCGTCTTGAGAGCTCCGTAGCTGGAGAGATAGTGCTTTAGGTATTGGGCGCGCAACTACTGTAACGTGGTCGCTGTCTGCAACTTGGCCATATTGATAGTGTGTACCCTGCGGCTCATCTGAACCGACCGGATCGGCCGGTCCAGACGAATCGCAAGGTATAACCTCAGCTTTAGTATGCGATAAACAGTTGTAGACGTTGCTGATACATGAGCTCAAGCAAAGGCCATGCTCTCGAGCATGGACCAGTAAAACCTGACTTCTATTTTGAAATGATACGCCGGTTTCTATTGAAGACGTAGCAATGCCTTCAATATCCCTTCCGCATTTCATATCTTGCAGAATCATAGCTACATGCATTTTATTTGACGTCTGCAATTGATTGTTAGAAGGCTAATATCACTTACACAACGTCGTCTGGTATGCTAACCCGGCAATCTTTTCATTGCAGTTTTAGGGCATCACTCACTTCGACGTTGCAAGGTATGGGACGTGAGGTGTTCGCGGACGGAGAACAACGGACATTTAATGCTTTCTTTTGGTTCTGTCACTACGGTGATCGCTTCTCATTGGCAATTCAGTGCCCTATCAATACAACAATTATTCCTTCTAACATTCAGCAAGGATTTTTTTATGATTCGTGATTTTTCTTCCGAAAAAAAGCGATTTTCATAGAAAAAAGTCAAGGAGAACGGCTCTGTTGAATCAGTAGATGATCGCGAAAAATTTCCATATTCACTGTTTTCTCCTTTCGTGCATGTCAATATCTACAGTGCGCTTTGTGGAAAACATTTATTAGTTCTCCATCGAACTGTGAAGCACTTCAGTTTGTGTCCACAGAATCTTCACTAATGCTATCAGTCCTCAAGTCTTACTCAGAATTTACGTTTTCGGAAACGCTTTCTTGGGCTTCGGAAACACTTTCTTGGGTGGTGGTTCTCCACGTCCACACTGGGCGCGTCACATAAGTCCTCGAATTCTCCATCAACTTCCTCATGGAGTCAGCATATGACGGTCTCTGAAAACTGACCTGTTCGTGTTCAACTCATCCACTGAAGAGAATCATTAATGCAAATGGGGTCATTGGGAGCCCTTGGAGTTCTACGTATAGTAGTGCATCGGCGAAATATCCTATATCTGGCATTATCACATGCGGAGCACTCTTCCGAGTTTTCACAAGAACATAATAAGTTGGCTCTATATTTTTACAATGACGATTTCTCCCTTCTATTTTGCAGCACTACCCTCTTCCACCATCGGTCACTGTCGAAAGAGCGCTGCTTCCAGGTCCATTCCAGCTGCATGAATGCTAGCAAAAAATAGTTCTGCTGCATGGAACTTGAAGTTCAAAATAGAGGAATAACCACATTATGTGGAACTTCTTATAGCGTCACGTCTTTATTTGATACACTGTTTGATAGAAATCATGCAATATACGGATTCTTTACAGGCATGATTCGAATTTTCGTATTACAACGGCACAAAAAATGAATGCTGTTCTGTCTGGGCTCTATGCTCTAACCTGATTCGTGTACGTGCGCTACTAACTTACCGCATCGGCCATTCCATCATAAAATGCGACCACAACGGCGAGGCTGAGGAAGTAAAAGAACCACATCACTGGATGCCTGTCTTTGCTGCTGCCCTGCTTATATGAAACTTGGTACGTGCATTATCGTGACTCAGCAAACATAGGGCCCCTGCTGTATAAATGATTCCCGCCCTTTTCATATTACACAAGTGCAGTATGTTGCAAAACAGTTACCCTCATAGTGACTTCAGGAATATACCTGCTAGGATTAGTTGCCTGTTCTAGACAAGGTCTTAGAACGGTCATCCTTGCATGTTATTCACTATTAAAGAACAGCTTATGTTGCACTGATTTGCACATTAGAATTGAACCCGTAACAATACAAGGGGATTCATGAGATTCATATGGTACCAGGCATGAAAAGAGATATAGCTTTAACTCAATGGTTGGTGCCGGACTGCTCTCCTCCCAGTGCATTCAAATACGCTTCAGCCCACTACCACTATTTTAAATACCCGAACTCCAATACATTGGCAGTGATATTGGCGTCAAAGGCATAAATATGCTTGCCTAATGCAATGAATTGAAGAAACTAAAAAGGTGCATATAAGTGCACCGAATAAAAGACATTGTCTTTCACATATGTTCATTTGGATACAGTTTACTCAATCAACTAGTCAAGCATTGAATTCACATTGACAGTACTATCACGGCGAAGCTGTCATATACCCATATGTAGTCGTTCGCAGACATTTACGGACCCCAGAATTGGTCTCCGAGGTAATCTCATGTTTGCGCTCGTAAAACGATTTCATAACCATCTTTTTTTTCGAAATTCTCAAATCGCAATGATTTTGATAAATTGAATATGGGCAGCAGAGCGAACAAGTGAGGGATACTTGAAAAGACTAGTATGTTCAAATGAACGTGTGTAAAAGCTAATGCCTTTTGTTAAATACAATTGCATGCACTTCTTTGCATTGTTACTGTTTGCGAGAATTTTCAGTAGGTTTTCAGTAGCTTTCCAGCTTATTTCTTTCCATGCCTGGTACCATATTAATCTCATGAATTCCCTTGTGTTGTAATGGGTTCAATTATAATGTGTAAATCTGTGCAACATAGGCTCCTCTTCAATAGTGATTGACGTTCAAGAGTGACTGTTCCAGGGACCTCGTCCAGTACTGTCCGTGGAACTAATCCTAGCAGGTATATTCTTTAAACCTCTACAAGAGTAGCACTCCTGCTACATACTGCACTTGTGGAATGTTGAAAGTGCTAGAATTATTTATACAGCAAGCGCGCTGTGTTCACTGAGTTACGATACTGCACGTATCGAGCTTCATATAAGCAGAGCAGCAGCAAAGAGAGGCATCCAGTGATGTGGTTCTTTTACTTCCTTAGTCTTGCTGTTGTAGTCGGATTCTATAATGGAATGGTCAATGCGGTAAGTTAAAAGCGCATGTACACGAATCAGGCTAGAGCATAGAGCCCGGAGAGAACAGCATCCATCTCCTGTACCGCTGTAATACGAGAATTCGAAACATGCCCGTAGGGAATTCGTATATTGCATGATTCCTATCGAACAGTGCTGTTAAATAAACATGTGGCGCTATGAGAAGTTTCACATAATGAGGATATTTCTCTAATATGAACTTCGAGTTCCACGTGGCAAAACTTTTTTGTTAGAGTGTTCATGCAGGTGGGCATGGACTTGGAAGCAGCGCTCTTTCGTAGCAGTGCTCGAAGGTCTAAGAGAGCAGTGCTGCAAGATAGAAGGGAGAAATCGTTACTGCAAAATCATGGAGCCAATTTAAATGTGTTCACGTAAAAGGTCGGAAGAGTGCTCCGCATGTGATAGCCAGATATAGACTACTTTGCCGGGACACTACATTACACAGAGCTCGAAAGGCTCCCAGTGACCCTATTTTCATGAGTGATTCGTTTTCGCGAATGAGTTCAACACTGACAGGGCACTTTTCAGAGACCGTCATATGCTGACTCCATGAGGAAGTTGATGGAGAATTCAAGGACTTATGTGACGCGCCCTGTGTGGACGTGGAGAACCACCACCCAAAGTATTCCCGAAGCCCAAGATAGTGTTTCCGAAGACGTGAATTCTGGGCAAGGCATCTTGACTGATAGCATTAGTGAAGATTCTGTGGACGCCAACTAGAGTGTTTCACATATCACTGGAAAATTGATAAATGTTTTCCACAAGGCGCGCTGTAGATATTGACATGCACGAGAAGAGAAAACACTGAGTAGGCAATTTTCTTGTGATCATCTAATCAACAGAGCCGTTTTTCTTAATAATTCTCTAGAAAGGGGAGCATTCCTCTGAAGAAGAAATCATGAATCACAACAAATCCTAGCTGAATTTTAGAAGGAAATAACTGTGGTATTATATCTTCATGGTCCGAGAGTACACCTCATAGATATACAAAGAGATGGACATCGTCACTTGAAGGCGGAGGATGTGCTGTGTGATAGAGCATTGGAGCGCCAATGAGGAGCATCACCGTAGTGACAGAACCAAAAGAAAGCATTGACTGTCCGCCCGCGAACACTCCACACCTTGCAACGTCGAAGTCAGTGATGCCCTACAGCTGCAGTGAAAAGATTGCGGGTCTAGCATACCAGACGACGTTGTGTGAGTAATATAAGCCTTCTAACTATTAATGGCAGACGTCAATTGAAATACATGTGGCTATGAATGCTGTCAGTATGGCACACCGCACACTACCACTCCTTCACTAGGTATGCTTGTTTTACCTCATTTCTACTACAGCGTCATCATTGAATTTTCAGGTAGCGTGCAACGGTGGCTTCCATGACAGTGGCAATGAGGAATGACGGCAATGACGGGTCGCAGTTCTAGCTGCTTTGATGGCATTGACGGATGCAAAATTTTGCACACAAGCAGTCACGGCAGGAAACCTGATCAGCTGTCAAATCTACCAGAAGGTTTCTGGAGCTCGAAGAGCGTCGTTATGACTTTTACACATTCCTAACATTTGAAGCATGTTATGATCGAAATTTTGACACATCATTGCGGATGCACAAGTGCTTGATGAGCCAGCTCACGTTTACTTCTCTTGCTCCAATTGAACTTTGCAGCCTACGAAAGGCGAAAGGTACGCCCGCGACATGCAAACGAAGCGCCAAAGGGATATAGGGTTCGATGGAGCCGTTTTCACTTTAGCGGATTCGTTCAAAATACAGATCTCTGACCGAATGTAATGACAACGTTAACCACATGTTTTGTGTGCCGGTCTGCCTGTCTATTTGTATGTCTGTCCGCAAGTGAGCTGTTGCGATGGGAATGATAGGGGAGATCTACCGCTCAATGTAGAGGGAAAGTAATTGGTGCTTCACTATCTATCTAATCTCATGTTATCGTTGTAATAGCACTTGCTGCCTATATGTATGAATACCTACTCACTACACTCGCAGCCATTCTGCGATGTACTTACATCCTACGAGACGTTACCGCAATGGGATGGGAACTAAATGAATGGAAACTTCCAACATTGTTTTGCAAGTCTTCGAAAAGATACATTCAGCCACATATTTATTCCTCAGATTGTGAAATGAAGCGAACCAAGGACTCAATAACGATCTTCATCTACTCTGGAGGGGTCAACCGCGAATGTTCCAAATATCAGCTGGCCAGCTGGCCGAATATAATGACAGCCAGTTATCCACTTGTTTTGTGTGTCGGTTCGTCGGTCTGTTTGTCTGTTTGTCCGCAAGTGAATAGTTGTGATGGGGATGATAGGGTAGATCGACCGCTCAATGTAGGGGGGAAGTGATTGGTGCTTCATTATCTATCTGGTGCCATGTTATCGTTGTAATAGTACTTGCTACGAGTATGTATGGACACCTACTCACTAAACTCATAGCCACTCTGCGGTAAACTTCCATCCTACAAGGCGTTACCGCAATGGGATGGGAACTGAATTAATGGAAATTTCTAACATTGTATTGCAAGATTTTTAACAAGCCACAGTCGGCTACATACGTATTCCTCAGATTGTGAAATGACCGCTGGGGTACTCCTATCCACCGTTGAGACGCGAGATAGATCGAGTAGCCAAAACTGGTATGGTTCACAATTTATCATCATCATTAATGATAATGATGATGCCCTATACAATTGATTATGCTTTATAAGTCAAGTATGGTCTCGACGGAACAGTCCAGTCACTTACAGAAGAATGTTAGCGACTCATATATCCTACAAGGGAAGGATAAGAGGTCGAGGTGGCCATTTCCAATAAATTACATATAAGTATACGTGCTTTTAAGCGCTGTTTCTGCTTTTAAAATCTGCCGAACCTTCTCTGAGCGGAGTTGTGAAAGTTGTTCTGGTGCACCGCTTTCACATGTATAAGCGTGTTCCTCGCTCCGTCGCGGATAAATACAATAGGGATTCGTGATTTGCCAGGAGCAGCATACGATTCGAAGTGGTTATTTGCAATGAGACACAGAAAAGTGTGACCATGAATGGGATAATCGGTGAAGGACCTTTTCTGCTTTTCATAAAGTCTTTTATGCCTGGGGAGCATCTCTAAAAGTGACATCATGTACACTAATTGTTATTCCGCTTACCCTGACTATGTCTGCATGATCGTTGAGAACTCGGTGATTCAATTTGTTTATATTAGGGTTGTTTATATCAGGGGGAACATACGAATTAGGGGTTGCTGCGTAAGAAGATTATGATATCAGATAATTACCCCTCGGTGGCTCTGTGCCGGTTTTCAGAAAACTGCGTTTCTGACCCAAGTTCGGAAAATCAGGCGTGGACATATGATAAGTAATAATTTTTGAAATTTTCTGCAGAAAACACCAACCACAACCAAGATAAGCAAATCACTACAGTTGCCCATCACACTAAATGTACGTAACAAGCGTCAAATAAGAGCATTTTCTCGCCAAGATTCACCGATTTCCTCTTTGTTTAACGTGTTGCCTAAAGCTCATAGATTGTTCCAAAATTTTTCTCTAATTGACTGGAAATTTGTTCTTTGGGGTAATTTGATTTCCTAAACACGAAAATCACACAGGTTGTGTGCGAAAATGCCTGGCTCGCGCACTACAGACTCCCGAGCTTACCATTTATCAGTATTATTCAATAAGAAAAACTTCCATAACTGTATTCACAGAATAACTTGACAGATTTTAAACACTGATTTGAAATCGTGCCCAAAACCGCGTCGAGTATGTGTTTTATTGCAAATGACCCCTCCGATCTTCTATACTCTCCTATTGAGAATTGTAGTCCACAACGGGGAGGAATACGTCTAAAATTCTCATCGAAGCCCCCTCCAACACCGTGCTGGTTTTGTAATTTTCACCTATTCTTCGAACATTTTCTTCTTAGCCAACTTTCTTTCCTGTTTTTTGTCTATTCCTCATGTTTTCTTGTTAATGTTCACTTTCATTTCCATACTTGAATTCTCATTTCAAATTTTCCTTTGGCGGTTACACCTTGCGGTCGAAAATTGCAGTACACTTGCAGTTCATGTAAGATATCGATAGGAAACGAGCCATCTATACTGTAATTTCGCAAAATCGTTTCTCATCGCTTATTACTAGAATAAAGTTTGTAACAGAGTAATATAGTAAAGGGGACTAGGAAAGCGCACTCGAGATGCGAATCGCGTCACATGCACAACACGTCGCGATAAATGTGATTTCGCAAAATCGCATTTCCAGAAGGACTAACCGCTACTTGGGAGATGCCTCTTTATTTTCTGCCCATAGAAACTTTCTTCATTCATTTCCTCTTTATTTTCTTTTCCGTCTCTTATAATTTATGGTTTTCCCTTTTCCTGTTCCTTCCTCCTTATTCACTGGAACTTATTTACCCAAATCTGTTTTTCCCTGTCCACCTCTACCTCCCTGATTTTCACCAGTACCTTTAACTCTTAATTTTTCCTCTCTTCTCTTTTTCTTTGGCTCGCATCTTTTCGCGATGGTCCGTGCTCCCTTTCCTGTATCATCCTTCTACCAAACACTCACTTCAGATGCTGGTCACGTGGTCCAGGCCGCGTAGCATATCCTAGCGTGGCAAATGTGATTTCGCTCAAAACCTATTGAATCAATAATCATCTGATTTATTTTTCTGCTCATGAATCTCTTCGCGTTCTTTTTCTTTTCTCTTTTTCATTTTCACCTGAGCTTTTTCCTCGTCCTTGTCCTCCTTTTCTCCACCTCTCCTTGGAATTTTCTCGATGTTCTTCAGTTCCTATTCCTTCTTCCACCTTCTTGGATTGTCCACTGGTTCACATGTTTCCATTTTCTCACCTCTTTGGTCCAAGCTCTCTTCCACTGCATTTCCCTACACTTCTGAAAAGAACCGTACTGGTAACGACAATGGTGCATAATTGCAACAGCAATAACGGCTCCAAATCTTGCAGGCAACAATTTTGTGCACGACTTATGGACAGCAATGACTTGATGGAGACAAACTAGTTGAGGAATGGACAGCTGATGGGCGGGCGGGACTACGGCAGATGAAGAGAAGGAAAGGACAGATACCTCAAGGTAGAGGTCGGCAGACGAGGATTCGGGAAACAGACAGGTCAGGGATTCGCTGGCAGTTGCGGCTGCAGGCGGCGATCAACTGACAGATTATAAAGAGGGAAGGCGACGGGCACTCGTAGAAAATGAATGAAGGAGACGGCTTGTACGTTCCACATTTGTGTATGCTCGCGTGCCTCTCCTAGGTATGCTCTCCTCCCCTTCCTTGACACACACTCGTGCCTCCCTACACTCTGTATCTGTCCTCACGTGTCTCCCCTCTTCTCTTCGCTTCTATCCACACCGGGCCCTCATGTGTCTGTCTATAGCATTCGTACTATCCGATGCCGCAATCGATCGTTTATCGCAGAGTATGAATGCAATCTAAGACAGAATTATAGAATATTTTTGATGTGCTCATTATGCAATCTACTCTTTTATGTTCATATGTCACTGGAAGCAAAAAAACACATGAAGCGTTGTGATGTTAAGAGTAATTTTTTTGAAACAAATTTCAGAGTTTTTTCAGGATTCTTTATGCTTTAGATCAGGTACGTGATTGCAGCAAAAGGTACAACTCGCGATATATACAGTCCATTTCAGAAAAAACTGATTGGGCGTGTCTTACGGACATGTATGAACGTGTATCAAACTCTCTCAATTCTCTCACCCCGCCACACACTCTCACTCTCGCCACGTACTCCCACTCTCGCCATTCACCCAAATCCGTGGGACACGCCCAATCATTTTTTTCGAAATGGACTACAGATGAGCTGATTTATCTCCTTGGGACGTAATCCTTGAGTAGATATCGAGGGTGCACCTTTTTTGCGCTGTCACGTTGTGCTGTGCTACCCCGTGCTCGAACTCACTCTCAACCATACCTTGTCGACGTCCAACATTGGCCAGCTGAGCAAAATAGTGTGGTAGAGGGGGTTCGAGAACGTGTACGGTCATGATGACCTACCGTGCAGTAAAGAGAAGGTGCAACCTGGATAGTTACCCGAGGATCAACTGGGAGATAAGTCGGCTCATCAGATTGTCGCGAGGTGTGCCTTTGAACAGTACCGTCATTTCGGTGAAACACAATTCAGTAAGTTACAGCACATTGACTTCAATATCTCTTACTATTACAAAAATAGTTTGGACTTTAATGTTCCGTACCTGCATCACTACCAGAGGAAATCCTGAAAGTAATACTTCCAACTTGCATGCAATTAGTGATGAAAGGCCACTTTCCTAAAATGAGACTGTAAGTTAACGTCACCACGGCTCGGGGAATCACACTATGGTATGAGCCTGAATCCACATTCTTCCACTCTACACATGGAAAATCTTCACTGCTATTATGTACATTCACTGAATGCGAAGTCGTGGCGGGTGTTTTGTATGCTGTTGGGTGTGTGTGGTGCAATGGTGCAGTATACACTGACATACTACTTCCCAACCCTCGTTGACCTCAAGATTTTGTGTCAATATTAACACCTGTACGGGGTACAAGAAAATGACACAATTCAACTATCGTAGTGTTCTGCTCAACTTCCAGCAATTTCGTAGGATAGAGTACGCGGCAGCAGTGAGTCAGTTGGATACATATCTGCTGACTACTTTCATAAAGTGTCGATATATAAAATAAAATAAGTTGCTTCATTTCAGGCTTGAAAAAGGTGCTAGGCACTGAAAGCTTGCCATCAGCCCTAAATTTCTTTCGCAATTTGTGAAATTTTTGAGTCTTTCAAAACGGAATTACGGAGCCTCACACAGTTGTTCTGACATTTACATCGTAGTGATAGTTGTACCATAAACCGCGAGTTGGTCAAAAAATGATCATCGCTGAACTCGCCCATACGAGTTATTTGGGGTGCTGATCGCGAATGTGGCATCCGTTCTTGGCGCCGGGCCAATCTGGTGCAATTCACAACAGTTCACATCGGTGCGACGAATTTTTCTTATGAAATTCGCTAACAGCTGAATAGGGATTATTTAGGGCGCTGATCATGAATGTGACTTATTTGAATTTCTGGAGCGCTAGCGTTGCTACGCGATACTTTATTGCATGCACATTGATGACTAACATAGTAACAGGTGAAAGACGACGTTGAAAAAATGAACCCCATCCCTTTACAGATAGAAATAAACATGGCTGGCGCCATATTGGGGTCAAACAGCGGCCAAAATGAATGTCACATTCATGCCAGTATTCAAAATTATTCTTATACAAAAAATTGAACGAATTGGGGGCTCGAAATTGTTGCACCAACTTAGTGCGATTGCATCGAATTAGCGTCAACGTCAACGACGATTTATTTGTGATCAAATAGGCAAAGTTTCAGTGGAGGTAACAGTTGAAGAGTAGTGCCGGCGAAATGAAGATGCGTATAAAGGATTAAAGTCAAGAATTCAGCCGCTGGTTACCTCACACTATCAGAAATAGCAAATCCTGCTCCAAGAAGAAGTATGACCGACCAGGGAAAGCGCCGTTGCACTGCATCCCAAGTGAGCAACGCTTCTCGACGTACTGAAGGCCTGGAACGCTCTGAAATGATCAGCATTGTTTGGTGCTCGGACACTGGGAAAACCAAAACACATCACGTCGTGTGTTCATGCTCTGCGTCCGGTCACCGAGCATAAAGCGTGTCTGACCAATTGTGAATCTCTACGAAATCTTTATTTTTCTTTTGTTATTATATTCGCATATCGGCATATTCTAAACTTCTAAATCTTTTATCATTCCCATAACGTCAAAGTGCTAAACGCAAAAATATTCAGAATGGCAGCGCGATCAACAGTGCGATTCAGTAGGTGTGCGTTGGGACAGTCAACTATGTCAGGTCACTCGAGGAGGCGGCGGTCGTGCCCCTACCGCACGGCACAATTCACAAGGGGACCAGCTACCATTGGCGAACGCGACGACACAATTCTCATGGCGCGTTGTCCTAGTTGGACTGACCTGAAACTTTCCGTGCTTTCGGCATTGCCTCACCCCACCTATTTCTATTTTCAAACACTAAAGAATTTCCTTGCCTGATTCGGGCCGAAGAAACACGAAATCGGGCATTTCTCGCGGCCATACGAATAGTATAAAAACGGCTAGCATCCCCGCACATGTGTCGGTAACGTAGCCTCTGAAACACAAAACCTACAATTCACGGAAACTTGTTACATCTGAACTGCTCATAGGAATCTTGAAATGGAAATGGGAAATGGGAAATGCCATATCCTAGCCGAATTCCCACTTTTTCGCGTGAAACTTTGCCGGCACCTTATTGGACTAATACAACATAATTATATGGGTAACAAAGAAACTCATTTTTCCGTGGAGGATTCCTTTAAGTAGATCTCATTGCAAAACTTTTGATGGATCAAGCATAAAAAGGAGCTCAATTGCCTGATGCTAGAACTTTGAAAACATTGGGCTGCTTAGTGCAAGGGGAATTGTTTTCTAGGACCATGCCTATTCCTCACAGTTGTGTTTATTGTAAAAAAGAAGGGACTGATTTACAGTGAGTAGGAATGACTGGAATCCCCTCACATACTATGCACAGCCTCTCCCGATGAAGGAATTTGCGTCTGGCACTTCCTTTGGGTCAAGTCACGCGAGAAAGCCCTTACAATGGAACCAGCATCGCTCTTTTTGTGCGAGCGGCAGCCCATTTCAGCTCACGTCAGAGCACACCGGGAGTCGAAGATTCCTCGACAGGGGCGTCTCATTTGACGGGCGGGATGGAGGGGGCAGAGTAGAGGTTATGTAGGTGTTCAGGGGGGGGACGACGTCTTAGATCCCGTTTAGGGGAGGGTGGCCATCGGAGCGGCCACTTTCCTCGACGCCTGGGTGTTCCCTTCCTGACGTGGACCCCATTTGGGGGCCATGAAAGTGTGTAGTCGGGCTCTTCCCAACCATCAAATGAACAAACAATACGGAAGAGGTAGCGAGTTGCTTGAGCTCTCGGTCATCGCTACATGCTCCTATACATAGCCACTCGCAAATGTGAAAGCTCCTCAGATTCTCTCTACGCAGTCACAGATCCTCAGATTCTCTCTACGCAGTCACCCGTGAATGGGAAAGATCCTCAGATTCTGATTCCTCATAGAGAATTATTGAACGCACAAGAAATACGATGGAAACGAAAATCAAGCTAACCGAACCTTTTAAAGAAAGTTGCCCATCCGTTGATTACCTTTGGATCGCTTGTGATCCATGACGTCACGGTTAGTATAAAGATCACCAGCGTGGATTTTTCAGCAAATCTGAATGACGACTCCGTAATTCTCGTGAGACGTGTTCGGCGAAGTATGTTACGGGAATGTAAATGACACAGTAGAGGTTAGTGTGAATTACGGTCGTATGGATAGAACCCTAGAGGGAGAAGTAGGGATTGTTCCTGAAGTGACAATTTCGCTCTACATCGCGGGTAATTCTGGTGGAACGCCTCTGTGATATGTTTTTTCGAATCAAAGTTTAGCGGCTTTCCCCAAAAAAATTACATCCTAGACATATCATATTTTCCTGGAACTATAAGGTTGTAAGGAAAGTTCTGGACGGTTTAGTGCGTTCACAACATCCATTCGAATGAAAAGCGCGTCAACATGAATTACACATTATGCTCCATGGATAGACAATAAGTTTCTTTCCTGAACATATGTTCCTTGGAATGTCACAAGGTTTTCAAGTTATTAGGGAAATTTTAAAGTACTGCGAAAATGGCACTTTTTGAATGACATCGCTTCACAAGTCCTTGCTTAGTCGAGTAGCAGCAAAGGCAACCACAAATGTGAGTAGTGTCAGGGGAGGGGGTGAAGCATTGGATAACGCTTCGTTCCTGGCACCAGAAAGGTAGAATGAGAATTAGTTGCACGAATTTTCAATTGATCAAATCGCTTTAACTGAAACGTCAAAAAGCGATGAGCGTCCGAACTTAGACGATATATCTCAAAGTATTGGCCTTCTCACACAAAGTAAATGACCACTTCAAGTAACTCTGATTTTAAAAAAACCCAAAAATAAGTGCTGCGCAACCCTTTGGCGCAACAATGCGTGAGCGCATTTTCCGTATCTACGCCCCACTTTCCGAAACATCTGGACAGCTCCTTCAATAACAGAGAGTTCAGAAAGAATGGTGATTTAAAATCGACATTTCAATATTAGCCTTCAGCCTTTCGTCAACTGAGATAAGCAAGTGTGCATAATGTTGCCAAAAGTGTAGCGAATCGAATGGTGCTCATTTTGAGAGGAAAGGTGCCGTTTGGGCCGAGTTGTGATTTCCCGAAGATGAAGTTGCGAAAAATGACCAAAAATTTCCTTACAACGTAATACTTTTGAGAAAAAATAGGGTGCCGCAATAGTGTTGACCTTCTGACGAAGCGCTACCATACTAGGACTAAGAGAGATGTAAACATGTGTTTCTTTGGCATATATGATCACCAAACGGTGACATATCATAATAGTCCCCAGAATTTGATGAGATCGCCTTTGGCTCGGGCACAATGACAAGGAGGGCGAGGGAAAGCCTGTCAATGGGTGGCAAGTAACCGTGGCCGAAATCGTTTTACGTTCTCGTGGGAGTAATCTTGAAAGTAGTGATTGAACTGTGAGCAATAGCGCAGGCTTAGCGCTCGAAGTTACTCGAAATAGAGCCAGTTTGAAGGGACGTTTTTGCGAGTCGTCAGACTGACATTCCGCAAATCTGCCGACATTTGAGTCAAAACCAAACAGTAGAGCTAACTCAACGACGTAGTCGCACGCATAAACTTCGATAATACCTCACCTCGGACCCGATTCGGATGACACAAGCAGTCATTATGACCTCATAACGTCGCAGCAATGGTCAGGAGACACCTGTACCACTACTCATATTAGGTTGTAAGGAAAGTTCTGGTCGGTTGCTCGCGTTCGGTCCTTCAGTAGCAGTATGTTCAGAGAGAATGGCGTTTGGAGTCGACTTTTTTTCATTTCGCGCAACACAAATCATCAGCCCTCGATCAAATCAAGATATGAAGGTATGCATAATGCTGCCAAGAGTGTAGCGAATCGAACGGTGCTTATTTTGTGAAAAAAGATGCATTCTGAGCCGAGGTGTGGTCTCCCGAAGTTTAAAACGCAGGAACCGGCCAAAACTTTCCTTACAACTTAATAATTTACTCGATTCTTTGAAGTTTATTCTTGGCACCTGCGTCCGACGACATATGCTCTCCCTGGCGGTCAGAGAATATGGGTCAGAGGTAATCCCATCGAATTCTAAGAACCATTTATGAAGTATTTGGTCACCTATACTTCCAACAAATTCATATTGATTATCCTCTTTCTAGTTGAAGTGGTAAGATTTTGTGAGGGGGTCGGATACTTTTGTCGCACACTGTACACACCGCAACACTTCTTTTTCCTTTCCTGATATAAAATAGTACTGATTTCATGGTCTCCAGTGCGTCTTTACACCTGACGTGCATGCAATTGCAAGTGACGTAATGGGACCAAGTTTGCTGTATAAGCTGTGCGCACTGCCCCGTGGATATATCGCTCATCAACAGCTTCCTCTTTGGTGGATGGCTCGAATACGCGAAATACATGACGCATGCCAAGAAATGTTATCTGAAAATGGCATAAATATGTTAATACTTATTTAGATGTAATTCTTATTGAAGCCGTGACCAAGATGTTAATTAATTTTATTCGGCTAACGTTTCGGCCTTGTCGCCTTCGTCAGAGCCTGGAAAGTCGAAGATAAATGCGATTTGTCCCCCAAATCCATTTCAAACTTACAAAACAGTTTCTTCTAGACCAGAAGGGTTTAGAGAGGAGTCGCAGACCATAACCACAGTGGAACTAACCTGTAAACACAACCGGCTGTCGCTGAGACAGGCCGAGAAATGGGGCAAGTTCACTTGTTATGGCAATGCACTCATCTTTTCTGTTCATTTTGGGGTTTTTGGCGTTAATCCAAAATGCCTCCAAAGTTTTGCGAGCTGGAGTCTGGGGCTCGCGTGACAAAATCCCTACAGTTGCAGACCACTGTGGTTGTGGTCTGCGACTCCTCTCTAAACCCTTCTGGTCTAGAAGAAACTGTTTTGTAAGTTTGAAATGGATTTGGGGGACAAATCGTATTTATCTTTGACCTTCCAGGCTCTGACGAAGGCGACAAGGCCGAAACGTTAGCCGAATAAAATTAATTAACATCTTGGTCACGGCTTCAATAAGAATTACATCTAAATAAACACAATGCCAAGATTCATAGAAAGTCGAACTTGGATACTTATGTTAATACTGTTTTGGGCCACTTAAACGCGCTACATCGCCGCACATGAATGTCATTCGATTCTTACCTGTACAATTATCCATGATGAAAACATATAACCGATTATTGGAGGGATAGCAAATGCCATCCACGAAAGATAACTGATGCCTGTGTCTTCATCCGGATAAAACCTTAAATGAAGTTTCAAAAATAACGCGTAGAATTTTCACAGTAATAGAATAATAGAACCATGAACATTCATACGACATTTGTTCCTGTCTATCTAGCTCACGCCTCCCTCGCGTTACTAATAATCCATAAATGAGAACAAAAATTTTGCCGAAATCTGATTGCGTGCCAATGGCTGACAAGATAGCTCGAAAAGTACTGCACAACCCAGGGAGCATTATGTTTTGCGAGTTAACCAGTATTAGTATACAGTTTTGAGCAGTTGCATGGGGTACATTGTATATTAACAAGTAACACTGCCCCAGTTTTTTCTTGATCTACTCATTCCTCCCCCTCATCTCGCTCCCGCCCCTTAAGGAGTATGTGAAGCTGAAACTGACGAACACCCTCGCACCTTCCAATAGGCAAGCACACTACATGACTGTTGTTGTGAAACGATTACGCAGCAGCCAAGACTGGTTACCGCAATCAAGCAATGATGCGCAGATGTCACGTAGTACGTTCCTATTATTTCTTTCTGATGATAATCGCTAATTTTCCTACAACGATGGCACTCTGTCGACTGAACTGCCCCCTATACTGACACACTGTAGCGCTCAAAAGTATTCGGCGAAATGGTTGTTCTTTTGGGTTTTCCACTTGTAACTTTTTTGCTACTGGACCGATCTAAGAGAAATTCTAGTATGTTGTACTTGGAGACACTGCATACTAAATATACTATTTTGGCGCTAACGGTGTAAGTTACGTGGTTAAATGCATTTTTTTGTTTTTGGAGTGCCATCCCTATGCCGTCCCGCTGTGCCGCTGTCATCAAAAGTCGTGGTCTAAGGAAAGCCGTTTTTCCTGGCCAAGCCTTTTACTGTTTTTCGGTGGTCTTTAAATTCTTGTAAAAAACCATGAAAAGTTCAAGCGGCACTCAAGTGGAAGGAAATGTTGACAATAGGTTCAGGCACCACATATTGAAATTTTGTCAAATTTGGTCAAGTAGAAAAAAAGTTATGACAGAAAGTTTTGGCCGAAGACTTTTGAGCGCTACTGTATGTATGTTGAGGTCATTACAGCAACTACAACTGCCACGATTTCCTCGCAGCACCTCAAAAAAGTGAGTAAGCGTTCTAACTTTACCATCGGTGGGAGATGAAATAAATACATATCAGAGGCAGCTGGTTCTTATTAACCACGCCAATTACGTTTAGAGTCGCCTCTCTTTGAGATATAACATTATTATTATTATGACATGAGATTGCGCTCGGTGTAGAATATGATCTCCATGTTCGTGTTCGTGTCGTAGTGACGACCCTCGACTCGCTGCTCCAACGGTGAGCCAAGAGTCGCTCGCATTCCAAGAGAAGGGAGCCCCGACGTGGGGGCTAATATGGAGTGTCGCCCAAAGTCGGTTTTGAGATTGTTAAATCGGTGCGGACTCGTGACTCGCCGCTGAAGCGGTGAACTGAAGAGAAGAAAGTGTACGTGACAGCAACCTCAGATCCCATAAAAAAAATCTGCGATTTGGAATCCCAGTCGAGATAAAATAGTCGCTCATTCTCTTCTTCACCGCGTCCCCACAGCCCCGTTTCATTTTTTGCAACTTTCAATGCGCCAACGCTGTCTCCCCTACTGGATGTACACCCTTATGTCAGGATTTCGCACCGCGGCATGTCGCAAGCGAAACAATGAGGACGAGCTAAAGGCGCCATGTTGTTGGGTCCCGAAGCGATTACAAGCAACTGCGTATCGCGCCCCTAGCATTAATGTATACTCGTTCTAGGACCCAACTACCGCGACGCGCATAGTTCGCACACACTGCGTCGCACGCCGCTCGTCGCCGTTGCGAAATCCTGACTTGAGGGTACACACCCTCCCCTACCAATCCTGCTCTCTCTCTCACGCGAAGTGCGCAGAAGCGCGACGAAACGGTAGGAAGTCTGTGTCCAATGGCAACGAGCGTCGCGGAAGGTTTTTTCTCTGCGCATTTCCGTTTACCACTCACCTATCGCCCTATTGCTGTGTTGATCAAAATCACGCAGTGCTTGACGTGTCGGCTTTCATGGTGAATCAATTCAGCTGTCATTATCATAGATTGGAATGAATGATACACCCAATCACCCCTACCTTTGAGGACGTGATGGAGTTAGTCAATTTCGGCCACACGTCATCTGTATCACAGTAGTAGGTGAAGCAAGAAAAGGTAGAGGCAGTGTGAGTTGTTGATATACAACATAATTACACAACTGCTCATAACCGTTGATTTAGGGTCTGAAGAACAAGCTTCGGAAACGATCCGCTTTTGGTGTCTTTTTGCTGTTTTTGAAAAAGCTTCTAGAGTCTCTTGCTGTTGTTCAACACTCAGATCACCATGAAGCTCCGGAGCTACGCAATATTGCGATTTTAGAATTTCAAGTGAAAAGAGAAGTGAATCTGAAACGAAGCACTTTTCGAGAGTATCTCTGAAGATCAGATTTGGACCAGTCGAGTTGATTGTGCCGGTACCGCCGATCAATGACGCATGGGCGACCGTCAACATCAGAGATTTACAAATTCCTAGAACGAACCTTCATTTGTCCTTCTTGTTGGAACAGTCAACTTCATCCACTGCAGGCATTTTGGTTCTCGAGTAAGAGTTTATTGTCTCTTGAGTTATATAGCATAGTCGTAATTTCAAGGCAATGGGCAAATTACTTTTATCCTTCTAGACGAGTCTGGAGCCAATTTACCGATCCCGGAGGGATGGGAGGCTCGGTTGGCCTGGGCGGGCGTTGATGCGGGATTTGATCCCGCACCACGAGAATGGGGTGCACGCCACCTCTCCCTACATCACCTCCGCCCTCTATTCTTTTTGTGAAAAATTACTTGTCCAAATATAAGGTTTTTGATTCTAGCCAATTCTGCTACAACCGAGCAAGATCGCTTCATATACACTGTGCGAATAGTGCTGTGAATCACTCTGCTGGTTAATACTTGATAAATTTCAGGAGCAGCGAAACTACGAAAATTTCGAAAGCGTCCCGAAACTTATGCACCAACCTAATAGTTCGATCGACCGTAACTTTCTTTCAGCGGCGAAGTACATCACCGATCAGCTATAAACGATCTCTCAACAGTGCCCTTTTTTAAACGATTTGTTTCGTACATAGTTCTGCTTTAGCGCATTCGCGGCACATACCTTTGGAAACGAGAGACGAAATTTTCTCGAAGCTTGTCGGACACACTTCTAGCAACTTCAAGAAAATCCTTCCGACTTAGTCCAATTGATGGGAATATTCTCATTAGCATAGCAGGGGTGATGGTCTGTAGGAGCATTCTGCAGCACATTTGGTCTTACGAAGTCTGAGCAAAGCATGATTCTCAAACGCTTGGTTTCGATTCGATTTCGTTTGGTAGCTTCGCGGAGGAAAGAAATAATAATATAGGTAATTCCAAAGTGAAAGTACCTTGATCTCGCTTTGACAACCTGGTAAAGTCCAACTTGGATGACTTGTCACTGAAAAAGATACTATCGAATACGAATCCGTTCAAGTTTCAGGGAAATTTTGACGTTATTAATTTCAGAATTCGATGGTTGCTGCTCATTGTTCCTCTCTCTACCCTCAAGGCCTATTTCGTGTGAACTACACTCTCAACCCTCGACGAACAAAACACCAGCGACTATCTTACACTAGGGGGTTGATTCATACTCACCAACGAGAACGATTAACCCAATGCACCTGCAGCGCACACCTCTTAAAAGTTGCTGCTGGCTAGACATCGGGGCAGGATGAGCATTGCCAAAATAAAGTAAGCAAGAGCGGGTGTGGCATATCTGTCCAATCACGTCTCTGAGCCACGCGAAATAGTTCACTGCAGCCGACATCCCTTGCTGGTTCGTTGTGGATGAGCTCAATGCAAGCGGGACTATCCCTGTTCACAGCGGTACCAGCAAGAGATTTCTAATGCGTGACTGAATTCCCGAGGCCTATGCGTAGTTGGACAGACCAACCGTGCGCCAGCCGCGGCGTGGCGAACACGTATTATTGCGCGAAGTCCAATTAGGTTAAACGCCTATGAGCACAGCTCGAATGCTGCACAGGCACCTGAAATCACGTGAATATCTGATTCTTGTGCTCCACTAATCTCTCTTCTGATCCTGAACCTCTACTCTTTCATCTCCTCCGATGCTCACCTCTGATCTTCGCTAAAGGAATCGTGCACGGAAAAATGGGTTTCTTTGTTACTCATATAGTCATGTTCTATTTGCTTGATAAGAACCACATGCAGCATGCAAAGTTTCATGTGAAAAGTGAGGATCCAGTTAAGATACGCTTCCGAGAGTGGTAGCCGGGAGGCGGAACCCCAAAGTGGGTGCCCGCCCCTTCGTCCGCCGAGGTCGAAGACGAAGAGTGGAATCGCTTAGGTAACTTCCTGTTCCCACTATGAGTCTCCGAGCGCTGCGGACGATGGGCGGACATTTAGACCCCCTCGAAAGCATATAACATGAAGATATGGGTAACAGAGAAATTCATTTTTCCCGTGCACGATTCCTTTAATTGATCGCACGTTCAGAGGTGTGGCCACCCCCATCGGCGTGACCTAACCTAGTTGAATCAAACTGACGCACACCTGCAGCGTTATTTATGGCTAGGTACCAAAGTCGATCTGCGTATTCCAGTATGAATATTGCATCACATCCTGCACCGCGACGCGGCCAAAATCAGACTTCACCTTTTTGCAAGCTGCTCCTGCGAAACAATACCGTTGCCAGTCATTGCCACTGGCCTCACCTTGTGGATCATGATGATTTCAAGAAGAGAGTATGCGATGGGTGCCATTAAGGCCGCACAGGCCGTGTCCGAGATCCACAGGGATCTGTAGAATCATACAACCGTAGCGTTATTACTGTTAGGTTAAGCGTGCGAGAGATTCAGTGAGAGCATATTGTTAGTGGCTTTTTATGTACTGGAGACAAACTCACAGAAACACGTGATCATCATGAAACCAGCTAAGAGCCTAGAAAATTGGTCCGGTTCGGTCTTGACCGCTACAGCGATAAGATTTTTCCCTTCTGTACAAATAAATGTATGGAGGAAAATGGCATAGGGAACAGTAACATGAGGTGATAAGTAATCGTCTCCGGAAGCAATGTATCTGATGCAATGACTACATGCTTACCATTGGGGTTTTGCTCCGACAAATGTCAACATTTTCAGAGCGATTCTTCTGTGAAGCTGGCACTCTTGCACGGCCAAGGAAAGCATCAAACTCGACACAAACAGCATATTTGCATCCTAGAAAGCCGGAAAGTAAGTGAATGGACAAACAAGAAGCATACCTAGTCAATAAGGAGACTGGCCAACCGTAAGATAGGATTCGGCTATTTGCTTGATACCCATGACGCCAAGTACTGGCAAGATAACCAATGGCAGAAATGATGTGATGGCCAATGGGACCACTTCGAAGACCCAGAAGCACGACATCACCAGGATAGAGTAAGTACATCTGCCTTCCTGAATGGGTATTTGAGAAAGTACCGTATCGGAATACTGTAGCAGAGATTAGCTTCAATTAAACTCAGTGGCAGGGGTAATTTGAGTACTGGGAACTGCTAAGGTGAGTCATCAAAATGTTTTTGGCGTTCATCAGCACCTTCTACGATTTGCACGTCCAGTTCAGTTGAGGAATTCGAATAATTTCAAATCCAAGCCTGCCGATGTTCCAGTCAGTCCGAGATGAAAGATTTGGTTGGGCATTGATACGGGACCCCACCACTCCCCCTACACAACACTGAGCAAAAAAAATCGCTAGGAGTCGCGATCATGCGGGATGAAACATGTGGTAGCGTACTGAGTATGCGCGTTGTAGGGTGATGGTTCCATTGCAAGAGAACACCTGGGACAGGTAAAGACCAGAAGATAAATATAAAGGTGCGTAAAGTTGTGAGGGTAAGCGCGTGCTATACATGAGGGAGGCTCAAGCAGTTATGGGCTCCACCGATGCGCGTATTCATGCTGACCACTGTGGATGACGCCGGAGAATCAGCGTATATAAGCAGCATTATCTAACTCCGAGGAACTTCGGACGTCCTCACTCAACCTACTTTGACCCACTTCGCTTCATTCAGCCTTGTTCTTGGTGTTATTCTTTAACAAATGAGTTTTTCGTTCAACTCTATCTCGTTTGTCCTTCCTGTGGCGTAGGCAGGAAATCATACGCAAATGCTGGATGAAATCACGGCGATGAGATTACATAAAAGCCTTGGGCGGTAAGTTACCCAAAGAGGACATGAGATAGGGCCACCTCGACTAGCCAAGTGGATAACGTTCCGAAAGGCTTGTGTTAAAACCCTAAATAATCAACTGAAAAGTCTTACGGGAAGAACCGTCATTTCGGACGGTTCTTCTCGTCAGACTACAGGAAGCTGCAATATAAACTGTAGGGACAGAATCGAAAGAAACGGTCCATCGTGTAAGTAAATTAGACGATTCTTTTCAAATTTGAGACAAGGCTGCGCATGGCACATATGCGATTAATCGTCAGGAGGAAAGATCAAATTAAAATTGCTACGGCATTACCAGAGAAGCTAGGAATCTGCGAGGCCTACCGGTTAACCGATGGCCCACCCGAAAGGAGGATGAATTCGAAGCGCCACGCAAGGCTCATTTAAGTTAAACCCGTGAAAAGCTTATACTGGAACTTTATGTAGTTTTAAAGTCACGTATTGGATCAGGATGATTTGCACACTAACTCTGGTAGAGTGGAGAAGATTTATTGATACCCACGACCAGCTACTCAACAACTAAGGACCCTCTTCTTGGTATGCTGTGGAATGCCTATATTGGAAACTTTATGGAGTAGGTCACGTAACAGACCACGATGATTCGCGCACTAAGCCTGGTGGAGTGGAGAAGATTTATGGATACCTACGGCCAGTTACTTCAGCACAACTAAAGACTCTTCTAGGTATGCCGGCTACTATTCGAAATTCACTTATTACTACGTATCCCTACACATTTGTTATATACTCAATTGTTATATACTGTTACACGCTACCCACATATACCCAATTTGAAAGGAAGCGCCTACAGAAGCTTTCACAGCCCTGACGGAGTCTCTAATACGGCTCCAATGTTGAAACGGCCAAACATGAGCCGCACGTCAAAGTTCATCTGCGATGTCCTTTTTACATGCACATAAGCGCGGCATTCCTACACAAAGACAACGACAAACTCATTCATCCACGAATTTCATGTCTGGAAGATTATTTGGAGAGGAGTGGGACATCACAGATGAGAAAGCACTGACGTGAGCGTTATGGTCGCAGTGAAGAAATTTCTCTACTCCGTGCACATATTCAAACAAAAGAAAGGACGCGACTGCGTTGATGTCGTCATTTAAACGGAACGGCATCTTTCTACGTGTAGTCATGTGGATGTTGTTACTTTAACGCTATGCTCCTGAGGTTGAGTATGTAAAAAATGAAGGGAACGGTATAGCGGCAAACGGAGCTCTCGAGAGGCCCAGTATTGAAGGAGAATTACAACTTGTGCTCACAACGAAAACGAGAAAATCATGGCCAATTAAACACGGAAAGAAATGGGCGAAGTTTCCTCTGTGCAGTAAAACGCTTACAACTGCAGTATTTGGAATTTGTCATGGGAGACTGTGCTGAATTCGCAAGGATGAGACCGAGGTGGATGTGGCACCCTCGAGCAGGCGAAAAGAATTTCCCATGGAAGCATACCAATTCTGGGTAGGCACACAAACGTTTTAACCAAAGAACAAGGTAACACTTCCACCAGTGAACAAGGATGCGCTCTGGCCGGAAAGCAGCACATTTCGTAGATAACGTGCCTGGGTTTGACATCCTTGTGCTTAACCCATTCTTGCCTAGACCTGCTTGATATGGGTACGTTAATAAATATACACATTGTCAAAATAGAGTTTCTTAGGGTACATCTGGTGCCGAGTAAAGGACAGGAGTCTTTTCGTTAGTGGATTCGTGACACACGTGGGTAATTCGTAGTGTCATGGTAGGATCGAGCACTAGATAGGCATTAGGCACTACCAAAGGATTTTGTCATCTTAGATCGATCTTAGAGAGCTTTAGCCTCTCTGTGAGCAAAGTAATATTGCTAGTAGAACGGAATTTTTAGCAGTGTCCTTCCTCCAAAGCTCAAACAACATTACGACAAACATTCAGAACCGACAAAGTTTCGGAATTCAAAGCGGAAGACCGTGTTTACGTGAAAACCTGCATGGAAAAGAAAATGCATGAGAGCTGTCCACCGATTGGTCGAGTTCATATAGAGCTATAAGGATCAGCGCAAATCAAGTTCTACTGTGGTTCTAGGAGGTCAAAATGAGGAAGCAGTATGAGCACAGAAGGACCCTTCGATAGAACTATCATTTCTGAGTACCCCTGAGCAAATTGATGCCAACACGAAGTTTTGTAATTGGGTTCCGAACTAAATTGTTACATGCATTCATGTTAGTGTTGCATGCATTCATGTTCGTATTTTTAGTTTTTGTTAGGTGGACCTGTGATCCGTCTAATGGACAACAATAATAACAGTAAGTTGTTATATGATTCGTTGTTATTCTATGACCAAAAATACGTCGATGACAACTGCGAATTTCGCACATCGATTATCCATACATGAGGATTATCCGCATAGGGGATTACAAGCGATGGCCAAAACTATGCTCATCAAGTATGATGTGTGAGATTCGTGGTCCGCAAGGGCCCAACTGACACTCTGGTGATGAATTCTGTTCATGTGCTGGACCCAAAGTATGACACACATTGTCGGCTATTGAACTTAAACACACGCTGAAGCTCTCCGCGGCTAAGTGCCTATACGCGATGCGGGCTATGCAGGTAAGGTGCTCCACGGAGCCCCACTACTGTGAAATTCACCTACATCGCAGTTGGGGGAGAACCGAGCTGGCGGCTGAGTACAGGCCCCACTCAAGCAGCAGGGAGTTATAGAGAAGTTTTTCTGCCGAAAAAAAACCTTGAAAAGACTTTAACCATCCGACACCATGCAGCCCGTATGTGGGCTGTAGTTTGTCGGGCGCATGTGACCGTGCAGCCCACATGTGGGCTGCAGTAATCAAATCGTTTTTTGTTTTTATTTGCATTTAGTGAACAAGTTTTGTTTAACACATGTTCAGCTGGGCTAAATGAATAAGCATACGTTGTGGGTCACAAAAAGACATTTTCTTGTTATATTTTCAAAGAAATATAGCTAACATAGAAAATACCTCTCGAAGTTGGTGATGATTATCTAGTTTTACAAATAGGTTTACAAAAAGTTGTTCTACGAAACTCCAGCAGGTGAGAAACCTAAAGGCACACCACGCGATAGTGTTTACTTTCTTGGAGCTAGTAGGTCCTTCGATAACTGCTCAGGCTGCACCTTTGTTGCAGCTACACGGTGCATCCTCACGATGTTGTGCCCGCTTGAACACAACCGAGCCACGCCCACCCAACCAAATCACCCCATAGCCTTGTACGAACACATTTCCACCGTGGCCTCACGTAGCTTGCGATAAGAGAAGATGATTCGATGAAACAGCTCTTTCGACGATGAAAGCAGCACACAACCTTGCCTCAATTACAGATCTCATGGAATTGGTTGAAGCACCCCACACTGAAGAATGACGTGCACTTGCTGCATCGTGTATTAACCCGTTTCAAGTGGCGAAGTACCTGGGTACGTCCTTGCCTTGTAGAGATATCTGTAGCACTGGGTGCGTCTCCTCTTCGTGCTGGCTTTCGGTCCAAGAACTTCTTCTGACTGGTGCCTCGTCCTAGACGGAAAGGCTTGGTCCGTTGCTGCTGCTGGTGAAACTTCATCGGTCGTGAATAGTAAAAGTATCAGACCACGTGTTTTCCATTCCTGCATCATCTTTAGAGCCGACTTCGTAACCAGGATCATCATCAGGAAGAAGCAATTCATCAGCGGACTCATCCTGTGTTGTTTCGGTCCCTTCGTCCGATTTGATTAGAAGGTGGTGAAATTCGTCTTCCAGGTGTTCTTCAGAACATTCCATAGTGCTGGGTCACTGCAGAAGGTTGAATGCGTACTCTGATCGATCGGAAATCCAGGCGCTGCATCTCTAACCATCCTACCAAACTACAGATGGATGAGAGAGATCGAACAGGGTGCGACACAGAAAATGCGCGAGATCGCAACAGATATCAAGATTTCGTGATCCATTGATTTTGCCTTCCTTCCGCGTTTTCTGCAAAAAAGAGTACTTCTAAAAAACCGGCCACAACGGCCCACGTGGCCCACATATAGGCTGCAGACGCGGCGCTCCATAAGGCGCAGCGGTCCTAGCGGCTGCCAATCGCAGAACACGCGCGGGCTCCGATGGGTTAATATTGCTGCTGTGTGACTCCATGGGCATATGTACTCAATCGAACGATGTTCATGATACTTGGTGCCAAGATGAGCTTTTTGTAGTAGTATGATTCAGTATGTAAGGGCGTTTGGTAGCCAGTGTAGGCCCAGGCATGACAGCTCATCCCGGGCTAGAACTCGAATGGAGTCAAGCTTTTTGTTCAGAGGACTCCTAGGGACAACAAGCGGTAGTCAAAAGCAACCTATGGGTTGCTAAATATGTACGAAGAGACAATTGCTCATTCTTCGCAGAACCAATCGCTCATTTTTCACAGCTGCAAGCCTGGATCAAATGTCTATCGATGGCCAACGCTGATGAAAGCCTTCGATAAAACGGGACCACCATTCAATTCTACACATCAAGCGCGGTGAAAAATCAGGTCATGAAAGCGTCCTGTATAATACACCCAAGGCTGACACCTCTAAGAATAAAAAACAGGGTAGAAGCTTGAAAGTAGCAATTGCATCAAAGGTGGACGGGTAATTATTGCAAACTTCTCACGGTGTAGGTTTCCTTCCTTCTAGAATTCCTCACCCTCAGCCGCGCTATAGAGTGATTATAGCGTCATTTTCATGAAGTGTGGCGAAATGGCCTACAGTGAGTAGGCCCAAACGTCGTGGTGGAGGACCTTCGGAAGTTTAGTGGAGCAAGTCATCAAGGAGAAGGGATCTGTGAGGATAACCTCAGACAAGAGCGTACAAGGAGAGTCTAGAGCCTAGGTCTGATTGTGTTCAGTTGGGCTGACCATTTATGATCGCGAGGAAGAATCTGCGCTATGAGCAGCGCCATCTGACACGGAACAAAATCTTCTCTCACCGTGTCCTATTTACACTGACCCATATCCGACTTTGGGATGTAAACAGTGATCGCAAGTTCTTTACGTAATAAAAAATGGTGAGCGCCACGGCGATGGCACTACACGAAACCGACAAAAACGAATATGCATCTTACTTGAGTATATACTATTTCCATACAGATATGAGCATTAATTGAATTGATGTGGACGTTGTTCACGTCTTTCAGATCATCCAGAATGGTTTTCAAATAAGAATGGTCATTTTTTGAGCAAGATCAGCACACTTTGCTCAAAACGGACATTTTTTGTTTCACTCTATCATTTTTTAGTTGGAAGCCTTCTCGGCTGATAAAGGTACATCCTGGTTTCAGTACCGCTTCTGTGCAGCAACTTAACTTGATATTTTGGTCCTCTATTGTTCAAGCGGCGCCTTCGTCCTTGCTTTCGCAGTCGGTACCAGAATTGGTTCTCTTGTGATGAAGGGACTTGCGAAGTTCCTCAATCCACTTTATTCCCGACACGCGGTATTCCTATTCTGGGATCATCTATAAGCTTTACAAAAGGCACCGAGGTCTCATGTTTATCACTCTAATCACCTTCTCAGACAGAAGTTCAGCAACACAGCACTAGTGCTGTACCCGAAATTCAAACGTCTGGCATAATGGTACAAGCCGCGCCCTCGCTATGTGATTGGTCGGCTGATTTCAGTGATTTGCTGATTTTTTTGGAGCAAAGTTTTTGGGTACTAGCGCCCATCCGCTTTGTTCCCGCGAAGGGTACTAATGGCGTGTGCTACCGAACTACGAAGATTCCACGGAGTCAAATGTGCTGCTGGCAATTGTGGCGGGACAATTGAGGGTCCGGCAATTTTTACAGTTGGCGGGCGAATTATCAATTCGCTGTGACGTCACAACTTGTACGATTACTGCCCTTCGCACCTTTGCCGACTCTGAAGCTGTATGCTATGCTCCCCTGCCGCGGAGAGGTCCCGGCCGGGAGAGCTTCCCGGCCGCCCGTAGGCTATGCTGCCGGGAGCTCCCGGAGACAGAGACGCAGAGTTGCAATGGCGCGTGCTTTCGAACGGCGTTTTCTCATATCCGGTGTCGATGGCAGCTCATTCGTGTTTCATTGCAATGGTGCAAATGGGTCACTATCATGCTTAATGGTTTTATTACGTGATTCATTTCAAATTTCGGTAAACATTAACTTGCTTCTTTTTGCAATTTCTTCTATGCCTTCGTGATATTCATGAAATTGTTCAACTTTAGCAGAACGATAGTCTCTGATCCAAAACCGTCGCCAAGTACGTATTTCCTACCGCTTTTTCATTGTATCTTGAGAGCGAATATTTTCGGTCTGCTTTGTTAATGTACTATTGGTTTTTGGTTGCGCATGCTCAGTAAATCCCATCCCTTGCGCCAGTATTTTCGAAAAGTGGCGATATTAGGGTTAACCCTACGAATTTTCTATTTTCAAAGGCAAGGATGCTGTGAAGTGGTTAGACATATTTCACAATCCCTTCGCGCAGCGTCAACGCTGATTGATTGCGCAATTATTGACATTGAGAGAAGAATGTGTCTGCTCGTTCTTGTTTTGCTGGCGGTGATTCTCATTTTGCTTCAATAAGTCTTGTCATCCTCTTCGCCTTTGTTTTTTACATTCTTTAGCGAATCTGCTCTATTCCAAACTCTATTTTCAGGTGGCATTCTTGCCATTGTTCGTGGAGCACACGCTGGAGAGAAAAAACTGAAAGTAAGTCTTTGTGTGCAATTTTTCCCATTTGAACTTGTGCTATTTCTTCCTTTTGTTGTTTGGTTTTCTTTTTTCTTATCGAAGCAGTGATTTTTCTTCACATTTTGCTCACTTGGGTGAGAGTTGTTTTTTTTTGTCACCGGTCTCATTTTTTCTACTAGATTGTTGTTTCAGTCTGATTTTCGCCAGTCTGATTCTTTGAGTGTGTAGGGTGGACAAATTCAAATATTCTACAGTAATATCATCGTGGCGGGAGCCCCCGCACATCTTGGCATCACGCAAAACTTTCTCAACAACGCTATAATGTATTGACCGATGGCTCCGTATCAGGTTTGCTTCATGTTCGCGCGTTCCTCTGCCGGTATGTCGCCATCAAGGGTATGACTACGACCTTAGGTGCTAAGGTAGGTGGGGGGGGAGGGGGGGGGCACTCGACAAAAGTGTGAGTGGCGCCCAGTTTCTGCTGACAGGTTTTCTCAAGGTCTTATGCCTAAATACAACTAACTGAGAAAACGATTGAATAATTCTTTCATTAGTGTGTTGAAAAAAATTCGCTTCACTTAGAGCTCACTCAGAGTAAACAACCACTTACGCGTATTTGCCTGAGCCTAAGGGAAGGGAGTTTCCTTTCCCAAGGCTTAGGCTAACATGGGATGGAAAAAAGCACGAATTTTCATCATCAGAATCGTTTCTGTGCAGAATTGAAACGCAGAGCCCACACTGCAGTTCATTATACGGGTGTTGAAAAGGTTTGGCATGATGCCGAGATGTGCAGGGGCTCCCGCCACGATGATAACTGTAGATTATTTGAATTTGTTCACCCTACGCACAATGGCTTATTATTAAGTGTACACATATTCTGTATCCTATCTGGTGTGCAACAACAGCAGGTATGTTCCTTGTTTCATTGGTTTTTGCAAATACAACTATTTGATTGGTTTTGTTTGTGTTTTCGTTTACTTGTGTTTTTCGTTCCCATGATTGATTCAAACGCTTTTAATTACGGCTTGTTTGTTTGTCATGTGTTCTACTCTTTCGATTTTTGGATTCGTGTTCTCATTTGACAATTTGCCATACTTTATGTTGTAAGAGCAATACTCTAACAACACTTCATCAGAGCGAACTATTGGCGATCTATTGGGACAGGTAAGCGATGATAAGGGACGGATAATGGAGAAGGACAAGGGAGCGGCAAATATGGAGTAGACGAAGAAGAATATTCAGATAATGGATCTTGAAGCACACGAGGAATTGGATGAGTGAACGGATGGACGGAAACACTCCAACACGGGCAAGGCACAATCATCAAGATAGAAACGCATGAAAATCCCCCTATTGGTATGACGATTATGTCGCGCTCCACTTTCTGGCATTGTAATTCTTCCTTTTTAAGGGTGCAGTGGTAAGCTTCACTGAAAAGGAGACGAAAATGATCTTGGAGCGGTACGTGGAAAACTACGACACTTTTCATCACGCGCTTACTGGGGCTTCAAAATAGGAAGAACTATCAGGCAACATTGTCACGCTCGGAGTAGCTTGATGATTAATTGAGTAAATTCAGGCCATAACGAGAATATTTCGTGGGTCAACGCTCGACGTCAACGCGCCGGAACTCGCTCGGAGGAGCGGAAAGCAAGTGGAACAAAGAATTAGGAACGAAATCAAAATTCTAATGAAGTATGGTAACGCTGTGGTAAGATGCTTAAGTAGCATAGGTAAATTTTCTATCCACGTGATCTTATTTCTTCAGATCAGCGACAGGAATAAAAGTGGAGGGTAGGCCCCCCTTCCGCGGTTATCGATGGCGCAGAAACGCGCTTTGGAGGCGCTTGAACGGCGCCCGAGAATTATGGGCCCAAGGGAAGGGCCTAAAATTGGCCAAACCGCAACAAAGGTGGTGTCTTTGTAATTGAATTCGGCCAATGAAACTAAGAAACTTCCTTTACAGCGCAGGAGAACTGAACTGGACTCCCAGGGTCCATTGACCGCGGATTCTTCAGCTGCCCCTTCGTCCGCTAGTTCGGTGGTATCGGTCTTAACTTCTAAAAATCGTTGAAAGACGACATACTAACACAGGAACTGGAAAATCAGAGGCTCAAACAAGAACTTCTGATTAAGAAAAGGAAGTTAAAAGATTTACAAATTGAGTAATGGACAAAGCGTTTTCGCCACTTGTGAAGAGACCGAGGTGGGAATCGTTCAAGCTCATTGGGTAATGTGCCTCAGCAATTATCTCTATTTTTTTCTTGCTGATACCTTTGTTGTTATTATTCACTGTAATGAAGTTTTTTGAATTGGTGCCTTTGTTTTCGTCAATATTTTTTGTTCTCATCAGGTTGTCTGTGGAAGTAATTGAAGATTATTGAGACGATCTCTTCCTGCTGTAACCGTTAATCCTGTTTAGACTTGCCATGTTCTTTGTTTTTTACTTTTATAGAATACATATGCATAGTGATTCAATAACTGGTTAATTTGTGACAGTTGTATTTGTGACAGTTGTTGTAACGGTAGTTGGGAATAAGAGTATAACTGAGGTTAGGAATTGGCACGGTGAGGGTCTCTCAACTACGTGGGGACTTCATCACCGCATTTACGATGTGTCCAAGCATGGTGTAAATGGTGAACATTTTTTACGTTCTTAGAGGGCGAGATCGACAGCCAACCCCCAACGGCCGTACATAGGGGATTACACATTTACGGAAGCGAGATTTACAAATTCACCAATTAAAGCAACAAGATTCCGGCGATAAGCAAACCCACATTCGATACCAGAGACTTAATAAACGAGAAAATGGTCAGTTAATGAATACTGCAAGCAAAAACAGAAGGAAAGTGTTGAGTGTGCTCAATATAGTAACTTAAGCAATACCACTCATTTTTAGAATACGTGCCCATTCAAAAATGAAATATTGAGAAAACAAGTCGCAAAACCAGGAGCAAAACCAATGGAAACTAATGGTTTTCTTTATTCATATAAAATACAGTGTGCGCCGGTGACAGTGCTTTGCTCCGTGGTCACGGCATTACTGTATCTCCAACGCCTCCCAACCCCTTGATGGTCGGGGAGGCGTCTCGATTTGATAGACGGAGCCTCTCCCTGAGCAGTCGTCGGGGACGCATAGCATACGGCGTCGGGCATAGCGTACGGCACCTGGAATGGATGACGGTCTGGTCCCGCCATTTTTGCTACAGTATCATGCAATTTCGAATTGCCACGTCTCACCATGGCACCTTATCGACCGGAGCACAGAGACATTTTTCTAATTTGTGGTTGTTCGTTAGCTTTGGCTTTATTCATTTGTAACTCTTTCAAATGTTTCCTCACTTTTCTTGGTAATACGCGCTGAATCAGCAAAGGTAGACGAAATGGATCTAGGATTTCGAAATTTTGCAGGGTGAGTCGCAGTTATGGTGGCACACTGCAGCCTAAGTGAATCATCTGAAAAAGAATCTTCGGACAGCTAATTTCTGATGACAAAGTAGCATTAAACAATAAATTCAGTAGTACGCACGCTTTCGTTGAGGTCTTCGATTATTGTGGCGCGATGCATTCCAGTGATCGCCTTCTCTGATCTTAAATCGTAAGCAATCAAAATTACCACTGCTCTGGAAATATGACATGTGAAACACGTATTGCTGGAGTGCTGAAATTCAAGTTCATTGCTGTTTATTTTTGGGCTTGTACGTTCCATCTCATGTCCAAGTCCAAACGTCCAATTCCACAATATTGGACTTGTGCTTGGATATTTCATGGAGCCTGTGTCTCTCCTCAAAACGAAGCAAGAAACATACACCATGAAAAGTATCAGAAAAGCACTGGAGACAAGCGATCCATCTTTTGTTTTGAAACGAGGACCTTCTCTTAAGACCAGTATGTGAAGCTACACCACCTTTTGTTCCATTGACTCATTTTTGTTCTTTGTTGTTTTTCATTGCGTGTCGGTTCTATTTTTTATGTACTGAAAGGTATTAAGATATTCATGCTTATGCGGAATGTGTATTTTTGCCAAGGCTTCTGGGAAGGTCCGAAATGGGTGGGAAAAGTTTGAGTTCTTTTTGTGATAAAAATGTATCTGGGTTTTTTTTTGGTATCCTGTCATTCTTAACAATCTTGTCGAATTTTTAGGTTTAAACTTCGAGAATGGATCGTTTGCCTGCTGTATCGATATATCGACTACCGACACAAGTAAGTGATCATATTCACCATGTTCGAGTTCTTCTTTATTTCCTTTCTATCCTCTCTCCCTCTTTTGATTGTTTTTGTTTGGAGAATAAACGCCTGACCGATTTGTAAATCACTGGATCATTCCGGTTTCGTAGCCTCAAACACTTTATTCCACCATTTCAGTTAGTTGTGATGATGCTGATGTTACAGTCAATTCAAATGTGGCATAAGAGGACGTGGAACGACGAGTCGAAAGTTCTTCTAGTTTTTGCGACCACTCTCTAGAGGGACCCATATCAGAGCCGCCGAGGAAGGTGCCGAAGCTCATGAGAATAAGTCGGTCTTCATAAATAGCGACTTTGTTCACGTAAGACTTAGCTAGATCTTGAAGCTTTTGTGGCACACCATCAAACCGACTTTATTCAAGTAAAAGTCTATGTAGGTACTGTAGTATTTCCAAACAGGTTGCGTTTGAGTGTACGATGACATTGCAATAGCTGACTTACTCACAAATCAGCAGTGCCTCATCGATCATGCAATCCTGGAGGACCTTAGTGACGTGGGATCGCCATAGCAATGAAATCTTAATTCTTTCGGATGCATGCATCGACGCTTCGCATTCCCCAATGAATGTGGAGGATACGGCTATTAAAAAGTATTCACAATTCGTAGCCTTTTCCGTGACTTCATTGTACACCAAAAATTCTTCGGTTTCTAGTTCTTTTTGCTCTACAAATATATGAAGGCCAGACGTGACAAAGAAGCGCAGTTAATGAGCACTGGGTTCATGGACCGCTCGCAAGCAAAAGGAAAAAGTCACAGCAGATAAAACACTCAGGTCAGGTAAATATAATCGGAAAAGATTGGTTGTGGCAATGATGGTATACTTAGCAAATCATCTGTCAAACGTTTTACTAGCGATACCATGATTGCTGATGATTGGTACGTGCCTTGATCATATGCGATGTCACTCGAGAACCTGCTAACAGAACACCAGCACCACTCTATGGTAAGACTCAGAGGGAAATGAGAACATTAAGGCTGGAGAGTTGATTATAGTCCAGGACGGTGCGAAGGAAACAGAATGTACTCATCTGCGGTCTACAATGAAAGGGTGATGGATACGACCCAGGAATACGTGCATTTGGAAGTTAATGGCGTTGCAGTGTTCGGACAAGTGATAGCTCCGCTTTCGACTCATGGACCAACGAATGCTGTGCACTACTGCTGTAGATACAGAGTGCTGAGCCTTTTGTAGCTTAGCGTCTCGAGCACTTGCTACTCTGAGCGAAATTCGTCACTTCAACCGCTTTTTCAAGAAAGTTGTAGTCAGAGGGTTTGTAATTGGTAATATTTACGAAACGATCTCTCCAGCTATACTGATTGAAGATCTATCATAGTCCTATGTCTCATGTCTCTATCAGTCTTGCATTCATAAACACATTGGCAACATTATACTCTAACTCTTTCTCATTTTTTGAAGAAATATGGCATCTATCCGATTTATTTTGTTAACGTTCCTACTTGTCATGAAAGAGAGTTCACATTTTTGATTTGTCAGAAAGTTGCTCTATAGCTCTCAGAAAATGGTACCCAGCCTACTTGTGATCTACTCGGCGTGGCAGCAACGATTTTTTGAGAGCAGGGAAAGGCCTAGTTCTTTGCGGTAAACATTGCTTTGTCACCAACGTGTTTAGCATTCACTCGAAATTGCCCAAAACCCTCACACGTGGTAAACTCATGATCCTCATCGGTCTTACCCTCATATTTTCACCATATTTTCACTCATGATCATGAAGTCTTATGTGACCCCTTAAGTGTAGTGTATCGATTAGCTTCACTGTCTTAACATCCTAAATGATGCTATCTGTAACCACTCAGTGAGTTGAAGGACTGAAGAAATTCAAATGTGTTTGATTTCTATGGAACGGTATCAGCCTTGTATCTCTTTTGCTCATGTGTACTCACTTTTAATGAATTGTAAATTTAGTTCAGAGAGCATAATGAGCGGTTCCTGATGGTCTCCCTGTAGCTCGAATTTCTATGGTTTGGCAGGAGCATTGCTGAAGCGTACATGACATTTGCCAACGAATAGGTAGCTATGGCTGAAGCATATAAAAAATCTGCCAACGAGCGTACATCAATGAATGGTAGGTCTCAAGAAGAGTGAGCAACTGTGGAGCTGTTACACTGAATCTTAGTCGAATTCATTACCATTCCTTTCCAAAATGCAACGTGGACGAATGCCATAACTCGTTTAAGGACCGACTAGGCTTGAGCCTATGTCGCTAAATGCTCCATGAGACTATGGTGGAACCATCAATCGCTCCTTCTCCCTCCTTATCTCAGCGATCAGCCGACTCAGCGGAATTGCAGGAGCTACGAGTAGTCAAATCAGGCGGATTCGTCGCATGGCAAAGTCATACTTTATTGCATATTGCAACCCTCAGCTCTGATGTTGATGAAGTCACATAGTTGTCTTTTACAGAAAGGGGAAGTAGTCGCAGCGGAAGGAGCTGGTCGTTACATCACCAGCATAAAAGTCGATCACCACTTCCTCTATCTTTACTCCAAGGTTCCATTATGCAGTCTCACCATTAATGGCAAGGTCACTTCGAAATGGAACTCAAACAAAAGATATTTCATTGTAGCAGTTAGAAGGAGCCTTATCACATTCGACATCGGTAAAGGTATAATGCCTGTTCTTCTTATACTTGCAAATCCGCCATTGTAAACCTCATGAGAAACTTCAGCATTTCGTCACATACACAATTCGAGAGTACCGCATCGGTGTTGAAAAAGCTAAATCGTTGCAATGGGCCGTTACGGACGTCCCAGAGTCATAGATCCTGTCGTCCGTTCGGCAGCAGTCGTTAGTTGCTATGTCGACCTTCACTGCCTCAAAAAATTGTCCCTTACCTTAAAAATGCAGTTTGACTCCATGATGATACGAACAAAATCTTCACATGGCCCATGTTTTCGCGTACAGAATGCCGCTTCGATAAATGCGAGCACCACCTTGCCGTATGGAACACTCCTGCATGCAAAAAACTTGACTAGACAATGGATAGTGCGAGGAACCTTGCCATTCAAGGTATACCTTTCTTGAGTTTTTCTTAGTGATTGTAGTACAAAAAAGAGTAGTGTCTTTTTTCTATGCAACTGACCTGAATCAAGTGTTTGGCGATGCGCCTTGCGAGCCCACCTAAGATCACACTTCTCAGTGCGTTGGGTTTATGAGGCAATACTTGCTTCAGATAAGTTTTGCCACCTGGAGGAGCTACCATGCCATGACCTTTGATACCAGTACTACTATGGGAGTGCAACTCTGCACACGCTTTTCA
The DNA here is from genome assembly GCA_963978905.1 of Trichostrongylus colubriformis. NCBI lineage: Eukaryota > Metazoa > Nematoda > Chromadorea > Rhabditida > Trichostrongylidae > Trichostrongylus > Trichostrongylus colubriformis. The sequence continues at coordinate 36,801,112 of OZ022259.1, forward strand.
TTGGTACACGTACCGAACGTCAGGTAGATACAAAAAAGGCCAACTCTCGACGATCCTCACAAAAAAAGACCAAATCTCGACGATCCTCCAGAAAATATTGATTGTTGACTCACTGATAGGTTGGTTCCAGTAAGAAAGACTTCCATGAAAAATCGCCACTAAGAACTAAGTCCATTTTAGCAGGCTCCTTCCTCGATGGTTTGAATTTGTATGTTCTGAAATCTGGATGCTGATGTAGATCACAGGAGTCAAAATCACACTAGGTGAGACGTGGTGATTACATTTTAAGCTACTGGCTCAGCCTGAAAACAACGACATGGCAAAAAAGTTTCACACACAAGGACTTGTGCTGGCTCTACTACTTTTCTTAATATTTTTTCACTTAAAAACCCTTACTTTCTCCTGCTGTCAAGTCCTAAGGTGTAAGGACGTCACTCATCGAAATAATTATTATTTAATAAAAATTCAATTCCAAACTTGAAAATCTTGAACAGTGTATTCTTACAACTTGAGACATGCTGTAAAAAAACGGAAAGTACTGCCATTTGTGAAAAAACGCAGAATATTCAAGACAATGAACAACTGAATTCAACAATGTATTCTGAACATGAAAGCAGAAGTACATCGTTTTCAGCACAAGGTTACAAGAACGAGATGACAATTTTGTATGCTTTAATCAAAACCATCGTTTCCAACAACAGTGACATAAAATTTACCGCTGTTGTTAGTGCACATGGGCCCACCTTTCTTGATGCATTGTACAACATACCTTTTTGTTGAGAATTTTTCCTTGCACTCTATCTCTTACTGAGTTCAACTCTTGCATAAGATCCCGTTAAATTTGGTGGGCCGAAATTAGTTAGGCAACAAAACTATGGTGTGCCAACCTAACCTTCTGAATAGAGCCCTCATTAAATAAAATACATTTACAATTCGCAGCTATCCAAGGACCAGTACGTGTGAGCTGTGTAAGTTTTTTCAGGGTTGGCGTCACTCTATGAACGCGAAAAGAGTGGAGTGTGTACCGGAGTGTGTCGCGCTTGAGACGCCGCAGGCTCCAGCACATATGGATATGGATTAATAGTACCCGTAGGGCTGCAAAGAAGAAAAGCGTATTTCAAAAAAATTCAAGAAAAAATGTGCAGCGAAAATCGCGTTGAAAAACGCGCCTTTGTGACGCTATTGGGATTTTAGTGTGCTTCACCTTGAACCGCACGTTGCAAGTGGGCCAATGCCACCGCTATCCGATGTCCCGTAGGGCGAAATGAACTTCATTCATGTTAAGCTTGTGAAAGCACATAGCAACAAAAAGTGAAACAATGACAAGGAGAATAAGCGAGTGAGTGATAAAAAAAGATTACGAAAACCCTGATGAGCTTACACCCGATGTCTCGGTAAGGCGATGTGTGGGCAAAGTAACCCGCTCACCGTAACCCATTCGGTGAGCCAAGTCTTCAGAGGAACTGGGTCAGTGTTTCACTGTGTGCTAGGGTAGATTCGGAAGCCGCATTTTACTGCTCATGATGGTCAAGCATTTCAAATATCTCGCACTCTGAAATCATTCACACGGAAGCTCTTCATCAAGCTCTCATTGGTGGTCAACATGGCTGAAAGAAAACCTGAGAAGAACGGCTCTGATCAGGGATAGGCTAAAAAATCTAGTTCCAGGATAGTACAGAAATGTGTAGTACTACTTGCCTAGGACTCAGCAACACTTAGAAATGAAGCACAACACTTACATTAGTTTAGTGCGACACATGATTGACTAGAAGAAGCAACCAGAAGCCTAATTGTTTACACGTTACATGGAGATGTACTGTTATGATTATAAACATAATTCGGATAAGTGCCTATGGAGAACATCCAATAAGCCCATGTGTTCATGTTTAGAGCTGTGATAGCTATGCAGAATACGTTCAAGAATATTCCGCACGAGACCTGAAATAATAGGTAAATTTGCGCGCCGAATCCTTGAACGTGGGCGATTACTCTCAGACAATATTGAGTTGCTGAGGGGCACGGAGATAGTGGAACATATAACTGTACATAACGCAGGATAAGAATTGTTAGTGACGAAAAACTCGGTTTTTTTTTGGTAGTTCTCTCATCAACCCTTTGCAATCATGCACTCCCGGTGGACGCATTTGTTGAGGTTACTCATCAACAGCCAGGGGATGTGAGTCGAAACACTCTAAATCGGTCATTGTACACGGCAAATGGTCTGCTGATCCTGTTACGAATTGGCTGCGCGCTATGGAGCTCGGTCGTTACCTCCTTGTTTTGGACCTAATTAAGATGTGATGACGTAATCCCTATGATCACCCTGCAGGCGTGAAAGGCATGTGAGGTCGTGGTAGTGAAGACCAATGGCTCTCGGGTCACTGTGGCCATTCAAGATGAGTTGTATATCCTCCTATGTAGTTTCGAACGGGGATCTCAAATCTGCCCTCCAAATCTGCTAAACGATTCTGGAAAGGAAGTTACGGAGGCCTGAAAGTCCTGAAAGATACGGCGCAAAGCGCAGGTGCTGGTCATATATGACTCGAGAAAATGTGCTGTCAGTGGTCAAATGGAGTAGCTGGTAGCGTGACGCGTTACAAATTAGGGTATGAGGGTTCGAATCCTTGATGCATTTATTACTTTTGCTTTTGCTTTTAGTGTTTTCTAAACGTTTGCAAAACGCTTTTACGCTTCATTAAAGCATCCCGTGCCCCCCACTAATGAGTAATCTGTTATTGGTTCTTTCCTGCATAACTGAACATTCTGCCCAACTTTTATACCCTATTTTTGTGAGGAATTTGGCGTTGTTGCGTAAAATGACTATGATATTCGTGTTCAGGTGATCGAATTACCCCTATGTGCAAATTTTCAGCCAAATCGAGTTTTTGGCCCAACTTCGGAAAAAAAATGGTGGTACTGAGGGGATAAGTAGTAGTTTTTGAATTTTTCTACAAAAAATCATGCAACCTGAACAAAGGTGATCTAGACATAACTATTACGGATGCTCTTGACAAAAACGTACGTAACAGGCGTCAAATAATGGCATTTTCCCGGCAAGGGTCAGCGACTTCTCCTTCGTTGAATGGGCTTGCCAGCCAGATCGCGAATTTTTTCGAAATTCGGTCAAATTCTCAAACTGGCTAAAAACTTCTCCCTTGGGATAATTCCATTCCCTGAACACGAAAAACACACTGGTTCTGTTTTGGCTGGCTCGCGCGCTATGGGCTCTCGAACTTACCGCGTAATAGTATTATTTGTTCAGAAAAACCTCCATAACTCCACCCCCAGAATGGTTTAGCAAATTTGGAGGACAGAATTGAGATCCCCGTTTAAAACTACATAGAAACGTACACAATTGATTTTGAATGGCCAGCGAGCGGAGTTACGGAGCGTTTCATAAATAACTGGTCTAATGCAAGGTACGTTCGGAAGTCTATGGCGAGCGAGCCAGACGTTTTCGCGCAAAATCAGATCCATTTTCGTTTTTATGGGACCAAACTACCCCACTGTACAAGTTTTCAGCCAATTCGAGAACTTGACCGAATTTCGGAAAAATTCGTGGGCACTGGCTGGCAGCCCATTCAACGAAGGCAGACAGACAAACAGACCGACGAACCGACACACAAAACAAGTGGCTAACTGGCTGTCATTACATTCGGCCGGCTGTTATTTGGAACATTCGCGGTTGACCCCTCCAGAGTAGATGAAGATCTTTATTAGGTCCTTGGTTCGCTTAATTTCACAATCTGAGGAATTCATCTGTAGCTGACTGAATCTTTTCGAAGGCTTGCAATACAATGTTAAAAGTTTTCATTCATTCAGTCCCCATCCCATTGCGGTAACGTCTTATAGGATGTAAGTACATCGCAGAATGCCTGCGAGTGCAGTGAGTAGGTATTCATACATACAGGTAGCAAGTGCTATTACAACGATAACATGAGGTTAGATAGATAGTGAAGCACCACTTACTTTTCCCCTACATTGAGCGGTAGATCTCCCCTATCATCTCCATCGCGACAACTCACTTGCGAACAGACAGACAAACACACAGACAAACCGACACTCAAAACAGTTGGTTAATTAATTGTCATTATATTCGGCCAGAGATCTCTATTTTGAATAAATCCGCTAAAAAGGAAACGGCTCCATCGAACCCTATATCCCTTTAGCGCTTCGTTTGCATGTAGTGGACATACCTTTCGTAGGCTGCAAAGTTCAATTTGAGCAAGAGAAGTAAACGTGAGCTGGCTCATCAAGCACTTGTGCATCCGCAATGATGTGTCAGAATTTCGATCATGACATGCTTCAAATGTTAGGAATGTGTAAAAGTCATAACGACGCTCTTCGAGCTCCAGAAACCTTCTGGTAGATTTGACAGCTTATCAGGTTTCCTGCCGTGACTGCTTGTGTGCAAAATTTTGCATCCGTCAATGCCATCAAAGCAGCTGGAACTGCGACCCGTCATTGCCGTCATTCCTCATTGCCACTGTCATGGAAGCCACCGTTGCACGCTACCTGGAAATTCAGTGATGACGCTGTAGTAGAAATGAGGTAAAACAAGCATACCTAGTAAAGGAGTGGTAGTGTGTGGTGTGCCATACTGAGAGCATTCATAGCCACATGTATTTCAATTGACGTCTGCCATTAATAGTTAGAAGGCTTATATTACTCACACAACGTCGTCTGGTATGCTAGACCCGCAATCTTTTCACTGCAGTTGTAGGGCATCACTGACTTCGACGTTGCAAGGTGTGAAGTGTTCGCGTGCGGACATTCAATGCTTTCTTTTGGTTCTGTCACTACGGTGATGCTCCTCATTGGCGCTCCAATGCTCTATCACACAGCACATCCTCCGCCTTCAAGTGACGATGTCCATCTCTTTGTATATCTATGAGGTGTACTCTCGGGCCATGAAGATATAATACCACAGTTATTTCCTTCTAAAATTCAGCTAGGATTTGTTGTGATTCATGATTTCTTCTTCAGAGGAATGCTCCCCTCTCTAGAGAATTATTAAGAAAAACGGCTCTGTTGATTAGATGATAACAAGAAAATTGCCTAGTCAGTGTTTTCTCTTTTCGTGCATGTCAATATCTACAGCGCGCCTTGTGGAAAACAAGGCGCGCTGTGGAAGATATATGAAGCACTCTAGTTGGCGTCCACAGAATCTTCACTAATGCTATCAGTCAAGATGCCTTGCTCAGAATTTACGTCTTCGGAAACACTGTCTTGGGCATCGGGAACACTTTCGGTGGTGGTTCTCCACGTCCACACAGGGCGCGTCACATAAGTCCTCGAATTCTCCATCAACTTCCTCATGGAGTCAGCATACGACGGTCTCTGAGAACTGACACCTGTAAGTGTTAAACTCATTTGCTAAAAAGAATCACTAATGAATATGGGGTCATTGTTAGCCTTTCAAGCTCTCTGTATAGTAATGTCCCAGCGAAGGGGTCTATATCTGGCTATCACATGCGGAGCGCTCTTCCGACCTTTTACGTGAACACATTTAAATGGCTCCATATTTTTGCAATAACGATTTCTCCCTTCTATCTTGCAGCACTGCTCTCATCCACCTTCGAGCACTGCTACGAAAGAGCGCCGCTCCCATGTCCATTCCAGCTGCATGAACGCTAGCAAAAAATAACTGCTGCATGGAAATTGAACTTCAAAATAGAGGAATAACCACATTGTGTGGGAATTCTTATAGCGTCACGTCTTTACTTGACACACTGTTTGATAGGAATCATGCAATATGCGGATTCTTTACAGGCATGTTTCGAATTTTCGTATTACAACGGTACAGGAAATGGATGTCTCTCCGGGCACTATGCTCTAGCCTGATTCTTGTACATGCGCTTTTAACTTACCGCATTGACCATTCCATTATAGAATCCGACTACAACAGCAAGGCTAAGGAAGTAAAAGAACCACATCACTAGATGCCTCTCTTTGCTGCTGCCCCGCTTATATGAAGTTTGGTACGTGCATTATCGTAACTCAGTGAACACAGCGCGCCTGTGAACAGTGAAACAGTGAACACAACACATAAATGATTCCTGCACTTTCAGCATTCCACAAGTGCCGTATGTTGCAGGAAAGCTACTCTTGTAGAGTTTTCAAGAATACACCTGCTAGGATTAGTTGCCCGTACTGGACGAGGTCCATGGAACAGTCACTCTTGAACGTCAATCACTATTGAAGAGGAGCCTATGTTGCACTGATTTACACATTATAATTGAACCCATTACACACAAGGAGATTCATGAGATTAATAAGGACCAGGCATGAAAAGAAATATAGCTGGGAAGCTACTGAAAACCTACTGAAAATTCTCGCAAACAGTAATAATACAAAAAAAATGCATGCAATTGTACCTGACAAAAGGCATTAGCTTTTATACACGTTCATTTGAACATATTAGTCTTTTCAAGTATCCCTCACTTGTTCGCTCTGCTGCCCATATTCGATTTATAAAAATCATTGCAATTTGAGAATTCGAAAAAAAGATGGTTATGAAATTGTTTCACGACGCAAACATGAGATTACCTCAGAGATCAATTCTGGGGTCCGTAAATGTCTGCGAACGACTACATATGGGTATATGACAGCTTTGCCGTGATAGTACTGTCAATGTGAATTCAATGCTTGACTAGTTGATTGAGTAAACTGTATCCAAATGAGCATATGTGAAAGACAATGTCTTTTGTTCGGTGCACTTATGAGCACCTTTTTAGTTTCTCCAACTCATTGCATTAGACAAGCATATTGATACCTTTGACGCCAATATCACTGCCAATGTATTGGAGTTCGGGTATTCAAATTAGTGGTAGTGGGCTAAAGCACATTTGAATCCAAAATTCTGGCTGGAGAGGAATCCGGCACCAACCATTGAGTGAAAGCTATATTTCTTTTCATGCCCGGTACCATATGAATCTCATGGATCCCCTTGAATTGTTACGGGTTCATTTCTAATGTGCAAATCAGTGCAACATAAGCAGTTCTTCAATAGTGAATAACGGACAAGGATGACCGTTCTATGACCTTGTCCAGAACAGGCAACTAATCCTAGCAGGTATATTCCTGAAATCACTATGAGGGTAACTCTTTTGCAACATACTGCACTTGTGTAATATTAAAAGTGCGGGAATCATTTATACAGCAGGCGCGCTATGTTTGCTGAGTTACGATAATGCACGTACCAAGCTTCATATAAGCGGGGCAGCAGCAAAGAGAGGCATCTAGTGATGTGGTTCTTTTACCTCCTTAGCCTTGCTGTTGTAGTCGGATTCTATAATGGAATGGTCAATGCGGTAAGTTAAAAGCGCATGTACAGGAATCAGGCTAGAGCATAGTGCCCGGAGAGACATCCATTTCCTGTACCGTTGTAATACGAAAATTCGAAACATGCCTGTAAAGAATCCGCATATTGCATGATTCCTATCAAACAGTGTGTCAAATAAAGACGTGACGCTATAAGAATTTCCATATAATGTGGTTATCCCTCTATTGCGAACTTCAAGTTCCATGCACCAGAACTATTTTTTGCTTGCGTTCATGCAGCTGGGATGGACCTGGAGGCAGCGCTCTTTCTACAGTGCTCGATGGCGGAAGAGGGTAGTGCTGCAAAATAGAAGGGAGAAATCGTCATTGTAAAAATATAGAGCCAAATTGTTGTGTTCTTGTGAAAACTCGAGAGTGCTCCGCATGTGATAATGCCAGATATAGGATATTTCGCTGATGCACTACTATACGTAGAACTCCAAGGGCTCCCAATAACCCCATTTGCATTAATGATTCTCTTTAGCGGATGAGTTGAACACGTACAGGTCAGTTTTCAGAGACCGTCATATTCTGACTCCATGAGGAAGTTGATGGAGAATTCGAGGGCCTATGTGACGCGCCCAATGGGGACGTGGAGAACCACCACCCATAAAAGTGTACCCGAAGCCCAAGAAAGCGTTTCCGAAGACGACGTAAATTCTGAGTAAGGCGTGAGGGCTGATAGCATTAGTGAAGATTCTGTGTACACAAACTGAAGTGGTTCACATTTCACTGGAAAACTAATAAATGTTTACCACAAGGCGCGCTGTAGATATTGACATGCATGAAAGGAGAAAACAGCGAATATGGAAAATTTTCGTGATCATCTACTGATATCAACAGAGCCGTTTTTCTTGACATTTCTCCAAAAAAGTCGCTTTTTTTTCAAAAAGTGAAGAGAGAATCACGAATCATGAAAAATCCTTGCTGAATGTTAGAAGGAATAATTGTTGTATTAATAGGACACTGAATTGCCAATGAGGAGCGATCACCGTAGTGACAGAACCAAAAGAAAGCATTAAATGTCCGTTGTTCTCCGTCCGCGAACACCTTACGTCCGATACCTTGCAACGTCGAAGTGAGTGATACCCTAAAACTGCATTAAAAAAATTGCCGGGAGAGCATACCAGACGACGTTGTGTAAGTGATATTAGCCTTCTAACAATCAATTGCAGACGTCAAATAAAATGCATGTGGTTATGATTCTGCAAAGTATGGAATGCGGAAGGGATATTGAAGGCATTGCTACGTCTTCAACAGAAACCGGCGCAGCATTTCAAAATAAAAGTCAGGTTTTACTGGTCCATGCTTGAGAGCATGGCCTTTGCTTGAGCTCATGTATCAATAACGTCTGCGACTGTTTATCGCATACTAAAGCTGATGTTATACCTTGCGATTCTTCTGGACCGGCCGGTCCAACCGGTTCAGATGAGCCGCACGGTATACACTATCGATATGGCGAAGTTGCAGACAGCGACGCACGCTACAGTAGTTGCGCGCGCAATACCTACCGCACTATCTCTCCAGCTACGGAGCTCTCAAGACGAATTGACGAGATAGTCCTGCAACGAAAACACGTTATGAAACAACAAACAAATAAATATGTCACACGAACACGAATAGAAGAAAATTGCTGCAAAATACACAGATGCACTGAAGTATCCAAAAGCTGGGTAGTGCGCGTGCACCACTGCAGCGTGCGTCGCGGTCTGCAACTTGGCGATAATTCGATAGTATGGACCGTGCGATTCGTCCGAACCGGCCGGAGCGGCCGCAGCGGACGATCCGAAAGGTAAAACCTCAGCTCAGAGAAGAGTAAGCCCTTTTGTAGGCGCGAAGTGAGAAGGGCTCAATCAGAGCTCCAAAAACATCGTGATAACCAGACGGATTTTGCCAGGAAATGGATGAGAGCAGATGGGATGAATTTGCATGATAATTCCTAGAGTTTGCACACCTCTTATTGTGATTGTCCAGGTTGTTCTTTCCAATGAAAAAAAGTCCACCTATGAAGGACCGGGCGATAATTGGCACCATCGCATGACGAGGGATAGACCTCAGGTTCCAAAATAACTTTGAGGAGGAGGTGTCATGGTGTGAAGTCAAATAATCCTTCGAATTTTTGATTCGAAACGAAGAGTCACCCGCTTATTCAGTCTTCGCACGTCGTACCCTTTTTGCGCTACGCTCTCGAATTCTTCATCAAGTTCCTGTTTTCATGCAAGTGAGTAAGCCATTTCATGTCAGCTGAAGCACTCGATCATGGTGGAGCAGCTACACGAACCCTCTGACCTGAACGACGAGCGACCCCGACCTTTATCCAGTGGAGAATTCGTTGAAGTTTTATCGTAAAAGAACTTATGTCGAGATAAGCTATATCGAAGGAGTATGGAATTTAGAGCAGACTATCATCGAAGCATGGCACCAGGACTGTTCAGTGACGGTATCAGTTTGCAGACTAGTAAAAAGGACATTCCCAGAACCAAAGAAAGGAGGAATTTTTAATTCAGATTTTGGCGCTAGTGCGCGAACACACATCGATACTGGCTACACTCCTTACTTGGAGAGTTCTCCGAATGACTTTGTAAACAGAGTTTTTGGACAATTTATAGGTGGCTGTATCATTGCAGAGCGTTATATATGACTCCCCTTCCCAAAATGATTGGTGTTGGTACACTAATGTATGCCAACCCTTCCTACAATGGATAATGTTGATAACTGAAGTCGCGTCCTCCGAAAATCTCAAGGCGTCTATCGAATTCTGCCATCTAATTCAAGGCATGTTCTTGATTTTTTGCATAGGTTGTCCGACCGCCTTTAAAACTTTGAAAAGCATAGTCTAATAAAGAATCCTCGAGGTTTTTCCCCTAATACTATTCCAACCCGAAATACGACCCCCTTCTTTTCACTCTGAAATATCCTCTATAGGACTTCTCGGGGGAAGTTCTCCCTGAATACGACCTCACTTTTTAACCATAAAAACACCGATAGGGGGGGGACAATTTCGGTTTTCGGTATGGGATTACGGTGGCTTGAAGTTGCCGCAATGCACACACACCTTGCCAAGACGTCGAAAGTTAATTCATTAGGCTTCAATTGTAATCATACTTTTTTCTTTAGCTTTCGCTGGTTCCTCATTTGCTTGTTTTACTTTTTTTGGTGTAAGTGTTTCACTTGTTTCACACTATCACGAATGAATGAAATATACCCTACGAGACAACAAATGACATCTCTACAGCGGGCAACTCGGAAGTCAGTGTGTACAGTAGAACGGATGCGAATGTGATGCGAATACACACCACAGCGTCGCGCTTTTAAACCCGTCCGTATTTGTCCATCGATTATCGCTTTTCCTTAAATGTTCGTTACTGAATAATCACTTTTTTGCATCTTCCTCTTTATTCGGACTCCCTCGAGTTCCTTCGTGGGCGACCTTCTCTCGAAGGCTCTTCAGCTCTTTCTTGAACCTAGAATTCGAACGGTAACTTCCAAATGCAAAAACGCAAGGCATTCCTTCGTATCCAAAAATGTGTTCCCTCCATATCCATACAGCGCCGCTAAGACATGGACAAGGCAGCAACAATGAATACCAAACAGAAATCGAGCATAATATGTTCGAGAAAGACGAAATTGTTGCAAAACAGAATGGAGGCGCTATTAATAAAAAATCCTGAATTAGCTTCCATGACTACAGGGTTTGCCAAAAAAAGTAATTTGGCCTCCACTTTCAAACCCACATTAGTCGAACTTCGGCAAATTCCGACCAGGTATTTTCATCCCTCAAGTAAAGAGCAGACCTCACTCTATCACTGTTCTCCGTTACAGCCTTCTGTACGAGCAGGAACGGTTGCTTGTTCCCATTGAACAAGATGTGCCACCTCAATTGAGCAAAATCCGAATTTTCGTCGCCCTTGTTCACAACCTTGCTAAGGTCCGTTCACTCTGGGTACCTGAGGGGATTCATACTTGCTGGTGTTCTTGGATATTCCGTTTTTTCCGGGCTCCCAACGCCGTTCGTTTCCAAGAGCGAGAACGTGCCATTACCACTGGAACCCCTCGGGGGGTGGGCAGGTTTGAGTCATGAAAAATGATAATCGGATCATACCAGCCTTGTTTAAGCAGCAAGGGCTGTGCGGCTTCCATGATCCGAAGGACCAATTCCTAGGAGGCTTCCCACAGAACTCCTACCACGGAACCTGGCTCCACTGTTTTAAGGGGACCTTGATACCGTGGGTTCTCTGAAGCCCGACTGCGCCGCTTGAAGGCTCCATATTTTTTATGAAAGTGAAAGTAGTGAGTCTCAGCTTGTTCCTAATTTTAGAAGACCATTTCGGGCGGTAATATTTTGCCCCAATACTTTTATCTCTTTCGTTTCCTTATGTTTTGTATAATAGGCGGATATGGGCCGTCAGGAAAATTACTTTTTTTGGCACCCTCTTAGATCTAACACCATGACTGCAGTATCGCCCAAACTGACCAAAGCAGCGATTTCGAGGGCGATTCCATGAGAACAACAGTGCTAACACTTCAGCGGAGAAAGTGGTGGAAGACACGTAGACAGACAGATTGAGATAAGGACGCAGACGGTCGGCAGATGGGGAGACAAACAGACATGAAAATACACAGACAGGTAACACATTCAGGCGAACGGACAGACAGCTGGGTGGGACTCGGACATCATACACTGTAGAAAAGGAGCTGTTAATGAGCATTTGGTTCCAGTGGTCTCCCCAGCGAGTGTTAGCCCATTTGGGTGACAAATTCACGTCACACACATGCAATGGATTGCATTAATGGAGAAAGTGCCTGCCGTCGACGAAGTCTTTCACATGGCGCGAAGTGGCGGCGACGAGATGCCCGGTTCGTTGAAAAAATGTTGCACGGCCATCGATCTAAAATTCAAATCAAAACGCAAAGGAGATCATGAAAATGGAGGAAATCTAATGGATAAGGTCGACTTTTTATCAGATAAACAACCCTGATACGTCAGGGGATCGATACTAGCAAACTGTTAGGGAAGTAGATAAACCATCTATTCTAACCCCACTAAGGGAAATCTCATTATTGCCATTGAACAGTGATATAATCAATGCAGGATAAGTGACTTGAAAAAGCTGAGGTGCATGTACCTGAGACAGAATGGCGCATGTGCCTGCTTTTGCTGTTTCACTGAGGTCTTCGGGTTGGATATGAACCACTTAGCTCCGGTCTGCAAAATTTGGATTCGATTGACGGGAATCTTGATGGAAACCTCATCAATGTTGGAAGTTCTACTCCAGGAGGCTATTCAACGTGACCATTGGCGGTCATGTAATAGGGGGTAGCACTCAAAAGATAAACACCTAGGAAGACCCTGAGAGGGTGGGAAGGGGCTACGAGGGGTGTCCATCACCAAAAAAGGATACAATTAATAAAACACGTTTTGAAGATCTGTAATGTAATGTACCTAATTGTAATTTTTGGTGTCTTTTTGAATGCCATCCCCCATGGTGCATGAACGCCGGACCATCAACTCCCAGATATCTTGAGCCGCAATAAAGAGCATTTCAGAAAAATGATCAACAGATTACAGGTGCAGGGTGATCGTTGCAGTCCCGCCGTCTAGATTAGGTGCCTGGCTAGTAGTTTTTTCGCACGTTATCGATATACGATCCCGAAGGAGTAGGTCATTCGCTGATCATCCACCGTACTTGATGAAATGGTCCCGGTCTCTCCGAACGGGGTTTTACGTACATATAGAGGCAGCGGTGACCTTATTTATTGTATAGTCGCTCATGACAGCGCAGCGCAGCTGAACAGTTAAAGGCACCTTCCGCGATTATTTTGGCTGGTCTAAGTAGGGAAGGTATTTTACCTCCCATGGAACTTTGAAGTGAGACCCGGGAAATCGATAGAGCTTCGAACGCTGGTCATAACTGTGAAAACCAAAATTGCTAAATGGCATCCTGAAGCGAGTTACGAGGGGTCAAAGTTTGCCAGTGACACCTCATTGGCGAGGCACTTTGCCATCAGCATGACTAGCAGAAAACCAGTAATGGCCTCCGTGGCACAGTGGTATTGCCCCGGCTCTGCAGTCGAGAGGTCTTGGGTTTGCTTCCTGCCAGTGCGGCTTTTCTTGCATTTTGTGTTTCACTGTCAGTAGTGCTTTCCTTTCACTTCTAAACTTTTCCTTATATGATATTCGCGCGTAGGGAGTCGAATCACCCCTCTGTGCAAATTTCCAGCCGGGTCCAGTTTTTGGCCCAACGTCGGAAAATTAGGGGTGGCCAGGGGTTAAGTAGGAATTTTTTGAATTTCCTTCCATAAAAAATCCTGCAAGCTGAACAAGATTACCTAAACATACCTATCACACTTGCCCATCACACTGTATGCACGCAACAAGCACCAAATAAGAGCATTTGCTGGGCAAGGGTCAACGACTTCTCCTTTGCTAAATGGGTTGCCAGCCAATAGCCCATCAATTTTCCCGAGATTTGTCAAATCCTCGAATTGGCTGAAAACTTGTCCCATAGGGTAATTTGATCCCCTGAACACGAAAATTACACTGTTTTCACGTGAAAACGTATGGCTCGCGCGCTATGGGCTCCCAAACATACCATGAAATGGTATTACTCTTTTTTCAGAAAAATCTTCATAACTTCATTCAGGTGATTGTTCGACAGATTCCGAATACAGATTTGAGATTAGCATTTAAAAGCGCGTACAGTGGTATGTGTCTCATTGCACATGACCATTTCGACAAACCGTCTGATAGCAAAGTGCCTCGCTAATGAGGTGTCGCAGGCAAACTTTGACCCCTCGTAACTCGCTTCAGGATGCAATTTAGCAATTTTGGTTCTCACAGTTACAATCAGCGCTCGAAGCTCTATCAATCCCCCTAAGTCTCATTCCAAGTTCCATGGGAAATAAAATACCTTCCCTAGTAAGAGCTGAATTGTGGAATCAGAGGGGCTAAAGTATACACCGAAAGTAAAATCCGAAAGAAGCCTCCGAAAATGGCAGGAATGAGGCCTCCTGACATCTGGCCTTGTAAGAGATTACCGAGTGAAAAGGAGCCTTCGAAGCAGTTCCCGTTTGATGGTATCATGAGAGACCTTGAGATATTACCTGTTTCCACAACTGAACGTTTCATTAGCTACTGGAATTTCTTCTTTATCTTATCTTAAAGGCACCATTAGGGGTAAGGGAAAACTGAGATCTGGAAGTACATGTTCTCTGAAACGAACCTTCTACCACAGAAAGGGCCACATTCGGTGAAAATCGCATGAAAAAAACGCGACTTGGGGTCTTATGGCGGCCCCGTAACTCGTCATGCCGTTATGCCGTTATGCGCTCGGGGGAGTCGACGTGGAGGGGCGGGACAACAATCGCGGCCGGCTGGTTGAGACTCTGGCCTGTCTTCAGTCCACTTCGACCAGAGACGCAGAGGACGAGAGAGAGGAGGGGGAATTTCGGGTTCCCATTTCTTGGTTTTTTCGCCGTTTTATGTCGTTCTTTTTCTACTGTTATATTACTGAGCACCTCTACTTTCGTAGTCACCCAATTTGCAAAAATTGCCCTAACGGTGTCTTTAACACAGAATCACAAGCCCGCGTAAACGCCACGTTGGGAAAAGCTTCGTCCAATGCCGGGTGGGGTCGCAGTTGCTTCTCGCGGGCTAAGCGCTGCTAGGAGGCCTCGTGGCGCCGCTCAAAGGGTTTAGCCTCGACATTTATCAAGGGGCCTATCGGCTGTGGGAGGGTAAATAGCATCGCGGGGAGTGCC
Source organism: Trichostrongylus colubriformis (assembly GCA_963978905.1). Classification (NCBI taxonomy): domain Eukaryota; kingdom Metazoa; phylum Nematoda; class Chromadorea; order Rhabditida; family Trichostrongylidae; genus Trichostrongylus; species Trichostrongylus colubriformis. Next base: position 36,816,196 of record OZ022259.1, read on the forward strand.
TTTAAGGTACCCCGTCGAGGACAATTGCCGCTTCAGCGCGATTCCCCTAACGGGACCAAACACGACTCCCTTCCTTTTTTTGACCTCTACCACTAACTGTTACTGGATTGTACAGCAGGAATGTATTTCAGTATTGTACAGTAGGAATGCTGTGTATTGCGTGAAACAAAAAGATATTTATTCGACTTTCCTCACACGGATTCGCTATGTTACCCTTCGCTTCTCATGTGCTTATTGGAAATTTAGATCCTAGGGTTTATTGCTGGCTTCTGCAGGTACGACCCCCTCCTGCCCTGTCAACGACACACCTGTTGAGGAATCGTAGACTACCGGGGTACCCAGTGGACACTGTCCGACTTCTGCTATTGGCATGTCTACTCACAGTTCATCGATCTTCATACCGCGAAACATGATATGATGATATCTCACGCGTAGCTGTATTTTCAAGGTTGTGCCATGATACTGCACCGTAGTTTCACGAGGGTTAGGATGCTACTGGAGTCGAGGAGTCCACACGAGAGACTTTTTATGTAAAGGATAGGGTATATGAGCTCAATCCTTTGTCCAGGGGAGAAGGCACTTCGAGGGAGGTGAAACAATTTCCATGTGGAAGAAGATCCTTCATAATAAAAGTGGATCCTTCATAATAACTCCTCTCCCGCAACTCCTTCCCCTCCCCGACTCAGGCCATAACTCGCATCCACTGGCCATGTGTTTCATGTTTTATGCTGTTATCCTGTACAAAATACTCCTATGGAAATTAGGTAAAAAACCTCATCAGCAAGGTTGCAATAGTTGGATACTGCCGTTATCTGTTCGTCATAAATCGTTAAGTCGCTTCTATTCCATCCCTCGACCCACATTAGCCCAAATTCAAAGGTGGTGCTATTGCCATGAGGAGGCGTTTTTTCGATTAGACCCTCAAAAATTGTCATTCAGTGATAAAAAGGGAATCACTTCCGTCCTCCATTGAAGTTTGGATAGAAATATACGCTTCAGTGTGCAAATCGACGCTTCAGAATGCGGGGTGCTTAACTTCTTCAATATTTTGTAACACGCAATAGCACTCAAAAATTGTCATTCAGTGATAAAAACTAAATGTAGGCTGGAGGTTACGGTAACCGTGCACGCGCGCAATTACACGCGCTACCACTTGGCTTTATACATAGTACCAATATGTACAAAGTCAAGCGGTAACAGGATCATTGCGTACGACACTCTGCTACAGTAACCCTTGCCGCCTATATTTATTCAGAACAAGACGCTGCTACGCTGTTCACTATCCAAGATTCTTTTTTTCTGTATTTCGAGTGCAATGGGCTATAATGTGTATTGGTTTATGATCAGGGGTGCTACTGTTGTTGGTGGAGGGCACTCATTGTTGCGCTGTCTTCCCTCACCCATAACCGTTCTATAATTATCAATTTGTATACTCGAGCGTATATTTTTACATGACCTTATTTTGCAACTTTGCGTCGACGTTTCACCCACGTCAAAGCTTCTTTCCCTCCCTAGGCTCAGGCTAAAGCAGATGAGACCTATGCTTTGACATATGCTTTTTTATGTGGAAGGAGGAGATCTCAATTTTAGTCTAAGCATAGGGAGGGAAAGGAGTTTCGACGTCGACGCAAAGTTGCGTCTCCCCCCCCCCCCCGACTTTATTTGACCCGGAGGCTCTCTGAACTGAAGACCCTGGCTAAAAAACCTAGGCGAAAATAGCGCTAGATGCCGAGCTCAGTGGAAGGCCCCCCTCCCCCAACTGCATTAGTATCTGTTTTGGATATAGTGCTGTATATTGCAGATGTTGTTGACAGGCACGTACGGTTGCAGAACGACGTCGCTTTCTTCCCTCCTTGCCACATAGCGATTTGGAAAACTTTTGGGTGCTAATACAGTCCGTATCAAAAGTATGTGAACACCTCAAATTTTGGTTCAATAAAAACACCGTTCAATTTCGCGACACGCGGTTTTCACTATTCGATTCCTTGCATGCGATTACCCTAGAATACTTAAACTCAGAGAGTTTTGTCGATAATTTATGATCTTTCATGATTGAGAATTTTTCTTTGTACAAAAAGTATGTGGACACTTAATAAAAACAAGCACATTGCTGTAACTTAAAAGCACTGAGTCTTTCGGGGATTCAAATTAGCTCGAACAACTTGTTCGACATCTCTGGACCAGGTTTTGCATACTTGCTTCATCGATGGTGTCCCAGGCAATTAGAAGCGCCTCCATCAGTTCATTGACGGTCCATCATTGCTTGTTGTTTTGTTAGAATCGCTGAACAACAACAACACCTTATGGGTTTTTGGGTGCAGTCCGAAGACAGGCTGGCTAATCCATCGCTTTGACTTCACTGCATTTAAGTCATACTTCGGTTAAATGTGAGACGTGGACGCCGGCATCGTCCTGCTGGAGGATGTGTCTCCCGCGCCAAGTCCCTTTCAGGAACGGTGGCAAATGGTAGTAAAGCCTCTTGAAGGTCTACGCTGCACGAACGGAGTGCAGGCTGCAACACTCCGCTGCCTCCGAAGCCACCCCATACAATCAACGAGCTACCTCCTAAGTTCCTCAAGATAAGGACTTTCGAAAAATTTCTCGGTTTGAAACAAGTAGCTCTTTTAGCACGTTTTATTTTGTGGTGGTCTTCAGTAACAATAAGAAGTTCAGTCTTGACTGGTCAGAAGGAATTCGTCGCTAATGGAGGTACCTACGCCGGGACCCTCTGTTTTTGAAAAGAAACTTCGGAGATGGTTTGCCACCTGGTTTCTGAGGCAGCGGAAAGTTGCAGCCTGCACTGCGTTCGCGCAACGTAGACCTTTAAGAGTAGCAGGGAGTGCTTTACTACAATTTGCCACCGTTTCTGAAAAGAAGGGCGTTGGAAACCCGGAAAAACGGAATATTCAAGAACACCACCAAGTACGAATCCCCTCAGGTACCCAGAGTGAACGGACCTTAGCAAGGTTGTGAACAAGGGCGACGAAAATTCGGATTTTGCTAAGTTGAGGTGGCACATCTTGTTCAATCGGAACAAGCAACCGTTCCTGCTCGTACAGAAGACTGTAACGGAGAACAGTGATAGAGTGAGGTCTGCTCTTTACTTGAGGGATGAAAATACCTGGTCGGAATTTGCCGAAGTTCGACTAATGTGGATTTGAAAGTGAAGGACAAATTACTTTTTTTGGCAATCCATGTAGTCATGGAAGCTAATTCAGGATTTTTTATTAATAGCGTCTCCATTCTGTTTTGCAACAATTTCGTCTCTCTCGAACATATTATGCTCGATTTCTGTTTGGTATTCATTGTTGCTGCCTTGTCCATGTCCTAGCGGCGCTGTATGGATATGGAGGGAACACATTTTTGGATACGAAGGAATGCCTCGCGTTTTTGCATTTGGAAGTTACCGTTTGAATACTAGGTTCAAGGAAGAGCTGAAGAGCCTTCGAGAGAAGGTCGCCCACGAAGGAACTCGAGGGAGTCCGAATAAAGAGGAAGATGCAAAAAAGTGATTATTCAGTAACGAACATTTAAGGTTAAAAGCGATAATCGATGGACAAATACGGACGGGTTTAAAAGCCCGACGCTGTGGTCTGTATTCGCATCACATTCGCATCCGTTCTACTGTACACACTGACTTCCGAGTTGCCCGCTGTAGAGATGTCATTTGTTGTCTCGTAGGGTGTATTTCATTCATTCGTGATAATGTGAAACAAGTGAAACACTTACACCAAAAAATGTAAAACAAGCAGATGAGGAACCAGCGAAAGCTAAAGAAAAAAGTATGATTACAATTGAAGCCTAATGAATTCACTTTCGACGTCTTGGCAAGGTGTGTGTGCATTGCGGCAACTTCAAGGGTTGGATTAGTATTAGGGGAAAAACCTCGAGGATTCTTTATTAGACTATGCTTTTCAAAGTTTTAAAGGCGGTCGGACATCCTATGCAAAAATCAAGAACATGCCTTGAATTAGATGGCAGAACTCGATAGACGCCTTGAGATTTTCGGAGGAGCGACTTCAGTTATCAACATTATCCATTGTAGGAAGGGTTGGCATGAGTCATTGTAGGAAGGGTTGGCATACATTAGTGTACCAACACCAATCATTTTGGGAAGGGGAGTCATATATAACGCTCTGCAATGATACAGCCACCTATAAATTGTCCAAAAACTCTGTTTACGAAGTCGTTCGGAAAACTCTCCAAGTAAGGAGTGTAGCCAGTATCGATGTGTGTTCGCGCACTAGCGCCAAAATCTGAACTAAAAATTCCTCCTTTCTTTGGTTTTGGGAATGTCCTTTTTACTAGTCTGCAAACTGATACCGTCACTGAACAGTCCTGGTGCCATGCTTCGATGATAGTCTGCTCTAAATTCCATACCCCTTCGATATAGCTTATCTCGACATAAGTTCTTTTACGATAAAACTTCAACGAATTCTCCACTGGATAAAGGTCGGGGTCGCTCGTCGTTCAGGTCAGAGGGTTCGTGTAGCTGCTCCACCATGATCGAGTGCTTCAGCTGACATGAAATGGCTTACTCACTTGCATGAAAACAGGAACTTGATGAAGAATTCGAGAGCGTAGCGCAAAAAGGGTACGACGTGCGAAGACTGAATAAGCGGGTGACTCTTCGTTTCGAATCAAAAATTCGAAGGATTATTTGACTTCACACCATGACACCTCCTCCTCAAAGTTATTTTGGAACCTGAGGTCTATCCCTCGTCATGCGATGGTGCCAATTATCGCCCGGTCCTTCATAGGTGGACTTTTTTTCATTGGAAAGAACAACCTGGACAATCACAATAAGAGGTGTGCAAACTCTAGGAATTATCATGCAAATTCATCCCATCTGCTCTCATCCATTTCCTGGCAAAATCCGTCTGGTTATCACGATGTTTTTGGAGCTCTGATTGAGCCCTTCTCACTTCGCGCCTACAAAAGGGCTTACTCTTCTCTGAGCTGAGGTTTTACCTTTCGGATCGTCCGCTGCGGCCGCTCCGGCCGGTTCGGACGAATCGCACGGTCCATACTATCGAATTATCGCCAAGTTGCAGACCGCGACGCACGCTGCAGTGGTGCACGCGCACTACCCAGCTTTTGGATACTTCAGTGCATCTGTGTATTTTGCAGCAATTTTCTTCTATTCGTGTTCGTGTGACATATTTATTTGTTTGTTGTTTCATAACGTGTTTTCGTTGCAGGACTATCTCGTCAATTCGTCTTGAGAGCTCCGTAGCTGGAGAGATAGTGCGGTAGGTATTGCGCGCGCAACTACTGTAGCGTGCGTCGCTGTCTGCAACTTCGCCATATCGATAGTGTATACCGTGCGGCTCATCTGAACCGGTTGGACCGGCCGGTCCAGAAGAATCGCAAGGTATAACATCAGCTTTAGTATGCGATAAACAGTCGCAGACGTTATTGATACATGAGCTCAAGCAAAGGCCATGCTCTCAAGCATGGACCAGTAAAACCTGACTTTTATTTTGAAATGCTGCGCCGGTTTCTGTTGAAGACGTAGCAATGCCTTCAATATCCCTTGCGCATTCCATACTTTGCAGAATCATAACCACATGCATTTTATTTGACGTCTGCAATTGATTGTTAGAAGGCTAATATCACTTACACAACGTCGTCTGGTATGCTCTCCCGGCAATTTTTTTAATGCAGTTTTAGGGTATCACTCACTTCGACGTTGCAAGGTATCGGACGTAAGGTGTTCGCGGACGGAGAACAACGGACATTTAATGCTTTCTTTTGGTTCTGTCACCACGGTGATCGCTCCTCATTGGCAATTCAGTGTCCTATTAATACAACAATTATTCCTTCTAACATTCAGCAAGGATTTTTCATGATTCGTGATTCTCTCTTCACTTTTTGAAAAAAAAAGCGACTTTTTTGGAGAAATGTTAAGAAAAACGGCTCTGTTGATATCAGTAGATGATCACGAAAATTTTCCATATTCGCTGTTTTCTCCTTTCATGCATGTCAATATCTACAGCGCGCCTTGTGGTAAACATTTATTAGTTTTCCAGTGAAATGTGAACCACTTCAGTTTGTGTACACAGAATCTTCACTAATGCTATCAGCCCTCACGCCTTACTCAGAATTTACGTCGTCTTCGGAAACGCTTTCTTGGGCTTCGGGTACACTTTTATGGGTGGTGGTTCTCCACGTCCCCATTGGGCGCGTCACATAGGCCCTCGAATTCTCCATCAACTTCCTCATGGAGTCAGAATATGACGGTCTCTGAAAACTGACCTGTACGTGTTCAACTCATCCGCTAAAGAGAATCATTAATGCAAATGGGGTTATTGGGAGCCCTTGGAGTTCTACGTATAGTAGTGCATCAGCGAAATATCCTATATCTGGCATTATCACATGCGGAGCACTCTCGAGTTTTCACAAGAACACAACAATTTGGCTCTATATTTTTACAATGACGATTTCTCCCTTCTATTTTGCAGCACTACCCTCTTCCGCCATCGAGCACTGTAGAAAGAGCGCTGCCTCCAGGTCCATTCCAGCTGCATGAACGCAAGCAAAAAATAGTTCTGGTGCATGGAACTTGAAGTTCGCAATAGAGGGATAACCACATTATATGGAAATTCTTATAGCGTCACGTCTTTATTTGACACACTGTTTGATAGGAATCATGCAATATGCGGATTCTTTACAGGCATGTTTCGAATTTTCGTATTACAACGGTACAGGAAATGGATGTCTCTCCGGGCACTATGCTCTAGCCTGATTCCTGTACATGCGCTTTTAACTTACCGCATTGACCATTCCATTATAGAATCCGACTACAACAGCAAGGCTAAGGAGGTAAAAGAACCACATCACTAGATGCCTCTCTTTGCTGCTGCCCCGCTTATATGAAGCTTGGTACGTGCATTATCGTAACTCAGCAAACATAGCGCGCCTGCTGTATAAATGATTCCCGCACTTTTAATATTACACAAGTGCAGTATGTTGCAAAAGAGTTACCCTCATAGTGATTTCAGGAATATACCTGCTAGGATTAGTTGCCTGTTCTGGACAAGGTCATAGAACGGTCATCCTTGTCCGTTATTCACTATTGAAGAACTGCTTATGTTGCACTGATTTGCACATTAGAAATGAACCCGTAACAATTCAAGGGGATCCATGAGATTCATATGGTACCGGGCATGAAAAGAAATATAGCTTTCACTCAATGGTTGGTGCCGGATTCCTCTCCAGCCAGAATTTTGGATTCAAATGTGCTTTAGCCCACTACCACTAATTTGAATACCCAAACTCCAATACATTGGCAGTGATATTGGCGTCAAAGGTATCAATATGCTTGTCTAATGCAATGAGTTGGAGAAACTAAAAAGGTGCTTATAAGTGCACCGAACAAAAGACATTGTCTTTCACATATGCTCATTTGGATACAGTTTACTCAATCAACTAGTCAAGCATTGAATTCACATTGACAGTACTATCACGGCAAAGCTGTCATATACCCATATGTAGTCGTTCGCAGACATTTACGGACCCCAGAATTGATCTCTGAGGTAATCTCATGTTTGCGTCGTGAAACAATTTCATAACCATCTTTTTTTCGAATTCTCAAATTGCAATGATTTTTATAAATCGAATATGGGCAGCAGAGCGAACAAGTGAGGGATACTTGAAAAGACTAATATGTTCAAATGAACGTGTATAAAAGCTAATGCCTTTTGTCAGGTACAATTGCATGCATTTTTTTTGTATTATTACTGTTTGCGAGAATTTTCAGTAGGTTTTCAGTAGCTTCCCAGCTATATTTCTTTTCATGCCTGGTCCTTATTAATCTCATGAATCTCCTTGTGTGTAATGGGTTCAATTATAATGTGTAAATCAGTGCAACATAGGCTCCTCTTCAATAGTGATTGACGTTCAAGAGACTGTTCCATGGACCTCGTCCAGTACGGGCAACTAATCCTAGCAGGTGTATTCTTGAAAACTCTACAAGAGTAGCTTTCCTGCAACATACGGCACTTGTGGAATGCTGAAAGTGCAGGAATCATTTATGTGTTGTGTTCACTGTTTCACTGTGTTCACAGGCGCGCTGTGTTCACTGAGTTATGATAGTGCACGTACCAAGCTTCATATAAGCGGGGCAGCAGCAAAGAGAGGCATCTAGTGATGTGGTTCTTTTACTTCCTTAGCCTTGCTGTTGTAGTCGGATTCTATAATGGAATGGTCAATGCGGTAAGTTAAAAGCGCATGTACAGGAATCAGGCTAAAGCATAGTGCCCGGAGAGACATCCATTTCCTGTACCGTTGTAATACGAAAATTCGAAACATGCCTGTAAAGAATCCGCATATTGCATGATTCCTATCAAACAGTGTGTCAAATAAAGACGTGACGATAAGAATTTCCACATAATGTGGTTATTCCTCTATTTTGAACTTCAAGTTCCATGCAGCAGATATTTTTTGCTAGCGTTCATGCAGCTGGAATGAACTTGGGAGTGGCGCTCTTTCGTAGCAGTGCTCGAAGGTGGAAGAGAGCAGTGCTGCAAGATAGAAGGGAGAAATCGTTATTGCAAAAATATGGAGCCATTTAAATGTGTTCACGTAAAAGGACGGAAGAGCGCTCCGCATGTGATAGCCAGATATAGACTACTTCGCTGGGACATTACTATATAAAGCGCTTGAAAGGCTAACAATGACCCCATATTCATTAGTGATTCTTTTTAGCAAATGAGTTTAACACTTACAGGTGTCAGTTTTCAGAGACCGTCGTATGCTGACTCCATGAGGAAGTTGATGGAGAATTCGAGGACTTATGTGACGCGCCCTGTGTGGACGTGGAGAACCACCACCGAAAGTGTTCCCGAAGCCCAAGATAGTGTTTCCGAAGACGTAATTCTGAGCAGGCATCTTGACTGATAGCATTAGTGAAGATTCTGTGGACGCCAACTAGAGTGTTTCATATATCACTGGAGAATTGATAAATGTTCTCCACAAGGCGCGCTGTAGATATTGACATACACGAGAAGGGAAAACACTGAGTAGGCAATGTTTTTGTGATCATCTACTATATCAGCAGAGCCGTTTTTCTCAATAATTTTCTAGAAAGAGGAGCATTTTTCTGAAGAAGGAATCATGAATCACAAAAAATCCTAGCTGAATTTTAGAAGGAAATAACTATGGTATTATATCTTCATGATCCGAGAGTACACCTCATAGATACACAAAGAGATGGACATCGTCACTCGAAGGCGGAGGATGTGCTGTGTGATAGAGCATTGGAGCGCCAATGAGGAGCATCACCGTAGTGAGAGATCCAAAAGAAAGCATTGAATGTCCGCCCGCGAACACTTCACACCTTGCAACGTCGAAGTCAGTGATGCTCTACAAGTGCAGTGAAAAAGATTGCGGTTCTAGCATACCAGACGACGTTGTGTGAGCAATATTAGCCTTCTGACTATTAATGTCCGACGTCATTTGAAATACATGTGGCTATGAATGCTGTCAGTATGGCACACCGCACACTACCACTCATTCACTAGGTATGCTTATTTACGTCATTTCTACTACAGCGTCATCACTGGTTCCTCAAGTAGCGTGCAACGGTGGCTTCCATGACAGAGGCAATGAGGAATGACGGCAATGACGGGTCGCAGTTCCAGCTGCTTTGATTGCATTGACGGATGTAAAATTTTGCACACAAGCAGTCACGGCAGGAAACCTGATCAGCTGTCAAATCTACCAGAAGTTTTTCTGACACATTCATTGCGGATGCACAAGTGCTTGATGAGCCAGCTCACGTTTACTTCTCTTGCTCAAACTGAACTTTGCAGCCTATGAAAGGTATGCCCACTACATGCAAATGAAGCGTTAGAGGGATTTAGGGTTCGATGGAGCCGTTTCCACTTTAGCGGATTTGTTCGAAATGTAGAAATCTCTGTTCAGCTGACGCTGTGCCTGCATGAAGCTAACCAAGGACCTAAATAACGACCTTCATCTACGCTGGAGGGGTCAACCGGAAGATTCTATATCAGCTTGCCGAATGTATGACAACCAGTTCACATGTTTCATTTTCGAATCCTTCCGTTATATAAACCTTTGGGTGTCGATTTGCTGGTCTATGTCGGTGTTTCGTGTCGGTTTTTATCTTTAATATGTAAGAAACTTCCCCAAAAGTGACATCCTTTGGGTGTCGGTTTGCTGGTCTTCTGTCGGTTTTTATCTTTTGTGTCTAGGAAACATTCCCAAAAGTAATGATTTTGATATTGTAATTTTTGACAACTGCTGTTTATCGCCGCAGCTCGCGATGCGAAAGTTACTACAAGGATGCTGAATTATGGGCAAAAGCTTCGGTGCCGGACGGGACTCGAACCCGCACTTCATCCTTTCCGGGAATATGTGCTAATCCATTACACTACCGACACCACCTTCACCTTAACTCAGCTTTTTGAATGGTGTATTTACCATAGCTTATCAGCACTCACACGTACGTATAACGTGTTGAGCCGGTTGGCCAATATCGGCATCGAACCGTGAAGCGGAAAGCTTTAGTAATGATTTTGATATTTCAATTTTTGATAACTGCTGTTTATCGCCGCAGCTCGCGATGCGAAAGTTACTAAAAGGATGCTGAGTTATGGGCAAAAGCTTCGGTGCCGGACGGGACTCGAACCCGCACTTCATCCTTTCCGTGGATATGTGCTAATCCATTACACTACCGACACCACCTTCACCTTAAAACATTTCATTACTAAAGCTTTCAGCTTCACGTTTCGAATTGGCCAACCGGCTCAACACGTTATACGTACGTGTGAGTGCTGATAAGCTATGGTAAATATACCATTCGAAAAGCTGAGTTAAGATGAAGGTGGTGTCGGTAGTGTAATGGATTAGCACATATCCCCGGAAAGGATGAAGTGCGGGTTCGAGTCCCGTCCGGCACCGAACTCAGCATCCTTGTAGTAATTCCCAAACGTGATATCATGTGCACTAATTATTATTCCTCTTGCCCCTGACTATCTCTGTCTGCATGATCATTGAGAACTCGATGATCCAAATTTTTTATTTCAGCCGACTCCGGTAACACACGAATTAGGCGTTGCTGCGTAAAAAATTACGGGAACTCGTGCCGAGGGAAGTCATTTCGAAGGAGTTAGGGAGTTTAATCAGACTACAATGCCGCTCACATTTTTTAAAAAATCGACGGTGGGCGACGGATTAAACGGCACAAACCGTCGCACCGTCATAACTTCGTTCAAAATGAATGAAATGGGGAAAAATTAGAAGCGTTAGATTTTTCTAGATACGGCGAGTTCAGCGACCTATAAGACGTCGAATTTTGATAGGGAGGTCACCAGATTCTCGGCAAAAGCTGCAAAAACCAATATATTATCAATATTTTACAAGAAACTGGCTTCAACTGGACTACACAATCAATTACTCGTGTTCGCCTAAGCCCACGCAAAGGGGATCTCCTTTCCCCAGACTTAGGCTAACACCAGGATAATAAAAAACTCAAATTCGTTTCATCAAAATCATTTCACTGCAAAATTCGAACCCAATTCGGCTAGTGCTACGGCCTCTCTGCGCTCTAATCATAGTGTTAGAGACCGTCTCTAATGCTATGGATAGAGCGCAGCATACTACTCTTTCCACCCTAACTCCCTAAACACCGAAAGAACATTATAAAGCAACGAGAAAACAAAAAGAGGAACGAATCGCCGACAAATATGCGCGAAAGGAATAGGTGTGGCTGCGTCGCGATCTGAATGGAGCGCGTTATCTCCCCCATACTAAATTCCGACATTTTCAAAATACTTTAAACTTTACCTAGAACCCATCTTTCAAACAGCTGTGAACTGTTTCCCTAATAAATCCCTTAGACCAATCTATTGGCCGCTTGCTTTCCCTAATGGTTGATTAGTTCTCGATACGGGTTTCCAGATGAGGATCAGATGAGGAAAATTTCGAACTGTTTTATTCAAATGGCCATAACTTCCTTCAAACTTAACTATATGAGTGCGTTTTTAGGTGGGCGGGGTCAGCGGGGTTGTCGCTTTCGAATGACCACCTGAGCTATGCGATATCTTCACAAGGAAGCAAGAAAAGTTCAGGAAAGCCAGTTGAGGAAAAAATTTTTTCGTCGAATTTGCGAGATCTTCCCAAGATTCTTCCGAAAAATTGATTCATTGTTACTGAAATTTCTCTAGTACACATCCTTCGCTCTCGAGCGCCTACTGGGAGGGCGAGAAGCGTCGGTCAGCTTCTCTGTGGGATGCGCCATGCATGAGGGTTTTATCCACAATCTCAATGAATACAGACGTTTTTGCGGTCCGCATAGTGGCCGCTAACACCAGATTACGTACTTGCAATCGTTGTAAGATATGAAAGAATTCCATATTAGTTAATTTTCCATTTTCATCCCGTTGTTTCTGGAGTGTCTATCCACGGTGGTACCCGTTGATAGATATCGCTTTCCATAGTTAATCGGTGACTCTGTGTCTCTGTACGTGGTTTCAGTGCCGGCGGGCCAATGAAAGGGTTCTTGACATTGGTTGGCTTCGTTGTGGTTCGCGTCACGCATGAGGTTTTCATGATGATTAAGTTAAATTAGCTTCGGGTTCAAACTCAGTTAGTCAGTTTTATCATTTCTCTCCTTACACTTTGGACCCTCAGCGTTAGAAATTCTGCTGATCAATGCCTGCCTAAAGGATTACGACCCCCCTCCATAGCGGGCCAAATACGACCCCCCCCTTCCTAGCGGACCAAATACGCCCCCCCCCCGTTGAAGATTCCCTAACTAAGGCTTGGCCCTGGATAGACCCTATGACGAATCCTATGCTGACAATAAGAGAACGGTAATCACTTCAGGGCCCAACTACACGTGGCGTGTTCTGGTATCTCACCAGAACCAAGCGCTTATCGTTGCATCTTTTGTTCCTTACTTTCCCTCCAGCACTCCACAAGCACTCGTATTGTCTGCACATGTTTCGTGAATGGATACCTCACTTGATACTGGGGGGGCACACTTGATTTTGAGCTCACTCTTCCACAACGCATTACCCAAGTGCTCTCGCTATTACTCTATGAAGCATTCCATCACGGCATCAACTGCATTAACCGCTTCACAATAAACCTCCGACAACGAGCTCCTACACACTTCTGGTGCAATCGGCTAAGGAAGGACCCATGGCAAGTAGCTTTGAGTTCCAATTCTCATCTACTCATCTATGTAGGCGCTCCTAGTAGCCACATGCCGCGATCGTATTTTCTGTCCCACTAACATACTTCCACGTTGAAATGACTCCTGTTTTGCATTCTGTTCACAGCATGACGCTTCCTTTCAGAGATCATGACGCCATCATCTTGCGCTAAAAGTGGCGCCTTGACTATACATACAAGTATTTCGCTACTCAAATTCCTTATTATTGCCAAATCTTTCGACAAATTAGTGGATCAAACTGTAAAAATTGAAAACTTCAAATCTCCGTCGTTCATTCCTGTTAGCCGTACTGATTATAGCCATAGATTGCTGCTAGACCGCTTATCAAGAGAATCTAAAAGATTTTGTGTTGGAAACTGAAAGAAGAATTCGGGAAAACGATGTTTACGATATATTTACCGCAACAATAAAGTGACGATCAATTACGGTACAACCGAAGAATGAAATCCCACAGGGTCTCTGATGAAGATACAGTAGGTGTAGTGAAAACAGAGGAAATACCTGAACTAAGCTTTCTTACTTTCACATTCTTTAAACTTTGTTATTTTTATTCATGCTACATTCATACCCTGCGGAGTGATCGCGAAGCGCAGCGTGCAACGCTAAAGGGCGTGGTCGCCCCTCCTTGAGCCACTCTGGGTGTCCTGTCGCACACCCCAGTCGTTGCGTTCGTTGCGATCACATGGTATAAAATGAATGCAGTCGCATTAGTATGGAAATGTATGCTCACTAACCTGCTCATGAGGGAGACGATCACACGCTGCAACATGTGCCATAGGGCCACCCATACCCAATATGAAACTTCGCAACTTTGAGGCCATGTGAAGTATACATATCGATTGAAGCAGCATAAATACCAGCAAGAAACATAGCATTACTGGTTTCCAGAGTAGGTTGACACGAGTAATGTCATAATCGAAGCTGTACATGTACCAGAAGATCTTATATATAGCTATGAAGTTCACTACGAGGTGAGCTGAGCTCCATGCACTGAAGTTGAAAATTGAAATTGAATCTGAAGCAGCTGTAAGCACTGTTCCTCGTAACACATGTCCTCCATATTAAGCTAAATGAGTGGGCGGCAAGGAACGCGCGCTGTGGCATGTGAAGGAACGTCCGTCTCCACCTCCATCGGCTGTTTTCACTAACTTATCGGTATTGAAAATGTTTATCAACACAACATATTGAAGAAATGGTCCATGCACCACGAGTACATTTACCACTGTCCGCGTGCCCCCATGTTTTGGTACCCACGGGATGTGAAATCGCACTAGACCACCCTGCAACGCGATGGAGGGACTCCCTGCAACATTAAGGAGAATCGGGTGAGCACTGGTCTTAAGCCATCCAGACGTCAAAAATGAAGGAAAGCATGTGCTCGTCGTTGAAGATCATCGGTCAGGGGCGAGACTACGAAGGCCCCAAGAGAAAAGAGGCGATGGTCATATGGTCAGGGACGCAGACTGGTGAGCAAATCAACATTGAGCGCGAAAAGTGGAGTTGCGCTCCTCCCACCGACAGTTGTTTGAACGTTGCTCGGCGGGAGCATAAACAAGCTGCTGTATCGATTACAGTGATTGTGAAAGGGATGACAGCCATTGAATGTCCGTGGACGATTCCTTCAAGGTGGTAAGACCATGGAGAGGGAAAGTGTCTTGCCCAGTGGCTGACATTCTATGAAGGGCATCTGTGACCGTTAAATACGTTACCTCACTGGCAGATTGATAGCTTTTGACAGCTTCAAAAGTTGTCCATGTCCACGGATATAGTGTCTGGCAACCGGCAGCTTGAATAGAAACGTACGTGTATTTCTAGGTAACTCGTCCAAACTAGCAATGTTTCAACGGCACCTGATATTTGTTGCTGTCGTTCTTGAAATCGCGACTGAGGTTCTCGAATTCCGCCGTCACACTTCCCACGTAGCAAAACGCTGTGCAATTAGCTGACGGTGCACAGAATAACACAAGAAACATGGATATGAGGTAGAAACAGCACCAAACCATTGTCAGGGATTT
This sequence comes from Trichostrongylus colubriformis, assembly GCA_963978905.1. Classification (NCBI taxonomy): domain Eukaryota; kingdom Metazoa; phylum Nematoda; class Chromadorea; order Rhabditida; family Trichostrongylidae; genus Trichostrongylus; species Trichostrongylus colubriformis. Next base: position 36,831,415 of record OZ022259.1, read on the forward strand.
CTTGGGCAACAGATGGACTATGCCGGCGAAGTCAATAATAAGTATTGCAAATGTGACAGCTGCCCACGCAGTTCCAGTCGCCACAGTAATATTCTTAAAAACGAAAATGAAGGTTTTCTGAGGATTGTTAATCGAATGGTGGTTGTGGTGCAAACTTAAAGGCATGGAAGGTTTGCAAAGAAGGAAAGCAAAATGGGTGTGTGAAATAAAAGTTATGAAGTTAAGGAGATATAATGTATTGCGAGGCTTGCGTCAAAAAGCGAGCCTTTGAGGGCTTTTCGCGATCTCACTCACTTCGAGTGTAGCGCGTCACTGGTTGAGTTGCTGCAAGGGCGAAGCGACATCCGCAAATGGTTGGCATGGCCCCTCGTCGTCTGCACCTACCCGTTAGCGGCGAGTAGTGCAGGATGGGTGAAAGGGAAGGAGTCATAAGAAAAACTTTTCCTCGACTTTTTATTTCGTTTAATCCAGTCCTTTCTCCACTATTGCACTTCTTCGCGCCTCGTTTTGCATATTCCCCACTTGACCAAAATTACCACTGCCCGTGTATTGAAGTCGTTTCCCCTACAAATGCTTTCATAATTGGCAACCCAAAGCAGGGTTTCAGATCAGTATACTCGTGGCACTTGCCAGCACTCACCGTGTGTGTGTGTACTTACGACAAAAAATCGCTTCGCGGCGCCATCAGTACGACTTGCCGAATCGATTTCACTTGGGAAACCGGTAGAGCGTGGCTGCGTCACCTCTGCACTTTCACCCATGCTACACCGCCTCCTCCACCCACGCCACCCTGCCTCCTCCACACATGCCACACTGCCTCGCTTGAACGCTGCCATGCCCTGTCACTGGTACTCGCACCCACCGAGCCGCTCGTAGAGCGCGGTTGCGCGAAAATTTGTCGTAGGTACACACACCCCACCCGCACACACTGACATTATCGATTGCGGTGCACGGTCAACCCGGTTGTATTGATTGAGGGCCTCCGTGTGTAGGAATAGCGTCGCCGAGTATAAATACAGCCTGAAGTCGTTTGCATCTCCTTTCATCGCATTTATGCAGTGGGCTAGATAGATCGGCTTGTTGTTAGTGATCTGCTTCAGTAATGTCAGATCGTGCAATACTACTCAATTGAGGACTGAGTTCAGATTGCTAATCCGATGAAGTACTCACAGGTCCCACCCCTTCACCCAAGTTACTTCCCTCGATTAATGGCTATCATCCACCATCGGCAAATTGTTCTTACAACTGGGTTGAGAGTCAAGATTACAGGTGCTTTACCACTCGTGTGAAGAAAAGAACCAAAAACTCACTCTTCTTCGCATCACTTCTCCAGTGTTTTTCAACGTTCCAATTCCAATAGAACTTTTTTTCAAGCGTTTTGAATACTCAAGCTCTCTCATAGAGCGGGTCCAATACATCAGAAAGAAGAAATCGATACAACCCGTCAAGTGGATACAGCAGTACGCTGGTGGCATTGTGAAGATAGATACCGCCATCGCCATACATATAAATGTGCTCAGAATAATTGTCCACGCCTTAATCGGAATTCGATGAGCATGTATAGCCGGTGGATCAAGCTCGCGATGTCCCAATTACTCTCTCCCCTCGCCCCGTTATAAAAGCAACCGAGATTCTCCAACATGACTGTAATCTACAAAAACTTGGCCACATCCCAGGAATTTTTCTGGCTTTTTCTCACTCCAATGCACACTTTAGCTAAGTCGTCACATTACTTTTTTAATTAAGGGCACTGGGAGGGGTAAGGGGAAAGTAAGAACTGTGAATACATGTTTTCTGAAACAAACTATCTTCTTCAGCAGGGGTGATGTGAAGAGCGAAACTCGCATTGAAAGAGTGCAGCTTGGGGTCCTCATCACGATTCCGCAGCACTTCGTGTCGTTCCGCAGCTTATTAGCAGGGCAAGTTGCCGGCGAAGGCGGGGCATCGTTCGCGGCTGCCTGATTCAGCCTCTAGCCCGCCTGCAATCTACCCCGGCTAGGGGCAGAGAGGCGCGAAAGAGAAGGGGATTTTCGGATTCTTGTTTCTCGGGGATTTCGTCGTTTTATTCCGTTTTTTCTCTACTGTCACACTGCTGAGCACCCCACCTCAAAGACACGTTTTGCGATAACCGGATGGGTCTTCTTACTTCTTGGAACAGTAGATCCTCGAGTATTTAGTCAGGCTACCCCTTTTTCGGGTGGCTACGTTGCCCTATCACTCCGACGCCACCCATTTTGCTCAGTTGACCAATAAGGGAGCTCGAGTGGGTGGCGTCGGAGTGGGTTCGAGCAGCGTAAGGCCGTGATAGCGCACCGGGGCGACGCGAAAAAGGTGTAGCCTGAGTAGTTACCAGAGGATCAACTGTTCCAAAAGGTAAATGGACCCATCTGGTTATCGCGATGTGTGCCTTTAATATTACACAATCTGCCCAATTTACCCTTCCCGGCGTCTTTAGGCCCTGTGGCCACCATTTCCTTTTTACTTGCCCACAAAGTTCTGTATGGAAACTTATTATATCCGAGGAATATCCGCACTCGGGCGGAGGTATGCCAAGTGGCGCATTCTCACGCTCGTGATGCCTTTATGAAACCACATCAGTGAAGGCCCAAACAAATCATGCCTTCCATTTATTCTGTTGCTGAAGTACTACCAGACTCATTTGGAAGGATGGAAGCACCAAGTTGAACATCGCCTTGCCCCAAATCGTTGTATATCCCGAATTACATCATCTGCCGCTACTGAACTGAACTGCACTTCGCGCATCCCCAAGAAGGATTGACATACGTCGAGAACTTTATTCTGTATTTATGAATGAACTTACAATTTGCAGTCTTTGCTGAACTCTATGCCAACGGTTTTTTGGTGTCTGCATGGAGTTGCGAAGAAGTAAGCACGAACTTGTGAATTGAATTGGCCGGCGTATTGAGGAAAACTGCAACATTAGATAAAGGCAGATATTTTAATGAATTTGTGTCTCATAGTACTGTCATTTTCTATAATAGAATTCCTGCTGGAATTCTTCATATTTTTGTTTGGGAAGCTCTCGACAATAATTTCATTCACATGAACGTCGAAAGGGTGGGTGTCCTCAGTACCATGCTTGATTTTGATTATTTTTCGCTAAAGGGCGCACTGTTGCCATAAAATGAAAGCTATATCAATCGAATCGTTCCAATCGAATCATTTTACATAACTTCCTAAAACCTTTTCTTATCGTTCTGGCACTTTTTTGATTAGACTTGAAGGCACCGTTAGGAGTAATTTCGGCAGATAGTGGAATAGTTGTGAAACATGAAAGTAGAGGTGATACGCAGTGGGAATAAACAGTCGAAAACTCGAGAAATAGAAACCCAAAACCCTCCTTCTCCGCCTCACCAGCAACAACTCCTTATGTAGTTCTTCCGGAAACGAGCTTTAACGTTGCATGTTGCGATGGGCGACTGTAGTTTTTGGTGTTTGCCTGGATCTCACCATGATTTTCTCGCTCCGTCGTCTGCCGCAGCCGGAAACGGAGTATGGAGCTGTTTACGTAACTCAGTTTTATTGTATCCGACCGCGGAGGACGACGGGGCGCAGTATCCACCTAGAGGCCCCGCCTCGTCGTCCGCCACCTTAGGAGCTATATCGTAGCGGATTCTCACCTTCTCGCGTGAACACAAACATATGGACAGCAGATAAACTGTACAACTGTGCAAACTGTCCGTGCACGATTCTCTAAAGTTGGAAGGAATCTGCGTGACAACCACTTTTCTTATTTATAGATCTATTCAACTGGTGTAACAATTTCAGCGCTCACAGACTCCCAACAGGTCTCCAAGACTGTACCCATGAAAGCTTGCATCTCCCCGGCACAGACATCGAATCCATTAATTATAAACCGTTCAAACTCATACTGATAATTGAGGTACGGCGGGGACTGCTTTTCTTATGTTCGCACAATAGTTGATGAGCTAAAACAGCTTTATCTTCAAGTGAAACAGCAGAGGTACTGAAGTCGACGTTGCAGTTTGGGGTACCTTATCAGGGGTTATTAATAATGGGTAAAACTAAAAAAACTAAAAGGAATAAGTTATTAATAGTGGGGTAAAACTAAAAAAAAAATAAGGAAGTATCGTATACTTAAGTCAAAACCGTCGACTGACAGCTCAGCAGGTATACAATTCGCCCATGTTTTTTTATGTTCGGTGATCAAAATTGAGACAGGCACCTGAGATCATGAGGTCCAACTACAGTGCGGTTTCTTCAGGGCATTTATCGTTCGTCAGAAGTTGGATATCGCTGGATCGTCATTGGTGAAAATCCTTCTTCAGGGACGTTTTTGGGCCGCGTTCATACTTTGCGCACTAGCGTCAGTTTGACGCCGGCACCGGTGGCGACAGCGTCAAGCTGACGCAACCATTTGCCTGCTGCAGACGATGGCATCAATAGATAATGCGCACCGTTTGCAAAACGCTCGACCCAGCCACACTGCAGTATGGTGATAGTGGCGAGAGCCTTTGATTTCGATTTTGAATCTTGGCATAGTGCCATACTATGCCATAACTGAATTTGAGTTCCTGGGCGTGGCTGGGTCGAGCGTTTTGCAAACGGTGCGCATTATCTATTGTTGCCGTCGTCTGCAGCAGGCAAAGGTTGCGTCAGTTTGACGCCGCCGGTGCGCAAAGTATGAACGCGGCCTTACTGCGCCCCGCGACGAGCAACGGAGCGCGATGCCACGCTTTTCAATTACTACCACCTATGATCAAGCGAAGCTCTCCTTCCGTGAACTATGAAATAGACTTAAGGATGATTTTGTATTTTTCAAATCTGTTTGGCAAAGTTTAGATCATAGAATCAGAGTAGCTTACTAGCCCTTCAAGTTGTTTACTGATCGTCTCATTGTTGTCGGAGGTAATGAAATCCATCTTGACAAACGGCATTACTCGGTTATGAAACGACCTCCGCCGAATGCTTATCACCCTGTAATAGTCTGAAGCCTTGACCTGAAAGACGAACTAAATTCGTAAATTAAAAATGGAAAAATCATGTGTTTTCGAGTTATTTAAAGCACAAAATATTGCACATAAAGAAGGAGCATCGGAAATCTGCTCTTCTGACACCAACCTTACCGCTGGGAACTGTTTGAAATCTCAGACTTGATAAAGTTCGAGGTTGTAGAAGCTTAGAGAAGCGGTTCAAGAGCAACCCACCCAGAGCCTGGGAGTCGACGTCGATGGTGGCGCTGGCGCGCCATTTCTAAGCCTCTTTGATCTGCCTTTAAAGCCATCGCAGGCCCCGTTTAAAGCATTGTAACGTCTGCAGAAATTTGTCCACACGGCTTATGTCCAGTAATCCGCCGAATGTGTTCCTGGAAGCCCACGCTTTGAATTATTTCTGGCAGAAGTAGTGTGCTCATAAGTAGCTACTCACGAATACCTTCATAAAGGACCTTATGGAAACGAAATGGAGGCAGGTGTTCTATTGATCGAATCCCACCCATGTTAAGTAAAATAAGAATGGAGAAGAAGGAGGAATAGTAAGATTCATCAAGTGAAGGTATGAGAGACCATCGGGCCTCATCTAACCAACCGAGCGAGAAATTGTGCTTCTCTGCAATTGTGGCTTTTCCGAAAACTAAAGGCGTACTCATGGGTCTTAAGGAGCACCAATCTCTAAAAGATCCATTAGGGATGATTTCGAGAGATTGCGGATTAACCATGCAATATGAAAGTTGAGATGATCAGTAGTGGAACAGTATATGTAGAAAAAACCGAAAGAAGCGGTCAAAAACCCGAGAAAAAAAACCGAAAATCCCTCTTCTCATTCCTTACCTTTCGCCCTCGCTGCATCACTAGTCGAGGGTAGATGCAGTCGGGCAAGGGGGTAACAGCCAACCGCTGGCGTTGCCCCGCCCTCGCAACAGCTCGCCCAGCAGATTCGAGTTGCGTGACTAGTAGCGCTGATCGTAATAAAGCTTGCAAAGCTTTTTTGGGAGGGGGGGGGGGGGCAGGTGGGGATGCGGTCGTCACAGCCATCGTATACCATATCACTTCATGGATGACAACCCAAAGGTATAGGGTTAAGCTTTCGAACGCGGCTATTCTTTTTTCTTCGACCTCGCTTTCGAAGGAATTCAGGATTTGCATGAGAAAGTTTTGATCCACGAACTTTCACTCTTTTCCACCTTTGCAGTTCAAGGATCTCCCAAAAGTTGAGATTGATCAGTTTATATTTCCTCCCCATATATTAGGATGTCGAAAAAAATTTTTTCGTTTGTTGAAGCAATTCATTTCATCACTTTATTACAAAACGCAGAGCATACTATGAAACAGAGTAATCACCATCTTTAGAAATGATGTGGCTTTGACTTGAAGAAGTTGTACAACACCGTTCCGTGTCATCTCCATTATCGAAGGTTTTTCTTTGAATGGTGTTAGATAGGAAAAGGAAAAGGTGATAATCCGATGGAGCAAGAACAGGGCTATAAGGTGGGTGGGGCAGCACTTTTCATCCAAGCTCGAGGACTTTTTGGCGAGTCACTTTTATAATATGTGGGCGAGCACTATCGTGCAGGAAACGAATCGTGTCATGGTTCGGACATTTCTCTGTGATTTTCGCGGCCAGTCTATCCGGATCCTCACAGTGTAGGCCTGCTGTTAGTATAGTGTTGCAAGCCATCACCCGCAATCGTTCGTTGTCGACCTCCGATGAGGGTCCGGACCGGTCAGAATCTTCGTCGTTTGAACCAAAGTTGTGGCACAGATTCAGACATTGAACCCTCTTCGAATGCAGCGTTTATACGACGACTGGTTTCGGTTGCTGGAGGCCATATTCGAAATCATATAGTAAAATGCCCCGAAAGTACTCCTTTGATGTATATATTTTGCCGAAAAAGATTATCCGCGAGATGGAAGACAATAGTACCTATAGATGCATGTGGACTTGTACTACATGTGTATGTACAGAAGAAATTGCTGGAAAGCAGCATGGAGGGAAAAGTGCGTATTTAAAAAAAGAAAAACTTTTTCGACCACCTAATATTATAATACCACATGGGCTAGGGCACACTACTGCGAGCGTAACAACAAGAGCGTCAGCGTGTCGATCGAAATAGTTTTTTCTACAAATTTACTCACTACCCATTACCACATCACGCTCCGCGTGGGCGGGTTTTTGCTCATTTTAGGTGTTAGGTGGTCACTCCTACTGATTTTTCCCTGGTCTTAAGGCAGCGTTGAAACTCAATACACACGACTTTCAGGAACTCATGGCTGACCTTAACCAACTTTTCCTCACGTTTGGACCATTTTCGAATTACCGAACAAACAGTTTTCGAACCGAGGACCAAACGTTTCAGTGCACGCACCGCCCACATTGGGCGGAGCTCGACTTGGTCCACGCGTGTTCTTTACCTGTTCTATGCCCTCATCCCAAACATGTCCACATCAACACAGTTTCTTCTTCATGTTGTGCCTAATTCCGTGGCAGACACAGGGATTTAAGATTCTGTTCGCACTCCTTTGGCTGCCTCTTCTGACCTGGTAGATGGTCTTGCTGTCCCTTTTCTTGGCGTTTTTTTGGTCCCATCAACTCATGTGACTGCAAAATTATTCCATGCTATTTATAAAACTCTCTAAAAAGTACGTAACGCATGAATAATGTGGACACACTTCAAGCTGACCGCTTATCAACAATTTTGCCGTGAAATAGCACAGTATGCCTGCAACTTTTCCGGGATACATTGTGATTGACGTCCACCGGCGTTGTGATGAATGATTGTGGACGCGAACTTACATTTTGGAATTGTTCACAGAGATAGTGTTCTAAGATAGCGAATCCATGTTAAGTGAGTTTTCTCTCATTTTCTTTATTTGCAATGAAGTGCGCTGTGAAAGTTTCCTATTGAAGTAATCTGTACAACCTTCATTTTTAAGACCTCCCCGAATTACGTATTGCAACATGAAGCTCATAAAGCGAGGAATAGAGAAAAATGGACCGGGGTAAGTCTTATGCTTTTTATTCTTTATTTTTTTTATAATCTCCAAGGAAAATCAGTTAGTCCTCAATCACTGCATTGTTTGAGGAATAAATAATACTTTTCGAAAGTATCTAACACCTCAGTCTGCATTGCAGGTATGTCGCCCTTATTCCAGAAGATTCTGAGGATATGTGGCACATATACAATCTAATACGAGTTGGTGACGTTGTTCGCGGTAAAACTATTCGTAAGGTAAGTTATACGAGTTCCGTTCCAGAGTTATTATCTTTACTCGACTAATCGCATTGTTTCTTATCCGTTTTGCAGTCTTCGTTATTATAGTTTTCTCAACTCTTGCGATCGTTCTTATCCATCATGACTTAGCATTTCACATATAATTTTGGCATTTTATATCGCAGTATTTTTGTTTTGGAACGGGGAAGTTTTTCCTGAGCGAGTTCCCAGTGCTCTGGAGCAGGGGTGATATCTCAAAAGCTATTTCGAAGTAGTTATGCTAAGAGCCTCGAAAATAACAAGGCCCAGTTGGCAGAAACAGCTTTTGAGGAGTAACAGCTTGCGCCTTGTTGCAACATTCAACGGGATTACTCTGGAATAAAAGCAGATATTCCCTTTTTGCCTTTAACCTGATAGTCATTTCTGGTGTATAGTTGTACGTATTCACCAGTTATTGTTATAGGTTGTCACCGAAACATCGACTGGAACAACATCTAGTCAGCGAATGCACACGGTTCTCACGATTAATGTCGAAGCTATTGATTTTGATCCTGGAGCAAATGCTCTTCATCTCAAGGTAAGTCCCTTAACATCCTTATTGTAAACATCCAGTAATGGAATTTATTCCCATAAGCAGTTTCGCTTATTCAAGAATTAACAAGAGCTAAGACAAAAATAAATACATTGCGAAAGCTCGAAAACGAGGGTATAATAGATAGTAATGGTTATGCTATCTTACACTAGCTATAACCATTTCGTTTGCAGGGTCGAAACATTCAAGAGAACGATCTTGTGAAACTAGGAGCTTATCATACTCTTGATTTGGAGCCGAATCGAAAGTTTACGCTAGAAAAAACCGAATGGGATACAATCGATATAGGTTCGTTAAGTTTTCATCTGTTTCGCCTCAGCAAAAATTGGGATTACATTGGACGTACATATATTGTAGAGCAATTCGCATCTGTGTATGTCCCAATTTTTGCTTGTTCTCCGAGCTTGATGAAGTTCTAACCATACTAAATTAATTTAAAGAACGTCTTGACACTGCACTTGATCCTGCCGCTCAAGCAGACGTTGCTGCTGTTGTTCTTCATGAAGGTATGGCTCACGTTTGCCTCCTCACTCCCGCTATGACCTTAGTGCGAGCGAAAATTGATATGCAGGTTTGTGTAGTGTTCAAGCTACACCTAGTTCTTCTATACCTAGTCTAATTTTTGTTTTCTAGATCCCGCGAAAACGAAAAGGTTTCACCAATCAGCATGAGAAAGGTATTCAACGTTTTCTAGACGCAGTTTCGGCAGCGTTTTTGCGGCACGTCAACTTTAGCGTGAGTTGTCATTGAACGTTGTCATTGAACGAGTTCTTTTTGTATTGAGGCTGGTTTTCATTAAACTGTTTTCCACTTTTGCAGAATTACTAAAAATCTGAAATGAAACTTGCGAAAAAGGTACTAGGAACGTCAAACTTTCGCATTATCTGTCAAACCAATAGGGGTGTGAACAGAAAAGTTATTCGGCAAGGAAAGTGGTATAGTCATGTAGCAGAAGCACCAATTAAAGGCAACACCACTATCATGTTAGAGAGATCGATTCTCGATCACGAGTTCCGTTTTGTTTTGTTGCAAAGTCTTCTCCCAGCTTCCTAAAACGAGATTTTTGCATTCAGTGTTAACTGAAAACCCATTAACTGTTGTAGGTCATAAAATGCGTTCTCATCGCAAGTCGAGGTTTTTTGAAGGAGCAATTTATGGATCACTTGTTGCGATATGCTGATGCCCAAGGCAAAAAGGTGGCTTTTTGGAAAAGCTGTTTCTGTGATCACGGTTATACTGGCTTCTTTAGATTACAACTGAACAGCGTGGAAAATTCATGCTGACACATTCTAGTAGTGGATTCAAACATGCGCTGAAGGAAGTTTTAGAGGATCCCGCTGTAGCTATTCGTCTAGCTGATACAAAGGTCAGCTTCCATTGTGTCGTTATCTGTGAATTCCCCATTTTTCGTTGTCAAAATGGTTCAGCATGATTCCTTTCCTCTTCATGCTTTTTTACATGTTACGCTCGAGATTGTTTGGAGTTAACTGGAAAGTACCAAGAAGACTTTGTTGTAGCCTATAGATCTCTTATTCCAAATAATTCATCCGCTCGGCCCACTGACATCTTAGCACGGCCTGGGCTAAGGAGAAAATGGGAACTGGGAACCATGTTCTCAGGAAATAATCCTTCCAGTTCAGAAGAAGTGATGTAGCGATTTCGAAAAAGCGCAGCTTTGAGTACAACTAAAGCGGTGCCAGGTATCCGCCAAAGGAGTTGGCGCGAGGGTATAAAGTTCGTAGCTGCCTGACATAGCCCTCGCTCATCTGCATCTACATATTACATTTACCAGGTAGTGATGCAGAGGAGAGCAAAACAGAATAGTGAAAAGAGGGATATTGGGTCTCTATTCCTCGGGCATTTCGCTGTTTCCGTGTGTTCACTACTGTTACACTACTAGGTGCCCTATCAGTGTAACAGTAGAGAACATGTTCTTCCATATTCTACGATTATTCTAAAATTTTCTAAATTTATACCTTCCGGTGTCTTCGAACCAAAGCGTCGAAAGTATAAAAGCAAAAATGACCCCTTGTCACTTTTTTGCTATTCTCGGTGGTTAAATACCATCGCATGGTTAGGAGTGGCGATCTGTGAAGTTCTTCGAAAAATCGATACTGTATTATGAAGTATTTCTGGTGCGGCACGAATCGATCTAGTCCTCCACATCTCTGAGTCCTCCTTCCATTCTTAATTCGACTTATTTCTTTAGTGGGAGAAGCTCAGAATCTGCTACAAGTGGTGTGCGCTTTTCGCTTTGTTCCTTGTCCGCCACATTTATTATTCAGTAATTGCATGAAAGTCAATGATAATCTTTCAAGGCTCAAGCTGAAGTGAAGGCGCTCAATACCTTCTTCGAGCTGATGTCAACAGAGCCGGATCGGGCTTTCTATGGTTACAAGTGAGCAATCTATGAGCTTTGTGTTTTGGTTTCACTAACGAAGCACCATAAAGAGCTTCATAGGCGTGCGCTGTCTCTTTCTTTTTTGGCTCTCGCTGTCTTAATATATATACCCTTGTTTGTTAAAGGTCACCGGTCTCGTTATTGTAATTTGCCCTTTTCCCGTCTGCTAAGACTTGTGGCTTTTTGCTCATTTGCTCTACCACTTCTGTTTTCGGCTTTTTCTTATTTGCTGAAAGCTGTAAATGAAGAAATGTTGTAGACATGTGCTAATGGCAAACAAGGAACAAGCGATTGAAACTCTATTGCTTTCGGATTCACTTTTTCGATCGCAGGATTTAGCAACTAGGAAGCGTTATGTGGCTCTTGTGGAAAGTGTACGCGAACAGGTATGGTTTCGTTGACAGTCGACTTCCTTCACTGTACTGGCAGAATAATTGTGATTCTAGAATGGTACCGTGCTCATATTCTCATCGATGCACGTCTCGGGTGAACAGCTCAGCCTTCTCACTGGATGTGCGGCTATTCTTCGTTTCCCGATGCCAGACATCGAAGACGATGCGTTGAGTGATGAGGAGCATCCCTAACACCCGCTAATTAAAGCCTAAAAGGTATTTTGCGAAGCGGCGAGTGAAAGCTTGACACCCCACTTATCCCCACCGAACGACAAAAAATACAAATGTCCTCTGCACACGGTGCGGTTGGCTGGACGGCTTGGCATTATTTAGAATACTGCGAAGCTTTTGGTTGACTTTTCCAATTAATTTTTTCAAATTTTGAATATCATTAATCCTAGTGATATCAGCGCCATTTGCAACGGTGCGAAAGATAAGGGGGTTGTAGACTATATGGACGAGAAAAGAGACTGCATAGGAATTATCCGCGATTAGCGGGAGAGGGGTCGAGGCAACTAAGGTTTAGGTTATGAAACGAATCTAATCTATTGTCTGTCCAAGCCTGTCTGATTCTGTCTATAATGGAATCTGGTTTTAGGTGGTCTGATTTAGAGGTGTTCAAACCAATTTATTTCTTTTTGTGATTGTTTGATGCTGATATTGCTAGAGTTGATGAGATTCACGGTTTTGGTGTCTTACTTGTTTTCTTTTATTTATTTCTGTATTGGAATAGTCTCCATGATAGGACATCTTATTACAAGGGAAATGTGATGGTTAACGTATTTATTCCATCAAACACCCTGCGCTAGCGGTTAGCGTGCTTCTTCGCCAAACGCGTACTTTTTGCTCAAAGTATATACGTCGCAGTATTCAGAGTAGTTTGCCTAATAGTTTTTGATTTGACTGGCTGGTTTGCAACCTTATTTGATTACAAGTATTGTTTGCTCGCCTTTCATATCATCCACCTCATTCGACTAGGATTATTGTTTATTCGTCGTTTATATAGGCAAATGTTGTCGGATATTTGCTTTCTATATACCCTATTTCACTCCATGTCGGTTTAGGTTTGACAGGTTACCGGTCTATAGTACCGGTTAGTCCATTGAATTCTTATTGTTGTTGTTAGTTTTGTTGTGGAATTTCCCTTAGTTTATCATTTCTCGATCACGCTTTTCTTTCGCTTCGCTCACTACTATTGTCTCTTCCCTGTGCTATGCCGCCTTTCACATTCTCCTGTGATCGAAAAAGATGTTTATTGTCACCTAATACATTTTTTTGCTTAATAATTAATTGGTATGCGCTTCATAATAAAGTCATATGACGCCGAGAAGGACGGATGGAAATCGAGAAATGAGGGTCACGGCGTGTTTGCAGTACGCTAATCAAGGTATTGGTATGTTTGGATAAGAGCATTATTTTTACCAGTCCATGGCTCAACTGGTTTTAGTAACGATAGCCACTATTTTCAACACTGCGCCGGTTTTGTGTTGTGAAAAATGAGTCCAGTTGGTGTTCCTGTCCAGTGTTTCGGTAGGCGGAAAATTTTGATACGAGTCGATTGATTTGCTTTGCCCTTTGAGTCCTTAACAGACCAATAATGGCGGAGCCGGCTGGTTATCCCAAAACAATTTCTGGAATCGCTTCGCCACCGTTAGCCGCACGTCTTGTACTACTCTATCACGTTACATTAGATCAGTCGCGTTGATAATGAGTTAAATTCACAATATCGTATCGTAGGACCAGGTTCGAAGATTTTATTTTCAAGCACTATGCCCTCGTGCAGTGTGTATAATGGTTCCAGCTGATCTGAAGAAAAGCTCATGCCCATCAATGAAAGTAGAGCCTTCACCATCCACTAGAGTCAGGTGCGGGTGTCTCAGCAACCATCAAGTAAAATGTTGTCAGCGAATGTCACGATTTAATTGTAAGTGGAGCAAATTGAGATAAACAGATAATATCCCACAGTGACCTTGTCTTATTCTTATGTTTGATAGATGAGCGTCAGACGCAGAAAGTGATAAATAGCTGTTGTTGAACCTTTCTACGGAATCGAACTGCTGATTTGAAATAGATTGGTGTCCTAGAAACTTAGAGTGAGACGTCCACCGTCCACATTAACGCAGAAGGCGGAGTCGGTCATCGGAAGTTATTTCACAAAATTGCCTCTCTTATAAGCGCACACATGACTGCGGTGTAAGTTAAAGTCGGAGGGGGGAGACGCAGATTTTCACCGACGTCAAAGCTTCTTTCCCTTCCTAGGCTTAGGTTAAAGCAGGTGAGACCTATGGTTTGGAAGATGCTTTTAAGTGGGAGGAGGGGATATCAATTTAAGCCTCAGCCTAGGAAGAAAAAGGGCTACGACGTCGACGCGAAGTTGCGTTTCCTCCCCCCACCCCCCCCCCTCCGACTTGACCCTAACTGAGCTTAGTACGGTACTTGGGCTACTTGAAATCGGCTGTAGCTGGTAAAGGAAGGGCACAGCGATCGCAAACAGGGGAGCTTTCATGAATAATACAAAAAACGGATGTGCATGCTGCTTCCAAATTCATCGATTTATATCAAATCAGTGTTTTTGTCGGTGATTTCTACTCTTCCAGCTTTTTATGCGCTCACCAATTTATGGTAATTCCCTCGAACCTATCGTTTACCAGTTGTCATCCGATCAGCTCCGGATGGTCTGGTACCTTACATCTCATCTGCGAACGATTGCGCAAATAGAATATACGATGGTCGCACTTGCGATGTAGATCCTATCATTTAGCGCTTATCATCAGTCAGTGTTGCTTTACAGCACAAGCGTATTTGTCCGTCTAACGGAGTCCGATAAGGCACTTCCGCAACTATGTGTGCATTTTCTACTGAATCAACAATCAGCACCGGCACTATATAGCCTACCAAATGCACCTACAAGGAAGACGCATCCTGTTGACGATACATTCCAAAGCGAGTTTCCAAACCCAGCTCCATGTTTCCACACGATCTTTGTAAAATATATTAATTTTATTACAACACTATACATCGACTATATACTTAAGAACACAATATAAACAAAAACACCCATAAAGCCATACATATGCGCACAGCGCACAATATCACGTAAATGAAAATAACAAACTGTTGGTTTTTGGTATCACATCACAATTGTTGCTTAACTAGGCTACGCCCATGGAAGTATGAGAAGATGAACTAAACCCACACCCTTACTCCAACATTTGGAAGAATTCACGTTGAAATGAATCTGAAAATGGACTCAAAGCATGGGGACTGTCATACGGCCAATTGGATGGCGACGACAGCATCGGATCGTCCAGTAACTTCTGGTCTTCAAATAGTAATAGCTCATCCAATTGCCCTGAGTCGTTGGAAGGGCTGGGATAGCAAGCAGAGGGAGGACTGCATCTGAAAGCAATTGGTTGATTTACTGCGCTCTATTGAGGGCTGCCAAAACGAACCGTGGTACTTTCAAGACACTCTCATCCATTGGTGATGTAGAACCGGAAGACGAGCTAGATGGCTGGCACAGCTCAACGCAACTTGTTGGCTGCACATTGAGCTGCTCCTCCTCTGGCAGTTGCTGGACGAGCTGATCGAGATCGAAGTCGAGGTTCTACAAAAGAGGATTTGAAAGCATGTACGCAACCATGTCTCGGCGCAGTCACGGCATAATCTGCATTTCAAAAATCCACTAAACACAGAGCACACGTAAAAAGTTTTTGAATGATCACCTCATCTGCGAAGTCGTTGAGGATTTTCTCGAGTTCGTCTGACTGGAGCACACCACCAACAGAAGGCTGATCATAAGATGAAACAAGTGGTAGAGTGGGACAACCTGTACTCTCGGCAGGAGTCCACTAATGAATGCGGCAGATTCAACGGCCGTCCCACTCTTCTCACTAATCATCTCACTTTGAACGTCTTCGAACACAAGTGGCTTGAGATCTTCAATTCGGCAGGTACCATCGTCTGATGTGCCTTCTAGCCGAACTATCAAGCTCCGATTCTGTTCAGCTAGCTCAAGATTCTCAGCTTGTAGCAGCTCATTTTCCTGTTTTAGAAGCTCATTTTGTTCCAACAATTCACGAATAACGTCCTCCAAACGTTGACTGCGATACTGAAAGTCAAACAGTGAGTTTCGAACGATGAACTCTTTAATAATTTTTTGTTAAAGGACAAATACCAGCAAACCGGGGTGAAACAATTGTGCTTTCGTAAGCCCCAAAGCCTTGTTTCAGCTATGAACAACTGTCTGGGACGCTAGCCGGTTTTGGAGATTCCCTTGAGCAACTAGTCAGAATCCTCTCAGCGATCAACTTTCCAAACTGGTGTAAGAAATCCGATTCCGCAGCCGCAGTCAGCGCGATTATGTTTCCAAGTTGAATAGTTAGAATGGCCAGAGGGCTCTGTATCACAGGCTTCAAAACACCCATCATCCCATGTCTGAGCACTCCACTTAAAAATAATGAGTGGCATCCGCTGCGCTGTCGTCAATTAGCATATGTCCGCAATACCGACGCCACAACCTATTTCACGGCCAAATTGGCGGCGATGAGTCATATGCTGTCCTTGTGGGTGGCTAAGTAAGAGAAAATTCTAGAAACCATGGGAATGCCAATTCCCATGGTTTCTAGAAAGAAAGCCAATTAATGAGAAAATTCGTAATTAGACATAGCTATGTAAGTGAAGCCTGGAGATAGAGTAAAACAGTAAAAGAGGATCATGGGCGCCGTAAAACTTTTCGAAAACAAGAGATTCAGAAAGACAAACCAACCTTTTTCCTGTCTCTTGCTGTTTGTGCTGCGATCCTGTTTTTCATTTTTCTTCGGTTCATCTTCTGTTCATGGGTTAAGTGATCGAGACATTCACGTTTACGTTGATGTGGTTGTGTATTCTCTCCCAGCAAAATTTCAATTGGATCAGCACTGAGCGGCCTTTTTAGGTCAGCGCTCAACGGTCTCTTTAAATCGACACTTAGTGGTCGCTTCAAGTTGATAGGAGACCTCTGCATCGTTGGCGCTGTGGAGATCATTCTTGGCGACGGTGCCAACGGACGTGGAATGGCGATTGTTGGCTGAGCGACAACATCGGCCGGGACCAGATAGAAGGTTCGATGACTGCTCATGATCAGTTACAGTAACGATGATACTGTAGAGATGATAGCCGTGGGGCTGTGGCCCTCGAGTCAGCGGTGAAACCGACCTTCCCCGGACCGCGATCGAGCCGACTAGTACACGTCACCACAACACTGGGCGTTCTGCGATTGGTCGACGGACGCGTATCGACTCGCGAAGCTCCGCCCTCGAGGGAAAATATCAGTCGAGAGGGTGCAGACGTGTGACGACGAAAGAGTGCAGAGGTGAGTAGAGCCCAGACACACAGAAGCAGGACGACCACCCTGCTACACGAGTGGCGATTTGGGCTAAGGTCATCCCAGGTCACCACTTCAATTTCCTTTTTGGGACACATTTACCATAATCAACAGCAGAATTTGTAAAATGTCAAAATCCATTAATCCATATGACGAAGTTTTTAAGAAATTGTTTTACGAACGCTTGACTGTTCAAATTCGAATTCCTTTAAACATAGAAGTCTTTGGTTTGCCAAGAACGACGTTGGCATTTCGGTACCATTGACGTGGGTAACCTTGGGACAGGAGCGCGCCTGGGAAAGGTATCCAGAGCAGGGTCAAGCTACTGTCAAAGGATTTTCGAGGGGGTCATATTTTGCGTTGGAAAGTGGGGGAAGGCTCGCGTTCCGAAATTTTCCGAGTCCTCAACAACCAGTCGAGGAGATTTCGAGCCGGCTAGCCAATGTAGAAAAGGTTTTCAATCGATAGTCAAACTTAGTTCGTTCTAGGTAGCAAAGTTATGATTGTCAATTAACGATCTTTTTGGGGAACGGCTCGAGTATAAGCACTCGACTTGGAGGGGAGCGTTTTTTCCATAAATTTTCACTGACGCCAGGTTCGATATTTCTTTTTAGGATACTTGTATCATTTCATCTCATTATTCTAATTTGAAGAACGGTGAAAGATGGCAGGAGGCGTTAAACTATACGTTCTGAACTAATACTAAGCTTCAAAGCTCAGTCTAGAAAGTCACCTAGGCCTTACATTTTCGAGAAGCTGAGTAGTACTGTTTGTGTAGGGTTGATTCCCTTCCCATAGCTGCTGGCGGCATTTGAGATTTTATTTGTCCATATTTTATCCGTTGTCCATTTGTATCGTGTTATCTGACTTCTATGGGTCCCATGACTTCTTTATGTAGCCAATCACTTTCTCCTCTGAGAGACGCTATTCAGCGCTGATGACTGGGTGAAAAGAAAGTAAGAAGATTGAATCCTTATCAATGGGCAAATAGGCAATCAAGCAAAAAGAATAAAACTCATAGATTCTATTGGCCTCGCCCATTTGACAACTACGCGAAGAAAGGACCGATCGATGAGTATCTGATCCTTCCCGCCAATTCGAGTGTGATCGCGAACTATGAACAGTATCTTAAAATTTATATGTTGTAATCAAAAATAGGCACTGGAAATTCCAACAATTATGAGCCTTGTTCACCTTTATCTTCCTTTCTGTTCATGTATGTGTCTCGTAAAAGCACCGTGGGTTAAACTGGTCATGGCATCGTTTACGTAGCGGTCGGTTTATTTAATCAGGCTTTCCACCACACATTATGTACTATCCATTATCTATACGTACTATTGGTCGCAGCTGAAGAGACGTATGTAAGATAGAGAGACGAACGTAAACATAAGTTCTCATGAACTGCCTTCGTTGTTGCCGATGTCATTCCCATAATGAGACCTTATAGTGTCCTTTATGTCCAGGTTCTTTATCTTTGTTCTGTCAAATTGCTAGTACGCACATGCATGTAGCCTTATTTGCACTTCTGCAGGCTACTTTGATAAGAAGGGTATGCCACGAGTTTTACAGCATCACGGGGCTTATGCGGTGATAAGAATTATAGCAACTTCCACAACATTCTTGCGGCAAGGAGAGTACGACAAAGTTTATCGATAAAGAGCTGCGCACTTCCCTGATAACCCTGAATGTAACTGTACTGCAATTGAACGAATGTTCAGCAACAATTGAGACCCCTCTAAGTCTCGAAGGGCAAAAAGGGTCGTAAGCTAGTGATATAAGCCCATTTCGGAGTGCCTGATAGTGCGTGGCTTACGGACATCTCTCTCTCTCACTCTGCTACACACTCTCACTCTTGCCACGCACTCTTACTCTCGCCACCCATACATGTCCGTAGGCCACGCCCTATCAGGCGCTACGAAATGGAGTATACAACGTATATCATATAATTGAGCTAACGTTCACAGTTTCAGGCCTGACAAAGGTGTTAAACACCGAAATATTGCAGAAATATTCCAAAAAACTTTCGAGGCTCTCAAGGGGTCTTTTGAGTTTTTTAATCAATATTTTGAAGTCTCAATTGTAGTTGAACATTCCGATAATCATGAGACTTCGAAACAGCATAATATTTAAGTGCCACTAAACGCCAAAACGCAATGTGTTTCGTCGCGCATGAGAGAACAGCATTGTCCTTTGTCATTGTAAATCCCATGCCTTTCATGTGATTGTTTAAGTATTTCGACGTTTGTCTCAGAACTCATCAATATCGCTGAGCACTTCATATACATCATCTGAATTTCGATCGATTTTTAATGCTCATGAGAATACAGTGGAAACATCAGTGGATGGTACGAATGTATGCCACATTCCATTGTGTACTTTTGCGGACGCCCACAGTGGCGAACAATGCCGCGTTTACATTAGGACGCCTGTACCAACGTGTGCTGGTATACCAGCCGCAATCTACGCTCATCGGAGGTTTTTTCTGAGGAGAGTACCAACTGTAGACATACAGGTGTTATTTCAGATCTCATCGGCGTTGAAGAAAATCAATCGGAGTGGAGTGCATCTTCAAACCGTAGTCGGGTTTCGAAAGAAAGCTTCTTTTAAAAGGATGTCAGCCTTTGTCGTCACGCACGAGTTTGAGAAGCTAAGTAATGTCCAGCTCTCTCCCCGACGAACCCTGACTAGAAGATACATATATTCTAGCGAGCAATATCTAAACGAACTTAATTCTGTGACGTGGATACAGTAGTGAAGCTTGTAACCTCCCTCATGAGCACGAGAGTGTAATGTTAGGTCACAATGCGGTATCGCACGCGGAACACATTTTCTACGGTGTCGCCTCCAAATAGGAAGCGGGACTTCTCATGAGCACTGTGTAACTGGAAAAGTTTACACAGAAAATGACATGATGCTCTCTAATTGCCATACATAGCTTCGTTTCCAACGGAAGTGGTTGCTCTTGCGCAAACACATACTCCTCGATAATACTATTTATAACCTCATCTGCAGTTTAACTAACAGCTGACAGAAGCTGAAATGTTTATACGCGCTTTATGTGTTTGCATTTAATGGTTAATCCTTGAGTATATACGGTGAGAGTAACTGGGTTATGTTACCTTTTATACAGCACATCACTCAGAGTTCAACCATCCATCCATGCTATATATCGAAGGTTGGTGAGGTGGCGGAAGGCCTTTCCAGGCCGATTCTGCCGGCCCCATAAGGTGCGACAGATAGGTAAGACAGACCTATAAAGAGACAGGCAAACAAACAAACAAACAGACACACGAGATTTCAACTTTATATACAGGGTGGTATTCTTGAAGGCGTATTGTAGCATAATACTGTTGATCCTAGTCGATCTGTAATGGAGTATGGGACCATGAAGACAGCAATGCGCTACTGGATTCAGTTCAGGTGAGGAAGAAGGGCTGCAGCGACATTCTGAAGACACCTTCGTTCAGTCTACAATGCATACAACATCCGAAATGGTGTAAGATGCAAATGGAGCTAATTAAAATACTCATTACCCCTGTTAAATATTTTTAGACATTAATTTCAGTGGTTTCAAGACATCAGAGAAGTAGGAATGGAGGAATAGGAAGGCAGGCGTGTTTAAAACATCATAAATGAAAAGGCTTATTATAAAGACATGGTTTGTAACGAAGTTCGCGCTGAGAAGCCCGCCTTTAAGGCGCCATCGCGATCATAGAGCGCTTTGAGCTGCATGCATTGGTTGTGTGATATCAGGACAAAAAACCCGCACGGACGCGTGCGGCGCCCGACACGATGCGTGCAAGCTAGGCGCCGTACTGTTTGGGCCCTAGGGGGGTGTATGTCGTTTGGCGCGGCCCTTGCAGCTATTTTGCCAATGGGGCGCATGGGCCGTCTGGACTCTCCCATATTTACCTAAGCCTTTTTAGGGGAGGAGGTTTGGCAGTGCCCCATTGGCAAATTAGCTCCAAGGGGCCGCGCCAAACGACCGTCTCCCCCCTAGAGCTGCGACGCTCGAAACAAGGCGTAGAGCACCGTAATCGCTACAGGACCCAATCAGTACGCACAGATCGGTTTCGACGCGTCGCACACCTAACGTCGCAACTTTCTAGCAACTCCAATGACAGTCACCCCGAGCTTCAATGGTTTAGTTGCCTGTTAGGGAGTACAGAGAGAATTCTCGTGCCGATTGCCATTTGAGAATAGGGCCAATCTACGTCATCAAAGTGGTTGAAACAAGAGGAAAACTAACAACAAAAGCAAAGGAGTGAAGCAATGGAAGGGAGAAAAGCAATAAAGCATAAGAATATGGAGGAATTACCGGTAGGCACATTATCTGCCTTATTTGAATAAGATATTAGGTTGTCCGGAAAGTTCTCAGCGTTTTTGCGCATTCACAAGATAAATTCAAATATCAAAGCGCGTCAAAATAAATAAATCACGGTGTTCCTTAGATAGACAAAAAGTTGCTCTTTTCGGATATATGCTTTTCTTGGAATGCCACAAGGTTTTCGAATCACTAGGGAAATTTTAAAGTACTGCGAAAATGGCACTTTTTGGATGTTTCACTTCACGAGTTCTTAGTCAGTCGAGTCGCAGCAAAGGAAACCACAAATGTGTATACTGCTAGAGGAGGGGGTGAAGCATTAGATGGAACACACTTTGTCCCTGGTTTCAGAATTGCAGAAATGAGAACGTTGCTTGAATTTTCAACTGATCAAATCGCTTTAACTAAAACGGCAGAAAGCGATGAGCGTCCATACTTGCAGAGTAGATCCTCAAGTATTAGCCCTCAACAAACAAACATAGTTGACCACCTTGAGTAGCCTCGATTTGAAAAAAAAAAAAACTAAAAAATTGAAGCCGCGCGACTCCCTCGGTAATTGAAGCAGTTGCAGGGTAAGGCCCTTACACGTTCCTCATGTTCATCAGATCTAGCGCTAACTATGCCCCACTTCCCAAAACATCTGGACAGCTCCTTCAGTAACAGTGTGTTCAGAAAGAGTGTCGATTTGGAGTCGACTTTCTTCATTTCGCGCAATATAAATCATCACCCCTTTATCAAGTTGAGACATTCAGGTATGCGTAATGTTGCCAAGAGTGTAGCGAATCGAATGGTGCTTATCCTGTGAGATAAGATGCACTCTGAGCCGAGTTATGATCCTCCGCAGTTGAAATTGCAAAAACGGCAAGAACTTTCCGGACAACCTTGTACTTGAAATGCACGATGCCAACGCGTCGTGTGTGCAATGTCCGTGTCAACGGGATCAGGTGTTTCATCGTGCGCCAGAATAGCTTCCTTTCGTTGTCTTCAACTAATTTTTTTACCCTCTGGTCTATTTCAATTCACCGTGTTCATAACCTCACCAATTTACTACAACTGAACGAATTTATTGTTCATAATAAAGCGAAATTGATCAAATGCACAACCAAGCGTCGAATATGATTAAACCGGTCACCCTTAAAGAGATATTAGTTAAATGAGGAGAATCGGGCCTAGTTCTCCACTCATAAATCTGCACAGGATTATTTAGCCAAAACTGAAGTGAGTTGTACTGCTGAATGACTAAATATCACGAGCTAAAGAACAACAAATAAAACTTGGTTGTGGGCCAACAAAGGTAAACAACTGCTTACGTGTTGAAATAAAGAGGTTTTTGAAAGTAATCGTAAAGCATAAAAATCTCGATCTCAGCTAATATACATGCAAGTTATACAACAAGTCCCATTGTCTATCCACGTACCGTTACTGCTTCTACAGATACATTGAAATCTTTCAAGTGGAGTTAAACAGAAACGAACCGGAAAAAGCCAGGATCTGTGACCAAAACCTTTGGCGAACAGCTAGCCGTTAAACTTCACTTACAAGCCTGTGCCCAAATATTTTAATCAGATTCCCTGGCTAATCTTATGTTCTGTCCAACACAGGGTGTACTCTTCTTTGTTATTTTATAGAACCACTGTGACAAAACGAGTATCTCTCATTTATGAAAAGGTGTCACCTCACGCCCAAGGGATACTTATCGTGAACCTCAGACAATTGCGACCTGACCCACTCCACGCTAAAGGACGCCGAAAACATTGCCCAACAGGTTATCATTTCGTAGCTTCCACTACTGCGCTACGGTATAACATGGCGAAGGGTGGGGGGTAGGAGGAAGTCACTTCGATCCCGGTTAGCATAACTAGAGTTTACTAGATGCAAAGTGATGCAGTGGATGCTAGACCCAAGCCAAAATATTCTTGAAAAATTCTTCATTTTTTCATTCACCTTAAGGGAAAGAAGGCATATTTCCTCTGATAGTTACATCGGCTTTCCTCTGCAATTAATGATGAGCAATGGCTTCAACGGCTAGGATACGCTGCTGCGATACATTGCATTCCCCCTGGAGTGGACAGGGACAAGTAAGGTTATCTTTAAGCGCCCTGGGAGCCCAAGGCCATCGGATAACGGCTTCAGAAGAGCGGAGACTCAAAGGGAGGGTGGGAGCATCCAGTCCAGAGTTTGACATGACATTACCACAGTGCTCCGGTGACTCTTTTTAGGCTTTAGTAAATATCAGCGGATTGCACTCATTTCACGCTCCCACACCATGCAGAAAATGTGGGGCAGAGAACGCGCGTCCTACGCTCTGCGTGAACATTTCTACATAGGTGGGCATCAGGCTTGTTGCAGACACTCAGTAACTGTGAGATCCAATAACTACTTCACAATTTTGATTGATAAAATATAAACTTTTCGACCAGGTAACTTACTAAACTAAGCGAGAAGGTCAATCGAAATGAAAAACAAGAACAACGGCAAAGCTACTTTTGCCAGAAAAATTACATCATTTGGTGGCTTAGAACAATCCGAAGAACGATTTTCCCGACTTAGATGGCGAAACCTGCAAACAAACGTAAAGCAACCAGTAAGAAAACACATAACAGCTCAGAAACCTACATGATTCATATATTTCGCTTGGCTAGTGGCAATGACTTCTTCATAGGCTTTTTCTCGCGTTTTCAACTTCTCTTGGATATCCTTGTCTTCTCGCTTCAGTTTTTCACATGCGTCTTCAAACCTCAAAACACCTCAATTATCAAAGCACAAGAGAACAGTAGAAACCTGGAAACACACTTTTTCTTGGCCTCTGCGTACTCTGTCTGGAACTTCGCCATTTCAGTTTTCTTCGCTAGCAGTATCTTTTCTAGCTGCAAATTAATAACTAAGTGAGAAAGATATCAGTAGTATAAATTCATCAATCGAATACCTCAACAATCTCCTCGAACGGCTTCATACTATCACTAGAAATCGGCATAAACGTTATAGTGTACCTGTAAAGTTGAAATTCAATCTGCATACCTTGCGCCACTCAAGTATTAGGTTGATTCATAATAAATCGGACAAATTGACCAATTTTAATCATTGTCGTACAACTTTTTTACGACAACAGGGATTCACTTGAAATATACTCCATCTTTATCGATGACCTTCTGCCACGGTATAGGCAGATCATGGATGCCCTTGCTCCAGAAGGCCGGAAGCTGGAGCTCGAAGAAGTTGCCGAGTGCCGCCTTGACCTCGTCGCGAGTTTTGAAGTCTTGGCCGTCCAGGTGGCGTTGGCTGTGGGAGAAAAGGTGGAAATCTGAAGGGGTCAGGTCTGGGGAGTACGGTGGGTATAGAAGTACGGTCCAACTGTACGACAGCAGCTCGGCCTTGGGCGATCTTGCGAAGTGCGGTCTCTGGAAGTAGACACGTTGTCGTGCTGGAAGTAGACATGTGACCGCCGCCGTAGCGAACTTTGGACATTGGCCTTCAATTCTCGTAATTGACGAACGTAGACGTCGGCGGATACTGTGGTACCTTCATCGAGCAGCTCCCAGTACTCTACGCCGTGTACGCTCCACCAACCGCGGTTTTCGTCTTCGATGGAATGGTCGCCTGACGCAAACTTCGAATGCTACAACTACAGTGTACTTCTGCCGGGGGCATGCTCCTTGTGAACTTCTATCAGACGTCCGCCGATATCCGCGGGTTCCTGGCCAGATAGCGATATAAATAGTACGACGTTGCGGATGTGGTCTCTGGACCGCTTGAAATCGTGCGGCGTTGTGGCGGAATGAATTTACTTTGGAGTGATTATTTTGCGGTACTTTGAAGAGCTTTTCATACTCATTCCAACGGTACCTCGCGCGTCCGTTTTCGTTAATTCGTTACTGAGTTATGATCTCTAGAAATCATCACTACCATTTGTCCGATTTATTATGAATCAACCTAATACTATCATCCCACCCCAAAGCCCACGCACTAAGTTGCTTATAAAAAATTACCAAGAAGGTAATGAATGAGACATAAGGACAACGGGCCACCTACTTGACTGAATTCAACCAGTTATCCCCGTAAACGCAAAGAATGTGCTTTCGTGAATCAAGCAAATGTGCGACCTGAGTTTCGAGAGTATCCAAATAGTGGAAAGCCAGTGGTGTATCCCTAAAACAACTTAATTTTGAAAATGAGTAATATCAAAGCCTTCGAAAGGTGAAACCGTGAAAACCTGATGAACTAACAATACCTGTCTTCCATGTGAAATTTCAAAGGGACGAATTCTCCTAGATTGGCTATAGTGAATGGTACAAAGAACATTTCCGCTTGAGTGCCAGCTGACTTCTTCTTTTGGCTTTCCTAAAATTTAGAGCCCATCAATTTTGGCCCAATTCGCAGCGCGATGCTCGTGGGTTACTTGAGGCCAGAGCCTGCAAAGCCTTTCAAATACTCATGCCATCACGCAGCTGCTTAAGACCGAATCAGGAGCTCTTTAACCTCGCCGTTCAGCCCTTCTAGTGTTCAAACAATTGTCAAGAGGTTGAATAACATAAAGAAGTACATTGAAATGATCATGCAAACCTGAATCATTCGAACGCCGCCTTCTTTGTCGAAGAGAACGAGCTTGAATTTGCTTGATGAGGCCGATTTGCAAACTATACAAATACCATGCTGCCGGTACTCTTCTCTCATTTCAATACTATAGAATGCGCCTTCCTGGAACAACACTTGCTACTGACATGGATAAGACAAATCAAGGTAAATCTGGCTAACATAATCACGAAAATGAAAATATTGAAGATCGAAAAGGAACCTGCTTTGCAATACTAGCTGAAATGATTTCACCAGGCGCAATCGCCCGAGCTTCTACTTCACAAGCCGATCCCTCGCAAAGTTGACGAGCTTGAGCTAATACCTGGACCACAACAGGAAACAATTATCAAATAAATGCTACCAATGAGAGAAGCGGAATCTAAAACTTATAAAAAACCCAACCTTTGGCACGATTTGTGTAGGAATTGGAACACCCAGCTTATTGAAAAGAGCACCGAACACGCGACCTGAATGAGAAACATGAAACATACGCCATGGATATACACATAATGTCATACCTACCTACACCTCCAAGCTCGGACACATCAAATCCTTCGAAGTCCAACTGGCTTGAGCTGGGGCCGCTTACATCGTACTGTCTCCGTTTATTAGGATCGCTGAGTACCGAGTATGCTATTGAGATCTTTTTGAACTGCTCCTGAGCTAAAACACATTAATTAGACAAAACGACTGATCTGATTGCACGCTCATCGTTGAGTCACTGAAACCATCGATTGGATACCATTTGCAACTGCGTAAGGATTGAGCACAATAAATAGCAATAACGTGATCGCTAGCTTATCCTACCGGCTATTTTATCACAACGGATATGGAAGGGAATTCTAATGAATAATAGATTTATCACACCAAAAACTTCACAAAGCCTTCAGTCATCTCTATTTCGAGCCCTCGACATTATTTAATGATTACTTTCGTAGCTTTGCCAAATGCGGTTGTTAAATGGAACTTTTCTTCCGGCCCAACGCTTCTACCGCTTCGTCTTCTTCAGAGCCCTCGGGACGGCTCGAAACTCTTGATTAGTAGCTCACGAAGAAGCCCCCCCCCCCACCACCACCACCACCACCACCACTCTAACTCTTCCCACGCCATTACGAGGACGCTTCCTGTAAGGAGTCCAAAGACTCAGCGAGAATTACACCGTTATGGGAGAGCTAGTTAATAACGTTATTAAGAATGAATCAGCCCCCTTGAGTACCCAAAGGCAAAACAAAGAATCATAATCGACCTCAAACATAGCATTTACTCTTACCGTGTATATCACCAGGATTCCGATCTGGATGATACTTGAGGGCTAACTTTCGATAAGCAGCTTTGATTTCTGACTCGCTTGACTTTTTCTCAACACCAAGCAGCTCGTAATAATCTTCTTGTATAACATCAGGTGACTTCGGTGGAGACATTCCTGAAAGATCACTGCATCAGAGCACTAGTAAATCATAAAAATCATCTCGAAATATGACGGTTCGTTGTTAAATGGAGCTTGAGAGGTTCTGTTTCACCACAAACATTATATCACAACACATCACTAAAAACCTCAATAAAGCAGGGCTTAAAGCACCTTAATTGGTCAGAAAAATAATGGAGAGCACACAATGATGACAGCTGGCTCTACGACCCTTTGAAAGTGTACTAAAGGGCGTATTGGGTAAGAGCGATTTTGGATGGTTAAACAATTCCCAATTGTCTAAGATATTCACTGCTTCAGGAAACAAAAATAACACTAACATTGTCAACAATTTTGAGATTTCAATAATGAAAATGAGAGACGCAACAAAAAGGAGAGCTTGATGAAGTGTTTGTATAAGCAGAAAAACGAAGAAGAACTAGTCCACGACAATGTGTCCATTCTGAACAACCTTCCTAGGACAGGACTGTGGAAATCGTAGATCGAAAAGCTCGCAATATTACTACAGTTGCGGAAGCAGGATGACCGCAACATTGATACAACCGACGAGTGATCTACGGAGCTACCACGTTTCACGGAGCCAATGTAGTTACACTCAATGTCGCGCTGCCGGCCTCATCCGATAGCATTCCACAAATTTCGGCGCACTCTAGTGTACATCCTATCTAAGCCACTCAAGTGTATGTTTCAGCTAAGGTCATGTGAGAGGGTTACGGGCTCTCCCTAAACTAAGACTCTGGCAAAAATTGGGCCGGATCCCGAGCGCAAGAAAACGGCCTATCCTTCAACTACATTATCACCCGTTTCGCTTGTTAAATAGGTTATACTCTCTTTTAAAATATGTAATTTTAATTTGAGAAAAGAACTCCCGCGGCTCTGGAAAAGCTGTAGAATTCAACCGCAGAAAAAGCCAAAGGACTCATTTCTGTACTGTCGTTTGCTGAAACAGACCACTGTTTTGGTTATGGTGCGACGAATAACTGAATATTAGTAGTTAATACACGTATCTTCAAAATAACGGGGAACAGAAACAAGTCATGCAAATATAAGAGCTGTTTCTCGTTTCGAACAAATAGAACAGAAGAATGAACTTCCAAATGGAGGGACCGGAGTTCGTTGAACCCCTCACGTGTTAAAACCAAACACTAAGTATGGTGCATGCAAGCCCTTTTCCATTAAGCTATCGTGAAAGAAAACATGAGAAATAACGAAATGAACACCAGTGCAACGAAACGAAATGAAAAACTAAGACTAATGATGTTAAATGTTAGAGCTTGTTCATTTCATTTCACAACATATAAATGGATAAAAATGAAACCGAAGCATAATCATCAAGAAACTCCCAAAGTTAAGTAGCTGACTGAATTTACAGAAAGAAACTGGAAACGTGGAAGAGTTCAAATAAGGGTGTATGTGTGCCTGATTCCATGTAGAGATGAGTCAGCGAGGATGGCATGAGCATGACGTCAACCCACAACAAAGAAATATCGACCTTTCAATTCGAAGGGTGCTCTTGCGAAATTGGCTTTCTGAGTATTGTTCTTCAGTTGGAGAATCAATACTCGAAATCCGCTCATTCAAGCAAGAAAAAACGCAAGAAATGTGCAGTACTGCAGAAGAATGAGCATGTAGATTCGAAGGAAGCATTAAATTTAGGGAGCACTATTTCAGAAAATGATGGACAGCAAGAAAATTGGGCTCCATATGACCTATGAAGAGAAGGAATGCCGGTTGTACTTAGCAACCTCTCCTTATCCACAAAGCGCCGAACTCCGATGGTACCTTAGCTGTTTACTTTGATGAATACTTCAGAGATACGCTATCCACCTGACTTCCACCTAGTACGTGGAACGAGTTTTTGCCGGTTGCGGTCAAAACAATGTCCAAATTAACGAATCGTCTACACTCGTATACACTGAATACAAGGGTGCTGGTTTCATTTCGAGAAAGTTAGAAGACTGTTTTGGCAGATTTTATACAATAAAAGTCAAATCTCGCTGTAAATCACAGCTGAGACGTTCTGGGAGTGATAAAAAGTATAAACCATGGCGAAAATCACCTGGAAAATAACTGTTTCTGGGAGGTCGATTTGAATACACGTGGAACCAAACCATTCCACCATTGAATCAACTACCGCTGGTAAAGAAGGAACAGATAAATGAAGCAACACACATGTTGCCAGCTCACAGAATAAAATAAGGCGTGTGCAATTCCGTGTGAGGAACCACACTACGGACAATCCCATTCACTTCACGAGCTGCCCGCTTTTTAATCTCCGTGGACTACTCCGGGTTCGCCGTTTGTTGTATTGTACTACTATTAAAACTTTGTTATGCTGCGGTTTCCATGCTGCTATTGTCTGAACAGCTCCCTGCCTCTGACCAACGGATCTGTTTTCAGTCCCATAAATGGGGAAGTTTAAAAAGCTCCGGGAATTAGCTAACGAGGAGAAGATGGAAGTGGATAGCGGAGAGGAGGAAGGTACTGCTACTGACGAAGAGACCTCTGAAGACGAAGGAATGGTGAGATTTCGCTGTATCCCCAGTTTGCGTGCTGTATGAGAAATTACGTTTTGCAGCACTTATTCCCCCGAGCAAAATCTGTATAATAAGCCGATCTTTTCTATGTTTCTTGCTCTGTTGCTCATTTTAAGTTCTTATGGACTGTTAGTTATATCATTTTAGCGAAAAGAATAGCTAGAAACAGGGCGTCACTACTCCTGCATCTCTCGTTCATACTGCTATTGGGGCGGGTCGCTGTATTTGGTTATGTGGTTATGCTATGTTCATCAACAATATTCATCCAATTTTCGAACCGTTTCATTTCCCTTCTCCTGTCCTACCATAATAGTGCATAGGAGTCGTGCTGGTAAACTTCCGAAGGGGAGTTGTCACGTGGATGATGAACCCGGTAATATGTTTGACCCAGATCGGCATCACATGTGACCTACTTTAACATTTCCTGGATAAGACAACGCTTCGAACGATTGTCACACACAGAAGATTATACGGTTATGTCAGCTTCCAGCAGTTATCGTTTTGGTGGTGCAGATCTGAGCAGAAATCTGTTCCTGCCCTGTTGTTTCTTGGTTCAGGAAGGTAATTCCAGACCGCTGAAGAGAAAGCCGAAGAGAAGAAACGGGCATTGTTATGGACAAACCGTGAGCGAGTGCTCGTCCTCTGTTCTCGCGGTGCCGACGTCCGCACGAGACATTTGATGAATGATATTAAGGTTAGCGTCAATTATCATCGCTCTTATGCTAATTCAGTCAGCAGGGAGCCTGAACTTTTAGGTTTCCGTTTGTTTATATTTCAAATGAAGAGGATTTGCGAATTTCAAAGAAGAAGTGAGCTTATGTGGTTCTATCTTATTTCAGGTATTATTGCCACATGCAAAAGGGGATTCGAAACTTGATAAGCAGAAGTCTCTAGTTGTCATCAACGAGATTGCTGAAATGAAAAACTGCACAAAAGTTCTATATTTTGAAAGCAGGAAACATAAAGTGCGATACTTTTTCGCTTCGATCATCACTCTGTTATTAAATCTTATGAATTGTTCATTATTAAGGATGTTTATCTATGGATAAGCAATGTTAACGGTGGTCCTTCTGTAAAATTTCTTCTGCATAATATGCATACAATGATGGAATTGAAATTATCTGGTAATTGTCTAAAGGTAATATAATCACATAATCATCACCGCTTTCGAATTACTCGCTATCCTCGATACCGTTGGTTCCAGGCATCTCGTCCAGTTCTTTCGTTTGATAGTAGATTCGATGAGGAACCGCATTTGACCCTCATAAAGCATGCTTTAATGCAGGTATGGCTCAGATTAACTTCGACTTTTGACGGGCAAAGCATTTCGATTCCTCTCTTTCTTATTCTTTCTAGTACTTTTTTTGTGAAAGACATGCATTGGAAATTACGCTTGATTGTGGCTTTCGCCGTGGCTTTATGCTGCTGCCCTGGAAGTGGAAATTAGGCGCTAATCGCCTACGCTGTGTTCACTTTGCATCAATAATGCCTTCTATGCTCGTGGGTGCTTTCATGCCCGTTTGCAGTGATGAATGGGTTAAATAAAGAAATTATTCGGGATTATCCTTCGTTTTGAAGTGTTGTTTTTGGACTAATTTTCTGAAATCGACGCTCAAGGAATGAGAGAAATCGTTGTAAACGCGTATGCTTGACTATGTGTGGTGGATTAACAAGGAAGTAACACATCACTGTATTTTTTTACTGCTTCTTTGCCGTTTGAGATGGTCGCGAAAATTTTGCATATGGAAAGGGTTGTGCCATTGTCTTCGGGTAGTAACAGTTATTAATCCATTGTACTTCTCAACCCCTCGACTGATTCAGGTGATAGACGGTACATTCATATATGATAGTATGTATATATGCATAATTGCATTGTTGTTCTCTCCTGCCCTTCCCCTTGTTCTTATGTTCTAATATCGGACTTTCTCGACCGTGCCGCTTTTCAGACATTTGGAACACCTAATCATCATCCCCGTAGCCAGCCATTTTTCGATCATGTGTTTTGCTTCTCTGTTACTCCAGATCACAAAATTTGGTTCAGAAATTTCCAAATAGTAGATGAAACTCTTCAGTTACAGGAGATTGGTGAGTGTTTGCATGTAATTCACTACTAACTTTTCCTCGTACAGCACCGGGAGATTAGGGCTAGCTGCCGTGCATTGCAGGGCCACGATTCGTTCTCGAAACAATACGGATATTCGCTGGTTCTTTCGAGGGCGCAGTACTGTACGACAATCCAGATTATGAAAGTCCAAATGCAAAGAGGAGAGCACTCAAACTGCTTGGCCGAGGAAAGTACATCGAGAAGCAGTTATCGAAGAAGGTATGTTCTGGTGGACAACTCATTCGAAGTTACCGACTTATTCTAATAGGCGATTTCTTTCAGGCTGCGTTATCTAAAGCGCAACAGATCAAGGAAGTTATTGCAGAGAAGGTGGAGGATCCCGTAGGAGAGGTTAAAATTTTGTGATCGTTCCATTTTTTATCAAACTGGCTATCGTAGCATAGGTTTTGTTCGCTTTTGAGGTTAACATTAGAATCACAGAATTAGTTTTTTTTTTCAAAGGATGTAGATCCTTGCAATTGCTGCGGCGATATAATCCCTTTCTTTTTCTGTGAATATGTGGCAGTTAAGTTCTAGGAGAATGAATTTTTAAGGTGGTTTTCATGGTGACAGATGCGACAACGGCTTTCATTGGGCCAGTTGAAGTGTTCAACCCATTCCACTCGATAATTTATATTTCATCACAACCTTCATGCTGGGGTTCGATCGAAAAGTGATGTGATCTGTTGAAGGTGTTCGAAATAAAGGATGAACCGTTGGACGAAGAGGCGAAGAGAATCGTGTCATTGATTGATAAGAAAAAGAAGAAGAAAAAAATCATCAAGAAAGCAAAGTACACTGGATCGACGATTGCATGACGAATTGTTTTTGCATAAATTTGTAATCCACTTGTTGTGACTCATCTCTGAGACCGATCACATTTTTTCTCTTCTTGTTGCATTGTTGTTGTTGTTATTGTCAGTTGTTGAGGTTATACAACTTTTTATTATGCTCGTAGCCTCCAAATAAATGTCATGTTGACATAATTTTCTAACTGAGTAGTTGGTTATGAAGCCATGGTGCTACCATATCTTTTATTATCTACTGTTTTTTTCTAATGAATATTATCGTTTATTTAGAATATTGCAGAAAGAGGCTTCATAGCTGTGTGACCATGAATCATATTTTGTCTGAAATCGCTTAATCGAGATGGCTGCAAGTGCAGGGACACCCACATTCAAAGAAGCTGTGGAGTGGCGTCCAGATGCGGAACACTGCCGTGAAGTGGTGAGTTTCAGGATCATTGCTGAAACAATTACCTGGTAGGTTTTTTCGATTGTTAGAAATTGCTCAGCTCTACCCGTTCAATATTTTAGTTGAGTCGATTAGCTTTTAGTTATTGTCCGCTAACTTTCGCTAACTGTGAACTTGTTATTCTTCCATTATGTGGGCTGTCAGCGAGCCATTTCTGTTTCCGCATCCCTTCACGTGGAAAGGAGCGTCCTTCTTTTCCTTAGCGTTTGTATCGCGCCGTTCCAGGGTCTTATCAGACACTTGCCTCACGTGGTTTGGTACGCTTCCTTCGTGTCTATCATCACAACCATGATTTGGCCGTAAGCCTTCCTGCGGAAGTTAATAAGGTTATGGGTTCATCTGAACTTTTCTGAGACTCGTCTTCAAACATGAATATAAAAAAATTCGATTATCAATTCGATTATTACTATTCGTACCTATATTCCATTACTTACAAGCTTCATCATGTAAGTAATGGAATATAGGTATGAATATTCAACGTTGGAGTAATCTAAGTACTGTTCTAGATCGATGCAGTGGCAGATCACTATGTCAAGATCAATGTTGGTGGTGCTTTATTCCAAACAACAGTCGGTACACTGACGAAGCATGACACAATGTTGCGAGCGATGTTTAGTGGGAGAATGCAGGTATGTAAAGGCTATTGCTCGATGCTCACTATTTTTGAGTGCATTACCATTTTGCCTCTTTCTCCTTACCAGAACTGTTATGAATTGGCGAACATTCCCGTGAGTTTAAAATTGAAGCTCGAAATATTTCTAGGTAGTGACTGACTCTAACGGTTGGGTTTTGATCGACAGAAGTGGGAGGCATTTCGGCATTATACTGGACTTTCTTCGCGACGGCTTTGTGCCGCTACCTGAATGTCGTGTGGAGGTTGAACAAATTTTGGCGGAAGCACGGTATTATCTTGTCCAGGTAAATATAGTCTTGATTGTGTTTACAGTTTATTTCGTTGACTCTCATCTTTTCATACTAGCTTTCGAAGTTCTGAAGGCATAGGGGTAACTCGGGTGATGTGGAATGTGAAAGTCGAGACGAAGTGATGCAACCAACAGCAGAGGAAGAATGAAACGGTTAAACGAGAATTAAAGCCTTTCTTCTCAAACTTCTTCATTCCTCCGCGTCACTTGCCGCTGAGAGGCGCCAAGCTAGTGAGAAATCAACCGCTGCAGCCCCAATCAATGAAATTAATTGTTAAAGCAATTTTTTCAATGCAAGTTAAGTAATCAGGCCAAGCCTCCAACCACACGGGTTTTTCGCATTTTTAACACGAGTTCGCCACATGTAATGTCTGTGGAACTCGAATCCCACAGGGAAAATGACTCATTTCTCATTTCCTACCCGTGCTTAAAACAACCACAGTATAGAGAGCAGACGTATTTTGGCCTACTGCTCCCGTATTACAAATCGCACAAGCATGATACCAGTTGATAGGTTCGTTCTAGGGAATCTGGAACGATTCGGATGTTCATTGATCGTGTGCGTGTCATAACATCTTTTTTAGGATTTGGCAGCCGAATGTCAGTCATGGTTGGAGACACTGAGTGCAAGGCGCGATGATCGGGAACCGGTGGCCACATGTAGTATTCCTATTGTGCACACAAAAGCGGAAGCTGATCGTCTCGTTTTAAATTCAATCAAGGTATGGCGCTTTGCAATCAAACTGCGAGTTTACTTAGACTTCTTCACTGCCATTTAATATATGCTCTCCTAATACCTTTAGCCGGCTATCAAGCTCTTAATCAATCGTCACAACAATAAATATTCGTACACAAATCAGTCTGATGATAATATTATGAAGAATTTGGAGTTGTTCGATCGCCTTGCTGTGAAATTCCACGATCGCATATTATTCGTTAAAGGTTGGTTTGACTTCCCGCGCTTTTGTTTCCTCGAGCTACTGTCAAACTTCCGGTCCTGCGATTTCGCATCAGGTGTATCGTAAAGTCGCATAATGACATCAGCTCAAGTTTCCTCGCAATTAGTGCAACTTTGTTTGAGGTCATCGAGGTTTTTAGATGTGGGTTCGGAATCATCTGAAGTATGTCAGTGGAAATTTTTCGGAAAAGGAGAGAAGCGAGCTGAAGTCTGCTGTACGTCCATTGTCTACGCGACAGATAAGAAGCAAACAAAGGTTCGTCTCAGATGGTCTGACGTTTTCGGATTTACCTTATGAGCTGATGCATGAAATACGTTTATATTGCTTTTTCTCGAGGAGACTAACAATAAAAACGGCGGGCCTGTGAAGGATTGATTTTATTTCAGGTAGAGTTCCCGGATTCTAAGATCTACGATGAAGCGATGTCCATCTTACGCTTTGAGGAAAGAGGTTTATGTTCAAGGTGGGATAGTGTTCATAAAGTTATAACTGGTCTCCTGCAATGTCGGATTTGCATAAAACTCATGCAGAATTCCTCACCAAGTCGCGTGTCTCTAAGAGCGAACATTTGGACGACCTTACATTGCACTATATTTATCCCCAAATTTTGCGTATTCATGAGCTGCTATTCAGATGCGGTGGCGAAGCATGCAGTCCAAAGGAGACGATCTCATCTCCCGAAGGAGTGAGCGATTGAAGTACCGAATCGTTGAACCCGTTTTCTTTGATACATGACACTCATACGCTCTCTTCGACCGTATTGTGATTAACGAATTCCATTTCTTGTGCTTACCGACATTTGTTTACATTATAAAAAATTCTCCTTTACCAAAAGGATCTCTAGTGCAGCTAATAGTCACCAAATGCCAAATTTTGACGCCGAGCGTATGGTTTATCTAGTCTTCCACGATGCGCTATATATTTAATGATGTGCATATATGATTGTTGTAATGCTTCTATGAACACTAATAAATATCCCTTCTTATGGCATTGTTTGAGAGTACCTACTTAGATCCAACGGCCATGTATTGCCGAAGATTTTGCCTCAGTATGAAAATGAAGTGGGGTGCTGTGGGTAAACAGTGATGCTATATTTGCATAAAATGGCGAGGTGTCGATGAAGTTACAAAAAACAAGAGCGCATAGGTAAAGGTTAGTACACTGTTGAAATGAAGACAGCACAAGTTAGAATACAATAAGTACAACCAACGCACTAGAAAAACATCCGTGAGTTCACAAGGAAAAAGTAGGCATTTGCGAAAACCCGCGTTTCTAGAGGTAGCCCTCGAATTTCAAAGAAGTATGTAAGATGGGTTCAAAACCCAATATGTTACAAAAAGTTACAAAAAGGAAATAGTAAATAAGCCTCAATAAATACGCGGTTACCCACGTGATCGATCAAACTATCAAACCATAACTATCACACTCGTATAATGAATTGTACAGTTTTATATCTTCGAAAAAAGTCCAAAAGAATGTTCTCGAGAACATGGACAAGTTCGTTTGCTCTGCCCATCGCCTCAGTTCCTGAATTTGCCACCATCAGGATTCATTCACTGTTTCATGAAGTAGCTTTACCTACTTACCAGATATCGCAGACCATTTGCAATTGTAGACACTAATGTCATGGCATTTCCTCTATGGGTGCGCTTCCTTGAACGAGCCGCGGTTCGGCCTTGACTCTCCCATCGTCTTAGGAGTGGGTTCGAGGTGCATTTCACACACATAAACCTAACTACAGCCGCTGTTCCGACTGCTTTCAGCTGTGTCTTGCCAAGTTGATGCCCGCATTCAGGACAGAAGCGGAACAGCTTCATCAACATTTCACCTTGCACCAAATAATACCTCCTTAGGGTAGCCGGATCCGGTTCGTAACCAAACACCTGAAACATTTTGGTACGGCAGACAAGGTGTAAATAAACGATACGGTTACGGACTTTTCCTAAACTAGAAGATGCTTCATCACTACTTCCACTACCATCCTCATCCATTTCCGCATCATCCTCAGCGCTTTGCTTCACTGCATCGTCCTCTAGCCTAGCAGCTGATTCCCCTGCGTCATCGTTTGTTGAACTGTTCCTCAAAACCTCCTTAATTCTGGATTTTTACATGATACGGTAAACAGAACACCTACACAATAATTTGTGAACCTCATTATATTGGTATGGCCACGCAGATGTTCCGTAATACTTCTTCAGAGCGGAGTTCATGAACGACAACACATCTCGAGCCGTGGCAGTAACATTGCTCTGAATATTTTATAATGCAGGAATATGTAAGTGATAAACCGCCATCCGCCTCCGCAATTTTGCGATTCCGCGACTTTGCGGTGGCGCATTTTCGCACACGAAGTTGCGGCTATGCATTTCAAGTAAGCGAATTGTGAGCGAGAGTGCGGCACCGCAAAATCGTAAAACAAGGAATCGCAAAATCGTAAAGCTTAACGGCGTTCATAGAAGTAATAAAGTAATAGAGGGAAGCCTCACCTTACTCATCCCATTGATCACATCAACGAGGTGTGGTGGTATGTCTAAAGTGTGAACGTATGCGATCTTCCCCCTTGCAGAGGGGTAGTCATAATACGAGAACTTTCTTCCAGTAGCTGCCATTTCGCCAGACAGATACTGTGCCTGCCCATACAGATGTGATCACAGTATGTTGCCAACGAAAAAAAAACTTTTATCTTACCGCTTGCACAATATGAGACTGGCAAATAAACTTGTTGGGGTTGCTGATGACTTCCATAACTTCGTCAGTGCTCGCTCTATCGACAGTTCCTATCAATGAGAGTGAAGACGCGATTATGAGGTTCGTCTTTTTATTTGGATTCGTACGCTTAATATCATTCGCGACTACGGTTCGTCCACAAAGGACACAAGATCTTCTCCGCATTTCGCGTTAGTAACCTGAATTTCCAAATGTAATACCCTAACTGGGCTACCGGTAATGAGAAGAAAACGGAAGAAGGCGATGTACACACGGTGGGACAATTTCATCTGCACAACCAATACAAGCCAATAAGAAAAGGGAGACGATACAAAATGAATGTGAGCCAGGTAGTGTAGATTTTGCGTGGTAGCCCTAGGTAGAGAAAGAACTCCAGTTTGGACGAACCTCTTTTCCCCGCATCTAAATATCGTCCACAAGAACAAAGAGAACCTCGACGATACAGGAACCCGTCTCCATACTATAAAGTTCATTTTAATTCAAATAGCGTGAACGTAACAGTGTTATGTGGGCAAAGCACACACACACGTGTCGAAAAACTGGCCGCTTCAGAACGACTCCCCCCCCCCCTCGGATCGGTTCCTTTTGAATCGAGGTAGAAATTTCGATTAAACCTCGTATCCCTCTGTGAGTTAGTTCCCTCATTGTACTCGCTGGTTCAACCATTTTCAAAGGAAGTAGCGCTATTATGAAAAGAAAGACTGGCATGAGTGAATTACGCAAATAAGAGCAGTACCTACGAAGAATTATCAGTGGCAGACAACGATAAGAAGGTGGCGACAGTGACTGTGAAAATGAAAAGGTGGGGACTCTCAAATTAACTCAAAAATCGGGTCAAATCAAGTCGGGGGGAGACGCAACTTTGCGTTCGACGTTTCACCCACGTCAAAGCTTCTTTCCTTCCCTAGGCTTAGGCTAAAACAGATCAGACCTTTGCTTTGACATATGCTTTTTTATGTAGAAGGAGAAGATATCAATTTTAGCCTAAGCCTGGGGAGGGAAAGGAGTTTCGACGTCGACGCAAAATTGCGTCTCCCCCCCCCCCCCCCCCCGACTTAATTTGACCCCAAAAATCTGTCGTCAGATATGAAACAGCAGCTGTTTTCAAGTTCTGGATTGTAGAAATCTTTACTGGCGTATTGAAGGAAGCGTGTCAGACGAATTTCTCAAAACTTGTTTTGATGGATTACTGTTATTCTTTTTCTGAATTCTTACTACATAATATCTTACATTTTGTTACGAAGGTGGAAATTCAGAAATGCATACCTAAATACTTAATTTGGGATTTACACCTTTTCACATTTAGCAACAGTGGTGACTATGGAAATGCCACAAATTAACGTACTCTCCAAAATCGATCTATTCGACGACGACGCTCCATTTAACCTCGACTACTTCACCCACTTACCTGATGTCAATCGCTCGCCTGCCTGAACTGATAACGTTAGTGTCTTAAGCTTCACTTTTTAGCATGACTATCATGCGATCACACTATCATTGCAGGTTCCCGGTTTACAGCGATATCATGGTCCCAATGCAGCCATTTGCGATGTCGTCACGAGTTTCAACTTGGTCAGCTTTGGACCTTTGAATGTACAGAAGAAGGAGGATATGGCCGAGGTACTACGACTAGCTAACTCTGCCAATGGACGGGCTTTTCATGAACAAGGTGATATAAGGGAAGGATTATGAAACATTAGTGATCATACATTGTGTGGTTATTGTTCTCATTGATCTTTTGATCTTGCGGCTATTGTTGCTACTGTTGTTGTTTTTTTTAACAGATTATTGGCAATATATAATCAACCATAAGCGATTCTCATATAATCAAAATCTGCTTTATGAAAAAGCGTGAATAAACCGGTTTTACAATGAAACATTGGGCAACTAAAATTCAGTAGTAGTAGTAGTAATGCAGCATGAATGATATTCGCAACATTTCAAAAGGTAAAACTAGCTAGTGGTCCGGTACAAGTGCAGAAAAGTACAGAGAACGTACAAGTGTAGAAAACTACAGGGAACATGGGAAACCCGCGAGTTTGTCTATTCCGGTATTGTTTGAATCCTCGAATGCTTCCATATTCAACTTGTGCGTCGACGTCATCTTCTTTGAACAGATGGTTGATCGAATCAGCATATTCATTAAAAGAGTAGCGTTGTATTGCGCCTAAATCAAAATCCAGTTTTTTCTTCAACTTAAACATTGACTGAAAACATTGATATCTTGTCACACCTGCTTTGAAATCTTATCTTCTCCAGACACGATTATCAGTTTTTTCGAGAGTTTTCTTACTCCTTCTATGACATGCAGAGGACTAAGACTCGACACCTTGCTGTAATCAAACACCTTTTTGTAATTAATGAATGTATGATGATGTAGAAGATGACATAATATGTAGAAGATGACATAATATTAGATGATACCAGTAACTATAAGTGCAACCTTCGGAAACCAAACAAATCTTACAACAAGTGACCACTTACATATTCATTCTTGCGATCGAGCGAGAATAAAGCATTCGAGTTTCCATGAAACGTTGTTGGTGCTGGCGTATAATAAGTTGTCGTCTAAAAATGACAAAATAGTCATTTGCAAAAGTGATGGCGAGCAGAACTTATAGACCAAAAGGCATGGAAACGAAAAAAGTTAGACAAAAACTGACGAAAAAGCACAATAGTTACTGAAGGCTTTCATCTGAACAAGAATAGTCAGTCATTCCATTATAGAATAAACACAGAAGAAGAGCGCCGCGTAAATGAACGGTACGTCTTACAGTAAGTATATTTTTGTGCAATTTTTCTTTTAAATTTACTTGTCAATACATTGTTCATGCTTTTTCACATCGCGCGCTATTGCAGGGAAGAAGATTAATGTGCGATTGATTACAGAAACTGAAAATGTCGAAAAACATTTTATCAAATAAACTTAAGCCATGTTGCACGTTTCGTTCTTTTTTTTGTAACTTATACAACTACCAAAAGAATATACGAGAATCGGACACATAGAAGAAAGAAAATGCAACAGAAAAAGAAAGCAAGAAGGAAACCGAACCAAGGAGCAAAGCGATCTCTCAATCACCTGTTGTTGACCAACAGTGACGTGAGGGCCTTGTTGTCCTTGAATAGTTTGCACTGGAACTTGGTGAACCGTATGAACGACTTGCTGATGTGTAACACCATTCGAAGAAGCGAGTTGAATCTGAAATCGTTGGGAGGTCATGATGTTGTTTGACAATGTAAGTCATAGTCATTCAATCAGTGAAGTGAGGCAAGAGATTTCTTATCCCCATTCCCGAACTCTTAAAACGCACAATATCACTGTGTTCCAACTCGACGCAAAGCGGGATCGAGTAGTCCTTCTTTTGCGCAGATGTGACGGATCAGAGTCGATTTTCGTGTGCCCTCCCCCCCCCCCCTCTTCATAGCAACCTTCCTACTTTTCTTCAACTAGAAACGTCTGTAAGGATACGCTCGGGGAGTCACTATTCAAACCATAATAGAAAGGTACTGACAATCTAAAAACAAAAGAGTACTTGAGGCGTAACACAACTTCGAAAATGAATGATAGTACAGAGGAGAAATAAGCTCAGCCTTG
Organism: Trichostrongylus colubriformis; assembly: GCA_963978905.1. NCBI lineage: Eukaryota > Metazoa > Nematoda > Chromadorea > Rhabditida > Trichostrongylidae > Trichostrongylus > Trichostrongylus colubriformis. The sequence goes on from OZ022259.1 coordinate 36,872,777, forward strand.
CTATCTAGTAGCACAGAACACTAACAGTTTCAGTAGCATCAATAGCACAAGAGAAGAGATCATCACAACGAACCTGCTGTACTTGACCCTGGCAGATATGAGTAACTGGCGTTGACGATCCTTGCTGAATAATATATGTGCCACCCTGAATTCCTTGCGGAGTTGGAGTAGTGGCCACCGGTTGGGAAATCACTTGTACAACTTGTCGTTGCTGGTGCATAATTGCCTGAATACGTAACTTATGACCCATCAAGTGTCGTACCTCCTTTAAAACCTATCCCGAAAACTATTAGGCTTACCTGTTGAGCTTGCTGGGTCTTTTTCAAAACATCCCGCTCGATCGCAGTCAAAGCATCCTCCTCCTGAAAAAACGAATCACTAACGCATAGCAAAGAACACAAAGCGTGAGAATTTATGTGAGTGAAAGCTGTTTAATAGCCGTTTAGCAATTATGAGAAGAAAACAGGAAATTACCTTTTTACAAGATCCTGTCAAAGACCCACCGCTCGATGAAAGCATAGAATCCATACCTTCCATACGCCTCCGTTTAGGCGTGTACCGCTTTTGGTTATAAGACTATAACATACATTTTCACATAAGTTTCGTAACTATGTGAAGACAGCGCATTCCTCTTATGATTTAATCAGCTCAAACCCAATCTTCAAAGAGCAACACAAAGTATACGGCACCGAATAGAGTATAAAGAGATCTCACTTGATGAAGAGGGAGATGCGTTAGGTTCGGTGTATTGCGATGCGGATCTTTGCAGATGATCTGTTGCATTTGTATCTTCTTCTGGTTGATTACAGAGCATGTATGAGCTGTAAATTCAATTTTTTTCGATATTTCGTAGCAGTACATGAAACGAATAATCATGCGAAGACAAATAAAAGTTAAAGATTTAATCACAATAGAAACGAAATAATATTGAGTTGGTGCATGAAATGCGACTTTCCCTACAATTGTACTCAGCGAAAACAATGATAAAATTTAGCAAAAACGCGTTTAAATGATCACTTGAGAGCGCTTTCACCATCGCAATCAGTAACTGTTTCCTATATAAAAGTCGTCAAAACGTCAATTTCCACTACAAAATGATGCAGCATTCAGAAGCCGCATTGATTATGCACCAAGCTAATATTTGAGAATCGAACTACTGAGAATAAGTTCCATTCTATAGAAAACATGGATCAATGTGAAGGAAGTAACGCTGAGTCGCAAAAGGGCCCCACGAAGATGGTTCCCCATACCGAAGCCCCTTTTCCTTGTCGTAGTAAACTGTAAAAAATGTGCTTTTCCTATGAAAAAAGGCATGAATAGAAGCAATACGACGAGCTAAGCCGGCTAGACGCTATCGATTCGCGCCCTTACGATTCAAAGCATGTTTCCTGCCAACTCGGCCGCGACGAGAGCGACGCCGCATGCCCCGCCCACTGGCGCGGCATCTCGGTCCGGGCGACGATAGAATCGAAACACACCCCCCCCTAGCGCTATGGCTTCTCTGCGCTCTAGCCATGCGTTAGAGACGCAGAGACACTACAGCAGTGGCCCCCCCGAACTACCTTAGCACCCAGGTTCGTCATGAAACCTATTGCAAGTTTAGCCCATGGAGCTCATAGCTGAAGAATGGGTTACCGGCGAGGAACGAGAGAAGATATTTCTTACCATGTAATTGCGGATATTCCATAAAAGTCTCCATTTTTTATTAGGAAGTACGGAGTGTGAACCTCTTAAGTCTCTTCAAAACCAGCACATCTCTTATAGAAAGAAAGGTCAGTAGTGCAGAGCAGTGAAGCACGTACACTTCTGACCTGCATGGGTTTATGTGCTCCATTGCGAAGTCGCAGTGCAGTGGTCTGCGTTGCGTGTCCTATATGCAAGGGACTTTTTTTGAACGAAAATCTTCTTATGTTCTACGAAAATTCACGACAATCTAAATTTTGTGTCGTTTTCCTCAGCTTATTTTTTTGAGTTTCTTTTGGACGTTGATTCGGTACGGTTTTGAAAAGTAAGATGAATATTTTCGAAATTTTGCTAGAACACATGTCAATGGGTCGTAATTTTTCAGAGCGTCATTATCTTTTTTCATCGAGGAGTCGTATGTATATGCATAGTTGGTTATCGAGCTTGTTTACGGATGCGTTAAAAATTTTCCCTTGATATTAGTTTTCCCTTTCTCATCTCTTCGTTTCTACAATCTCTTCATACATATGTTGCAGGGTCTTACAATCATTTTTGCATTTGATATAATGGCGTCTTGGTCCATTTCGTGTTGTTTCCTCTCACTGTTCATTCAATCACCGTCTTTTTTGTTCCAAGAAAAACGCTAGTCTTGTGCGCTACTACCTGTTTGTTTGACTTAATTTCACTATTTGTATTCAGTATGTCTTCTCGACATCGTATTGACTTGGATGATGACAGAAAAAGGGACCGTAACAGGGATAGAGATAGAGACAGAAAATCAAGACGGTTGGTTTCTGTTCCTCCTAGTATTGGTTCAAAACTGGTGTTAGAGTACGATTACCGTAAGCACGTAGTTGCAGTGTCTGCAAACCCTTTCAGAATTGTTTAGAGTATATTACAAAGTAATTTAGAACTGAACAATATCGAGGGAAGGGAAGACTTGAAGGCTCCTAACCCATCAAAAATCTACCCTCCTATTTAACTTTTCTAGTAGCGCTAGCGATTTAGAGACTTGCAATGTCCTACTTGTATGATCTGATATTTTTCTACGAAGTACCTTCAGATGCATCTATATAAATGTTAAGGTCTCGTTCCCGTTCTCGCTCACGCTCACCCATAAAGCGAGAGGCGTCATCACCTCCAACCATAACACAAAACAATAACTCAGCAGCTGCTGATGCCAAGGTATTTTTATGTACACGATTTTTGGATTAAATATTTGTATTAAGTGCGATATCAAGTAACATCATATAAAAAATGTAACTTTCAGGCTAAGATGAATCCTTTCACTCGAATGCCCTACAGTAAGAAATATTGGCAAATATGGGAAAAACGTCGTAATTTGCCCGTTTGGGAATATAAGGAAAAATTCATGGAAATTCTCCATAATAATCAATGTATGTTCGACCTTTTGATTTTACTCAGAATTCCTTTGAACAATGTAATCATGAGGAAGTAGGCTTAATTCGAGCACTTTCAATACCCAGCATCCCTTGTGGCTTCATCTGGCAAATTTCTTATGCGTTTTCACATTGAACTCTTTTCTTTGCCATTCACCTCCGGCTTTTCACACGTTAAGGCGAAGGAGACAAACTGTAATGATGGTGAAAGGGATGGGCTGGCACCTTGTTTCAATGACCGTGTTGATTTTCTGTGAGCAATCTCGATTTTCCCAGGTATGACTCTTGTCGGAGAGACGGGTTCCGGAAAGACTACGCAAATACCACAATGGTGCGTTGATTACGTTCGTCAGAGGGCAGTTCCCGGTCAAAGAAGACTTGTGGCCTGTACTCAGCCAAGAAGAGTGGCCGCTATGTCAGTCGCAGCGCGTGTTGCTGATGAAATGGATGTTCAGGTGGGCTGAGGCTCTTCAAACTTCCTCTATTTTTACATATTTTTCAATTATCTGGCAAGTTGGGTAGCTTAATTTTTACCGATTTTTTCCGCTATTATCGAATAGTTTTTTTCAAGTTGGGACAGGAAGTCGGATATTCTATTCGTTTCGAAGACTGCGTCAGTGCCCAAACTATACTGAAATATTGTACCGATGGTATGTTTTTTGGCGTGTTTGAGTATGTTGAGGAACGAAGCTTAACAAACTTTAGAAGAATCGTTACTTCCCTCTTGAATATCCAAACTATTCACGCATGATTCCACATGTTTTATTCAGTGCTGAAATCTCTTTTTTTCTTGTTGTATTACATTTATTCAGAAGCAGTTCTCTTCTGTTCCTGAGGTACTCGTCAACAGTAACACAGGAGAACTACTTGTTGCTCCATAGTTCGAATCAGTTATTTCGCATCAGTGCTTATCTCTCGGTTATCAGGTTTCGCGATGCTTTTCCTTTTCATTTCACCATTTGCACCTTTAACCTCCCGCTCCTTTTCTTTTGAATGGCGCAAAGCGCTATGCAGTCTGCATGATCCGACTTTCGAGGTCCTCTTTTCTCCTTTATCCACCGCTCTTTGAGGAAGCATTTGCCATCCGCTCTTTGAGGAAACATTCGCCACATTTCAAGGTCATCGTTAGGTGTGAAAAATCCCCATTTTCTTGAATAGTGGGATACTGAAGAGGGTTGATAAGTAAAGTAATGAAAGGCGGAGACAATTGAATTTCTTACTGTGTTCTGAGCGCTACAGATCCAAGTGCTCTCTCTGTTGCGGAAAAGCATTTCCAGAGCATGGACGCTTCCTGTGTTTGTTTGACTGTCTGTTAGAAACTCATTTATCTTAGAAGTGTGCTGAGCCACTTCATTTAGAGGGAATGCAGCACTCATCAGCTTGTTTGTATAAGTTCCTATACACTGCAGTAGTGGGTTTAGAAGCAATATCAGAAGATGAATTTGCGCAGTAGCGGTTTGAAAGTGGGAGCGCCCATTGAGCTCAGACAACGAAGCAGAATTTTTGTATGGTTCTGAAAATACTCGTTACTCTCAATTTTTAAGGTATGTTATTACGTGAAGCGATGAACTGTCCTTTACTGGATGGATATGGTGTAATAATACTCGACGAGGCTCACGAAAGGACCTTAGCTACAGATATTCTCATGGGCTTGATAAAGGTAAGAAAGAATATGGACTGAACTCTGCGTAATCAGACAGTGGTGTTCTCTGGGCAGAACACGTTTCTTTTTATATCTCAGTCTGATTATCCGAATCCGTAGGGGGCAAGTGCTGAGGCTGTGCGACTCTCAATTCAGGCCATTGTTGTCCTATCCTTAAGATTCCCCTTCTTATTTCGGATTCTTTGAACTAAAATACGTTTTTCATTGGCCTTCTTGCGTTGTACTCGCTTCTAGGCTTCTTGAATTTCGAATATTAATCATAATGGTGAATTACTTCAGGAAATTGTGAAGCAACGAGCTGATATCAAAATCGTCATCATGTCCGCCACCCTTGATGCGGGCAAGTTCCAGAGCTACTTCGAAAATTGCCCACTGATGGCAGTCCCAGGACGGACCTTCCCTGTGGAGATATTCGTACGTCTTTGGCTCTTGAATCCTTGTGGAGATATGCCATAGCAATTGAATCAATCGGTTTCAGTTCACTCCAGAACCAGAGAAGGATTACCTAGAAGCCGCCATTAGAACTGTGATACAGATTCATGTGTGCGAGGAGGTTGAAGGAGATATTCTGCTGTTTCTTACTGGTCAGGAAGTGAGTAAACATACGGAAATAAGTATTCAAAGCTCCGTTACACATAAGAAGCCTGCTTTTCATTCTTGCGACGTTTTCATTTTTTCTTAAGATATTCTTGTTTAGGAAATCGAGGAAGCTTGCAAACGAATCAAACGCGAGATTGATAATCTTGGCCCATCAGTTGGCGCACTGAATTGTATTCCTCTCTACTCTTCTCTTCCTCCGAATCAGCAGCAGCGGATTTTCGAGGCCCCACCTCCCAGTAGACCGGGAGCGATCGGTATTCGTTAGCTTTCCACTTTCCGATGTTCTCGCTTTGTTGCGTTTAAAGGCACACCACGCCATCACTTTAGTGGTTTTATTTCTAGGGTCTTTCGATATCTGCTCAGACTAAACCTTGTTGCGCTGTACGGTGCATCCTCACGGTGGTGTGCCTGTTTGAACACAACCGGGCCACGCCTACCCAATTAAGTCCCACCTGGTTTCAGACGAACAGTTTCCAATGCGGAAGCTGCATTCTTCATCGAATTGGCTGTTTCATCAAATTATTTTCTCTCATCGCAAGTTTCCTTCTCCATGTGAGCACCAGGTTGAAGATTTGTTCGTCTAAGGCTAGATGCGATTTATTTGGGTGGGGGTAGTTCGGTCGTGTTCAAGCAGGCACAACACCGCCGTGCTAAGCAACAAAGGGACAGCGTCAGTAGTTATCCAAGGAAATACTTGTTCCAAGAACGTAATCCACTAATCTGGTTGTCGCGTGGCGTGCCTTTTATATTCGCAGCTCGTCTGTTTCTACACATTTACTCTTCATTGATACTTTAGGACGTAAATGTGTCGTTTCTACAAACATTGCCGAAACATCACTGACCATCGACGGCGTTGTATTTGTGATCGATCCGGGTTTCTCAAAACAGAAAGTTTACAACCCACGAATCCGTGTCGAATCTCTATTAGTTTGCCCAATTTCCAAGGCAAGCGCTATGCAACGTGCTGGTCGTGCCGGTCGTACGAAGCCAGGTTGGTTCAAATGGTTTTCTCAATATTCAAGGAATCGTTCACACAAATTTAAGTCTTCCGTCACCAATACGTTCATGTTGTATCTTTTACTGAGACTGCATGCAATGTTTCACGCAAAAAAAAAGAATCAGGCTGAGATAGAGTTCCTCAAAGTGATGTTCAACGGGGCGAGGCGTTTGAAAGGCGCGGCCACGTGGCTGTAGGGGCTGTGGTAACAGAGAGATGACAGTCACACAATCAGGGACGCAGAGCGAGAACCGGGCAATTAGCACTGGGCGCGAAAATCTGAACTGCTCTTTGCTTGCCGACAGCTGTTCAAATGTTGCTCGGCGGCAATTAAAACGAGTCGCTCTTCTTCAACTTTTTGTGCTCTAGAACAAAGGAAGTTTCTAGATTCTTTCCTCGCTCCTGTTCCTTTTCTGTATTCAGAAGACTATTTCAAGAAGAATCAGACTCGTGGGGTTTAAGTGAACGATTCCTTTGAGAGTTGGAAATTTGTTCCGGTCGCTCAACCTTTGCTTCTAGGAAAATGTTTCCGATTATATACCGAAAAGGCATATCAGGAGGAAATGCAGGAACAGACATATCCGGAGATTTTGCGGTAGACAATTTCTTCTATTATTTCGTAGTAATGCGAGAAGTAACATTGGAAGTTTTATTGAATACATATTGAGTGAGTTTTAGGTCTAATCTGGGATCAGTCGTTCTACAGTTGAAAAAACTGGGTATAGAAGATCTCGTTCACTTTGACTTCATGGATCCGCCGGCTCCTGAAACGCTTATGAGGGCTCTGGAGCTTTTGAACTACCTAGCAGCTATCAACGATGATGGAGAATTGACGGAACTTGGTTCACTAATGGCAGAATTTCCCCTGGACCCTCAATTAGGTAAATTTCATAGTTTATCATTAATGGTGGTGCGGGTGAAGATTGAAATTGTTGAAGTGGTTCAAATGCATCAATCTAACTAATATGGTTTCATTATGTCCGATAATTTGTAGTTAGTATCATGGCAGTATCTAGGGTTTAATTTTTTACATAAAGTATGTGCAGTAGTCTGAGTATCTCCGTTGCAGCGAAAATGCTGATAACGTCAACCGAGCTGAACTGTTCTAATGAAATCTTGTCAATTACTGCCATGTTGTCGGGTGAGTTTATGTTTACCTTGTAAGTGAGTATCTGGCATGCAGAAGATGTCATTCATCTGCCTATTGAGAAAGGGTCTGCTGAATTAGTTTTTGCCAACACATCAAGTATTCCGTTCTGTTTTCAAAATTATGCTATTGCGATGAATCATGCTATTTTTAGTTCCGCAATGCTTTGTGCGACCGAACGAAATGAAGAAGGAAGCAGATGAGGCGAAAGCGCGATTTGCCCATGTTGATGGGGATCATCTAACACTGCTCAATGTATACCATGCTTTCAAGCAGAGTAAATATTTTATTCACATTTTTTCACTGACAATTTTGACTTTTTCAGTACTCTACTACATGAAATATATGTTTCTATGCTTCAACCTCGACCTGTTCATGAATTTGGTTTTAGATAATGAAGATGTGCAGTGGTGTTATGACAATTTTATAAATTACCGCACAATGAAAACTGCTGATACTGTGCGAACACAGCTCGGGAAGACTATGGATAGGGTTGGTGATTGCTATAAACTTGTTATGTTACAAATATGCATTCGAGGCAAGCTTCGACAAAGACTTCTTTCCTGTGACATTTCACGATTCATTCCCTTCAGTGAAATGTGTATAATTCCCTATGATTCCTTCATCCTTTCTCTAGAAGTATCACCAGTCTGATAATGGATATCTTACATTAAAAGACAAGTGTTTTCAGTTCAATCTTCGACGTGTTTCCACAGATTTCAAATCCAAAGATTACTATATTAATATTCGAAAAGCTTTGGTTGCTGGATTCTTCATGCAGGTAGCTATCGGCTAGCTTTTTTTGTGCTCTTTCTTTAATTTGTAACATGCTAGGCATTACCTGTTTCAGGTTGCTCACCTGCAGCGAAGTGGCCATTATGTGACTGTGAAAGATAACCAGTTGGTAAATCTCCACCCGTCCACTGTGCTTGATCACAAGCCTGAATGGGCTCTATATAATGAATTCGTGTTGACGACAAAGAACTTCATTCGAACAGTAACGGATGTGCGACCGGAATGGTGAGTCCCCCAAGTTTTTTATTCTGCGAATGCATAGAGTTTTAGTGTCACGGCTAGGTTAAGGCCGACAGACGAGTCATTGGTATGGTATGTGTTGTTTGGAAAGAATCCCATAATTGGTGACCCGTTCAGGTTACTGACAATCGCACCTCAATATTTCGACCTTTCAAACTTCCCAGATGGCGACACCAAGCGGAAGCTGCTTTACGTTGCAAATTCGTTACGTGCTCTACAAAACAGTAAAGGAATCTAAAGACAATTTGCTATTTGTAACAAAAAGTCTCCTTGTTGTGTTTGTTCGCTGTGGTGAATCTCGGCCGTATTTAAACTATACTCTAATTAGAAAAAGCTTCCTGGGTTGACGGAGATTCTAGGTGAACGTTGTAAATTTCGGAAAATTTAGACTTTGCAATCGCTTATCACCACAGGTTTTTTTTTGTATTTACGCGTTATCATTCTTCTCAAGTGCTCTATCTATCTACACCGATGTAATTCAGATACCGTATCATGCTTTTTCCCTGTGGCATTGTTTTGTGTTTTTGCCTGACGTGGATCTTGTTGTGTATGTTTCGTTTAGTTTGTAAATTTCGCCGTCCCTGTTAAGGAAGTTGTTAGCTAAATCGTATTTGATACTTGTTATATTCTGCGCGTCGCCATTACGTGTCGAGCAGTTCCTTTTACAAATTTCCTGAATTTTGTCGTTGGAATTGTTAATGGGTGAGTTGGAATGAATATGATCAGGAGAATGGGTTTGATTTTGCTGTACATGTTATTTCTGAGGTTCTGGCTCGTGTATTATCGCCTGTGCCTTTTTCTAAACGTGGGACACGGTGGAAGGTCCGACTTTGATCGGCGCCCCTCATCGCGCACCAGATTCTGTCGTAATGATCCACACATTCTGGTACAGATAGTGTAAGGTTGGGTGTGAGAATGTTACAATGAAATCAGCCTAACGTTAACTATACAGTGCTCTGCATATTGGCACAGCCACCTACAAACCGTCTAGAAACTCTGTCGGCAGAATCTCCATGTCCGTCTTTCTTGAAACCTTGGCATTTCTTCAAATATGCATGCTTGTGTTAAACGCCCTCTCTCCTTCCCTCCCACCCCCTTTGTTTTATTGCTGGCGAACAAGCCTCCGGTATTCAATGGCAGACCGCAGCGGCAACATTATTATATTATGGACACACATTGACTCATGTCCATCAATGGGCTGTGATTGAATAAAAACTGAATCAGTAATAATGAAGGCACGAGAACTGGACAAGTCTAGAAATGATCCAGAAGGGGCTCTCGATCAAAAAAACAAAAACAAAAGACTGTTACCTTTGAAGTTTCGTTTCAGGCGACGGGCGACGTGCGAAGCGGTCGCGTTGGAGCGCGTTATCTTATTATCACCCCATACTAAATTCCGACATTATTAAAACACTTCAAACTTTACCTAGAGCCCATCTTTCAAGCAGCTGTGACCTGTTTTCCCAATAACTTCCTTAGACCTATCTATTGACTACTTGCTTTCCCTTATGGTTGCTTAGTTCTCGATATGGGTTTCCAGTTGAGGGTTAGTTGAGGGGAATTTCGGAGTGTTTTGTGATGGCTAGGCGGAAGGGTGGCGCCTTTGGGTCTTTGTTCTTCCGCGGACTGCTTCTGTGTAAGCTAAAATGGGCTCAGAAGCATTTATTCACCCATACAGAGGTGGTCAGTGGTAGAATATGTCTAAAGCATTGTGCATCTCTGGGCGTGCCTCTTAACATCAGCGAGGTCACGCCTAACATGTGTTGCATACAATAACAGTCATCAAAAGTGTACCGGTACTTCAAGGGATTACCTTCATGGTATGAGAGTGCGGGTTCTGGCGGATTGCCAGAACACTCCGCGGCGCAAGGAGAAATACAACTCTGATAAAATTAACAACGACAAGAGATATTTCAATGATTAAGCGTAACTTTACAATTCAACAGGGATCTTTTTTGCAACGTCTCTTGGTAGATGACAGCTGGTTGCTTCTACTGCACCGAGGCGTCCTGTCGAGCGTTGTAGAATTGGTGGCTTCGAAGTGATGGAGGGGAGAGATGAAAAAGGCGTACATCCACAAACTGGGCGAATGAACACTTAGTGAGTAATGTACACTTTGGGCAAATGACATTTACCCAGTTTCAACTTACATTTAATGGTATTACTGTACACAAAGCGAGTTCTGCTCTCACAGTACATTTTAGCTGGTTCTTTGGCCTTCAGGCATTGATTGTTCCATAACAAACCCTTTGTAGAAGTATTTCTTCTGGAAGGGAGTGTTCTATCAACACTAGTCATGACCTCATAGTTACTTCTGGGAGTAACTCCTAGGCTCTCGAGAGCAAATGGTTTCTTGATATTGCCTTTGGCAAAGCTGACGACGCCAGCATTTTCTTGAGGACATATGATCATATTCACTTCTTTTTCTCTACCAGTTAGTCTCTTCTTGAAGACGCCCAACGGAGATTCCCTATATTCATTTAGCGACATCTGTTTTTCAATAATAAACGTTGTATGTGGGACTTCTGTGGTGTCTGCTGGATTTACGACACCGCGATCGTTATCATTTGTATCTAGTGAGGCTAGTGCTTTACGCAGATCAGACGGAGTACTGTGATTAGTTACGTCTGGAACACTTTTGTCGTCATAGCTTTCGAAACTCACATGTGCACATCGTAGTTTTGACTGGTTACTGATTTTCGGTCCAGATGAGGTCTTTTTGATAATGTTCGGATCATCCCGTGTAACCGCTACTGGGAATTTGTTGCAGAATTCCGTGGAGTTCATTCTTACAATTGAAATCGGTTCCGAATTGTCGGAAATTGGCTGAATATTAACAATTTCGTTTCTTTTACTGGGAGGTGAATCCGTTGTGGTTTCGGTATGAGATGAAAACTCTTTTCTTTGAATCTTATTCAATTTGATCCTCGTCTCGGTTATTAAGTCCTCAAACTCGTACGTAAGGGCTTCGGCAGTGGCTAAATGTTGCCAGAATAGAGATACCTCGTCAATTTCTTCAATCAATATCAGAAGTTCCTTTTTAACCGCTTTTTGAGCGTTCCGGTAAAGGCTCTCCAGTGTATCAACTTTCCCTTGGAGATTTCCAGCTGAATTTTTTATTCTGGTTAATGCTGTTGTGAAAAGGGAGATATCAGCTAATGCTCTCTCGAGTGTTTCCTTTTCATTTCCTACGTAATCTTCCCTTTTAATGAAAGGTTCATACTTTTGGAGTGTTGCGGCTAGAGCAGCTGCACTGCCACATATTGATATTCTGTGGAAACATAGTGACATTTTTGTCAGAACTGTAAGGTCCGCTACTGTTGAGCGACTATTCCGTGAGAATTGATACACTTGCTTTTATGTAGCAAGTAGGTGTTCGCTGTTTTCAAGCGGTTGCTCACTAGGAATTATAGTGCTCGTAAGTAATTTTTGGTAGAAACGCTGCTATGAGCGAGATTGTATAAATGCGCCTATCAAATTTAAAGAATTTAATAACCACCACGCTGCTGTCGAGCGGTTGTTCTATAAGGACAGGTTTGCCTATAAGGTTTGTTTTGTAGCAAAGTTTAATTCGCTGCTTTTGTGCGCTTGTTCCTTGAAGGAACGCTGCTTTCGAGCCTATTCCTATAGATATGTTTGCTGAATTCAATGAATTCAACAAACACCAAGCTGCTGTTGAGCTATTGGTCTTCACAAACTTTGTTTGTGGTTTCAGGGCTAACTGAGTCCCTAGGACAGACAATTTGCTGACCTTGTAAACGGCTTTATTTTAGCCGATGCACCAAAAAATGTGATGGCTAGGCGGAAGGGTGGCGCCTTTGGGTCTTTGGAAGTTGAGTTCTTCCGCGGACTGCTTCTGTGTAAGCTAAAATGGGCTGAGAAGCATTTATTCACCCATACAGAGGTGGTCAGTGGTAGAATATGTCTAAAGCATTGTGCATCTCTGGGCGTGCCTCTTAACATCAGCGAGGTCACGCCTAACATGTGTTGCATACAATAACAGTCATCAAAAGTGTACCGGTACTTCAAGGGATTACCTTCATGGTATGAGAGTGCGGGTTCTGGCGGATTGCCAGAACATGTTTCACTTCAAATGACCATAACTTCCTTCAAACTTAACTACATGAGTTCGTTTGGGTGAAGCAGAGTCTGCGAGGTTTTTGCTTTCGAACGATTACCTGAGCTATGCCATACCTCTGAAAGGAAGCAAGTTATTCTGAGGGAAGCCAGTTGAGGGCCAGTTGAGGGGAATTTCGGGGTGTTTTACTTCAAATGACCATAACTTCCTTCAAACTTAACTATATGAGTTCGTTTGGGTGAAGCAGAGTCTGCGAGGTTTTTGCTTTCGAATGACTACCTGAGCTATGCCATATCTTCAAAACGAAGCGAGAAAAATTCAAAAAAACCAGTTGAGGGAAGCTTTTGTTCGTCGAATTTTCGAGATCTTCCCACGAATCTTCCCAAAAATCGATTCATTGTAACTGAAATTTTTCCAGTATGCATCCTTCGCTCTCGGAGGCCTAGTGGGAAGGCGAGAAGCGTCAGTCATCATTTCTGTGGGATGCGCCATGCATGAGGATTTCATGCACATTCCCAATGAATACAAACGTTTTTCCGGTCCGCATAGTGGCCGCTAACACCAGATTACGTACTTCCAATCGTAGTAAGATATGAAAGAATTCCATATTAGCTGATTTTCCGCTTTCATCCCATTGGTTCTGGAGTGTCCATCCACGGTGGCACCCGTTGATAGATATCGCTTTCCACGGCTTATCGGTGAATTCCGGAGATGTCTCTGTACGTGGTTTCGGTGCCAGCGGACCAACGAAAGAGTTATTGGTACTGGTCGGTTTCGTTGTGGATTGCGCCATGCATGAGGTTCCCATGATGATTAAGTTAAACTAGTTTTGGGTTCGAACCCATTTAGTCAGTTCAATCGCTTCTCCCATTACACTTTAGACCTTGAGCCTAAGAAATTCTGCTGACCACTGCCTACCTCAACAATTACGACCCCCCCCCCCCTCCTAGCGGACCAAATACGACCCTCCTGTTGAGGATTCCTCAACGGAGGCTTGACCCTGTACTTGACCATGGGGACACAACGGAGCAAGTGAGACCACCCGGACGCGTATTGCTACTGAATTTGATTAAGATGCGTACGTGCAATGGGGTACATTCTCACTATCAGATCTCACATAGTGGAAAACATGGCAGAAAATCGTCAGATACTAAGATGCACGCGTTCTCGTAGTTGCGGATCATGGTGCCTTATCCACCCAGAAAGCCTCAAGAGTTTTTTTTAGCGCCAATATCATTTTCATAGCCAGTACGGCAATTTAATGTCGAAATCCCAATCAGCGTGTTCTTCTCTTCTGTGCTTTCTGAGCGATGCGACTAAACTTTCCCTTCTTTTACTTGCTAGATGTTATTTTACGCACACACTTAGCAGCTTCCCAGTTTCCCTGGTATGCAAAGCTTCACATGTTAGCTGGTAAATGCCAGTTGAAGCTGGTAAATTACTCCCTTTCGCGCTCAGAAGAGAAGATCACGGTGATTGGGATTTCGGTTGGGACTCGCACTTTTCCATACCGACAGAACACACAGTTTTCCATGACAACTGCGGTTCACCCCCCACCCCCCTCCCCCAAACTTGGTGCTATGGGAGTTAGGGGGGAGTGCATGCTCTGCGCCTCTAACGCCATGGCTGAGCCAAGAGAGGCCATAGCGCTAGCCGAATCGGGTTCGAATTCCGCACAGAAACGATTCTGATGCAGCCAATTCGTGCTATTTTTCATTCTGTGTTAGCCTGAGCCTTGAGGAGTGAGATTCCCTTTACCTAGGCTTACGCGAATACGCATAAGTGGTTGTTTAGTCTAGTTGTAGTGGATTTTTCACATACATACTAATGAACATACCAATGGAAGAATAATTCAATCGTTTTCTCAGTTAATTGGCTGTATCTAGGCGTAAGATAACCTTGAGAGTGCCTGTAAGCACAAACTGGACCGACTTCTGCCTTTGCCGAGTGCCCCCCCTAACTCTCATAGCACCCCCGACTTTATTTGACCCCAACGTGGTACCACTTATGCGTAAGAGAACTCAGCATTATCATAGGCACCAACTTCCGAGAATACGGCAAACGTCTCGGTTTGAAAACGGGGATTTTATGCGCGCTGGTCCCGACACGATAGCTCGGTGACGATACACGGATTTGGAGCAACTTCATGAGCGGCGAACCACCGAGGGGTTTCCCTTACCTTTTTTGTGGCTTGTGCTTACTTTCCTCGCAGCTGTTTTGTAAACCCTGTGGAAGATTCATGTTTTCTGTTCAATCTTATTGTTCTGCGTTCCTCGACCGCTCAATTCGGATTTATTGGCCGATCGCCCAGTGTTGCGAAATCTAAAACCTCGTTCAGGCTTGTCGGTAAAAGGACGGAAGGATGGCGTTGAGGTTTGTCATTGGTTCATCACTTCGACCAGTACTGAACACACAGGTAGATAACCGAAGAGTTTGGTTGGCTATGTTCTTCATTAGTTTTGGTTTTGGTTTGAATTTTGCAATTTTTTTGCGTGGAAAATAGAGACGTTCTAGAAAGTGAGGTTTAGCTCATACAACATTTATGGTAGTTTTCTCCCTCATAGTTTGGAGGGGGCCCGCCTTTTTGAATTCTCGTCAGGACACGAGCTTTGGGACTACTCACCGTTGCTGCCCCAGTTTCGCATGAAGCTGCGGTTACGAATATAGTCTTTTTTGTGAAATTTTTATTTGGTCTACCTGAACAGGTTTATTGTGCCGTTCGTTCAAAATCCTATGCGAAAATGTGCTAATTTTCTGTCTACCGCACTTTTAGGTGCGCAACGTAACTGCGTTGTCTATCAAAGATGTGCTGGCTAACCAGCCCTCCTGTGAAGTGCAAACATTGAAAAATGGCTTCCGTATTGCCGCTGAAGACAACGGAAAGCCAACAGCGACCGTATGTAGTATTTCCTTTCAGTTTTTTTTGTACCTTATACCTTTTTGTACTTTGTTCAGAGTATTTTGAGTTATACTGATTAAAAGCTTATTGCAAAGTATCTCCATCCACGGATACGAAGCAGTCGACTCGAGTTTTCATTCAATTCCTTTTGTTGTATTGAACTTGTTTCGTTTATTTGAACTGAACTGATTTTGATTTTCTCACTCCTTTATTTTCCTACATTATTTGATATTCGGGGAGCGTGAGTCTTTCTCAGCTTTTTCAACATCAATGGTTTTGTATCAATTTTACATTGTTAAAATACCCGTAAGTGGCTGACATATACAGTGCTCTGCATAATTATACAGCCACCTTTAAGTTGTCCAAAAACTCTATTCGCAGATGATTCAAAAAAGTCTCTAAGTGCAAGATCTAGCCAGTGTGGATGCGCATTCGCGCATACATACCAAACGTTAGCCAAGAAACATAGGAGATTCTTCCCTTATTTTGATTTGAAAATGGCGCTTATACCATTCTGCAAAATTGTAAAGCCACTGAACAGATTGACGCATTCGTCAACCGAGAAACAACGAAAAAGAGAAAAATGCTGATTGTGCGATTATTTGGTCCTCTGTTGCTTCGAATAGCCACAAATTTTGATGATATAGGTCCATATAAAGATTTTCAGAATGTTTTTAGACCATATGCTGCCACGCTTCGATGACAACTTCTTTAAACACCCTGACCCCTTTCAATCGGTCTGAATTTTTTTTCCAGAGAACTCCAGATAATCCTCTGTCAGGTTAATATTGGAGCCGTTCGTTATCCGGGTCAGAAGGTCCATTCGGTGACGGCTTCACCATGAGCGAGTGTTTCAGTTGACATGGGATGGTCCATTAACTTACATGAAAACAAGATTTTGATGAAGATTGCGAAACTCATGACAAGAGAAGGGTACGGCGCACAAAGGCTCGGTAATCGGATGGTTTATCCTTTCGAGATCTAAACAAAAAATCGAATGATTATTTGATCTCGCACCCTGACACCTCCTTCTGTGAAGTTCTTCTTGAAAACTTAAGTTTGTCCTTTGTGCGATAGCGCCGGTAGCCGTCGGGGACGTCATAGCCGAAACCTTTTTTCATCAGACAGAACAATCTGGAGAAAAAACAAAAGGGGAAAGGTGTACAAACTTGAGGGAATTTCCGGACAATGTGTCATGGTGTGGGATCAAATAATCATTCGAATTTTTGTTTAGGTCTGGAAAGGATGAACCATCCGATTACCGAGCCTTTGTGCGTCGTACCCTTCTCTTGTCATGAGTCTCGAACTCTTCACCAAAATCTTGTTTTCATGTAAGTTAATGGACCATCCCATGTCAACTGGAACACTCGCTCATGGTGAAGCCGTCACCGAATGGACCTTCTGACCCGGATAACGAACGGCTCCAATCTTAACCTGATAGAGGATTATCTGGAGTTCCCTGGAAAAAAGAATTCAGACCGATTGAAAGGGGTCAGGGTGTTTAAAGATTGTCATCGAAGCGTGGCAGCATATGGTCTAAAAACTTTCTGAAAATTTTTATATGGACCTATATCATCGAATTTGTGGTTATTCGAAGCAACAGAGGACCAAATAATCGCAAAATCAGCATTTTTCTCTTTTTCGTTGCTTCTCGGTTGACGAATGCGTCAATCTGTTCAGTGGCTGTATAATTTTGCAGAATGGTATAAGCGCCATTTTTAAAGCAAATTAAGGGAAGAATTTTCTATGTTTCTTGGGTAACGTTTGGTATGTATGCGCGAATGCGCATCCAGACTGGCTACATCTTTCACTTAAAGACTTTTTTTGAATCACTCTGCGAACAGAGTTTTTGGACAATTTATAGGTGGCTGTACAACTATGCAGAGCACTGTACACCTAACATAGATGTTATATTCAGGTCGGTGTGTGGATTGAGACTGGGTCTCGCTACGAAAATGAGGAAAATAACGGTGTTGCGCATTTTCTTGAGCGATTGATGCACAAGGCAAGTGAATATGACTTAACTTTTCTTCTCTCGTCCCCATTTAATTACAGTTTTTATCACGTTTTCCAACAAAATACCGCTTTTAATTTTCAGGGAACTGGTAAACGCGCTTCTAGCGCCCTGGAGAACGAGTTGGATGCGATTGGTGCCAGGATGCATTCTTATACTACTCGAGATCGCACCGCCATTTTTGTGCAGTCCTCTTCACAGGATGTTGAGAAAGGTTAGAGATACTTTACATTCTTCGGAGATCACAATAAGGTGAAGGGCTGGTGTAGCCGTATGCGCCGTCATACCCCGCGTTCTTGCGATTCTTTCCACTATTTTACGATTTTTTAATGTCGCCGCTTCGCTTGCGATGTTGCGGCACTGCATAAGATCAAGGTCGCAGTATCACATACAAAAGTACGCGCCGCACATTTGCAGAATCGCAAAAGTGCGAATACTGGCGGCTAGCTTTCATCCAGTACACGAGTTGTCATGAGTTCATCTCCTATCACATCAATGCTGAATACTTTGGGGGTTTCCAAAGTCATTCGACGGTGTTACAGGTAAATTTAATAGGTTAAAGTCTGCTTTTTGAAGAGTCGGGTTTAATTAGAGACACCGGGATGGGACAATTCAGGCTCAAGGTAACTCTCGCAGTTCGTTCAGCTTGTCGCAATTGCACGATGCCTTGTTCGAATGTCGAGTGCGAATTCATAAAATTTTTTGTCATAAACATTTTCCCTTTCATTCTCCACTTGTTTGTTGCTGTTCGTAGTTTCGCTTGTCTAACGTCATTATGAATGAAATTAAATTCGCCCTACGCGACATCAGATAAAGCTGGCTGGCGTCGACCTCTGCCTGCCTCCAGCAGGCACCTCGGCCTTTGAAGTGTGCAGTTTGACGTGAAGCGCGCTAGATCGCAATAGCTCTTCAAAGGCGCGTGTTTCAACGCGAGGTTCACCCAAGATTATCATTTTCGAGCGTTAATGTTCGTTCACAAAGAATTGTGTATTCGAATACGCTTCTCTTCTATGCCCCTCTCTTCTTGGTGCCTTAAAGCTGCTGGTTTTCCATCAGTCGGGGCGGGGCGGTTAGCACAACTCTGGCAGAAGCGATGAAAGAGGCTAGTCTGATGAGAAGCCAATGCTCATTGTTTTATTCTGGTGAAATAAAAAATGTTGTTTCTAATTTCTTTCGTATGTCCCTCCTTTTTGCTTTTCTGGAGAAGTCGTAATGAGAAAAGCATATTCAGCGGGTGCAGTAGTTAAAAATTGCTCGTTTTATAGTAGTCGATATACTCGCCGACGTGCTCCGTAACAGTAAATTGGATTCATCAGCGATAGAAGCGGAACGTGAAGTGTTGATACGCGAACTCGAGCAGAGTGAAGATGATTTGCAAGGGGTCACCATGGACAATCTTCATATTGCCGCTTACCAGGTATGAAATAAGCTAGTTTAAAGATCTCCAGTTTACCTTCAGCACTGTATTCGTATTCATAAGTTGTAGGGTACATCCATGGCAAAGAGTCCTCTCGGCACTTCTACATCTCTCAAGGTACGTACTTTTGGATGAGGAACTGTCTGCATTAAAACTACGTAGCACCACAGTTTACATATTTGTTGCTTCTGTACTTAGAAATTTTCTGGTGGACCTTCATCTGACGTGACGTTTTAGGCTATCACTGCGCAACATCTGAAAGAATGGCAGGAAGACAACTATCGTCCAGTTCGAATGGTGCTGTCAGGTGTTGGAGGTGGTTGTTCTGGATCCAAATTGCTGGGTCTCGCGGAGAAATATTTCGGCGACCTCAGCAACGAGTATCCAAGAAAGGTTCCGGAGGTGCTGTACCATTATTTCCTTTTTCTTCTCAACGATGAATGACTTTTTGGAATCTTTAGGCGGGCGGTATTCGTTTCACTGGTTCCGAATACAGATACCGTAATGACTATATCCCACATATGTACTCGGCTGTAGCGGTTGAGGTAAGTGTAATTCCTTGAGAGTATTATAGTTGTGGTCTACTTTTGTAAGTCGTGAAGTGCAGAACGGAAGGAACCTATGTGACGTTACCGGATTTTCTGTATTGGGTGCGTCAAGGAATAAGAAGCAAGAATCGGGGTTGCAGTAATCCTTCTTGACCTACATCTTTATGTGAACTGACTTCTAGCAACCAATTTTCCGTTTTATAAATTCTTTTGAAGGAGGTCAAGTGCTTGTATCTGTTCTTTTTTTCTTTTGTACTTCGCTCGCTAAAATTTTTTAACATTTTTTGACATCAAGCCATCTAATGGCACAGTTTTATGAAAACTGGTAGAGCTCCTCCTATCCAGCCCATTGTGACATCTTTATTGTTTTGTAGTGATAATGCTGATGTGAATAAATTGGTTTTTCCAGGGTGTTGGATATGGACACGAAGACGCTCTTCCTCTTCAAATGGCCAACCAATTCATCGGTGTGCTTTCAGTTTATTAGCTTTAGTTACGATGTGCGAGACACACACAGAGGGGAAGAATAACTTCATTAGGAAGCACACATCCATTTATACATTCCACACTGCTCCCAGTCCCTCATCTGATCCTTCATCATTTTATCGTCTTTGCACTGAATTAAGTAGCCATCCTTATGTTTACGTCTAGGCCGAGCTTTGATTCATGTGATGCCTCAAGTGTTTGTGGCTCTGCAAGCATGGGAAAGACCACTTTATACCACAATATTCTCATCTCAATTGCCGTTTCACTTGATCATATCAAGGAGGACCGAATCCTTACTTATGCAGAAATCCCTCGCCTCGAGATCCAAAGCTAAAATCCACTCCCAATGCAGCAAAAAAAAAATGGGCGTTTCACCGTTGGCTAGTCCTTCCTCCCTAGATATTTTTCAGAATTGCAAATCACCAAGCTGATATCGAGCATACGGGAACATTCACATGTTTACGTATGGATACCTCCTCTCGGAATCACTAGCCTATTTGCTAGTGATTTCGATAGATGGTATCCCTACGGAAACATGCGCATGTTCCCGTATGCTGCCCATGACTTTGTTTCCTGATGGTGCTGTTACGATTATTCTTTGCCATTCTGATGCCCACTCGCTAGAGCTATTTAGTGTTGCTAGGTACTGAAAGGATTTCTCAACTTCGCGTATCTGTGTCTTTAGGTCAATGGGATGTTACACATGCCACAACTCGTACCGCTCCTTCTCGCTGGGTTCAGAAGATATCACACGAGCACGGGCTCCACTTCCTCCAGCATTTTAACATCCACTATAAGTAAGGCGGATTTCTCTCATTGATGATTATAGCTGGGTAGCTGTGTTTAGTATCATTGATGTTTTAGGGACACGGGCCTGTTTGGAGTGTACTTTGTCTGCAATGGTGACGATCTTGTTAACTCGCAGGGCATTATGAGAAGCATACAACATGAGTGGAAGGTCAGCGTTTCTTCGACTTATCCTTTCTTTGAGTTTTGTATTTCGAGTGTAGGACTCTAACTTCTGTATTCCATGTTTTATGGGATTTTCGTCTGATAAATTTCATAGCAGCTTCCATTTTTCGTTTTGTTTTCCGAAGTATCTTTTACAGCATCTTGCTGCAGCCATCTCAGAGGAAGAGACAACACTTGCACGCAATCAGCTTCGAACTGAACTTTACCAGAACCTTGAAACGAATACTCAAAAAGCAGAGCACAATGCTAAGGAGGTGAGGAATGAGTTGCACTGAAAGGCTGCTTTGCAGCACCCTCAAAAGAATTCAAAAATTTTTTTACTGGTTCAGCTGCTCTACACTGGATCCGTACGGTCTTTAGCTGACTTAGAACAGGAGATTTCGAACATTGACCACAATAAACTGCGAGCAGCCGTATTGAGGAATGTATATGATAGAGATACGGCCAATGTGGGCGTTGGTGAGTGATCTACTCATCTTAAAGCAGCCGCTCAGCTTAAAATCGGCAAGCTGAATTCTTGCATTTCAGGACTCACGGAAGCCTTCATGAGCTATCATCGTACACGTGCAGCCATGTCGTGGTGGAGATTGTAACCTGAAAGAGGCGAAGACCGGATTCTGAAGATTGACTCCATTGCATCGCTCACTTTTGGTGGCGCTGCTTTGTTTTCTAGTGTAGAGTTTTCAATGTTTACTAGAGAGTACATAAAGGTGCAAAAAGACGTATACTAATTTTGGTATGAAAGCTGAACCTTATCGTTACGTACTGATGTGACCAACAATGTTATCTGCCTCTTATGTCGTCAGAGTTGCAGAGTACTAAACCAGGATTCCATGGCCTCGGTCAGGACCATACCAGAAAGCAGTCGGTCCCAGTTACTTCGTTTGATTGTCGTGAACGAGCAGTTCTATTGGCATCTTTTGACTGGTCGCTGAGCAATCTCCATTTACTCTTCATATAATATATTGGTTCTCAGAAGGATAACCCTGAAAGGTGACAGTACAGGCTGAAGTAGGTGTTTTTCTACAGGTGGCTAGATTTTGTAGAGCCCACTTTTGTCATCTGCTGAGAGATCGAGTCGGTGGGAAGCACTATCGAGCTTTTTTTGTCTCTTACGGGAAAATGAGTCGGACTCGAAGATACGGTAATCGTAGGGAAAAGTTGCAGCAGCCACCCTGCATACCCTCTCATAGACGAAAATGCACATCATTCTATCCTTACATGATTTGAATGATAAAATGAGTACTGCGATTCTTTCATCGTTGACTATTGCGACATGACCGTTGAGCAGAGCTCTAGGTTACTAGCGAAAGAAAAGTATCAACATGAATTTCGCCTAAAGTATTGATGATCATTAGACTATAAATGTGCCCTGCGACCCCCTGTGGCCCACACACGTTGACAAAGACGCCGAGGGAAGAGGCCGTCGGCCAAAGGTAATCCCACGATCACAAATCATCCTTGTGAGATATGGTGCTGGGGATCACGCTTTCTGTTGAGTGTTGTCCGAATTCGACTTAAAATCAGGTATCGTCAATAAATGATCGTCTCTTTTGATGGCATCGTGTTGGTCTGCTGATTTGTTTTCGGTGGTCGGATTTATGAAATTCGGGTATTCCGCCACAGCATAGAAACACCCCTCCAGATTGCCCGCGTGTTAAGCGGCTCCCTGATTCCGTGTCAACCATCTCGGAGCGTAATACCTGCGCTGCTTCTCACAATTCAATTACTGTTTTGAGAGTATTCCTACGGGAGCATGAAGTAACTTGTGCGGATCACCTGCGACCTACGGGAATTGTTTTTCCTCGTCCTCTTCGTCCTTGTTTCCAAGAAAGGCGATGCTATCGAGTTCTGAGGCATATCTCGAAATGTTACTCGGGACTGTTTTGTTGACCTCATTTACAAGTGAAACACACGTTGAAAACCTTTCTTCTAGTATACAGGGTGGGGCAAAATTACGGAAACATAGTTGATGCTACCCAAAAACTTATTTCAGCTCGAACAAGAACATGATCATTACCGATTTACTCTCCAGAAAAAACTGAACAAACAGTACTACTTTTTTTTGAAACCATCTCCATTTACTTCGACATAGGCTCGAAGACGCTCCGAAAACGCGTTGACCGTGGCGAGGAGATAGCCTTCGTCCAACCCATCCCATGCTTTCTCCAGCGCTGCCTTCGAGTAATTAAGGCCGGGATGGGGTTTTGAGCATGCCTTATGCTCGAAGACACTCCATACAGAGAAAGCGAGTGGGTTGAGGTCCGGTGAACCGGGAGACCATTCATCAAAGGCAATGAAATCTAGGAAAATTTCCTGCAGCGTTGGTTTCTGTTCTTTTTGCTGTCGGCAGAAAGAAACTGGCCTTCTCCTTGCTTGTGGGCCTTCAGTTTCCAAGTGATCTTTCACAATCCTGCCCATCTGTCACGTGGAAATCGACATTTTTTCTGCCATCTTCCAAAGCGACCGCAGTGGCTTCAAACGCAGACGACCACGCACTCTCTTGATGTTCGCCCTGGTCGTGGCAGAAGTCGGTTTTCCACGTCCTGGTCGGTCGGAAAGGTTTCCTAGCTCTGTAAACCTTGCGATTGTTTCCGATACAAGACTTCTTGATATCTTCAGACGACAGGAGATGCTAATCGCTCGGAGTCCTTGGTGGTGCAGGTAGGTGATGGAATTCCGGTGAGGGGATGGCCTCGTCATTTTGAACCGAAGATGAAATTTTTTGTGCTGGTCAGTAGAGATGGTTCCACTGAATCGATTAAGAACAAGCAGGAGCTTCCCGAATGGGAAAAGCGCCTCAGGGGTCAAAGTTCCCGCACCGGCGCCTTGTTTCCGTAATTTTGCCCCACCCTGTAGTATTGCTTTTACAGGCGGTCAATACTTCTACTCCCAATGCAATGATAGGGACCCTTACGCATTCATGTTTGTCACCGAGAATGGTAGTGGATTG
Source organism: Trichostrongylus colubriformis (assembly GCA_963978905.1). Lineage (NCBI taxonomy): Eukaryota > Metazoa > Nematoda > Chromadorea > Rhabditida > Trichostrongylidae > Trichostrongylus > Trichostrongylus colubriformis. The sequence continues at coordinate 36,896,669 of OZ022259.1, forward strand.
CGACGTGCCGCTATATGGGACTACGAGGAGAACTTAGATGCTTAGAAGGGGAAATATGGAGAAATATCAGGGAGATTAAGCCGCGTTCATACTTTGCGCTGTTAGGGCGTGACTGCGTTTACAGGCAACGAGACAGAGTAGCACGGGTGGAGCTGCAGAGACGACACAGGCAGCGAGGGTGTGGCACGGGAGGAGACGCAGCTACGATCTTCTGCCGGCACCTAAAAGTATAAACGCGCCTTAGTATTCCCAGGAGATTGTATGTGACGCAAACCGCACCTGCTGTGACTCAAGTCACGACCCCTCCATCCCCCCTTTTTTGAGCGCGTCACGCCTTGTGCATGACCGCCACACAGCACGGATTTACGTGACCAACATATGTCGATAATGGTAACACGCATTGGAACCAGTTTGCTCTCGTTTTTAGCTATTTTATCTCATTTTTCGCGCGTTACTTATGGTTAGCACCTTCACTTTGATATTCAATAATGGACCCGATTACTTACCCGTCGTGGTTTACTCGTAAGGCCCACATACTCAGCGCAGCCTGATGCGGGGTGTGACTGCATCGTCTTTGCGTCTTTGCCCGCGCCACTCTACCTCATTCCTTGTGAGCCACGCCTGCCGCCAGCAGCATCACCGCAAAGTATGAAGCCCTTGACAAAGCTCAGCAAAAAACAGAAGCAGCTTGGGAATTCAGTACATTGAAACAGTTTAATGGTGTCAATAAGGTATTGGTGCCCTGACAGCCGATTAATAGATGCTGTTACTCGATAATCATTACATACCGATAAATTGTTGTTCAATGGTGATCGGTTTAACAGCATTCATTGATTGGCTGTCAAGACACGTCTGTGTTTACTTTTGACTGACGGCCTTGACCGCTTACGACGACATTGGCGGTGCGTTCGATCGGATTTCACTCGTTAGTTCTGCTTCAACTTTTAATGCTCTTCACTAGTCATACTGGTTGATCGATTGGTGGCCATTCCTTCGTGTGCAAATAGACTTTCCTTTTGGCATGGCGCTACTGATGGAAATTAGTGTCCTTGAAATTTCCACAGGCAGGTCGCAACTTGTGGCTACGTGGTGATAAACACCTCAGAAACAGGTCTTCCATCAGTGTTTTTTGCTGCTGATATTGACTGTCCATGTGTGATCAGGAACGGGTGCTGTGCGCGCCACCTGACCACTTTAGGACTTGATCGTTTATTGATTGTTTTGATGTATTGATTTTGTAAACGTTTGTTTGAACGAACTCTATTCATCCTTGAGGTGCCTTTCAAATGTAGTGATTCGTGTGCCCCGAGCAGCTCACTGTCTATTTTGGTACGAGCGCATCTGGTTCGCCTCTAAATTATAATTTGGGATCGCCGCGTGCGGTATGCGCGCCGCGATCCAAACCCAACTTCCATTTATCGCAACGCGGGTGTGTGGCGATTGGTAGAATTTTCGCGCGGCCGCCCGCGGCACGGCGAGTGCGAGTCTTTTGCGGCTCTATCTGTTGAAATAGCAGCAGCAACAACAAAGGCGAACTTCCGAAACTTCGTACTTGCAAACTTTGAAGGTCCTTCACGGTACCAGCCCATTGCGTGTTGAAGGAATTCCATACGACTGCGGCAAGTCGTACACACGTCGCGAGTGCGGCGCTGCGAAGCGGAATTTGACCAATCGCCACACACCCATCAGCAATGCTGTTAAACTAAAGCTCCACATCTATCCTAGTGAGACGCAATAAGGCACGCTTAAGCAGCTAACGTCGCTCGCTATCGCATACTGTTGCCTGATATCTTTTTTTCCCACTTTCTGTCGTAGGATTTCGCCCTATTCATTTAGTAAAATTTGGAATTTTCTTATCTAAGGGGAATTTTTCCAAGGGACGGATCCGAGGTCAAAGGGTCATTCGGAATGGGATACATGTGGTCCGACGTATTTTCGGACGCTGATTTCGAATCTGCTCTCCCAACTTGCAGAACGATTCTCTGAGCAGAGTTCAGAGATCGTGTTTTTTTTTTTACGAAAGTCGGCTCAAATACGCCACAAGTGCGTGGTATGACAGTGGCCGCCTAGCAGAAGGGTAACTGTCACGCTCCTAGATTAAGGATGGTGGTTCGGATCTTTAACAAGACTTTCATTTCCAATTTGTTGAACTTCTTCTACCGACTATAAAAGCACCCCTTGGTTAGGTTTTCTCTCTAAACAAGCAAGTGTCTCTTTCTTATGATTACTCCTTCTCCGTATCGCCTAGGCTCCTACCGGTGTCAGGCACGTCGAGGATTGCTTGACGGGTAGTCGCAGTCTAAGCTGGATAAAGGTTTACTCTGTGATATTTCTGAGCACCCACGAGTTTTGAGGAGATTTTTGGCCGGCGAGCCCAAAAAGGTGGCCGATCGATGATCACTTTTAGTGTTAGACAGCAATGCTACGGGTATGATCAGCGACTTTTTTTTGCGGCTCGAGTAAAGACACGCGTCGACCGGGGCTAGAGGAGAAGGGGGAGGGGGGGGGGGGTGTCGTATTTCCGTGACCTTCTGATAGATGGTCGTACCGGCGTCGTATTTTTCGAGAATTTTCCCGACGCCAGGCTTGACCCTTGCTTATACACGGAAGATGAGGTCATGGAAATCATTGCAACGATGAGCTGGCCTAAAAAATATTTTTTTCATTTTATTTTTTTCTCAAGTTGATAATTCAAGTCTCAATTCTTACCTAATTTTACAAATCTTATACGTCTCCACATAATAATGTAAACGAATATATGAAAAAACCGTTTTTAAAATATTAGTGCCTAATTTCTGATGTAAACAATGCTATAATGGGAGAATTTCTTCGAAAAAGTTGCAAAAATACAAACGTACGGGAAATATGTACCTACAGGGGGTGCCAAAAAAAAAAAGTAATTTTGCCCACGGCTCACATCTCCCAATTATACAAAACATAGGGAAACGAAAGAAATGAAAGTATTGGGGCAAAATATTCCCGAAATGTTCCTCTAAAAGCAGGAACAAGCTGAGACTCACTACTTTCATTTTCATAAAAATATAGAACCTTTTAGCGGCGCAGTCGGGCTTCGGAGCACCCACGGTATCAAGGTCCCCTTAAAACAGTGGAGCCGGGTTCCATGGTAGGTCTTTTGTGGGAAGCTTCCTAAGGATTGGCCCTTCGGTTCATAGAAGTCACAGAGCCCCTGCTGCTTGGACAAGGCTGTTATGATCCGAAGTATCATTTTCATGCCGAAATCCGCCTCCGGAGGGGTTTCAGTGGTAAGTGCACGTTTTGGCTCTTGGGAAACTAAGGGCGCTGGGAGCCCGGAAAAAACGGGATCCTAAAGAACACCACCCAGTATGAATCCCCTTAGGTACACAGAGTGGACGGACTCCAGCAAGGTTGTGAACGAGGGCGACGAAATTTCCGATTTTGCTCAGTTGAGGTGACACATCTTGTTCACTATTTCCTCGCTCCCGTTCCTGCTCGTGCAGAAGGCTGCCACGGAGTATAGTGATAGAGTGAGGTCTGCTCTTGAATCTGGGGATGAAAATACCTCAACAGAATTTGCTGTAGTACGACTAAAGTGGGGTGAAAGTGGACGAGACAAAATTACTTTTTTTTTTGGCACCCCCTGTATATTACCTAACGACCCAGCGATACTGCGGTTCTACGACTTTTCAAAGCCACAAGCGTCTGTCATTGGATCGCGGTGAGTTGTACAGAGGACTTTTCAAAAATTAGGAAGCCCAAGTGGGAGTGAGCACCCACATGATGGACCGCGTCGCGTCACAACCAATAAGTTTATTTATTTATTTATTTATCTATTTATTTATTTATTTATTTATTTATTCAGTGAACATGTGCAGAGAAATGTGACAAATTGAACCAATCATCGGAAAGTAACAAACCAAGAACAATGAAAGAACTTCATAAAAAAATATATAATATCACCATCACGGCTATTTATTCAGCTATTTGTTTTCCAAACGGGTAATAAACGCGGGTATTCCTCTCTCGCACGTTCTTCTAATCTGAGTTGCTCAGTTTTTTTAGATGATCAGGCGAATGTTATTATGACCCCGACAAGTTCACTGACATGATTTCCATTCCATTTCAGCGTGCTGACACAACCATCATTATGAAAATCCAGTTACGTGCAGTCCATTGCAATAACATTACTGGAGCGCTCTAATGCATTTCGGTAATCGCATCTCCTCACGTACTAACCCTGACAGAGTCACGCTCATGAATTTTACATTAATTTTTTCACCTTTTCATTTTTAATTGGTTACAGGACAGGAACATTTTCGTCATACGGCCTCAACTTTTTCCAAACTTCTCTAGCTGATTGACTCTTGAAGAACGGAATTAATAAGAAGTACTCTTTGGTCCCATCATGATTTGTTCATCTCGAAACGTAGGACCCGTGTCCACATACAGAAACACGCTTTTCTGAGCCTGCCTGGACAAAGTATACGGAACGAGTTGCGGTATGTTATTCATTCGTGAATAGCTGATTTTTGCTGTGTTAACCCAGCTGTTTGTGTGGTTTACCTAGCTGGTCAATTGCTATCCTATCATTATACACGATGTATGTATGTATGGCGATGTATTTCCCGAATAGTGCCAAACAAAAATTAAAGCAGTGTACAACGTGTGAAATATTAGGTTGTCCCAAAAGTCTCGTAGGATTTTTCCAGAAAAATCAATAACCCTTGATTACCTTGAGGCAGATCTAGGCGGTTCAGGAATCGCCCTTCCTGAACCGCCTAGATCTGCCTCAAGGTAATCTTCCCACCTGACCAACACGAACCAGTTCCTACAACAGTTGCGCAACTCAAACTTCGGGGCGAATTGTGTAATGGAGTCGTTTGATGTTACATCACTTTATACCAATGTCCAAAACGAACAAGCTCTTCAGGCTTTATCTGAAATGTTGGATAGGCATGCTAGAGATATCAAGACCTATGGACTGAATAAAGGACACATCATGACTCTAGTTGGGGAATGTTTGCGATGCAATATATTTAAATGGTCAGGGCGATACTATTCCCAAATAAGGGGTTTGGCTATGGGTCAGCGACTAGCACCAGTACTTGCAATCTGCTTCATGAGCAGAATTGAAGAACCAGTACTGAGTCGCTTGCCTTTAATGTACTGTAGATATATTGATGACTGCTTCATCGTAACATCAACACAGTCCGAAATGGATGAGTGTTTTCGGTTATTAAATGAGCAATCACATTATATCAAGCTCACACGGGAAGTACCTAAGCACGGTTGGTTACCATACCTTAACACTCAGGTCAAATTGTCTGATGGCATTGTTAGGGTAAAATGGTACCGCAAACCTAGCTGTAAGAACGTTTTGATTCATGCTTCATCTTCTCACCCTGCTGCAGTGAAACGTGCTGTCATCAAGAACATGATAACTACAGCAACCAGTATGTGCACTGGCGATGAGGAGCGGCAGGAGTCAAGACGCTTAGCTACACGCATAGCTGCCGAGAATGGTTATGCGGTACCCATACGGCGAACACCCTCTTATGCTGGTCCACAACGGCGTATATCACGTCAAAGGAAACTGCCCTTATGCCTTCCATTCATCTCCGATCGTGTCACTGCTTCAATACAACGTAGTATTGTGCGAGCACAGTTACAAGATGATGTTGTGTTAGTGAATATTCCTAATCACAACATTAGACGTCAACTTGTTCGCAACAGACTATACGATAAGCAGTGCATGACGCCAAACTGCATTACATGCCCATACGGAAAGCCAGGGGATTGTGAGAAAGCTGGAGTGATTTATCAGCTTGAATGTAGGGCTTGTAATAGCACTTATATTGGAGAAACAGGAAGGGCACTGGCTATTCGCGTTAAAGAACACCTAGCTGGGAAAAGGCGTGATATCATTACCACCCCCCTTGGCAAGCATAAGATTGAGGAGCACAGTGGGAACGACTTTGATGTTAAGTGTAGCATCTTGGCGTTCGAGACGGAAATTTCATCAAGGAAAGTCTTGGAGTCATTCTGGATTTTCGCCAGAAATCCACGGATGAATAACCGCAATGAGTGTTTGTCTATTACAAATGATCTTTTGCCTTTCGTATCTAAATGCGAGCTATAGTATGGGTGACATGCATGACAATATCATGTCATGTGGCTTGAGACTCAAGTAGGGCTCATTCATCCATACTAACATCACTTACTGTGGCTGTGAGCACACGCTCCCCACAAGCGGTGGAACCATCGGTGAGTTTGTTGTCATGTTACTGAGTTGTTCGGGAGCTTTCCCGAAATGATGTCGGAAACGCTAGAGGGGAGGAGGCGTTTGTTCGGGTACTTGACAAATCATGAGCTTCAAGCCATCTTCAGGCCTCTGAAGAAGACGAAACGGTCGAAACGTTGGGCCACGAATAAAGGTTCCACTTAAAAACCTCGTGTGGCATAAAAAAAAAACATCGCAATCGACAACTAATGCCGAGGTTACAAGAAGAGAGAACTTGGAGACAATATGGTGAAAGGTTTTCTAAGTTTTCTAACGAAACATACAGGGGGTGTCAAAAAAAAGTAATTTTTGTCCTCCACTTTCAACCCCACATTAGTCGAACTTCGGCAAATTTCGACCAGGTATTTTCATCCCTAAAGTAAAGAGCAGACCTCACTCTATGACTGTTCTCCGTTACAGCCTTCTGCGCGAGCAGGAACGGTTGCTTGTTCCGAGTGAACAAGATGTGCCATCTCAGCTGTGCAAAATCCGAAAATTCGCCGCCCTCGCTCACAACCTTGCTGAAGTCCGTTCACTCTGGGTACCTAAGGGGATTCATACTGGGTGGTGTTCTCGAATCTTCCGTTGTTTCCGGGTTCCCAACGCCTTTCGTTTCCAAGAGCCAGAACGTGCCATTACCACTGAAACTCCGCCGGGGGCATGTTTGAGGCATGAAAAATGATATTTGGATCATAGCAGCCTTGCCCAAGCAGCAAGGGCTCTGTGATTTTCATGATCCGAAGGGCCAATCCTTAGAAAACTTCCCACAAAAGACCTACCACGGAACCTGACTCCGCTGTTTTAAGGGAACTTTGATACCGTAGGTGCCCCGACTGCGCCGCTTGAAGGCTCCATATTTTTATGTAAGTGAACGTGGTGAGTTTCAGCTTGTTCCTGCTTTTAGAGAACCAATTCGGGAATATTTTGCCCCGATGCTTTTATCTCTTTCGTTGCCCTATGTTTTGTATAATAGGCGGATGTGGGCCATGAGCAAAATTACTTTTTTTTGGCACCCCCTGCATATTGACCCACCAGGTTCCGTGGAGATAGCTACAATGCCCGTAGCCGATACCAACCCTACACGCGGTGTCATCTACTATGAGTGGTCTTGCGGCACCAAAGCGACGGAACCTTGCGACTCCATCAACGCTGCATCGGGCAAGGGATGTGTGAGCTACGAGACCGTGGCCGCTGGTTCATCAGCTTCAGCAACGGCGAGATTGACATGAAAGACAAACCACGCTTGGGACTGTGCTGGTTCTGGGAAGCCGCGAGGTGCTGGTACAAGGCGAGACAGTCACCGCTACCGTATGCACCCACCAGCTCCAGCAGCTCGCCGTCGCTGTTCGAGAAAAGCGCCGAAGAAGGTTTGCGGTCGCCTTCCTTCGTGACGACGCCCGCTCCCATTTCGCGAAAAATTGCGAAAGTACCCAGGCCAAGCTACAGGAGCTCGGCTGGGATGTGCTGCCCCACTCGCCATACTCTCCAAACATTGCCCTTCTGACTATCACCTTACCCGTCCTCTTGAATCCTTTCTGGCCAAGGGGAAAACCCGTTGATTATGACATGCTTGCAAAGGCGATCGCTGACTTCTTCGACTCTCACAACCCACAGTTTTGGGAGGAAGGAATCGACGATCTACCTATGAGGTGGCAGAGTGTTGTCGATAACAATGGTCAATACGTTGTCGCATAATTCTTGTTTGTTGGAAGAAAAAATAATAATAAGGGATCATCGAAAAAAATCTTATAAGACTTTTGGGACAACCTAATATTACCGACTTCATATAATAGTTGACTGTTTTCGAATAATGCAAAAAGAACCAAGGCGTGGTTGAACCAGACAAATACCATTCGGTAGCCGGTAACATTGTAATGGCGGCGTGCATGATGTCATGCTAGCGATCTGTCGCAGCATTTTTACACACCGTAGAATCAACTTTCGTCCAATTCAGACCCAGACACCACTTTCAGACCATTCATCTGTAAGCTGTTCGTTTTGAAGAGTTCTTGGTAGCGAACAGTCTTTAGTTAGCTTTCGTGAAATCATACGGGTGTATCAATAACTTCACAGCATCTCGCTCTTATCCCCTATTCTTGAAGAACTGTTTGCAGCACTTGAAGGCACATTCCAGGATTATTGAGATATCACATCTCCTGCCGTGAATGGATAGTTCGACCCAAGCCACGTAGGTGTACCTTTACCGAAGCGTGAATGTCGGTTTCTGGAGCGTGCAGAGTCAAAGAATCTAGCGAAAGAGCTCGGTCCCGCTCACCCAGCCGGGGGTGTGCTGCAAGTGTTCCGGTGCCTAGTGTGAAAGTGTGGGGTCAGGTCACTCAGTAGTGAGTTTACTTCATGAGGCGATTGGTTTACTGCCGATTTCAAGATCTTGGCTAGTAGCTGGTCTACCTATGTCAAAGATAAGAGTCGAAAAGTAAAGGCAGACCCCCGGCTGGGGTGGGCGGGGCCGAGCTGTTGCGCTAGATTCTTTGGCTCTACACGCTCCAGGAACTGACACCCACGCCTCGGCAAAGGTACAGCCTACGTGCTCGGGTCGAACTATCCATCCACGGCAGGAGATGTGGTATCCTGATAATCCTGGAATGTGCCTTCAAAGGAACCGGAAGGGGGTCCGAAACAAGAGGAAGATGCAAAGAAATGAGCATTTTGTAATGAACACTCAAGGTTAGAAGCGATAATAGGCGAAAAAACCCGGACTCAAAAGCGCGGCGCTGCTGTGTGTATTCGCATCCCATTCGCATCAGCGCATCCATTCCGAGTTGTCCGCTGTAGGAGACGGGCCGTGGGCCAACGTTAGTTGTAGCACCTGACTCCCAGCGCAGTGGAGTGGCCATTCCCAACTACATTAGCATTCATGTAAGTACATCTAGAAACAATATAAGAAAGAACAAAGGAAAAAGTAAAAGAAAAAACAAATCTGTAATAGAAACATCTCCCCTTGGCACCATGCCAAGGCGTCAAATTGGCGAGTTTGTGCAATGGCGGCCACTTAAACTCGTCCACACTACGTCTGCTCTACCGTAAGCCAAAATTACCCCTTCTGGTGTCTTTAACTTGGCTTTCAGTGCGGACGCTACCGCGCGTAGAGGTTTTGCTTCGGGATTGTCCACGGAGAATGAGTATTTCTGTTACCCATAAAATTATGTTGTATTTGCTTAATGTGGACCGCATGCAAAGTTTCACGCGAAAAAATGTGAATCCGGTTGCGATACAACACCACGAAGTATTGGCCGGGTGGGCGGGGCCTCCGAGTAAGTGTCCACCCCGTCGTCCTCTGCGGTTTGAGACGCATCGAAGGAACAGAAAGTTACGTAAACAGTCCCACTCTCCGTTCCCAACCGCGACCGACTACGATACAAGGGTTTTATTCGGAGGACCCCCCCACCCGGCCAAGAATTTAGGGAGCTGTAGCTTAGCCGAATTCTCGCTTTTTCGTGTGATTCTTTGCATGCGGCCCTCAGCAGGTATATACAATATAAATCTGTGGGTAACAAAGAAACTCACTTTTCCGTAGACGATTCCTTTAAACGAGGTTCACAAAACTGAAAAGCGAATATCCATAGTAATGGAGCAATACATACAACGGCCTTAGAAAGGCTCTGGATTTGCTATAGCTTTTCTTCCATTCACCCATCGGTGATAGGCTCGTCTAATTCACCTGAAAATAAGATTTGATGACATTTGTGTACTGGCGATCGTGTTCAAGGTGAGCAAATAAACCTGCCTGGTCCCTGTCCATTACGGCCAGTGGTTGATCCACCTCCTGTGTTCTCGTACAGTGCTCTATCATATTTTCCCTGGCATATGAGTGATGAATCATTTTCCAAGAATTCCTTATCGTGGTGGTGGTTGTGACGTGGCCGAATATCATTTTCCTGTTCATGAATGTCGACTTTGCTCCACCAATTTTTATGAAAGGCCGTATACCCCCATCCTGTAGTTGTCTGTCGTGTATTCCCTGCACGGCATGTTTTTGAGCTGAATCTGAGTCTCTCCGCTGCCAACGGCACAGCGTTGAACACAGAACGTTGAATCATCTACTAAACTAGAAAAATTTTTGCTATTTTATAAAACTTCTAGTAGCTTCTTGAAACATATGTAGGTGGATTACATAACTTATTGTTAGTACTGTAGAATTCGTATTCTCGTACCTGTAGTTGTCTATCGTGTATTCCCTGCACGACATATTTTTCAGCCGAATCTGAGTATCTCCGCTGTCACAGCGTTAAATACAGAATATTCAGCTTAAAATCACATATATAAAATTGAAGGATTCGACTCATCTTTTTAGGAGAATTTTCGCGATATTTTATCCAAATACTCTAGAAATTTCCTGAACTTATGTGGGTGGGGTACATAACTTAGTATTGTTAGAAAGCACATTTGGACTGCTCCACTCGCTACGCCTGCGGAGAAATTACGATTATTCCTGATGAGTACCGGTTGCTCCTTTTTCACGAGCACCGCTAGGCCATCAACGCCAACGAGGGAACCGTGGCAGTCAATGTCATGCTAAGCTGCCTTCAAACTTATTCCTATTCTCTATTTCTCTCGTTTTGAAAGATCACTTTGAATCTTCAAATTTTAATTGTTGGACTTATTTTAGTATAGGAATGTAAATAAATACGAATACAGAAAACTATTCCGAAAACTCGCGTCCACCTTTCAGCGTGAAAGTCAAATAAATGTAGAAGAAAAATGAAAAAAATGCTGTAAGATTTTCCTACAGCCATATAAATAACGTGAACCTCCCATTCTATGGTATGTTACCTTGGAGTTCTGGTTGCTTTCATACTCTGCGACGCATTGACGCGATCTAGATAATGCCGCCAAGCAGGCCCCGCGTATGGTGGACCACGTTCTTCGATCTTGCAACAGAGCATGAACCCAGCATGACTTTTTCCACAAACCTAGTTATTTTTGATTTTTAATTTTTCTAAGGAAGTGTGCGATTGAATTACCTCTGATATCGTCTATTTTTCGAGCTTTGCTGTTACTGTTTCCGAATAATATCACTCTTTTTGGCCATAGAGTGGGTAGCGTGCGTGACCTTGATCTCACTGGCTGCACGAACTGGAGCTCAACACTCGTGATGACAGACGGACGATTGACTCCAAAAAATCTTCAAAAATTCCGTTTGCTGGTCGTATTCCCACCGGAATTGGAAAACCCAAACACTTTTTTTGCCATAACTTTTTTCTACTAAACCAAATTTGACGATATTTTGATATGTAGTGCTCAAACCTATTGTCAACATTTCCTTCCACCTTACTGCCGCTAGACTCTTTCCATGGAATTTTACAAGAATTTCAGAAAGCATCAGTACTTTGTAGGAAAACCACGACTTTTGATGACAGCGACATAGCGGGACGGCATAGAGTCGACAAGCCTTTCGATAACCGTACGAGGGATGGCACTTCATTCTTCCAAAATTGTATACATATAACCACGTACCTTACACCGGTCAGCGCCAAAATAGTATATTTAGAATGCAGTGTCTCCAAGTACACCATACTAAAATTTCTCTTAGATCGGTGTAGTCGCAAAAGAGTTACAAGTGAAAAACCCAAGTGAAAGACCATTTGGCCGAAGACTTCTGAGCGCCACTGTACTTAACTAGATATGGGGTCGGAGTAACCGGTATCAACACAGTTCTCCAAATTCACCACGCAAAAAGTGTGCTCGGATATTATAACGGGAGCTAGTTCGAAGTGTAAGAGCTGGTAGGTACGTTCCGAAACGTCGCTGTGCCTACAATGGCCTTTTTTGGTTTTACCGGGACTGAGCATTTTGCCTTTGACCACTGTGGCAACGGAAGAGTGGGATCTCCACACGGACACATTCTGATAAGCCATCTCTCTTAGCAAGGTCCAAGGACGTCATTGTAAGGTGATCACTTGAATATTACTGTTTTGAGTTCGTTGTAAACTTTGTAATGTCTGGAAGAGAGCCGTTGCGATGTAATTCGTGAGTCATTCGCGAAGTATTGGGCGATATTCACGTCCGTCCACCTCCCCCACCTGTTCGTTCGCATCGATCGGGGATCGGGGCAAACGTCCACAGTAGCTTTGTAGGTCGACGATTTCGAGTCTTTTTGGTTTGCTCTGTTAAGAGCCATTTTCGAAATCTTTTTAACTTGCTTTGTTTTCATTCTCTTGCCGGCTTTCAGCTGTTCTAATAGTTCAAAGAACATGAGCAGCAGCTCTCCAGGACCTTGCGTTCATCCGATGTGATCACATCATTTCAACCTGCGGAATGGTGTTCTATCCTTGGCAATAGTACATCTATAAACTAAGTTCCAAATGTCTTTGGTCACGCTTGGTCGCGTCGTCGTAAAACGGTGAAGATGTTCCCGCGTCATCTGGTTGCAGGCACTTACGGCCACCTGGTTGCACTGTTGGTACGCATAGGGATCCAGGGTGTTCTGGCGAATGGAGTTGCAACTCACAGTCTCTCAGCCATTCCTAGCCATATCAGCATGAAATAAACATGGTCAACTGCAGTTCTAGTGTTGTCTACATTGAGCTATGTCGGACAAATAGACGCGAAAGGCCAACCGTGAAATTCGTGACTTATCTCAGGCCCCTCATGGAAGTTCAGGCTGTGCGACAGGACACTCGAGTCAGGTCAGATCACGTGAGAAAACCGCGGTTGCGTACCTGAGCGCGATGCTAATTAACTGCGCCAGCGCGGTAACTTGTCAATCGTGGTGACGCAATTCGAGTGTCCTATCACCAATTCGAGAGTCCAAAGCTTAATACTTGGTGAAATTACCTTGAATATTAAATAGATTCCAACATGTGAATTGGAATAAATATAAATAACAAAATCTTTTCTGAAAACTAACCTCTCATTTTTGGTATAGAAATTATTTAAGAAAGTTAGATGCAGAAGGAAAAAGCAAAATTTTGCAACGTTTTTCCACAACAATATAAGTGCACATGAATAAGGTATCGCGCATGATTGTGTAAAACCCCTAGCCTTCGACCATTCCATACCACTTGAGCAGGAATTCCCAGAGCTAACATTTTAGGAGTTCCGCTCAGGAGGTATGGGATGATTGAAGCGATTGTGTTATAAACTGGTAAGAGGCAAAGGCATGAGTTGCCGAAATTTTACGCTAATCCCTTCTGATGACACCCTACATGTATACCGTGCGACCCAGCCGTACGATACCCGCTCATCGTGCTCCACCTTTGTTTTTCGAGCCAATAAGCGTCGCGGAGTGTTAGCGCAACCACTTCTACTTTTCCTCTCTTTCCATCTTTGACTTTCTACATCACTCTATTTCATTCCTGGCTGAATTACGCTTTCCTTTTTATCCACTCGCTGCAGAACTCAGTATATCAATGAACCCGTAACAAATCCACCCTTTGACTTCAGGGTTACTATCAATGTCGATCGATATTACTGGTGTACTCATTCATCTTTTACACTGCCAATTTCCCCCTTGCACTTTACGAGAACACTTAACCGCAGTTAAGTACCTCGAGTGTGACTTCGTTTGAGATTGGAAAGCACGATCGAATCGCATATTCGTTGTGATTACGACTCCGTACGTTACCCAAGTGCATCGCCGGGCGATAAACGTTCGAGACCAATAAAAGCGACGTGATTCAGTTCTACGATGTAGATAGGATGAGGGGGAGCAAAGGTTGTTTAAAAACCCGGAACCCGCTCCTTTCCTATGCCTACAGAAAATCCATACCCTCCGGCCCGCAATAATTTTTTCGCATGATTCCCCACCTTTTGACTTGTGTTGGACTATGCTGGCAAAGAAATTTGGTGTTGAAATGTACCCCTTACCCAACCTCAGTGGCACATTGTTAGGCCACCGTCAGACTTCACGATTTTGCGATTTTACGATTACCCGACTTTGCGATTCTGCGACTTTGCGGTGTCGCGGCTCTGCGCGCGAAGATGCTTTACAAAGTCAAGTCGCAAATTCCCGTGCGAAAGAGCGACACCGAATCTGCGAAGTCGCGAAGTGGAATTGAAAATCACGAAATCGAACGGCAACCTTATTACGGCTATACCCAGCTATACGCGCGCAGCAAGTAGTGTCCGTGTTTACAGAACGCCTCTTGTACTTCACGTTGGTCAACTGTCTCATGCTCGGACATGTCTCGCTCCATGATGGCACTGCTCCTTCATTTCTGAGAAATTTGCTTGTTTGTGGCATCGTGGAAAAGGTCAAGATACGCATCGATTAGGGTCCGTCCAGGGTCAAATAAAGTCAGGGGGGAGACGCAACTTTGCGTCGATGTCGAAGCTCCTTTCCCTCCCTAGGCTTAGGCTAAAATTGATATCCCCTCCTCCCCCATGAAAAAGCATCTGTCAGTGCATAGGTTTCGTCTGTTTAGCCTAAGCCTAGGGAGGGAAAGGAGCCTCGACTTCGACGCAAAGTTGCGTCCCCCCCCCCCTCCGCACGGTTCCGCATTGCCAAAAATTGAAACATCATTTCTCCAAGAACCAATTCCTGAATTTTAACAATTTCCCAGTCGATACGTATCTATCCCTCTTCCCCAAAAATTGCGCCTTTCACACTTTTCCTGTTTAATGCGTGTGTCCTTCTCCACAATTCCACATTTCCCCAAAAACGCAGTTCTACAACCGTGAACACCGCCTAAATGCATGCAGCCAATTTCAAAGCTCTGCTTTCTGTTTTCTAGCAAGAATCTCGCCCACTATTTTCAATTTGTCCAAAAATGTTCGTTTTCTGGCAAGGGAAATGGTCCCTGGAAGTGAAATCGGCTTCAAAGAGCTTCGCACACATCGTGCACCGTTTTTTGCTCACTCAGTTTCGCGCCAACATTTCTCGTGTGACTCATAGACCAGGAGCGGAATGAGCTTCAATCTAGTGGTATTTTCTGGCAAAGTTTATAGCAAGAATAACTCGTTCTACGCTTTTTTGTTCTTTTTTTAAATTTCCTCTGATTCTTCCAGGATGAATCACATTCACATTTTTGAGTACTTCTGAGATAGATAGTCTGCACTTTTCCATCCGAAAAGTCCTCAAAATCGAGCTCTGCTCTCCAAGTGTAGGGCAATAACCTCTGGTTGAATGTCGCTCATTTTTAGTTTCAGAAAAACAAACCTCTGGTATTAATAACACTCATAGAATGACAAAAACATTCATACGTAACCCACATGTGACCATTAACTCTGTCATAAATAGGATGCATTACAATGACACGAGTTCATTCTACCGAAGGAGAGACCCATTGCAATGTACACTCACCCTCATTGCCGTTGATATGCCTTTCTGTTTGTTTGATTTGATGATAGGTTCGCCTGTTTCTAGGTGCGCTCGCTCTCTCGACCTTGCTGATGTGTGACCTTTTGTCAGTCAGTTGACCTGTTGCACATTGCAAACACATTCGTGAATTGAGGTCTGTATTGGTTTTCTATGAAATTTCCATCGCAGTGATAACTCTGATCTTTTTTGACGGTGCAATCGTAATTACGCGACCAAAGCTGGACTGCGGATTTATTCGTTGCTACACTATTTTTTGACCATTAGTTTAGCCCAATTTGCCACAATATTTGGGATATGATTGTTTTTTCTCACACCTGCTGTGTTACCACCTTGCTGCCCCAAATTGAGCAAAAAAAAAATCTGCTGCAACTTTGCATGCAGAGGCTATTCAGGGTGGTTATCACGAATATAACATATATTGCGCGTGGGTACCACCTACACGAAACGGGCGCAACTGCTTTTTCCATCTAAATCTCTTTTGAGCTACCATATACATAGGAGTAATGTGGTATCCTCATCACAAATATGACATACATTTCGAATGTTGGAGTCATTCAGCGGTAATGCGGTCATAAATAACCAAGTTTAGCGTTGTTGCTGGGTCCAACTACGCCGGCGCTTGAAATGAATATCATATTCGCAGTGGTTACGAGTTTCCCTGGGTCAATTAAAGTGGGTAGAGGGGGAGGGGGAAGACGCAACTTTTTACCGACGTCGAAGCTCCTTCCCTCTCTAGACCGAGGCTGAAATTCATGTTCCCTCCTCCTACATGAAAAAGCATCTGCCAAAGCCTGTAGCTGTAGCTTCGCTCTAGCCTAAGCCTAGGGAGGAAAGGGAACTCCGACTTCGGTGAAAATCTTGCGTTTCTCACCCCCACTTTTATTGACCCAGTTTTCCTACGGAAGTCTAAAACGAAATGGATGAAAAGTTGATGCGTTACATTGGTGTGAATAGCGTCAAGTCGGTGCTAACCCTAAAAACACGAATAGCATGTTCGTAACTACGGCCATTGGCGCCTTTGTATGCGAAGCTCCAGCAAAAGTTGTTCTTCTTTGCTCTACTGCTGCTTTAAAGTTGTGATGATCATACAGTTCCATATTTTCCCAGAAATTATTTCATTTCTACTCCTACTTCATTATCCGTGGTGCTTTTCCATCATTTTGACTTTTAAACCAATCAATGCCGTCGTTTTTCACTCGTTTAGATATTCACAACGCTGATATTTCTTAGGAAGATTAATACTATTTTGCATTATTGTGAATAACTCGATTCCTTTCAGATGACATCGAAGGGGAAGGACCTGTATAAGACATTTAAGAGGTCAATTTCTAGTTCCGTCAATGAGGTGAGCTGGTCATTTTCTAGATTTAGTTTCATTGTTCTCCGGACACTTCCTCATTGGCTTTCGTTTTATTTGTTAGTATGTTTTCTAACGGAGTGTTTAAAAACAGTTAGTTTTAGTGAACTTGAGTTTGTAGGCTAAAAAAACTGCGTTTACACAAGGGGTGTATCGGAGGCTGCATGAATGCATCAGCGTGCAGCCTCATAAGACTTTCCAAAATACTGAGGTCCTGGTGTTTTTTCTTGCCCTTTTCTTCCCTCTGCCAAGATACCTTGTTTATCTCATCGGATGTTAGTTAAAAATAGGGGCTATACTGCAGTAGGCGATAGTCCTTCATGTAAAATGCCGCTGTTGTCTAGCAGGGGAGATGTAGCTACATCGACTCGTCGTTGCTGTAAACATTTCTCTGATCATTAATTTTCTGGAATGTCGTAATGTATTGCTCTCAATGGACAGATTGGTCCCTTCGTTTAAAGTTTTCGAAGAAAATGTCGGGTTCATTTTTGTTGAAGTGATCTTGCGTATTTGGTTTGGTTGTTCGCGCTTCTTTAGTCAAGCCACTAAACTACCCTGAAAACTCAGAAAACCAACTGAAAGGGATCAGCGCCTACCTTCTCTTCAAAATAACAGACGTTGATTGCGAATTTCAAAGCTTATTTTGTCTATCAGAGGGTACTTCAGGTGCTCAGCTCGTCACAGTCTACCTCCAATTCATCTGGAGCAAAGTATGGTAGTGGCTCTGGAAAAACAGATTGGATCCATCCTCCAGGTAAACACGAAATATCTTTGAGAGCATACGTGAGCGTACATATTTTTCCAGCTGAAGTGTTTGCATGTACTTAGAGAGTAGAAATTGCCAAGAAAATGCAAAGTGTGTGTGGAATCCAGGTTTTGTCTAGTCCTCTCCTCTCTGTTTTCTCGGGAGTATGAGGAATAAGGGAGGGCATCGGTATTATGGCGCCAGCTTTGAAGTGATGAACTCGCAGCTGAACTGTATCACCAGCAGCGGAGATTTTCGTATGACCTCATGTCAGGCAATTATTCATATTCGTTGGCTTGGGCATACCGGTTGCAACACATGATGACCTTTATCATCTTGGCTCTTAAACTCCTAAAGTACTGAACAGTTTTGCCGCGACAAGACCTAAGTAAAGTAATTCTGTACTGCTAAAGCTTTGATAGGGCTGGGTTTACTTCTTCTAATATGTTTGGCATAATAAGTGAAGTAAATCCTAAACTACTGAAGATTTGATTAGGCTAGGTTTACTTCTTCCAATGTAAGGTAACTGATACAGTAGTCCAACTAATAAACTAGGTATTGAATTGTGAAGATGTTGAATTTAATACTGAATCATATTCCTTATTTTCGATTATGGTTCATGAATTATTTGCCTCTGTTTTTCGATGTACTACTGAATGGCCGCGTCGAGTATAGCGTCAAGTTTTTTGGTTCCCAAGAAGTCAAGGAGGCTAAGGGTACAAAGGCAATACGCGACGCGATACATGCAATTCAGTTTCAAAATGGGGTTAGTTTTAATTCCGTTTTTTCCCATTTTGTCATCTCACTGGGTTTAAAACTCGGTATTTTCCAAAATAATGATTGAAGGTGAAACGTTTCGAATCGACACAAGCCGGAGCTAAACTCCAAAAGGTTGACATACAGATCAATGTCGAAGGAGTTACCATAGTAGACTATAAGACGAAAATGGCTCTATATCGTTATCCTCTTCAGAAAATATCCTTCTGCGCCGATGACAAGCAGGTGCGACTATTACTGTGTCACACGTTTTTAAATAATACCTGACAAGAAGAGCAGAGGTCTCACTTTCATGTTATTTCTATCGTTTTCGTATTTAGGACAAACGTATTTTTTCGTTTATCGCGAAATCACAATCAGATCCAGAGAAACATGAGTGCTTCGTATTTCTCAGTGATAAAATGGCCGAACAGATCACATTAACTGTAGGAGAGGCTTTCGATTTGGCGTATAAGGTGAGTGAGCGCCATTTCCACTAGGATTTCGATTAATGAATGGATGGCTTTTGATGATAGGAAGATCAGATGAACTGACGGCAGGAATGATGCATTCTTAGGTCAGAAAATGGTAAGTCAGGAATCTCACTTTTTGGATGTGTATTTATGGGTAGTAATGAAGCGAAATGAGGCGTAAACTCAAATTTCAACTAAGGGTGGAGTTGAAGGAACTGTAGTAGGGTGCGGATTTCGCGTAATACACCCCATGTCACATTACGATAGATGACAAATGCACTTTTAACAATCTTTTTATGTTCAGAGCTAGACGTTTCTGAAACTTTTTTCGTTTTCAGAGGTATTTGGACAAGAACAGGGCTTCGTTGGAGAATCAAAAACAGGTAGCATTTTGCATGAGATTTTCATATAACGCTAGCTTCAACTTTTTAACCTGTATTACCTTTGCTCAGGGTTAAGTTCAAATCAATCATTGGGGTGTATAAGGCAGTGGTAGAATGACGCAGATTTATACGCAATTGTGAGCACAGGTGGATGTGATATTGCATTAGAGCGAATGTCGAATTGACACTATGTTCTTCAAGTCCTTGAAACTCTGAACTACAAAAAATTTGCTGTCTGTCTCGGTGTACGCTGGATGCAGGTCATGTTCTACGGGTGCGCCTGGTGTATTTTCGCGCTTTGTGTCTGTCCACAGTATGGAAATCGTGCGTTGCTGACGTAACAAATTAAGAGAACTATCTTTCTAGTATAGAGGCTCATTTATTTGCGGTATTTGCTTTCGTGCTTCCGTGACAATTCGAGAAACTGTCTTCCTTTTTTTCCGTACCCTTTTGAAAATGTTCGATTGGAGCTTCAGTTATTATTCATTTTTAATGAACTTTGACTCCCATTGGAAGTCAATATTTTTTCTCTCACCTATTGAATCAGGCGAGGCGAAGTATGTAATAATTTGAGATGTTTCTGTGGTGGAGAATGAGATTCTTCAGCACATTGTTTGTTCAGGTATTTGTTCTTCGAAAAAGGATTGCTGAATTAGAGGCTGAGAATCAAGTACTCAGTCAGCGACTAGCTGAGGCAATTAGAGCCAACAAAACCCCACAGGTTTATCAATTACTTCCTCTATTCTCGTTTTGAATAGTATCCTACTATATATAATTCGCTTAGTATGTCTGTGTGTGTGTGTGTGTGTGTGTGTGTGTGTGTGTGTTTGTCCGTCTGTCACGAAATTCATAGCTCGCGTCGCAGCAAAGCTGGGACGCTGAATTTTACAAGTGATATAGGGGGTGCCAAGGGAACCTCAGCGGTGGTGGAAGTGATAGCAACTGATAAGGGCTGATAAGGAGCCTCGGAAGGCAAATGTCACCAAATCCGTTTCGCCTTTCGGGTTGATCCTAAAGCGCTGACACCCATAGGTGTTTTGCGGGATGGGACGGGAACATTAATGGTGGGTGACCTAAGTTGATAACGGTTGATAATTTTCGATAAGGGGCGTAAAAAGGCTAGAGTCGTCGAATCCGTTTTGCTTTTCGCGTTGATCCAAGAGCGCTGACACTGATGGGTGTTTAGCAGGGTGGGTCAGGGACATTAATGGTGGGTGATCCAAACTGATAATGGTTGATAAGATTCGATAGGGGGCGTAAAAATGCTAGAGTCGTCTAATTCGTTTCGCCTTTCGCGTTAATCCAGGAGCGCTGACACTCATGGGTGTTGAGCAGGGTGGGACGGGGACATCAATAGTGGGTGATCCAAACTGATAATGGTTGCTAAGATTCGATAAGAGGCGTAAAAATGCTAGAGTCGTCAAATTCGTCTCGCCTTTCGCGTTGATCCAGGAGCGCTGGGTGTTGAGCAGGGTGGGACGGGGACATTAATAGTGGGTGATCCAAACTTATAATGGTTGATAAGATTCGATTAGGAGCGTGAGAAGGGCAGAGTCACCAAGGCCGGTTCGCTTTTACGGCTAACAGTGGAATGTTCACATTCGCAGGTATTGTAGGGTACGAAGAGCTCAATGTTATTTTTGGGTGCAGGGGCCTCAGTGAAACTGATAATGGCTTACAGTGGTTGATAAGAACCGTTGGGAATTGGATGGGATGAAATCCTTTACATCGCTTGATACTGCTATACGACCGCTTTAGCAAAAGCGTCTGATGCGCAGTGGCATCGGGTGAACATATTTTGTTTATGTTCTGATATCACTGACCGATGTATCGACCGCTGAATGCCTGGCGTTCCAAAAAATGGTGCGTTTCTCTTGATAATGCGATCTCCATTGATAATCATGATACAACCTATTTTTGTGATAGCAAAGCAAGCGGTTCACTCGGAATCACATTCTAATGCGGTTCTTGCAGCAACACTGGGTATCGACCGCTAGACTATGTAAAATTTCAAGTAGTGAAGCATGTTTACGAAAACGATACACATAGATAAGCGGGATATGGCCTACCATCAATGTGTACGAATTAGATTCTCAGCAAGTGATCTATTTGTTACCAATCGATGCAATCGAATACAAAACCATTGATTTCCAAACTACCCAAACTCCCAATGATGACCAGCTGGCTGGCGCACACTACTGCGCGCGATTCATGTGGATTACGTGCAAAATGGGTTCCATGCAAAGCGATTGAAGTATACCGATACCGAAATGCTTTTTTATCACGCCATCTTCTCTGCTTTTTTGCAATTCAATAGCTCAGCTGAAAGCAGAGGGAAGAAAATCTCCGCTCCGCTGTTGTCGGGCCGAACACACCCATTTTGCACAACATCGCCATGAATCGCGCGCGGTAATCTGCGCCAGCCAGCTGGTAGTCTCTATAAAGGATATAGTGTACAATTTTGCAGTTGTCGCTGCTCGATACACCTGCATTACCTTCAACTCCGATGCCATCTGGCCCACCTCCTGGGTTGACACAGAATGTTAGCGGTTTTTCATTATTTTTATGCAGCATTTCTTACAACTTTCTTCATACTTCCGCTATAGTTTTTGTGAGGAATTAAGAATGTCGGTTTCAAAGTCATTGCATAGTGACATACATATTGTTAATGTAAAATCAGTGGCAGTATATGTAGAGCTTTTAGTGGTAGCTCCTGCTACAAATTGCCTCGCCTAAAGGTGCTGCTCCAAACCTCATATGTAGAGCTTTTTGAATACTCGCATCATTTAAGGCTGTGTATTCCACGCCTCAGAATACACATGTGCTGCCGAACGATCCCTTCATCGGTCTAGTCACTGCTCCATCCGAGTTTGCACCCACAGTTAACACC
This sequence comes from Trichostrongylus colubriformis, assembly GCA_963978905.1. Classification (NCBI taxonomy): domain Eukaryota; kingdom Metazoa; phylum Nematoda; class Chromadorea; order Rhabditida; family Trichostrongylidae; genus Trichostrongylus; species Trichostrongylus colubriformis. The sequence goes on from OZ022259.1 coordinate 36,918,812, forward strand.
ATGTCCCAAGTTAATGGTGAGGCTTTGTTTTTTTTCTGATGATGATGAATGCTTAGCGGTTTCTTTATATTCATACAGGTCATAACGCTCCACAAACCATGAGCTACTCACCGTCAGGACCCGCTCCATCATTGGCCCCGCCACCATGTCCAGTACCAACGTTGGCTCCACCTCCACCCGTAGCTCCTCGGAGGAATCCACCTATACGTTCCAATACAGTCCCTCTTCCAGAGGTAAGTGTGATTTATCTGCGGAAATTAAGGTCTAGGTGTTCTGTAACCAGCCTTCCTCCTTCCTTTCACCAGCTTACTCTCATTTTTAGGTTGGTCGCAGACTTCAGAACTTACAGTTGGACCACATGGAGGATGTCTTCGATGACAATTTTGATCCTCGGGCGAGCAATAAATCGAAGGAAAACAAGGAGTACGGTAGGTACCTCTAACACATTTTTGTCTTCGTGCACAAGGGTTGGGCTATCTCTCATGTAGTGGGTTGGATAGCATTCATCAGCAGCTATTGTGTATTATCAGATTGGTATCCTTGGAAGTTATCTATCTCTTATTTTATCCTTCTCCATTTTCTTAGATTGAAGTGATTTTTGGCAATCAAAACTCCCAGTTATGTCTATGGAGTAAAAGATCTGAAGTCCTCTTAGCACCGGAGTCCCTTTTTACTACTCGCAGGCCTCGAGTCGCGACTCCATCGCTCCTACGGCGATCCAAACACATCATTACTTATACGATTTATGAGTTACAGCATGAACATTCATAAGGCATATAATTGGTACGGGAATAAGACACATCAAGGTAATAGAACAGAGATCAGTGAACTGAGAAGTATCATAAGGGCAGGCGATGACTCGACCGGTTGCGTCACGGTCCGATGGCAGAATCCCCCTCATCGTCCTTTTCCTCGCTCCGCCCATTCGGTCGTCTTCCGTGCGGTCATCTGGAAACAAAGAGCTTGGATCATAAACACTAGACATAGATGCGCAGAATTTCCTGATGCCCCAATTAGATAAGAGGAACATGCGAAATATATTTTAGGTTTGAACTTCCCTGAACCTTTACAACGGTCACTGAAATCTAACATTCATATCTACTCGTATCGCGTAACGGTACTTTACTCCTACTTTTTTATCAGAAATGCTTTGATAACACTTCCGAATATTGCAAGCATTTTGAGATCCCTTCGGTGACGATTTCCTTGACAATGTCCTGCGACTTGGCGATGAGGCAGGCCGCTCAACAATGGCACAAATCGATGCAGCCCAACCGACGGCTGATGATTTCCAAAAGATGATCGATAAAGTTGACAAAAGGTAGGATCGCGAAATCTGCTCCTCTTCTCCAATTTAAAAGCGGTTCTTCGTTATGAGTTTTTTCCAGCAAATTCTGGCGGATTTCCATAACTTTCTGTAATAAGTCTTGAAAAGTGTAGATCGAAGTAGAGCCCAATTCTTTCACTCTCATTTGTAGTAGTTCCTCTTACAGATTAGCGGAAATGTCGACCGGCTTCTCCGAAGGACACTTGGAAATGGGCCAAGTATCTCCAGGTGAATCGCTGGGTGACTTGGAGGAGAATGAGTATGGAACCCCGGTGGATAAGGTGAACAGTGTAGTGATGACGGGTAAAAAAGTATAGACTTATTATCTCTGGTTAACAGTAGTGCTGAGCTTCATTCCTTTTACATCTTCGTAGTCTTGCTCCCAATGTGCTCAACATGTTTCGTTGATCTATGCATTATACCTAAGGCTGAGGTTATACCGTGCGGACCGTCCGGACCGGCCGGTCCGACCGGTCCGGACGGTCCGCACGGTCCACACAATAGAATTATCGCGAAATTGCAGACCACGACGCACGCTACAGTAGTTGCGCGCGCACTATCCAGCCTTTGGAAGCTTCGGAAACAACTTTGGATACGAAAACACGTTATGTAAAACAACAAATAAATGAACATGTTACATGAAGACGCGATCACAAACGAAACGAAAAAAATTGATGCACTATACAGAAATGCACCGAATATTCGAAAGCTGGTTAGTGCGCGCGCAATTGCTGTAGCGTGCGTCGTGGTCTGCAGCTTTGCGATAATTCTATCGTGTGGACCGTGCGGACCGGTCGGACCGGCCGGTCCGACCGGTCCGGACGGTCCGCACGGTATAACCGCACGGTATAACCTTAGCCTAATTTTTCCATGGGACCAGGACTTTGTGATACTTTGCTTGTGCTAATTTGATTGTGATACTTAACAGCCTTTGCTGAAACACTTGTTCACTCGAATTTACTTATACATTGCATTTAACATTGTAACATCTCCTTTACTGTTGTCACTTCAGATGGCAAATTTGAGTTTTTCGCACAGTTCATTCCTCATGAGTATGACTTTCATTTTTGTCGCTAGTAGAGTCAGAGATAAGTTCTGCGGATATTCTTCTGCGAACGTGTGTTCATTGAATGCTGATAGCGGCTATGTCTTGTTGTTTTTTTTGCAAACACTAACTTATGAACAAGCAAAAATATGGGAGAATACTATTTTCAAGGAAGAAGGAGTCAGTTTTAAGGGAACTGCCCGCACATATTTGTGCTCCTGTCAGTTCATGTGCCTCAAATGAGGGCTAGAACGGTTGGGAACTTCCAAAGTACACTGAGCGATAGCAGCCGAATCTAACCCATTTTATAAACACACGTTGCATTGCGCTTCTCCGTGCTGCTCCGAAAACTACTTGTCTTGTCTGTGGGGAGCCGCGAAGTCACGCACTGCGACTTCTCGAGTGTCGACAAACGTAGGACAAAACAACATCAGGGGAGGTGAACATTGCAAAACTCAACGATTGTCCAGTTCTTGTTTTGATGAAATACGCAGTATCAATACATTACGGTAATGCAATTTGTGACTTTTCTTTTAATTAGTTGACTGCACTTTACCATCAAGGATGTGTTGTAGTATACAATGTGCCTACCCATCTCTATACGACGATTTATCAGGTTGTCTTTATGCATAATTTGATCATTACGCTATATGTGATATTCACACTTAATATGAGATATAAATTGTATTTGTTCGTGGAAGACAAATTGCTGAAGTGCAGTAAACTCGATCTTTGTGCCACAATAAAGGAAATAACTCCTCGTCTGCTGGGAACTATAACCACAGAAGTAGCATTTCACACATCACGTACTACAGACAAGTTTGGCAGAAAGATATATTGAGAGAATCTCGAGCTATAGTCCGTTTCGGAGCGTCTGACAGGGCGTGGCGTGGCCTACAGACTTGGATGAACGTGTATTGAACTCTCTCCCCGCCACACACTCTCACTCTCGCCACGTACTCTCGTCACTCACCTAAGTCCGTAGACCACGCCCTGTCAGGAGCTCCGAAGTGGACTGTATATGGTCTGAATCTGAAGTTCATGAAATAGAATCGTTGTGATGCTCATACCATGTGGAGAGGAGTGAGTAAGTGCGGGTTCACCGAAGGAGGGGCTTCCGTTGCATGCGATGGGGCGTGACAAAACCGCTCTCAAACGGTGGACCACCAATGACGTTATTAGCAAAGCCCGTCCATCAGTAAACCTGTAATGGGCCTTTGAAGTTACCGCCAGCCATAGTTTCGGCCGATCTTGTAACTGAAGAGGTGCACTAGTGCAATAACGTAGAAAAACGGAATAAAGAGGCAAATAGTATCTCTTTGAATATGCCTCATCCCACTACTTCCCTTTCGCGTGCTCTGCATCACTTGCCGCTGACGGGTAGATCCAGATGGTGAGGGGAAAAGCTAGCCAGCAGCGTACGCTGCTTCGCTCTGCAGCAACCCGCCCAGTGTATACGAGGCAGCGTGAAACGAGTGCAGTGGGATCGCAAGAACTCAAAATGCGTTTTTCGGCGCGAGTTTTGCTGCAGTTTACCTACTCCGGAACTTGGAAAGGAAGGTATGATCACTATAGATGTACAGCAGAGATCTAAGGAGATAGTGTGGGAAGCTAAAGTCTAGCCCTTGGTATGAGTGTGTGTGGATGCTGCGTATGACTGTCGCACATCACAGGTCCACGCGTCGATCGATAAATCGGCATGGGCACAGAACCCACACACATTACCAATGGGAGAATATGGGTCTCGTTTCTCCGTTTTTTTATCATTTTCATTTCGAACGTCACACCATTTAGCACCATCAATCCTCAACAAACGACAGGATTTTTGGACGTACGCATAATCTCGTATCCTACTCAAAACAGTGTAGATCGCAATTCTCCAACACACTTTGAGCCACAATCTGAAAAGACTTTTCAGAACTTAGAGGATGACTCCACATCTTATATTTACGATAAATATACAACAGTTGTAGTGTAGAGGTGAAACGCAGTCATCCTTACGATGGGAAAGTCAAAAGAGCACTCTATAAGGTAGAGTCATGGTAAGATAAATGCTGCACAAAATACAACGAAGCACATAGCTCACTCCTTCTGATCTGCTGCTGTTTTGTCGTGTGATGGACGAAGTTCTTGATATCTTGCACTTTAGATCCAATTCATTCAAAATCAACGTCGAGTCACTAATGTCTCGCTGTATCAATCGCAGACTACCCTTGCATTTTTTTGCATGTTTTTTTCACTCGCAAGCCTCACTTGCATTCTCCGAAAATTTCGGCCGCTTGATCTTTCTTGCGTACAACAGTTATTCCGTTCGTGTTACCGTTCATAATAGACCCGCCAGCGTTCTGCTTGTTACCTAGGCCGCGGGCATACTTTGTGTCTTCGTCAATTGACGCAGAACGTAAAGTATGACCGCGGCCTAATACGTTATTTAAATAATCCCTACACGGAACGTCATAGCAAGGTAGTGGCTCTTACCTAATTTTAAGTTAGCTACTCTTAGGTAATGTCATTTGGCTATGTCAAGTTTGTAATCGTGGACTCTCGCCACGATCATCATCACACTATGGTACGATTGCGATGCGCGTTTAGAAACGGAGCGCGGGGTGGTTGCCATTAGCGCAGAAATTTCGCGTAGCCGCGTCTTGCGCGCAACGAGATGATCCGAGATAGGGGCGCTGTACTCATTGAGTCCTGAAATATTTACGCCTAGAATGAGGCGTAGAGCACCATCTCCGCTTCAGGACCCATTTAATACGGCGCGTATTCGCACCATCGCGTCGCCTGCTGGACGACGCAACACGAATTTTTGTCCTTATGGCACACACCCATGGAGCGCGTCACCGGAGTCGGCAGCGCGCACATGATTTTGAGTCAGAGTCGCGAAACTGCGTGCAAAAGCCCGACACTGCAAAATTGCGAAGTTCGACGTCGGCTCCACGTTTTGATGTACGGGGTCCTCCCTGCCTCTAACGCCTGATATTTTAGGCAAAAATAAGGCAGATTGAAGATGACGTTCGCAGGATCGATCTTGTTAAGAGAGCGCCGATGATAACGCGAGAAAAGTTCCCACGACCCTACCAGCACTGTTTCATCTCTTTTTTGGGCACTGCTGGAATTAGGGGGGGGGGGGGGGGGGCAGCGCACTGTGCTCTGCGTCTCTAACGCTATGGTCGGAACGCAGAGAAGTCAGCGCTTGCCGAATCGGGTTCGAATTTTACAAAAAAAGCAAATCCGTGCTGTTTTTCTATCCTATGTGTCAGCCTAAGCCTTGGGGAAGGAGATTCCCTTTCCCTAGGCTTAGGCAAATACGCGTAAGTGGTTGTTTAGTCTAGTTGAAGTAAGTTTCTCGGTATATAGTAATGGAGGAGTAATTTAGTCGTTTTCTTAGTTATTTGGCTGTGTCTAGGCGCCTTGACAGTGCCTATAAACAGAAACTGGGCGCAACTTATGCTTCTGTCGAGTGGCTCCCCTAACTCCATAAGCACCCTTTTTTGATCTCCTCTCTATGAACGGTTACAACTAACACGAAACCAAAATGGAGTATGTACCGGACAGTACCACCCAAACGGGGAGACAGTCTTTTGGCGCGGCCCTTTGCACCTAATTTGCCAATGGGGCACATGAGCCGTAATTGCCACCCCAACACTGACCATTCGACGCATCGTCTGCGTCGGGCAACTCGTCCACAGCACCGAACCCTCAAATTTATGTAAGTGATAATTACCATATAAAGGACCTCATTAATGAATCACTGCAGGTTAATGCGAGGAAGCTCGTATCACAACTTATAAATGACCAGTTGGCGGGCGCACACTACTGCGCGCCATCCATGGCGATATTGTGTAAAATAGGGTTGATCGGCACGACCACAGTTGTGCATGGAATTAAGTGGAAATTCCTATGCTTTTAGCTGAGCTATTGAATTGGAAAAAGCAGAGAAGATGGCGTGATAAAAAAGCTTTAGGCATTGAGAGTCCCAGCTTTGCTGCGACGCGAGATATCATATTCTCGCCATTCGCCTGTCGATATCAGCCCTTATCAGTTGCTATCACTTCCGTTCCCTCACCACTGATGTCCCCTTACCATCCCCTATATCACCTCAAAAATTCAGAGTCCCAGCTTTGCTCCGACGCGAGATATCAATTTCTCGCCATTCGCCTTTCGAGGCTCCTTATCACCTCTTATCAGCTGCTATCACTTCCGCTCGCTCACCCTTGATGTTCCCTTACCACCCCTCATATCACTTTAAAAAATCAGAGTCCCAGTTCTACTGCGACGCGAGATATGAATTTCGTGACAGACGGAGGGACAGACAGACTAAGCGTTTTATTATTGGGTCATTCCATAAGTAATGTCGTTTTTTTCAAGCATAAAATTTTCCCATGAAATTACAAGTTTTCGCAGCATGTCATATATCATTTGAAAAAGGTTTTTCTGCTCTACAAAATGACATGTTCAGTTTCTGAGTTTATCAGAATGGGGCCGACATTTAGGCTGGCGAAGAGGTAGGTCCAGCTGACAAAAATTGGCCAAACCGGCAATTAATTAAAACACTATATTTCACTTTAGGAAAATCAACCAGTCATGTGTCGCGTACTTAGTCCTGACCTCTTCTACAATTTCCAATATTTAGTTGATCAAGAAGTCGTGTCGTTCTTTTTCTAAAATCTTTTTTTCGAAAGCACCCATAGTTATTCAAAATGAAATTTTTTCCTTCAAACTCCTTGCTCAGAGTTGTTTTATGGACCACTTCGAAGAGCTTTTTCTGTTGTATCGGGGACATCTTTCTAGTTTGTTTTGGTTGCGATTCACATTGAGTTTTAATACCATGTGATGGGGTGCAGTTGACATTTTTCACAATTCATTTATTCGATGAGCAAGTTAAGAAAGCCGGTCAGTGGTATTTCCCTGTTCCTAACCACCACCTATTCTTAACATTTCACCATCTTTCAGTTGATTGGATGAGAAATTTTTCTTGCCTTGGTTCGCAGAAATTGTCTGAAATCACCGAGTTATGGCGAAAAAACTAAATGTGAAAAGAGAGCGACGTGATTTTCCAAGCAACCGACTGGTGGAACTTGCAGAGGAGGTTCGGGCCAAGTACCGAACACATGATTGGTTAGTTTTCCCCAAGTGAAATATAGTGTTTTAATTGATTGCTGGTTTGGCCAATTTTCGTCTGCTGGACCTACCTCTTCGACAGCCTAAATGTCGGCGCCATTCGTACATACTTAGAAACTGATCATGTCATTTTGTAGAGCAGAAAGTTCTCCTCCAATGATATATGATATGCTGCGAATACTTGTGGTTATATGGCAGAAATTTTCGCTTAAAAAAAACGACACTACTTATGGAATGACCCAATAGGTTGATTCATAATAAATCGGACAAATGGTAGTGATGATTTCTAGAGATCATAACTCAGTAACGAATTAACGAAAATGGACGCGCGAGGTACCGTTGGAATGAGTATGGAAAGCTCTTCAAAGTACCGCAAAATAATCACTCCAAAGTAAATTCATTCCGCCACAATGCCGCACGATTTCAAGCGGTCCAGAGACCACATCCGCAACGTCATACTATTTATATCGCTATCTGGCCAGGAACCCGCGGATATCGGCAGACGTCTGATAGAAGTTCACAAGGAGCATGCCCCCGGCAGAAGTACACTGTAGTTGTAGCATTCGAAGTTTGCGTCAGGCGACTATTCCATCGAAGACGAAAACCGCGGCTGGTGGAGCGTACACGGCGTAGAGTACTGGGAGCTGCTCGATGAAGGTACCACAGTATCCGCCGACGTCTACGTTCGTCAATTACGAGAGTTGAAGGCCAATGTCCAAAGTTCGCTACGGCGGCGGTCACATGTCTACTTCCAGCACGACAACGTGTCTACTTCCACAGACCGCACTTCGCAAGATCGACCAAGGCCGAGCTGCTGTCGTACAGTTGGACCGTACTTCTATACCCACCGTACTCCCCAGACCTGGTCCCTTCAGATTTCCACCTTTTCTCCCACAGCCAACGCCACCTGGACGGCCAAGACTTCAAAACTCGCGACGAGGTCAAGGCGGCACTCGGCAACTTCTTCGAGCTCCAGCTTCCGGCCTTCTGGAGCAAGGGCATCCATGATCTGCCTATACCGTGGCAGAAGGTCATCGATAAAGATGGAGTATATTTCAAGTGAATCCCTGTTGTCGTAAAAAAGTTGTACGACAATGATTAAAATTGGTCAATTTGTCCGATTTATTATGAATCAACCTAATATATATAGTAGGGATTGTAATACAACTACTCCGGAGTAAAGAAACAATGATTCCCCTGATTGGAAATGTAGTGGAGACGAAAAAAAGCCGAAAGCGGGAAAAACTGCCAGGATCCATGATTAGTTCGCCGGTATAATAAAATGATCTTTGTAAAAGTTAGTGATTTGCAGTTTTTGTTTAACAAGTCTTTTGTATGACAATTATCAACTACGAACATCAGAGGGGGGTGTATATCGTTAGGATAGAAACGTCGCGAGGCCGTGTTCGGCACGCGACGGGATGGTGCGAGGTATGCGCGCGGGGTGAGGGTCGATTCTATCGTGAAACGAACGGCGATGCCGCGCCAGTGGGCGCGGCATGCGGCGTCGCACTCCTCGCGGCCAAAATGGCAGGAAACAGGCTCTGAATCGTAAATGAGGACAGTGAATAACTCGTGTTCAATAAGTGATGATGTATTCTCACAGCATTGTATTTAGCCAACCATTGTCTTATTATGAAGGCGGATAGGCTCTTCCATCGAAAGCGGCTGCCCAAACAACTGTTAACAATCTGTGTTCTTTCTAGTTTTTACCCACTTCTGTCTTACTCATAGCTTCTGTATACGTCTTGAAATGGCGAATGTACTACAATGGAAATTGACATCAACCTTCATGAACTGACTTTCATGAAAACAACTGCGGGCAGAGTATTTGGCATAGAAAACTGACGTGTTACTCATTGCGGTTATACTGAGTGGTGTAGAGGAAGGTTTTCGTCTGAAAACGACATTCAAAACCATAACTCCCAACGCTTAAACTCTCCATCGCCATCTGCCGCGTAAGTGGCCGCGCGCGGCGTGCGCGACGCGACGCAGTGGGCGTGACGATAGAATCGACCGTCTCCCATGCGCGCCGTATTGATGGGTCTTGAAGCGATGACAGTGCTCTACGCCTCATTCTAAGCGTAATCGCTTCAGGACTTAACTAATACGGCGCGCATAGCTCGCACCATCCCATCGCGTGCCGAACACGGCCACGCGACGTTTCTGTCCTAACGATATACACCCCATCAAGGTTTGGTGATGTGAACGAGTTATCCGTCGCAGAAGGTAGGAGATTGGTCGGCGTTAGGGTGGCAGCAAGGCCCATGGGTCCTACTGGCAAATCATCAGCAAGGGGCCGCGCCAAATGACATACACCCCCCCACACGTACGTCAGATACACTTTCGCGAAATGAGCGTGCAACAGGATGCAGTGTACGTGATTACGGTCACATGTTACAATTGACGGCTGCGTTCACAATCCAATCTCCAATTGCTTCAAACGTGCGGCCTGCGGAGTTGCGGATTATCCGTAATCAGGAGTCCTTTGCTCCATGTCGTTGGATTCCATGAAGGGTCAGTTTGCTATGGTTTTGTGGAAAATCACAATGAGCTCACTGTATGCTATCACAATGAGAAGGGAACATCCCACTGTGGACGATGTGGACTGGGGAAAAGGAACCCCTTTCACCTCCCACTGAGTTCGGCAAACTACATGCTACTCTTGAGGGCTCAAATAAAGTCGGGGGGGGGGGGAGACGCAACTTTGCGTCAAAGCTTCTTTCCCTCCCTAGGCTTAGGCTGAAGCAGATGAGACCTATGCTTTGACATATGCTTTTTATGTGGAAGGAGGAGATATTAGTTTTAGCCTAAGCCTAGGGAGGGAGAGAAGTTTCGACGTCGACGCAAAGTTGTGTCTCCCCCCCCCCCCCCAGTTTATTTGACCCCTCTTGAACGATAGGGTGTGCAACTCTTTTTATGAGATGATCTCCCACCTCATTGTGACAGCACTAAACACTGAACTGGCAAAATAGTTTAAATAACCTTCGCTGTTCCAGTTTCCGATTTGAGAATCACTTTATGCACAGAGGACGATGACGATATCATTTGCATTGACCAGAAGCAATCTTTATTCTTTCAGGTATGTTTGAGATTGAAGGTTTTCCTGAAAAAATCGTACTTGCATTCGTTTTGAAAATTTATACCTGAGATTAGCCCTTCAATGAACCATTTAGTTAACGAATGAAAGCGAGCCATGAACCACACTTACCATCATGTATATCGTCGTCACACTGTACTTCCCCTTACGATGAAGAGCACTATTGAAGCAAGCTTACGCACTTCATTCTTCACCATTCTGCGCAATAATGAAACATAATTCTGTACTTGCCATTAGCTTGTGCCATTACGGCATGTTACCCCCATCCCCCTCCCCCTCCCCCCCCCCCCGTCAGTTTTTATGATGTGGAAGACTCCTTTTCGAAGCACTGCCCATTCCATTAACTCATTTATGTGTATAATATCATATTACTCATAGGATTTCGAAATGAGTTCCAAATGCATTTGCTTCTCGGTTAGATTTTTCTTGTTGTTTTAGGCTTTTGCTTCTCTGAATGATCTTCGATGTAATGGACAATTATGTGATATTGTGCTTGTAGTGGAAGGGAGAAGAATCAGTGCCCACAAGGTTTGCAGCTTATTCCATTTTTTTGTGAAAATTCAATCCATTGATTCCGTGCATGCTGCTTTATTTTTCCTCCATTTCTCTAGGTAGTATTAGCCGCTTCCATACCATATTTTCGAGTGATGTTTACGACAGAAATGTTGGAGGCTAACCAAACGGAAGTCGCTCTGCAAGGTGAATTGCTTTGCGAGCTGTTTCCTTATTTCCGATCAGTTATTTTATCTGATCGAGATCGTTTCCTGATACAACTTGTTTTACGCATGTTATGCGCACACCGCATTTCCAACTTTGTGATTTTATGATTTTTTTCGAGAAGTTTTCTAGCAATAAGGCATAGTTATCGAGGGGATAGTGATGAAATTATAGTAGAAAAGGACTAATTTTTGATTATCGTCAAAGCGTTTTCAGATCTTAGCTATGACACTCTTGAGCAACTCGTCTCCTTCGCTTATTGTGGTGAGCTGCGTATATCAGCCGGAAATGTGCAGTCGATAATGATTGGAGCGAACTTCCTTCAGGTACTTTTCCAAATCCGGTCTAACCAGCTAACCTTCTTTATGTGGTTTGTTTTTTATCATTATGCAGTAGGCACCCTTTATGCCTTTTCTCTTTCCGTGAGTCCAGGTGTGTGGTGGGGTTCTCTCGTATTTTTCATGGGCCTTGTGCCTTAGCTGTCATGGCAACATCGGCCGATTTAATAGACAAGCTTATCCTATCATCTTCTGCGGCGAGTAGATAAAATTGCACATACGATTTAGAGAAAATTTCACCAATGCTAGGCCACTGATACCTCGCGACCGGTTTGCAATGCCCTTGCAGTATGCATTCAATCGAGAGCAGTAGTACGAAGCAATGCAGGCAGAGAGGACATTGGGAATAGAATGGCTCAACTAAAAGAATGGTGATTGTGCGAAATCGAAAATCGAAAATTGTAATTGTGACTTTGTGTCGTGGTAGCGCACGGTCTAATATGTGACATTTGCGGTAGCGAGTATTTGTAGTTTATTTAGTGCTATTGATGATGACTTGGGGGGAGACGCAACTTTCACACGACGTCAAAGTCCTTTCCCTTCCTGGGCTTAGGCTAAAATCCATGTACCTTCCTTCTACATGAGAAAGCATCTGTTATTATTTGCTACAGAAACGAAGTCGTGGTCCTTCGCACGTTTTAAGGTGTATGTCAGTGCCAGCTTGCGACATGAAACGTGGAGTCACGTCTCCCTCCCCCAAGCCACTCTGACCCAACTGTATCCAGTTAGGTCCTCTTCGATCCATAGTGTAGCTCATTGCAAGCAAAGGTCATAAAGAATTTTGGCTTGACAAGGATTGCTTTTCTTCCAGCTCGACGGTGTTGCTGAGAAGTGTGCAGAATATCTTCAAACACGACTGCACCCTTCGAATGCTTTAGCCATTCGTGCCTTCTGCTCGGCGCTTGGTTGCAGGTTCGTTATTAGTTCTACGAAATCTTCCTTGTTTGAGTTCCGAAGCTTTCGCTCATAACTCAGAAGACTTGCAATAACTTTCGCATCGCGAAAATCACAATATCATCATAATCATTCCGTTTAGGTTTTGCTGCAGCCGATGTATTTTTCTTTTCAGATTGGTGGTCTCGGCAGCGGATCGGTTTGTGCAAAAACATTTCGTGTCTGTATGTCGTAGCGAGGAGTTCGTTCAGTTATCGGTTGATGACGTAGTTGAACTATTATGTATGGATGGACTTTATGTTGAGTCGGAGGAGGCGGTGTTTGAAGCCGCATTTCGTTGGATCCAGCATGATCTAGAACGACGGAAGAAGTTTGCGTCAAGGTAATTAGACAACATTCTGTTTTCTTAGTTTAAGGAAATCGTCCACGAAAATATAAGTTCTTCTGTTGCCCATTTACATATTTATGTTCTATTTGCATACTTACGGTCGCATGCGAAGTTTCACGCGAAGAACAAACAAATCCATCTAAGATACAGCGCCTCAGAATGACGGCTGATGGGGTGGGGTGTCAGAGGTGGCGCAGCTGCGACGATCTCACTCGGGTTCCCTAACAACATGATCGTCGCTCCTTTGCTCCTAATCAAAGAGGCTACGATCGCGTGGTCAGGGACCCCGAGTGAGATGCAAAACAACTTTGGGCGCGAAAGACGCTCTCCCCACCGGCAGTTGTTTCAAGGTTAGAATTCAGACGAGTTTGCAGTTCTTCCAGTTTTTCGATCTCATTGTCAGCTCGGAACAAAGTAAATTCCTTGGTTTTTTTTCTGTGACACTGTCCATGTGCTGGATCTGGTTGAGTGATTTCAAGAGGGATTAGAATCAACATCATATGAATGATTGAAATACACCCTACGGGACAACAAATGCATCTTCCGCAGCGGGCGTTCTTGGAAAAGGTGATGTCGCAGTTTGAAGAGATGCACGGGAGTCGCGGTAGACCACAACCTTGCGTTTTTGTATGTGGGTTTCTCTACCGATTATCGCTTTTCCCCTTGAGTGTTGGTTTCCCCTCTCGTGTCCTTGAAACATCTATCTATTGCAGCCTGCTTCAAAGTTCATATGAAGCAGCATTGAGTTTCATTTACTGGTATTACTCTTGGTATTGATATTGTTTGAGGCTTCTTGCTTGTGTTCGCCTGCCGTTATTGAAGCCATCGTTTTTGGCAGATCAGGTGGCTGGTCATCAACTGGTTAAAGGAGATCTAGCTTGTAGGGATCTCGTAAGTTCTATTTATTCTCCCACTTAGTTAATGGACGCCAAGTTATTGGATGCCATCAAATGAATCTGAAAGTGTTATTTGTAAGGTAGATGAGGCGAAGGATTACCATCTTATTCCGGAACGGCGACCATACTTACGCTCATTTCGAACGAAGGCTCGGTGTTGCAATGACGTACCTGGTTTGATGTTTGCAATCGGTATGTTGCATTCATTACTGTTAACACAAATCTAATCGAAAGGGCGTAATCATTCAAGAGCCTAATCGCTGGGTATGATCTCTTATACGTGATGCGCCACACAACTCTCATTCAGAGTTTTAGTGGTTTTTGAATGTTCCTGTTGGTTGTTGAGTGTGCTTCGAAATTTTATGGTTTGAGAGGGCGACCCAAAGTATCACTGTTAGTCGCTGTTTTAATGGCTCGTATATGTTTCGTATCCTTCGATCCATTGGTGGAGGTAACAGGCTTGATTGATAAGAGATAATATCTGGGCAGATCTTCGAACTATGCGTAGTACTGGCAACTGTGGCACCTTTGTCCCACGTTATATTTCGGTAATTTTAGGAGGTTTGTCCACCGGTGGAGACTCATTGTCCACTGTCGAGATGTACGACCCACTGACAAAGCGATGGACACCAGTTCGTTCAATGACTAGTTTTCGATCCAGAGTAGGCATAGCCGTCCACGATCGAAAGGTGAGCCCGAGTAGAATAAGCAAGAAATGCCCAGCTTCGAAACCATGTATTCGTCTGTTCATTATAGATATACGCTATCGGAGGATTCAACGGGCATGACCGTCTCAAAATTGTTGAATCCTATGACTATAATAAAAATGAGTGGACACCGGTAAAAATATACCATCAGTCTGAATAAATTGCGGCTACTTATCCTTCTCCTTAGGTTGCGCCGTTAACGAAAAAACGTTCAGCACTTGCCGCTGCTTTCTTCAATAATAAACTGTACGTTTGTGGTGGATATGATGGTATAACAAGCCTTGCAACTGTAGAGGTAAAACTAAATTTACTGAAGCATATTTTAGCTCCCATAATTTGCTTATGATCCAGGTGTACTGCCCAGAGAAGAACACGTGGGAACTCGGTGAAGCGATGACGAAGCAGCGAAGTGCGGCTGGTGTGGCAGTGCTTGATGGGTATTTATACGGTGAGGACCAATTATCGAGAAACACGTTAAAATAAAATGGAAACATATGAAAAGTGACTTTCTCGTTGATTTTATGGCATCACGGCAAATCCGGTACGGCTAGTTGTGGGGCCGAAAAGATATCCAGAAGAAAAGCACTTTTCAGTATGATATTGTTTGAGCTGCGATCATACTTGGCGACGCTGTCATCGGAACACTGCCCTGTAATCATTTTTCTCAGTGCTGACTGTGTCGCTCACAAGCTCGTTGAGAGCATTATCATGATAATAATAAGGCCATGCGACGGGTGGCACACAGCTAGTCACTATCGCGGGTTTCGCGTTGCGGTTGCGTTGCGGCTATCGCTATGGTGTCATTGAGTATGAATGAGTTAGTGTCTTTGAAGGTCTTTTTATAGATATTGTGCTCATCGCTAGTGATAATTTTTATGTAATATGAATATTTAGAAATTTTTCGTTTTCAGTCTTGAAATCATGAAATAGGCAGGTTTGTAAGTCGTAGAATTGACTTTGCAGTGATGGGTGGTCACGACGGAATGTCGATATTTTCATCAGTAGAACGATTTTCGCCTGAAAAAGGGCAGTGGGAGGCCGTGCCATCGATGCTGTCGAAACGATGCCGGCTGGGAGCAGCAACGCTGAATGGCAAAATTTATGTGTGTGGAGGGTGAGTCGAAGAGGGTTGCATGACTTAGTACTATTAGAGTGCAATGCTTTAATATTAGACGCAAAGCGATAGTATTTATTCAGATACGATGGTGCGCAATTCTTGAACAGCGTTGAGTGCTTCGATCCGGTGACAATGCGATGGTCGCCGGTGACTCCAATGAACATCAAACGCAGCCGTGTGTCTTTGGTTTCGAATGCCAATTCAATATATGCTATCGCTGGGTTCGTTCTTTATAAAAACCTTTTTTGTGTGGAAAGGAGTCTGGTGCACGAACTTGCAGGTATGATGGCATGTCGAACCTTTCATCAATGGAAGTCTATCGTGAAGAGACGGATCAATGGGAATTGTCGACACCCCTAGGTTCCCATGAAGGGGGAGTGGGTGTAGGAGTGATCCCCATTCCACCTAATATGCTGGCAGGATGAGCGCAGTATGGTCGGATCGATATTATTCTGTAAGCGTTAAGAAGCGTGATTGGCTCTTTGGAGATATCATTTACTCTGTGGTGATGATTCATACGCGATCGTCGCCGCTGCACATTCATGTATATGTATTTATGTATATACCTTCTACAGATAGTTTCACGATTTGTGATCAGAGCAGTTATTTTATGTTGTTCAGGAAGTTTCCGGAATGGATAACGCGAACTTATAAGTGGTGTAAACTGGTAGAATTTGGTGGAGGTCCTGATTTATTAACAGCAGAGGCAGCGCACCCCCCGCTAAGCGTTAACATGCTCAGCAATAGCGAAGCCTGCACTGCGTCCATCGCGCAACAATGTCGCAGAGTAGGAAAGTAATTTTAGAAAATGAATTATAACTTTTTCTTTGGAATTTCAAGAGAATGCTGCTTACAGCTGTATGTGCTATGCTTCAAGCATAATTCATATCTTACTCTCGCGCATCCTTTCATAGTGGCTTAATTTCTGAAAAGGAAACTACGGAGAGCAAATTCACTGATTATTATAAGTGGGGCGTTTCAAAGCTGTGAAAAAAGGATTTGTATTTACAGAAAAAACCAGGGTAGGCACTGTAGCATTTTCCGTGGGCGGTGTTTCACTGTATGTGTGCAGTTTGGAAACCTCCCTAATAACCACTTTTTCCGAACTTCTTTTCATGGGACGGTATGCTTTAAAATCCTCTCATGTTTCAATTCAGAATTCGCATACGCAAGTTTGAAAAGGGTTTTCTATAGTCAATCAATTCTTTTAATAGAGCATGCTTGTTCAACCCATTGAAAGGCTAAAAACTGTCTTGTAAGGGCATGCGCATGCACGTGCATTGTAGCTGATCCGATGTTCACGGGTCGCAAGCTTACGAACGCGTGACTGCGACGTGCGACGCAGCCGTGCGGTAGCACATTACGGTATGAATGCAGCCTGAGATGAACTGAATATGCTCTCGCTCTCCTCGATCTCGACGTCTGCCGACTTGCAACCAGCGGTTAGGTTTCGAATGGGTTTTGCAGCTAGTATTAATTATCAGCGAGTTGTTCTTATGTCTCGCCTGAAGCTCTTTAGCCACACAGTGAGTAGCCTAATAAGGTAGTCTTTACACTCGCACAGTTTTCTTTGAAATTTTCGTATGTGAAAGCATTAAGTCACCATTTTGTATGGGTCAGCTTGTTAGCTTTGTACATATTTTGTTGTACCAGTGTTACATTGTATCCATTAGGTTTCCATTATTGGCATACATTCCCGATTGATTTCAAACTCCATAGCATATTGGAAAATCGGCACTATTCAACTATCACTACCCCACATACCGCGAGTTTATCAAAAAAAAATAATTTTCGCCGAAACTTTGCCCAGGAGAGTTATTTGGGGTGCTGATTACGAATATGACATCCGTTTTTGGCGTTTGCGCCAATTTGGTGCAACTGCACCATGTTGGTGCTACAACCGCTTTTCGTCTATTTTTTCAAAATTCTCATCTAGAAGCTACTCAGAATGCTGTTCACGTATATGACATTGGTTTTCAGCGCGAGCGCCATTTTCAGCGCCTTTCAAGATTGCGCCAGTCATGTTCGTTTTTGCTACAGTGCCTATATAGCTGAAGAGCTATATAGGCACTGCCGTCTTTCATTTGATATTACCCTACAACCATCATTGCACACTCCAGTGTATATCTTCGTCTAAGCCTTTAAGGGGAAGAAAGGTTCCTTTCCTTCTCAGGGCTTAGGCAAAACTTGCGGGAACAGTGTGGTGCCCCTACTATATTGCACTGTAGTGGATCTAAACGACGCTAGCACCTTGAACAAATGTCATATTCATGATCAGAAACCCAAATAACCGCTCTGGGCAAAGTTTCAGCGGAAATTATTTTTTGACTCAACTCGCGGTATGTGGGGTAGTGATAGTTGAATAGTGCCGGAAAATAGGATCACTTTAAGTGAATCTTTCTATTTCCATGGCTTGATCGTCGATCTTTATTATCAGCGTCCGCTTACGGCTATTTTCATGACAAATCATTGTTCTATCTTGCTAATTTTTTAAATTTACCAATGGTTGTACTCTCGTTTCCTGTTACAAAAGGTCTGTTTCACCGGTGGTTGTAGGTATCATCATAAATATGGTTAAATATAGAGTTTCAGCTTCAGTCTTTCTTTGGTAGACATGAAGAAATGGATACTGGGCGACTGACGCAGTGGTGTGGGTCACATATAAACCAGCCAGCTGTATACAGGGGGTGCCAAAAAAAAGTAATTTTGCCCACGGCTCACATCTGCCAATTTTACAAAACGTAGGGAAACGAAAGAGATAAAGTTATTGGGACAAAACATTCCCGAAATGTTCCTCTAAAAGTAGGAGCAAGCTGTGGCTCCTCACGTTCATGTTCATAAAAAATATGGAGGTTTCATTCGGCGCAGTCGGGCTTCGGAGTACCTACATTTAAAAATCCGCTAAAAACAGTGGAGCCAAGCTCCGTGGTAGGTCTTTTGTGGGAAGCTTCCTGAGGGTTGGCCCTTTGGTTCTTGGAAGTCACAGAGCCCCTGCTGCTTGGACAAGGCTGCTATGATCCAAAGTATCATTTTCATGCCTCAAATCCGCCTCCGGAGGGGTTTCAGTGGTAGGGGAACATTTTGGCTCTTGGAAACGAAGGGCGCTGGGAACCCGGGAAAACGCAATGTTAAAGAACACCATCCGGTATGAGTCCCCTTAGGTACCCAGATTGAACGGACGTCAGCAAGGTTGTGAAAGAGGGCGAAGAAAATTCGGATTTTGCCCAGTTGAGGTGATACATCTTGTTCAGTCTTTCCTTGCTCCCGTTCCTGCTCGTGCAGGAGGCTGCCACGGGGTATAGTGATAGAGTTAGGTCTGCTCTTGATTCTGGGGATGAGAATACCTCAATAGAATTTACTGTAGTTTGGCTAAATGGGGTCGAAAGTGGAGGAGACAAAATTACTTTTTTTTTGGCACCCCCTGTAGTCATTTTGTGGTTTTTTTTGTAGATCATTACGAGACCCATTGAAGAGTAAACGCAGGGTGGACATCTTCAGGACTTGCAAGTCATAGCATAATTCGAACATACAGTAAACATAAAAAATAATACATCTACAATCTTGAGTAACATGTAATGTGTGGTATTTCCCAAACGATATGATAAGACCTTCTCCAAAGATGCCGATTCAAACGGTAGGGCGAAAAGAAGCATCAGCCCAGCGATCGTTCACACACTTATCGATACGCATCCTATCCTTTCCGCCGAATCGCCCGGTTAACCTAGAACGCAGGCACGATCGCAAACTCTAAAACCGGTCTAAATTAGTGATCACGTTGTTTACATTTTGCCATGTTATATGATATACTACTGATACTATGTCGGGTCTATGTTGAAGCGAAGATTATTCTGTTCTCACGAACGATCGTAAATGGTGAGTCATTACCAGAGAGGGTTTGAATCATCTTGAGAGAGCTTTTGCTAGGGAGCTTTAAGGTATTGATCCAGTGAGGTTCGCCCCACTGCGTCCGGCGCTACAGCTCTTTTGCGACATAAACACTGCAAATGACTTGGTTTCCATTTCATGACTACTACAAGTCCATTTCACGGCGCTTGATAAGGCGTTGCCTACGAACTTGGGTGAGAGCGTATCAAACTTTCTGACCCCGCCCCACACTGTCACCAAGTCCGTAGGCTACGCCCTATCTAGCGCTGTGAAATGGACTGTAAATTCATTTATGAAGCATCAAAACATAGGTATGATTATGAATGACCTCTTCTTCCAGCCCAAGCAGGACAAAGTAAGTCCCGTCTACTTCTTCGCTTTAGGTAAGTCACCGTATGTTGCCTGACCACAGATATACCTTGCGAACTCAGTAACGCAGTATCGTACGACTTCTACTTCCTGCGTACGACTTCTACTTCCTGCCCGTAAGGTGGCTCATTCCTACGCCTGCACTTCGTGCCGTGGTGTGCAGAGTGCGATGCGTTGCGTGAAGCTCTAATGAACGCAGGACGCGATAATCGCCTTAGGCCGCCGTCGGACTGCGCAATTTCGCAATTTTGCTGTGTCGCGTCTACGCACGCAAAATTGCGGCATTGCAAAATCTCAAGGTTGCAGAATCGCAGAATCGTAAAATCGCGCGAAGTCCGATGGCGGCCTCAGGGCCCAACTGTAAAGGACGCCTTTAGCTAGCAATTTTGCATGGAAACCATGGTGCGAACTGCTGAAGCAAGGTACACGGCCGGTTTTTTTTCTCCATACGAAATGCTGAAACAAAGGTACATAGCCGGATCGTACTTCACACAACGCATGAGACACACGAAATAACTAGGGTCAAATAAAGTCGTGCGGGGGGGGGGGGGGAGGGGGGAAGACGCAACCTTCCGTCGACGTCGAAGCTCCTTTCCTTCGCTAGGCTAAGGCTTGGATTCATATCCCTTCCTCCTACATGAAAAAGCATCTGCCACAGCATCTGTCTCATCTGATTTAGGCTGAGCCTAGGGAGGAAAAGGAGCTCGGGTCAGTGAAAATTTTGCATCTTCGCCCGACTTTATTTTTGACCTAAAACTGCGTTTTCAGAATCTTCTCGACAACCTTCTGAGTGTCGTAACGCGTTTGAAGACAATAGAAGCGCAAATGCAACGCATGCGAAATGAGTGTCAGGAGCGTGAGAAAATATGGGAAGCAGTGGAACGCGAAGTGAAGGATCTCGAAGAAAAGGTATATTCCTAAATAGAGCAGGAACAACGACTTTGCATCGTTTGGTGTTCGGGGGATCAAAATGAACTAATACTTGGTGGCCAGTCGGTTCAACGCTATCGCGACTGCTGCGAAGTCGCCCTCACATTTTGGGGCGCTGCCGCAATCAAAATGGCCCCTTTCATACTTTGCGGCACCGGCGTCGACAGCGGCACGGCAACGCCGGGAACTGCTGCAACGCGCTTCAAGACGCTCGACCGGACCATACTGCAGTGATGGTGACGAGAGCCCGCACGAATCCGTGACCAGATTTGGATGTTGATGAGAATCTTAACATAATAGTGCCAAACTGTCGCCAGAATCCTGTATCGTGTTGGCTTCCACTACAGATTCGCCTAGCTCTTGCCACGACCGTACTGTAGTATGATTCGGTCGAGCGTCATAAATGGAGCGCACTGTAAGGCCGCTTTTACTTTGCGCACCGACGCCGTCGCCGGCGTCCATAGATAATGCGCAGCGTTTGCAAAATTCTTGACCCAATCACACTACAGTATGGTGATTGTGGCCGCTTCGAACCTTGGCGCTGTGCCAATATGGTGATCATCGTTCGTGTATTGGCACAGCGCTAAGATTCGAAGCGGCCACAACCACTCTACTGTAGTGTGACTGGGTCAAGACAATAGAAGCGCAAATGCAACGCATGCGAAATGAGTGTCAGGAGCGTGAGAAAATATGGGAAGCAGTGGAACGCGAAGTGAAGGATCTCGAAGAAAAGGTATATTCCTAAATAGAGCAGGAACAACTGCGCATTATCTATGGACGCCGTCGTCGACGGTGGGCAAATGGTTGCGTGAGCTTGACGCCGTCACCGGCGGTGACGGCATCAAATCGACGCAAGTGACGGCGTCAAATTGACGCCGTCGCCACCGGTGCGCAAAGTATGAAAGCGGCCTAATAGTGCTGGCGTTGCCGGCAGCGGGTACCTCGATCGACGCCGTTGACGGCGGTGCCGCAGAGTATGAAGTTGGCCTATATTGGATATTCGCTGATGTTCATGGCCTCGTTTGCATATTGGCAGAAACTCGGCTACAAGAGCGATCGCATCGCCCATTATGAATGTAGCCCATGGATTCCATGGGTACCGATAAGACGCGAGCGGGCACTTGGAGAGGAAGTAAGGGTGACTCTAAAGATTTACCTACCAGACATCTGGGACGATAGTAATCTACCCGAAACTAGCCGTTAAGAACAACGATCAGATGTCAGTAGAGCTGATGTTCTAACGACTGGAACTGGAACACTATCACTGTTGAAAGTGGCAACGTTTCATAGAGAGCAAAACTTCCGACGTGGAGCAAACGTAGCTCTCGACCTTGTGTTGCATAGTCAGCAGAAATACCACTACACCACGCAGCACTAGTAGAAGTAATCTGAATCACCTTGATAACAGCCAGACTGCTGTCATACTACTACTGGCACCATTGCTGCACCACACCATCGAAGTTTTGCCATATCATATTTCCACGTCCTGCTACGTGCCCCACTGCCTCGCCCTCTCTCCATACACATCTTCATTCATCTTATCTACCGCTCCAGTTTTCTTCTGTTTCCACTCTACCTTAAAGGCAGTGTTTGGGGAAATTCGGCAGAAAAGTAAAAGAAGTAGTGAATATGAAAGTCGAGATGCCCAGTTACAGGACAATGAAGAAAAAACGGATGGAAATGGTCAAAGACCTGAGAAATAGGACCCTTCCCCACCGTTGATTCCCGACGTGGAGCCTTCCCGTGAAGAGACGGGTAGTCCGTACGAGTTTTCCACTGACGTCTTGCCATGTCATAAACACGAAGGGATGTTCGGAAATGAGGAAGCATCCTTTTCCTGGAGTGCGCTCCAAGCCAAAATTGAGAAAGCGGGCCGCGATACCTTCTATTCCCACCACAGCCAATCAGACGCTAGGAGGCGGACCGAGCACAGTAAGGCGGCTGGAGCTGAAAAGGCCACAGCTCGAGGGCGCGTCCTTCGCAGGGGATTTCGCCGCAAATAGGCTTCCCAGACCCGTAGTTTTCGAGTGAATGGCTCCTCTTAGGGATTCCTTATCACCCAGATTACCCCTAACACTTTCTTTAACAAGGTTCCATGCACTCCATGGTGAACCTCAAAGGAACCGCAGGTTAGAAGCGATAATCGGTGAAAAAACTCGGATTCAGAAGCGCGACGCTGCGGTGTGTATTCGCATCCAACACAGACTTTCCCAGTTGTGCGCTGTGGGAGTCGGGCCGCGGACCAACGTTAGTTGTAGCACCTGACTCGCAGCGCAGTGGAGTGGAGTTTCTCGATGTACTTACATGAATGCTAATGTAGTCTCAACTACATTAGCATTCATGTAAGTACATCGAGAAACGATATAAGAAAGAATAAAGGAAAAAGTAAAAAGGAAAAACAAGTTTATAATAGAAACACCTCCTCCTGGCAACATGCGAAGGCGTCAAATTGGCAAGTTTGTGCAGTGGCCGCCACTTGAACTCGTCCATAGTCTGTTCTACCGTAGGCCAAAATTACCCCCTTCCGGTGTCTTTAAATCAGCTACCGAGAACCCCCTATAGCCACTAGTTCAAAAGTATGGGCTGCTTCATACCCAACTGAATGGGATTTAAGACGCATCGGCGTATGGGCGCTGTCAGACTGCGCGATTTTGTGGCATCGCAGACGAAGTTGCGGCATTGTACAATTCCAACGTCGTAATATCGCGTGCGAAAGAGCGACCGCGTGCGAAAGAGCAAAATCGCGAAATCTGACGCGTCCTACCGGCGCATCCGCGATTTGGGAGTTTTGGATGGCAATTACACGTACCACCACGTCAGTTTATATGCATTGTGGCAGATAGCAGAATCGCGGAAGCGCGATCCGCGATCTGCGCCAATGCTCTCATTTTTCAGTTGATATGTATCTTTCCTTGACGCGAACGCACCGATTCTCGCAAATCGTGGATGAGCCGATGAGCTCATTTTCTCGATTGATACGCCCTCTTCTCTTTTACTTTAGGCCGCGTTCATACTTTGCGCACCGACGCCGATCCGCCAGAAATCCCATTCTGTTTGTACCTTGAGGTAGATAGAGGTGGAATGATAATGTGATCCAGAAACGCAGACGACTTCAATTTCCACCAGCAATTATCCTCTGGAGAACTTCTTACTAGCGGTGACTAAACCACTCTGCTGTGGTTGGCAAATGCAAACTACAAATAACTTCGTGTAAGAAAGGATTTTAGCGCCTCGGCGTTAAAATAAATGTACGTATCGATCGAGAAAATGAGCGCACTTTTGCATCCGCGATTTGAGAGAATTAGCGCACTCACGTCATGCATAAGATACGTATCGATCAAGAAAATGAGAATATTGACGCATCCGCGATTTGAGAGAATTAGCGGATCGGCGCATCCTCGATTTTCACCATTTGCCATAATGCAAACGAAGTGACGTCGTGGTACGTGGCATCGCCAAAATCCCAAATCGCGGATGCGCCATACGCCGATGCGCCAAAAATCTCATTCAGCTAGGTATGATTGCAGCGAAACTTCTGACCTACTTGTACATTATCCACTCTCATTCAGTAGGACGACTCTCTAGTCGGGTCTAACAGTTTTTACAATATCTACGGCTCATTTGCAGATTAATGTATCCTCATAGTTGCCTGTTTCGGTTACTTTACTACCATCCTTGATCGATTACCTTCAGGCAGTGATCTATCGCTACCGAGTTATGGATACACAGTCATTACACGATGAAGACAAACGCTGAAGTAACCACAGCAGCACAGTTTTGCTATCACTTGTCTATTATAAACTCATCCCCTGATTGCTTTTTGATGTTTAAATGAAATTATATCATTACGACCTTGTGCTTTATCCTATTTGAAGCGTACACAGCCTCAGTTTGTTTAGTGTGGCAAATTTCTACTATCAACTTAAGAATTTACAAATGACTATTTGTAGTGATTTTGATACTTTTGATTTTTGATAACTGCTGTTTATCGCCGCAGCTCGCGATGCGAAAGTCACTACAAGGATGCTGAGTTATGGGCAGAAGCTTCGGTATCGGACGGGATTCGAACCCGCACTTCATCCTTTCCGAGGATATGTGCTAATCCATTACACTACCGACACCCATTTCACCTTAACTCAGCTTCTGAATGGTATATTTACCATAGCTTATCAGCACTCACACGTATAACGTGTTGCCGGTTGGCCAGTATCGGCATCGAACCGTGAAGCTGAAATCTTTAGTATTGATTTTGATATTTTTGATTTTTGATAACTGCTGTTTATCGCCGCAGCTCGCGATGCGAAAGTTATACAAGGATGCTGAGTTAAGGTGAAAGGGGTGTCGGTAATGTAATGGATTAGCACATATCCCCGGAAAGGATGAAGTGCGGGTTCGAATCCCGTCCGACACTGAATCTTTTGCCCATAACTCAGTATCCTTGTAGTAACTATTTGTAGTATTTACAATTCACTCACCCATCCAACAGCAATGATAACATCCTCGAGTTCCTATCAGAAAAACAATGTTGTGGCAGTATCACAGCCGTTTCTATTGGATATGAATGCACAAGTTGCAAAACTGTTAACTGTCGCGATGCATTCAAGTTTGTGAAACATGCGGTTTAGTGGAGAGCGATACGCGTATAGCAATTTTATGATATCGGAACAGAAAGTTGTGCAAAAATTGAGGTTTTCAATGAACAATTTGCGGATAGTCGGACAACTCCCACCATTTTGCTTGAGATGTAACCCAGCGATATGCACGTTGCATCCGCATATCCGTGATTTCGGGGTTTCAGACGGATCGGCGCATCCGCGATTTCGGATAATTGCCTTGATGCAGATTGACGTGGTGATACGTGGCATCACGAAGAAACCCAATTGGCGGATACGCCATTCCGCCGAAATTCCAAAACGGTTGGGCATCAACGCAGCCGAAAGCCGCGTTTCTACCTAAACGGTAGCGATTGACGGATCTTGAAGTCAGCATTAGGGGTAATTCGGACGAAAAGTAAACGAAGTAGTGAATCTGAAAATCGAGATGCCTAGTAACAGGACAGTGAAGAAAAACGGATTGAACTGGCCAAAAACCCAAGAAATAGGACCCCCTTCTCTCGTTAATCCTCAACGCGGACGACCATTCCATCAAGAGGCGGATACTCCGAACGAACTTTTCATTGGCATGCTCCAAGTAAACACAACGGGATGTTTGGAAATACGACAGCATCTTTTTCCTGGAGTGAGCTTCAGGCTAAAGCTGCGAAAGCGCGCTGCGATACCTTTAATCTCTCCGCATATCCTTGGCAGCTCTCATCATAGCCGACCACGAATCACGTCGCTTGGGGCGGGGTCGATTATCGAAAGGCGGCAGCTCCTATCCGTTGCGCTGGTTCTACAGCTCGGAGGCGCACTTTTTCACCGGGATTGCGCCACAGCTAGCCTTTTTAGGCTCACAGTTTCCATGTAAGTAACTTCTTTCAGGGATTTCTCAATAACCACATTACCCCTAATGCTGTCTAAAGCAAACAGTAAAGGACATCAACTCCATGAGTAAAGCAGCAGTTGTTAGCAGAATTCGAGGCTTGGCGGACAGTATTACTATTCTGGTGTCAAAAGGAAACCAGGGACGCTATGAAGGCCATTATATCAATTTCTTCCACATATACTGATGATCTACAGTTGACACTGGAGCCATTGGCACTTTTTTCGGAGGAGCAGGAGGCGGAGGTGGCGCCACTGGAAGCGAAGCTCCTGCTGGTGAATTCGAAATCGTTAATGGCATCTTCGCTTGTGTCGATGGAGGCGATTTAGTATTCTGCACAGTTTTTTTACTATCGCAACGCTGTGTAGGTTTTTCCGATTTGGACTGTGGATCCTAAAAAGAAATCAAGTCCTCTTTGTATCTTTGCGAGAAAAATACTTTCAATAGCACTTGTGATGATGAAACCCTAATCAACAGTATGGGCAAGATACCTTCAAGTTGGAAATTGGAAAAACGGATGTGGCTGTTGTAGAGTGAAGAATCGGATCGCACTTTTTGTACCCACATCTTTCGTAGAAAACCACTTGATCATCGGTGCAAAGATAGGCCTACAATATTATCTAGAGACTGCTTTACTATTCCATCGCAATGCAGGCTCAGTGACGTTATGACGTGCGAAGTAAGCAAGGCGCTGTTTGCGAGGTGTGCCTCAGGACACTGGAATTGGGCCATCGCGCCACGCGAACTGGATCAGTGCGCGCGGCACGTCTCTTGCTGGCCCAGTTATGGACCACCCGCGCAAAGTGGACCAGCCACCACCTACTTGCGTGACTTGACACAATTCGAGTGTCCTGATGCACAGCCGTCATGAGGTCGCCGTCACTTGTAGAGTGCAGCGCCACAGAAGGGAGATAAGTACACAGAAATTTCAAGTAGGAGTGCGGAGCGCTGGAATTATCGCGTCGCATTTGTTACGCGTCGCGACAAATGCGATTCTGTGGTATGTGATCGCAATGTTTAAATGCAGTCTTATATGTAATGTCATGGTATTTTCATTTGTAAAAAAAGCCATTATCGTGTGCTGAAAAAGGAGAAGTCAGGGAATAGAAACATAGACGAGACATGACGGAAACATTGGATAACACGATGTTCTCGAGTTGGTTTGAAAGCGACTAACTACCTCATCAAATCCAAACTTTTTCGCTACATCTTCCAACGATGACATCAGTAATTTTCCTAGACCATGTCCACGGCAATTCTTTTCCACGATTACCGACTCAATCCAACAAGCTGTTGGTCTGTAATGGTTGGAAAATTCGCTCAACCGAAACGCTTCGGGATATCCATTTGGGTTGTGCAAAGACGTGCGGGGAGAGTAGTATTCTCATAAAGTGGTCGGATCAAAAATGGCATTGCTCGTGCTAGGGAAGCTTCACAGCGGACGTGAAAGAATAGGAGACGATTGGCGAGGAAGACAGGGAAGATCGAACAAAAGCGATAAAGGGGGGCAAGAGGCGTTATGAGAAAGAGAAACAAAAAGACGCGCGTACAATACACAGGATGAGAACCTATACAGGTGTAAGGATGCAATTATATGATCGCTGCAAGTACGAGAATGTGCGTCATGACACACTAATTGGATCAGGTGGTGGCCACGACGTCCGGCGCGCGGTTAACTCACTACTAAAACACACATACCTGTTAGGAAGAAGACATATGCGAGCGTGACCAATCAGTCTGTCGGTACTACTTTCGATGAAAAGGAATGACATGGGCGGAGTGAGGCGACATGATTTTGCCTGAGAGTGTTCACGAGCACCGTCGCTGCGGGGCCACTCCTGTAACGGAGCGAAACGGAAACTATGCACCAATCACGAACTCCTCACTTTCCGAGAAGAATCGAGTTGCAAGAGAGTATTTAAAAAAGACGTGGCACCCACTAACTCGAAAACAACCTGCGATAACGAAATACATTTTATTTCTTGGCGCTAGATAGGGCGTGGCTTACGTACTTGGGCGTGAGTGTATCAAACTCTCTCACCCCGTCACACACTCTCACTCTCATCACAACTCTCACTCGCCACTCAGGCCATGCCCTATCAAGCGCTTCGAAAAGGACTATAATAAGCAGAGGATGGAGGCTGAAAACTTCTGGCTCCACGCCAAGATTCGAATTCACCGGCTCTAGCCACGATCATCACACTGTATTATGGGTTGTTGTAACCTGAGAGCGTTATCAGATTGACGGCGTTGCCGCTGCCGCTGTCGGTTAGACGAAGTATGAACGCGACCTGAGCAAAGTTGCTATATTACACAATCTCAAGGTCATAGTATCGCGTGCGAGAGTGAGACGCAGCAAAAATGCAAAATGGCGAAGCCTGTCTGCGGCCTGGGAGAGCTTTCATAAAGGAAGAATTCGCGTATTCACATACAAATTACAGATGTGCGAAAAATGATAAAGGTACGTATCAACTGGAAGAATCGTGAGATTTGCGGGTGCTATGGGAGTAAGGGGGGGGGGTGCAGTGCACTGTGCTCTGCGTCTCTAACGCTATGGTGGAGCGCAGAGAAGCCATAGCACTAGCTGAATCGGGTTCGAATTCTGCATCGAGACGATTCTGATGGAGCAAATTCGTGCTTTTTCTTTCATCCTATGTCAGCCTAAACCTTGGGAAAGGAGAATCTCTTTCCCTAGGCTTAGGCGAGTACGCGTACGTGGTTGTTTAGTCTAACGTGGCGAATTTTTCGTAATATACTGATGGCAGAATAATTCAATCGTTTTCTCAGTTAGTTAGCTGTATCTAGGCATAAAATAAACTTGAGAGTGCCCAAAAGCGGAAACTGGGTGCGATTTTTGCTTTTGTCGAGTGGTCCCCCCCCTAACTCCCATAGCACCGATTTGCGTTTTCGTCGAGACTCGGAGCTGTGGATGTGCGGGAAATGACTGAATTCCTATCAAGTTCCAGGCTCCGCCTAGAGGAGAGAATTAAAGAAATGATAAGGAAATGAACATAAAGCAATTCCGCATTTGCACAAAAAAGCCACAATCCACACTACTCCCGATCGAAACGTATCTAATCCTTTTGTGCAGTTTCCACAATTCTGCAAAAACAAAATCCCACTACTTTAATGTTGACAGAGATATGAGGGGAAGTAGGAATCATGCGATAGCTGGGTCCGGTAGCAATTTTGGGATCAATGCGCAATCACACCTCTCCGTATTTTGAATGAAAATTGATTGCCTGGTGCGTCCAAAGCGTTCTGGGAGTGTCTATAACTTGGTTGAGCACGATATGGATTCGGGAGGGGGAGATACTTCAGGTCAATGCCTCTATATCCACCGGAGCACTTTCAGACAAGTCATGGAGAGTGGGGAAAGATGCGAAGAAATTACGGTGAGACGCGGTATGAAGTTTATACGAGCTGAAAAATGGAGCCCCAGGGTAGATTTCTCATACACCTTGCCCCCCCCTCTCTCCCCTCCACCCCCACCATTCTCACATAGCTGCTACAGCTTTAAAAACCCTTTCCTCATATCTGGTTCTTCAAATGTGTACATTTTCACACACCTGGTTCAGAAGATTAATGCAGTTTTGGTTGAGATCCTGCCGATGGTATAGAGGTATGAGTACGTATTGGTTCATTGTTGCCTAAGTTTCGTTGTTACCATAAGTTCCTGTAATGTTTTAGTTATATCAAAAACATTCCTTGCACTCATGTAGATTTAAACAGTGTACATATTAATATGATGTTAACGTTACTTTAATTCTCATCCAATTCCGAAAACGATGTTTGTACGGTTGTCATTGATGTTGAAAACTAGTATCAAGAATAGACATAGTTTGATGGATGTGTAATAAAGATTAGCATTTTCGTGGTGTAAAAGCTCGTGAAGTTCCAGTGTGCATTGTGCATTCGACTGGCGCAGGGGTGTGAATTTTAACGCTCAAGCCACGCCTCTTTATATTAAAAGTTGAGCTGAAAACGTTTTATTGTCCAGGGAACTGGTTGTTTCGCTCGAGGTGTTCTACTTTATGGTTTATCAGTATGTATGTTATCCTTCTCTAGGACTCATGCGATCCATGGATCCTTATTTAGTCCTTTTCGCTTGTTTGTTTGCTCACTCTGTTGTACCATCGTTAACTTTGGATAATACCAAAATGCTGCGTCCCTAGCCGCGCCTCTGTTACTTTGCATTCTCAAGAATAAACAGCAACTGTGGACTGCTATGTTTATTTTCATTAGCCTCCCATGAAATCCGTCATTCGGTCCAACTTTTTCTTCTTCGCATGGACTTTCGATTCCTCTTGTGTCGTTTTCTCCTTGAATGTTAGCTCCTGTTTTTTATTTCAGGCATGCCTCCAAGAGCCACAAGGTACGAGGTTAACGACAAGGTGCTGTGCAAACATGGCTTATTTTTCTACGAGGCGAAAATAACCGATGTTGAGGAAGAGGATGGTGAAATGATCTACACAGTACATTACCAGGGTTGGCACAAGAGGTACGACGAGCGAATCCGTCAGTCAAAGTGCCCCGAAATGTTTCTGCCTTTGACCGAAGCGAATATCGCTAAAGCGAAAGCTGACATTCAAGAGGCGAGTGCTGCGAAGAGTAAGCGCAAGAAACAGAAGTTGGAGGATGATGACGCACGGAAGAGTGAAAATGGAAGTCGTGCCTCGACTCCGAGTGATCGCGCAGGTAATTTATATCGATAAACTTCCAAAACGAGCGGGTTCACGTACTTTTTACGTTTTTTGATGCGACTCCGCTTTTCATCATTCTTAGGCCCGTTACGTTCGTCTGCCAATACTAGGACACCTATACAATCTCCCTCTATCAAATCTTCTGATATTCGTCGATTCCCTTTTATTCTGCTGCTCTCTTAGCCTCGTGATATAGCTGAAAAGCCGAAGTTCATTTTGATGTTTAGAAACATTGTCATTGCGTTTTCGAGATTCTGTTATTCTGCGGTTCCGCGATTTCCCCACACGTGGCAGAATCTAAATGTCGCTCAGTCGCCTGCGAAAGTGTGGCATGCAAAATCGCGAAGTCTGACGTCAATCTGGGTCGTCTTTCTCTGATATCTTCAGCTAGAGGGGTGTAACAAATACTTACGAGAGGGCGTGAGCTACATCATGACGTTAATATGACCTTAGGTTTGCTTTCAGTAATATAATATTTAGAGGAATCGTCCATGGAAAAATCAGTTTCTTCGTTACTCATTTATTTATCTTGCATTTAACTGACGAGGGCCGCATGCAAAGTTTCACGCGAAAACGCGAGAATTTGCCTGAGATACAGCTCCTCAAAATCTCGGCCGGGTGGAACTATTTACGTAACTTTCTGTTCCTACAGTGCGCCTCCTGCCGCTGCGGACGACGGGGTGGGCACTTGCTCGGAGGCCCCGCCTGTCCGACCGAGACGCTGTGTTGCTGTATCTCAGCCGTATTCACACTTTTTCACGTCAAACTTTGTATGCGGTCCACATTAGGCAAATACAACATAAATATATGGGTAACAGAAAAACTCGTTTTTCCGTGGACGATTTCTTCAATCAGCTGCGTTGATACAGCGGGTGACTTGTCGTAATCGTAACGAAAAATCGGTTTACATTGTGTTTTATAATGTTTCTAGTTTTCGATAACCCTGAATTCAGGAAGCAGTTGCCATGCTCCCAGTGTTCATAGCGAACGTCGTGGTCCTGCATCGTCGAAACTACCTGAGCCTGTGGTGCAGAAAACTGAAGGAGGTGATGCAGGTGAAATGCCGTTTTACCAATCGACTGTTTTCTGGTGCTGTTGTAGTTGGTGGAGATGGCAACAATAAGGCCGATTCAAGTTGAAGACTATCTGTTGCTTTTATGAACCCTTCCTTTTTCGTCATGAACGTTATAGTAGTGGTGATCTATATTTGCGATACAATCGTGTTTTTCATGGGAAATTTGGGTTAGATTACAGCGTTTCGTTTCAGATGAAACGGTCTTGGTCTCATTGGGTCCGAAAATAGACGCACAAGTTGAAATGCTGAGCAACTTGCCAAAACTGTTCAAGAAGATTTTGGTTGAAGAATATAACGCTATTGTGGTTCATGGAAAATTAGCAGTTCTCCCCGCTAGAGCTACTATCTACAACATCATTGAGAAATATCAGGAGTTCACAAAGAATTTGTTTCCGGAAGACACTGAAATTGATGTGGAGTAAGTCACTCTCGAAATTTCTAGTAGTCAGGAAAATGATAAGACTAAGGATTCATCTTTCAGACATGAAGGTGGCACAACGCGTATCCCTGGAGTGGAAACCCTTTGTGCGACGGCACGAAATCTACGGGACTATTTCGACATCGTTCTTGGTTATCAATTGTTGTACAAATACGAGAAACCGCAATACCAGGCATTGGCGAAACGCGAACAAGAGAAATTTGATGGGGAGGTGACGAAAACACCTGAGACTCCAGGGCGTAGGCGGAGGCAGAATCGCGAACAGAGACCGTCACTCCCCCCTTTGGTCGTATTGCAACTTCTGGTGAGTACTGCAGATTAGAATTCTTAGCTGATTCAATATTTTGGGTTTTTGTTAGCTTTTGAAAGCGAGAGGGCTTCGCCACATTTCGGCGTTGAGTGTGAATTATTGGCTTGCTGAATAGTGTGTGCAGCTTATTCAAAAGATCAAGGGACTATGGACTTTCGGAGCGGATACAGGGCATTCTTTCAGGAAGGTGGACCTTTGCGTCCTGAAATGCTTCGTCCATCGAAATACTACGGACTTTGCCATCTGCTACGTTTATTAGTCAAGCTGCCGGTTTTGCTTCGCTTGAGCTCGACCGACGATACTGAGTTCATGGTTCGCATCGCGTGCCTACACGATTTCATCGCGTTCCTCAAACAGAATGCACCAATGATTCTGGATTTCGATGTGGACTATAAAGTTGCGAGCGCTGATTACGCAAAATCTGTTGGCTGAGGATTCTCAATTGCCTTCTATTCCTGGTTTGTGTTGATATTTTGTGTTGACATTGTAACGTCTTCTGCTCCATCTCCATCTTTGTTTCTTCTTATTCCTTGAACATTCCCTTATTTCAAGATATTTTCCACATGTACATAATTTGTCCCGAGTGAATGAAATGATTGTAATGGACAGTTCTGGGTGAGTTCCGATTGGGTTTCACCCTTCCTTTCTTTGCGTGTTTCGATTGCGGGTTCATTAGTTCGTTAACACGTTGACGACCGCGTGCTTTTTCTCACGCTTATGGCAGGTGCCACGCGACTTCAAGAGATACCTCCCTATGGAACACTTTTTGTTTGTTATTTTGCAGTAATTCACTGTAATATTATAGAACAAAATAATCACAGTCCCAGGAATGTTCCTTTGGTCCGATAATGGCACTATGTCAGTGTCATTTCTTTGCTGATTATTTCCAGTATGAGCCTCTCAGTACCATTTATCACTAATGTGTTTGATTAAACTCAACCACTGAAAGCAATTTCTATGGACAATGCTTTCGACAGCAATATGCACGTAGGATGTGTACATAATCCTGAAAAAAATCAGATTCAAACAGCTGAAACGAATCCGAGTAGTTGTGACAAGACGTTGTGTCACACGGTCGTTAACGTGTTACGAAAGGCTTAATTATTTCACAGTCGTATGTCTTCACATCGACCAACAAATACCCCACGACTACGGACAAATACTGACGCGGAACTTCTTGCACCAGTTGATTACGATGCAGGTGACACCACCGCACCGCACAGGTAAGGAATTTTTTACGAATCAGCACAAACACTGGCGGTAGAACAGTGAATTCAATAGGTCTTTTATATTTGAGCAGGAGTGGGGTACGTGATGGGTTTCGGGGCCTTCAGTGAACATTCTTTTATGGAAGTGCTCTAGATTAGTGTGACGGTTTTTCATTCTAGGGCAAGACTATACCATCTTTTTGGCATGATTGACAAGGAATTCGATGCATTGTTTGCAGAAAATTGTGCCCGTGGGTGTTGAATTTTCTAAAAAACCAGTAGCTGTTAGAACCAGTATTTTTTCAAAAAATACTGGTTCTAACAGCTACTATCTGTTATTTTAGTTCGTGCAAAAATTGAAGCTCTCGAGGCTGGAACTGATGGTGATGCGACAGTTTTGCAATCTGAATCGTTCAATGCTGCGAACGAAATCATGAAAGGTGGTGGAAGAAAAGGTATGTGTTGTTGTCTTCGTGCTTTGACTTTTATCTAGCACTCCTCTTTTCAAACCTGGGAATGCATGCCAGAGTCTTTCAGAAATGTTCACGAAAGGGTATCGCTGATCTGCTCACCGATAAATGCCTGGGCGCCTAGGCCGTGAAAGAACTAATAGATAGACCTCCTAATATAGCAGCATTAAGGCTGGAGTGCAGTACCGAGGGAGAATTCAATACAGCTTCTGCTTGATCTTGATTTTGTTTCGTATTCTTTTTCCTGCTCTTTTCATGAACCTCAGAAAGCTGAATAAGCTTTCCGATCAAGTTTCCTTCTTGTTGCAGCCGCTCTAAACTTTATAGAGCAGGCGTATACACGCACAGACACGCTAAGCGTATTACATATAGTAGGATATTTTGCTGTGAAACCTGATACCATCGATTACAGTCCACGATTTGAGCTTCGCATTCCGTTTATAAGCAGTGATGTGAGTTCCAATTACTCCCCACCCTCCCATATTTCATGACTACTTTCATGACAAAATTTCATGAGGTTTTTGCAAAGGCACGAGAAAACTGGTGATTGTCGCGTTTGTGGCAGCACGCTCTTACCAAAAGTAAATAGAGAAATATGGAGCGAACGTGGGTGGT
Organism: Trichostrongylus colubriformis; assembly: GCA_963978905.1. Classification (NCBI taxonomy): domain Eukaryota; kingdom Metazoa; phylum Nematoda; class Chromadorea; order Rhabditida; family Trichostrongylidae; genus Trichostrongylus; species Trichostrongylus colubriformis. The sequence continues at coordinate 36,953,950 of OZ022259.1, forward strand.
GTGAGTCATCGAACATTACTAAGATTGATAAGTGTGGCTCAGTGGCTTTTTATTTCACTCTTGGAGTGATTTCATTCATTTGTTTCTATTGCAAGTCTCTTCAGTATGAATCCTCCAGTCTATCTAAGTTTCATAGTGATATTATTTTTCCGACTACGAACACCACGAAAATTACAACGAAAGCATAAGTGTGTTGATGGCGATCCTCGTTCAGGATGAGCTTCGTATACTATCTCATTCAGAATCGTAGTAGCCCTTGCGTGTGATTTATCCCATACAAGGGCTTGCGTTAATCGTCAATGCGGGCCAGTGTTTCCGGCCGAAATACCGATTAACCTATTCCGGAAAGATGGAAGGCTCAGTTAATTGATAGCGGTATTGGATCGAAATGTTATCCCCAGACCATGTTAGTGGGAGAGGCCCTTATCGCGGTACTACCTCTGTCCTGGTACTCCTTACAATATTCAATAGTATGACTGTACGTATAACCGTGAAAATAGACAAGTAAGAGTAGGAGTACATACATAGTATCTTCGGCTAATGCGCCTATGTAAATTTTTGTTCAGCGCATTGCAAGCGTACGATTGCGCTGAGAGTTTTTTCCTCGAAGCTTTCTATGTTGGCTAGAGGAATGTGAATATCGAACCAGAATCGGGGCCTCACTTATTTTTTTGAAAGTATTTCCTCAGTATTTTTCTCTTTGCGGAGCCGTGTTTTCTATGGTGAATATATTTGGGTAATCCACAAATGTAGAGCGTGCGAGAATACCCTCATTCTATTGCTCCTGCTTTTTTTTAACCCATTTCTTCCGTTTGACGTGCTCGTACCTGAAAGGTAAATCATTACAACCCCTTTCCTGGTTTTCCATAGCATTGAAAACATCACCTGTGAGCTCAGCCTAGGTGCCTACCTGAAAAACTGGAAGCCTTCTCAAACCCACTGGTTACGATTCCTCTGTGTTTGAGAAGCCCAGAAATTGTTATGCTCCTCCCGGGCCCGTTATACTTTACTTATCTTAGTACAGAGTTATGGATCATCCGTTGTTCAGTACTGTTTTAACGTTTTTGAGTTAATCTCTCTATCATGGCTACTATGGTGGTTCTTCTCGTCTTATGATTACCATGGTACCATTATTCGCCAGTGGCAGCAATGAATCTTCTTCATAAGGCTATCTGGAAGGTAATGGCGCCGATGCCTCTGCAATAATCGCTACTTTTGCTGGTTATTCATGCTTGCGAGGCGGTGGAGCGCTAAATAAAGCTAATGTAACTAATGTAGTAGCTAATGAAAGCGTTCTCCTCCCACGCTCGGGTGATCGAACCCAGGATTAGTGCTCGCCCAAGCTCTCCAAACCTTGTGTTCTTCCGGGGTCATTGAAATGCTACCAGACAACAGTGGGAGCATAAAAACATTCGCTCGCGCATCAGCCGCTCACCTAAATCGTTGTGAAGGCGAGATCGTATTGAAGTTCTACTGTGTAGAATGCTTGGCGGATATTAGAGGTTTTATACTTTTGACATCAGCACTTATGATGTAATAGGGCATGATGTAATAGGGCTGCGCGATAAAGATACTACGCGAGAACATGTGCACACAGATGAAACGAGGGAGTCTTTTTTTACCCCCTTTTCCACTTTTCCATGGAAGGAAGCGGTGATTGATGGAACGGTATCAATAATATCCTCTTTGCTCCACATTCGTTACTCTTTTTTGCCACTTAGATTACGCAAAAGCTATACTTGTGTGTTGCTTTTACAGCGCAGAGAGACCACCACTGGCGATGTTTTGCCTATGTTTCGTTATCGAGTCGGCGCGCTTTGACACTCAGGACTGTGGTATCGAGGGCTTCTGCTTTCATTTCAACATTGCTTTCTTCATTTTCATTGCTAGTTGCTCTGTGTGTCTCGTTAACGTTAACCCAACTCGTATTTATCAGGTTGTCCCGAAAGTTCCGGAACACCTCGACCACTTATTCAAATTTATTTCTTCACAACATAAACACATTTCAGTCAACAAGACATGTCATTCTGCAGAATAGAAAATTCTCTTCCGAATGATATATGACATTCTGCAAAAGGCTTCATGTTGTAAAGAAATAAATTTGAAAGAAAGAGGTCGAGGTGTTCCGGAACTTTCAGGACAACCTAATATAAATGGCCTAGGATCTGCAATGGCATCATGTTCTTATTCTCCGAGTGACCTCTTCTATACTTTTTTCCTACATATATGCGAGGAGGTGCTCGTGGTAGCCATGTAATCGTGATTTTTTCTTCGGTGTGTGTTTGAGTATGTTCAGCTCGCTCTAGGGTAATTGGGTTGCACATTATGGAACAGCGAGTTGTAAATCAATTGCAATCGTTTTATCAGTGTGACACAACGTTTCATGAAGCTTATCACGTAGCATAGTGTGTCTAGATGTTAAGATCAAATAAGCGTGTTATAATAGAATCCTTGAAAATCTCGTTAGAATTTTGCTTTGGGAAAACATGGAAGAATTATGCTGAATTTCAGCTTTGTCAGGAGGCAAAGTCTGGTCGCACCTTAAACGTTTTTCAAAAATTTTTCCTTGCCTTGTATCCATCTGGGATCGATCAATATTTCGTTGAGGCATAGCATTTTGTTAGACTGACGGTGATTCTTCTAGCAATGCATGTCGGGCAGAAGCTTCGCACAGCATTGCGAGGGCCTCCCGGACGTCTGGTGTTCAAAGTAGGTGGCAGCGATGGCGAGCGATTTCGGTGAGCTCCTGTGCTCCTTTCATTACCCTTCTGGTATCATTCGTAGTGCTATATTCTTCCTTTTCAAATGCTTCTGATTTGATTTTTAGACTAATAAGGAAGTGTTTAGTTTGAATCAGCGCCTTCAATCTATGCTTTGCGTTGAATGCTGTGTTTTTTTTTTCGTGCGCATGACGATGATATTTCTATTTCTTCCTTTATCTTCCTCCTTCCTCTTCTGCTGTACTCTATTTCCATTTCAGACTAACTCGCCGTTTCGAGGGACATCGTGACGGTGTCTGGCACGTAACGGCTGATGCTACGCGCAGTATTTGTGCCAGTGCAAGTGCCGGTAAGATTGGTTATAGATAGTGCTCTGCTGTCCTAAATTCTATTAACAACTGTAGACAGAGGCCATATCTAGCAGACACAGACCTATTTATATGAATCAATTTGGTTTCAGATCAAACAGCTCGGATATGGTCACTAAACTCTGGCGCATGTTTGTATACGTACACTGGTCATTCTGGCTCCGTAAACTGTGTAGCTTTTGCCCCACTGCCAGAGTCACAATCAGGTGGAGAGTTGACCGTGGCGACATCTAGCGGAGACGAGTCAGCCCATATCTGGAAGGTCACCCTTGGACAACACGCAGTGTTGAGCTCAGATGATGATGAGGATGAGAAGGCACCGGTCGATAGTGGAGGAGGAGAAGGAGATACTGCGCCACCATCAAGCTCCGAAGGTCACCGAGTGAAGAACGCACTGATGCGGCTTACTGGCCACACCGGCGTCGTGATTGGGTGCGACTGGCTAGCAGGTAAATTCAGTTTATGATGTGACTTGTTTCGTCGTTTCAGCTTCATTCGTTTGGTTCATTTGAAAAATGGCCGTGTTTTAATACTGAGAAGAAGGTTTGCTAATTGAATCGTCAATGTTTATCATTTTCAGGTGGAAACCAGCTGATCACAGCAAGCTGGGACCGCACAGCTAACATATACGACGTAGAACGTGGTGAAGTGTTAAATATTCTGAGTGGACACGAGATGGAGCTCAATCATTGCTCAGCACATCCGAATCAAAAGCTTGTCGTCACGTCATCGAAGGACTCTACATTCCGTCTTTGGGATTTCCGTGAAACCATTCAGTCTGTGGCCGTGTTCCAGGGACATCAAGAGTAAGTTATTTTGGGATTTTTGCATGGTTTTTACTTTCCCCTAATAACCTAGGCGTTTTAGTTCCGTGAGTTCCGTAGCGTTTTCAAGTGGAGATAGAATTGTATCAGGCAGTGATGACCGAACTGTAAAGGTTTGCTAGCATTTTCGGTTTTTATTTTGAAAACTTTTTTTGGTGCTATGTGAATGAGGGGCAAGTTTCTGAGTATTGAACAGTAGTATCTCTTACATGCATGTTGTTTCGAACGTTGTGAATAGACCGCCAATATCGGACTGCATTATTGGATGAGGCGTCGTACAATTGAACGGGAAAGTGAACACTACCCTGTTATAGCGTAGTCCATATACTCTTGCATGACAATGATTCGAGATCACATGGACGAAAACACTCCCGCCCAAAAAAGGAGGGGATCACGTTAATTCTTTCAATATGTTCATGTTTCTTCTATATCCAACTGACACAATCCATGTTAGGAAAACTTGGTTTTATATGTAGATGAGAAGTGTTGTCTTAGACCATGTTTCTTCGAAGTCTTCTTGTTATAATAGGATGCGTTCTGTGAGGTTTATTTTCAGCAGTTTGTTGATTTGTAGCGGCACCTCTTGTTTCCGTGCTTTCTTCTTCTTCTCTTTTCTCTTCTGTTTGCGATATTTGCAGCTCCAGCATCGTCATCCGTTTTTGGAATTCCCTCGATGCTCTGTAAGGCTTGTCCTCTTGGGCAAATTTTTGGAAGCGAGGATTTTGTAGCGTTGGAAAGGGCTATCTTTGAGTGAACGAGGGTGTTGTATCTTGACCAAAATGAAGGTAACTAAAGAAGACTTTCGGAGAAGGTGGGCAAATCTAGTCTTGAGAGCTGGCCGTGTCGAAGTAGTTAAGACCTATTGCTTCTTGGAGGTAGTGTTGATGACGAGGAGGTATCGACGCTGTTATGATTGTAAGGGAGCGTGAGAGATGGACGGAGAGGAAAGAATGATGAAGGATCAGATGGGGAGACTTATAAGCGGGATGGAGTGTATAAAAGGATGTGTGTTGCCTAATAAAGTCATTCTTTCCCTCTGTTGTGTCTACACATCCTAACTGACGATCAGGCGAACAGGATGACTCCTGTGGAGGCAGGGCAAGCCAGCTGCAAAGCAAAAGCAGGAGTCAGCGCCACAGGGAGAGCCACGATGGTAGACCCTGGCACTGAGGTGTACCATGGTCGAGCCCCGGGACCGTACGTTCCAGGAACATCGTGGCGAACCTGGTGGAAGCTGTTTGCAAACTTCCTCGTTTTGAGAAAAGTTACGGAGGAGAAGGGCCAGCGACTCATATTCCTGCAGGAAGTGGGTAACTCGAATTACGAGTTACTGGGATCACTCCTGCAGGGACGCGAGTTCGAAGAAGTGGCGCTGAAGGATCTTCGCGCAGCAATGGAGCAGCACTAGCAGCCGAAGAAGTTGGTATTGGCGGAACGATTTGGGCCGATGTCGAAGATGCAGAAGCAGGGGCAGGCGCTACACGAGTACTATGCGGAGCTGCAGAAGGCAGCAAATACGTGCTGTTTTGAAGAGATGAGGATCATCGTGACGCAATAGTAACGATGGTTTTTATCGGGGGATTACTCTCGATAGAGACGAGAAAGCGTCTGCTGGGGGAGGAGCAACTGACGTCGAAGGATGCGCTGGAGTAGGTTGAGGCTTTCGAGCGTGTAGGAGTGAATGCTCCACACCTGAAGGAAGGCCGGCAAGCCTAAATGGTGGAAGTTGCGCAGATGAGAGCCCGCAGAGGTGACCGCAACCGACAGGGGCCAGGTCGCCCGCAGACTAAAGAACAGAAGGGGGAAACCGAGCAGGGACCCAGCTCGGAGAGGTATGAGATGTAGGGTCTGCGGAGCGCTTGGCCATGCCGGTTATGGGTGTTTCAGGAAAGAAAAGGCATATTGCAATGTATGCAGGAAGAAGGGTCACGTGGAGGACAGCCCTAGAGGTGGAAAGGGCAGTTCCGCTACACCCAGTGACTCGGGCAGAGGAAATGGAAAGAGTCCGCATAGGGAGTTAATAGTCGCTAATATGGTCGAAGATATCGTGGCAGACCGGTTGGTGGGCGAGCCACCGCGAATGTTGCAGATGGAAGTGAATGGGAAGAATATCCCGTTCGAGATAGACACTGGAACTTCGCTGTCAATTATTAACGAGAGGTAGGGACGACCGTCACTGGAGAAAGCGGAAGTAGCGGCGACGGCATTGATAATAACCGCATTATGTTCCAGGCAAAGTCCCACTACCTATCAAGCTCGCCGGGAAGGAGGCGATACTAGACATACACGTTTTCAAGGAGGCAAGTCACTCCTTGTGTGGAAGGCACATGATTAGGAAGTTGCAGATTGATTGTGGACCGTATTATGAGATGGTGCACAAGGTGAAACAGATGCTCAGAGTAGAAATTAAAAATGACTAGTGCGTATATCGAATAAAAATAAGAGGATATTTCAGAAAGGTTTGGGCATGTGCACAATTCCCGAGCTGTACTCAAGTTCAAAAATGAGGCAGTAACGTCTAAGTTTTTGGGTGTATATCGCTAGGACAGAAACGTCGCGTGGCCGTGTTCGGCACGCGACGGGATGGTGCGAGCTATGCGCGCCGTATTAGTTGAGTCCTGAAACGATTACGCATAGAATGAGGAGTAGAGCAGTGTCATCGCTTCAAGACCCATCCAATACGGCGCGCATAGCTCGCACCATCCCGTCACGTGCCGAACACGGCCACGCGACGGTTCTGTCCTAGCGATATACACCCTAAGTTTTTTAGGGTCAGGCCAGTTCCTATCGCACTGAGGCCCAAGGTAGAGACTAAGTTGGAGGAAATGGTGCGAAGTGGAATAGTGAAAAGGGTAGAGCACTGCAGATGGGCTACACAGTGGGTAGTAGTACCCAAACCAGGCGGGAAGTTGAGAGTGATTATAAAGTCACAGTAAACACGAACTAGACATTAATCAGTATCCATTGCCCAAGCCAGAGGATTTGTTTCATTTGCTGCATGGCAGCAAGAAGTTTTCAAAAGTGGACCTTTCAGATGCGTATATGCAGGTAGAGCTGGAAAAAGGCTCAAGACAGTATACCACAATTATTACGCATAAAGGGCTATTTGAGTATACCTGGATTCCGTTCGGAATCGCGTCAGCACCCGCAATATTTCAGCGCATAATGGAGGAGGCGCTGGTAGAAGGGATAGTTATCTACCTGGATGATATCACCATTACATGCCCAGATGACAAGACGCACTAGGAGAGATTGGGAAAAACCTTACATAGGTCAAATAAGGCTGGATTCCGCCCTAAAAGAGGGAAATGCGAGTTTTTTAAGGAGGAGATGGAGTTTTTAGGCCATGTGGTCGATGAGAAGGGCATCCGGCCATCTCCGAATGAGCTGAAGGCGATGTTGAATATGCCAGAGCTTAAGAATTTAAAAGAGTTGGAGTCGTACTTAGACATGGTACAATATTGTGGCAGCGCGACCGTGGCAGCGCCACCAAATAGCTTGCGAAGGAAAGGTGCATCGTGGAAGTGGGACGCAGAGGAAAAGATAGCCTTCAATCAAACACGTGAAAGCTTACATCTGCGGACATTGGCGCATTATAACCCAGAGGTTCCGGTAGTGTTAGCTACCGATGCTTCAGAATATGGTATTGGAGCCGTATTATACATAGGCATGATGATAATAGCGAAAAAGTAATCGCATATGCATCGCGCTCTTTAACGTAACAGGAACGTAATTACGCCCAATTAGAGAAGGAGGCGTTAGGAATAGTATATGGTGTTGAAAAATTCAATCAATTTCTGTATGGTCGCCGATTTACGTTGCTGGCGGATCATCAGCCGTTAGTGAGAATTTTTGGCCCTAAGCAAGGGCTACCAGTGATAGCAGCGAAGAGGCTGCATAGATTAGCGTTGAGGCTCATGCATTATTCGTTTTAAATCGAATATAGGAAGACTGCCGAGTTTGGCAACGCGGATGGGTTGTCGAGATTGCCCGACAAGAGAGTTACCTAGTGCTGAAATGGTGGTTAATGACTTGCAGGTTCAACAAATGGCAGAAGAAGCAGAGGAAAACCTGCCGGTAACAGAGGCTCAGATAGCCAAAGCCACAAAGGAAGATCCTCTGCTGCAGATGGTGGTTATATACAGAAGGGCTGGCCAGAAAAGGTCAGAGATGAGAGGCTCAAGCCGTATGCGGTGAAGCGCGCAACCCTTTCTATACATAATGGATGTATATTGTGGGGATATAGGGTAGCTATCCCCAAGAAGTTCAATAAGTAGTGTTGGAAATGTTGCACAATAGTCACTATGGTAGGAACAGGATGATGAGCCTGGCGCGAACCAAGATATGGTTCCCAGGAATGGACGCAAAAATATTGTGAATATTGTGGGAGAAGAGGAATACAGTAGATTTTTGCCCCACCTATCATCCGAATTCAAATGGAGGAGCTGGACGTTTCGTACAAACGTTTAAAAATGCCTTGTATGAAGGGCTACGGTCCAACAAGGCGTTGGATGAGGCGGTGATGGATCTTCTATTCGAATGAAGGGCCACTCCCCATGCAGCAACAGGGAAAGCATCCGCCGAAATGCTGATGGGAAGGAAGTTGTGGACGACACTGGACATTATAAGAACGGCTAAAGCGGAGCTGGTGAATAAATATAGAGAGATGAAGAGGAATCATGATAGAGGAAAAAAGGAGAGGACATTCAAAGTGGGACAGGAAGTGTTCATAAGAAAGTATTCTGGGTCAGAAAACCGGTGGATACCGGGAATAGTAACGAAGGTGCTGGGATCAAGCACTTACGAAGTGCATTATGGCATGGGGGTAAGGAAAACCCACGCCGATCAGATGAAGCAAAGAGTGATTTCTTGGGAATCAGTAGATGAGAGATTGCTAAGACGAATGGATAAGAATAGTTCTAGCGGAAGTGGAACTTACGGAGAAACCTCGGTTACGGCGTTCGCAGAGGAAGAGGCAATCGACCGAAAGAATGAGGGAGTTCATGGAAAGTAGTAAAAGGAAGAAGATAACTGTGATAAAGATAGCGGGAGAGCTGGAAAACAAAAACAGTGGAGATAACATAAAGCCTATAAAAGAAGCGGAAAGGAGTAGGCACCTCAGTCATGTTTCCAGTACCAGCACAGCAACAGCAGCAGCCAGCGATGGTCATCGGGGGTGGGGGGGGGGCACTTGGGCCCGCAGGCGAGCCCCCCAGTTCTACTGGTCCCGGTAGGGACGAGTACGGCGGTGGCGGGGCCGCAGCCACCGGCGCCAGCAATGGTGCCGGTGGTTTAATAATAAATATGTTGCAATACTGTAGTGTAGGAACAGTGTTGGGTGAGGAGGAGGTAAACATAAAGTTGAACCTCCCCATCTTGCAGTAAAACGTTGTACTTGGAGTGACCGCATGGTCACTAGGGGGAGATGTGAGGCCGCGGTCATACTTTGCGCAAGCTGCGTTAGTTGACGCCGGCACCGGCGTCAACTAACGCAGCTTGCGCAAAGTATGACCGCGGCCTGAGGGAGCGTGAGAGGTCTACACATTCTAACAGAATATATTTGTACTCACGTGAGGTGTGGCTGATGGAGTGCATGGCATTACGTTCTTGGAGTTCTTCGTGGGAATCCAGGATTCTTCGCAGTCTTCTCTCTGCCTTGACTCTGCCTCCGTGGTCGCCATGTTTCGAATGTTGTGAATAGACCGCCAATACTTTATTGTATGAGGCGTCGTACAATTGAACGGAAAAGTGAACTCTACTCTTTATTATAGCGTAGTCCATATACTCTTGCATGACAATGATTTGAGATCACATGGACGAAATCACTCTTGCCCAAAAAAGGAGGGGATCACGTTAAGTTTTTCCATATGTTCATGTTTCTTCTATATCCGACTGACGCAATCCATATTAGTAAAACTTGGTTTTATATGTAGATGTGAAGTGTTGTGTTAGACCATGTTTTTCCGAAGGCTTCTTGTTATCATAGAGAGCGTTCTGTGATCAGCAGTTTGTAGATAAGGAGTGGCGCATCTTGTTTCCGTGCTTTCTTTTTCTTCTCTTTTCTCTTCTGTTTGCGACATATGCAGCTCCAGCTGGTATAACAGTTTGAAAGGACGTGTAATGATTTGTCCATCGGCCAGCCAGTGGTCGGCTCTCGCGACTATTCTTGCAAGCTTCCACTGACCCCTGTCCTTCATTGATTCGTGTACTATGACAATTTGATTTTTTCGGATTTTCTCTTGATGGCGCGTGCGGCTGGTGACGACTTCTATAGAATTGCTCTCTCATGCTGGCGAGGTACTCTCCGCGCCCCTTCTTTCAAAACGTGTTGCGTAGTTTTAGAGTAAACTTCCAGTGTTCCTGGGGATCGTTTTCCTTTTCTTCGATTTTCCATTCATCGTCAGAATCGGATTTGTCTTGTATTCTGTGAGATCCTAAAAGGGCAAAAGGTCTTAGAAAGTCTATGGGTCGAAGGGGATATCTTGAATCTATGTTCTCATATACGTATGTAAGTGGTCGGCTGTTGACGATTGCTTCGCACTCCTTTGCAATTGTGGGGAATTCGTCAATTTCGAGTTTACGGTTTCGAATGACTGCTTTGAGAGATTTTTGAAAATTCTGATCATGCTTTCGTATACTCCACCTTGCCATGTGTCACCTGTACCATCTGTTACCCCGACGTTTACAGGAAGTCTTGAGCGGGCGCAGACAACGTCTCCATTCGCTCGTGTGCGTGCCAGTGAACCATCCTGAATTCTATAGAGACACAGCCTCTCGCTTCTTTTGCGCAGAGGTTTCTTATGCGCAGCATTGTCTAGTGTTCCTTCGACCTCCCGAGGAATAAAGACGGTAATCGTTTCGGTCCAATGGTCATCATTATATTGGTGGACGTGTCCCGCCTATCTAACCTTCGATTCCTGGCAAGTGCGGCAGCGTCCGTGATTTTCGATCGTCGATGGAGTTCGGTACCGCGGATTCGCTTCTGCACTTGCGTGTATCGGAATACTCCGAGCATCGCCCTTTCGACCGTTGAATGACGCTTACAGCATGCACTCCTTGCTTACGCAGAGCCCTAGTATCTGAGGCATATGTAAAGGCAGGAAAGACAGGGATATCAAAGAGATGGGCGAGGAGCCGAATGTGCTAAACTTCTCCACTACTCCCTCGATGGTCTTGAAGGCTCATTTTTGGTGTTGAGTCGATCATCACCTTGACTTTCCAACCTAGGTACAAATAGTTGAAGCATTCACTGTTGTTCGATGGACAACATTACTTGATGTAGAAGAGTAATATTACCCCCTATAATCATGAGTTATTTATGCTTACATGACACCTGCGTGCGTTGCTTACCACCTAGTCATGTGAGGGCATGCTACAGTTCAACATCTACAACTTGGTCCCCTCCTCTTCTGTTTGACTGGTGTGGCACGCTATTTTACTTTCACAGTGAAGCCATCAGGCGAGAAATCTCAAAGAATAATTCTGCTTGTCTTTATATGTCCTTGTACCCGTTCCTTCCCCACTCACACGATGTGAACCTTTCTGCACGGATACGGTAGGTTTTGACTAAAAGTGGGCTTTTTTCAGGTCTGGGATTTACGTAACATGCGTAGCGCAATATCAACGATTCGCCTATCATCGGCCGCAAATCGGTTGTCGGTGAGTGAGCGTGGCCGATGGTATATGTATTGTATCCGTGCACTGATCATCCTTGAAACTTTTCAGGTGAGTCGGACTCATGGTGCAATAGCCATTCCTCTCGATAACCGCCATGTGCGTATCTATGATTTGGCTGGAAACAGGTTACCTCGTGTTCCGAATAGACGTGTGAGTGTTCAGTAACATTTTAGTATTACTTTACAATAGTTGCAGATGTGTTGCATCTTTCAATGTCATGGATTTTCAGTGTCACTCACGTATGGTTTCGTGTGCAGCTTGGGCCGACGATCATCCCCATTGTAATCTGCTGACATGTGGATTCGATCGCGGTGTCGCAGGGTGGAAAGTTACGCTTGCAAAGGACTAATTCGGGTACTGTCGTGAGATATTGTCGCCAAAGTTGAGAGAGGAAAGCATGATTGATGAAAATTTTCATGTCCAAGCTTTACGAGCTTTCCAGTAACATGATGAATGAATCGTAGATCAGTGAGTTTGCAGCGCAGAACTGTCGCAGGTGACATTGTACGTACCTTGTACAAGCTCTCATTGTGTTGTATAACAAGTGTTATTAGTATGTTGGAGTAGTCTGCCCAATATTGTGAGATATGTGAGCCGTATTCATTCATGTATACAATACGCAGCACAACAATTCGCGTGGCGACTGCCTAAGGTTGCATTCACACTGTGCGATATAGTTGCACGACACACGCAATGTAGGCTCTCAGTAGAGTATGCTGCCGGGTGTATGTCAGGACTGAACTAGGTCAGGCAAGAAGGCGGCGGCTGCGCCCCTAGCGCCCATGGGCGCGCTGTGGTTTAGTTGGACAGTACTGATGCACCCATATGCTGGCGTGTTCGAACACGCCAACGCAAGAGAGTATGTCGGCGATGCAGCATACGCCGTGAGTCGTACGACTGTGCAACAAAGTATGAACGAATCTCACGCTATATCACGAAGCTTTAGGTTGGGGACCATCCACTGGGACTGGTCTTATTTCCACCCGAACGCGTATATTTTGGACATGACTCGATTCGTGATAACCTCAACGTTTCGAAGGCTCTGCATTTTTGTATAGATTTTTGGGGAAGATCTTATGGTGCTTATTAGTGTATATACTTTAATATGCACTACTTGATGTATAAAAACGATGTGCCGCACCGTGACTTTTTGGGCCTTTAACTGATTGTGAGTGTACCTTCCGGTTCTGGACGCTTTTATAGGTCGTTCTTTCTGTTTTTAGTGGATTTTTCGGTGTGGATATTCGGACCACGGAAATCTCAAAACACTACATTCTTGTCTGTGCCGCATAGAGGTTGCTAAGTCAGGTGTGGGACTGGCCACTCGAATTTGGCCAGGTCACGCCAAGAGGTGGCCGCTGCTTCCTCCGCTTGGGGTAAATTCATAACAGGACCAGCAACACGAATATTGCGTGCAATGATGCAACCACGCACATCGCGAAGCTATTAGACAAAGTTTTGTTATGAAAACCCTCTGATAATCCCATGAAATAGTTGAAGACATGATGAGTCATTCTATGTCTTAAATTTGTATGCAAATGCTAAGTAATTTAAATAATAAATGTTGTTTCAATGGTTCAATAACTGTAGTACATATGTGCAGTTGCTCGCATCTCTTCTACTAACCGCCTATCTCGAAATTGTGACATGGTGAAACTGCGAATACGCTTCTTGCCTATGAAACGTAGTCTTTTGCCAAATTTCTGGCGATAAACGCGAAAATCGCGGTTGTCGCAGTGTTGAGTTGAAGGAGAATATGCTCATACTGTTGTGCGTTATGCTGGAAGAGGAGAAGATTGAGTTGTCCGAAGCGCAGCGCACCTACAATGAATTGCCTAAGCTTAAACGTATAAGGAAAAGCCACTTTCAAGATGCGGGAGCGATGTCATACCAATTCAAATCGATGGTGCGGTGTGCTCATACCAATTTAAATCGATGGTTCAGATTTCAAAAGATTTGAACTTAGACATTCCATCTGTTCACGGAGTTCTCCCGATCGCGCATGAAGTTTTCGTTACAGGTGCGGCCGGTGCGAAAGCGGTAACAGATTTCGAGTTGTTCGTCGAAAGTTGTTCCGATCAGCCAGGCTTTTGAGGACCTTTCGAATTCATGCAAGTCGACGCGTGTTGTCAGGACAGCGTCGTCGAAGACCACTGTGCTCACCTACGAATGTACCGGCGACGTAGCGGTACATTCGTAGGTGAGCAAAGGCGTCCAGGGCCAGTATAGTTTCTGTGAACTGGGTAACGGCTGCGTTCGTTGTTGCGGATACAGTGACGTATCGGCCTCCCGACAAAGCTGGATGGGTAGCTATACACGCGCCTACCACGGTCTTGCTGGTTACGAATGCGGCTTGTATATCTACGACGGGGAACTCGCCAATGCCTATTGTCATTGTCTGGCGCTGGTCCTCTGTCAGAGAGACCGCTCGGCCATAGAGAGATATTGGGTTTCATCACGATGAATCGAATCGGTCACGCGTGCCGTTGGGTTCCGCTGAGGCCAGCCAGAGGCTGGATTCTGTAGACGGCGTCATTGATCTTATATGCTCTACTTCCGACGGAGATGTCAGTGAACAACTTCAACTAGGAATGCAGAATCGTCGGCGATTCGGCCCACCCTGTTGACGTGGCAAGGAAGGGGTTTTCGTGACCACGGGTAAGCCTGAGGTGTCACGCGGAGCTGGAGTGGCTCCCGGAGCTGGTGGACAAGTTCGACGGACAGACGCACAAAGCAAAAGGCTTCTGTGATCCAGACACCGCACCATATGACAGAGAGTGTCCCAAGCTTGAACTGACGCAGGGGGCTCCGAGAATCGAACGACGCAGGAGTTGTTCTTGCGACACTTTGCTTGGAGAACCTCGATTCGCTGATATCGAAAGTCTGGCCAGTCGAATCTGTATAGGGCACAGGTGATGGGTCGGCTTCTGGTATTCCTTCGATGGCCATACGGAAGTTGTGACGAAGTGGTCGTCCCGGCGGGTGATCGACAACGCCATGCTGTAGCGAGGCTCGGTCCATTTGAGGGAGTGACGAAAGCGAACCGGGCTACGCGAAAGAAGAACGTGGAATTAGCAAAACGAACAAAGTGTTATTTCGGCGAGTCTCACAGTAACAGCTCTCAACCTTCCTTTTTATCGTGAACATAGATGTGACATTGGTGCCTCTTTGGGATCTCGAGAGATAATGAGCCCGCATCCAGGTTTAAATTGGGTCATATGATGACAACAAAATGCAAACTTTGACTGAAAAACACTTCCTTTGAGATCGACCTGGAGGAAAGGGGTGTATTATGGATGCGGCCATGCTATAGCATTGTGAATTACGATGGTGGTACAGACAGACAATCTAGAAGATAACGGGTGATATCTCCATATAACCACAGTGTTGAAGGACAGAAATTTACAGTGTAATCACAGAACAACGCAGAGGTCAGCGTGGATAAGGGAATACGTGCACTATGGCGCAATATACAGGGGGTGCCAAAAAAAGAAGTAATTTTGTCTCCTCCACTTTCAACCCCATTTTGGTCGAACTACAGCAAATTCTGTTGAGGCAATTTCATCCCCAGATTCAAGAGCAGACCTCACTCTATCACTATACTCCGTGGCAGCCTTCTGCAGGAGCAGGAACGGAAGCGAGGAAAGAGTGAACAAGATGTGTCACCTCGACTGGGCAAAATCCGAAATTTCGTCGCCCTCGTTCACAATCTTGCTAAGGTGCGTTCACTCTGGGTACCTAAGGGGATTCATACTGGGTGGTGTTCTTTAAGATCCCGTTTTTTCCGGATTCCCAGCGCCCTTCGTTTCCAAAAGCCAAAACGTGCCCTTACCACTGAAACCCCTCCGGAGGCGGATTTGAGGCATGCAATGATACTTTGGATCGTAGCAGCCTTGTCCAAGCAGCAGGGGCTCTGTGACTTTCATGAACCGAAGGGCCACTCCTCAGGAAGCTTCCCACGGAAGACCTAACACGGAGCCTGGCTTCACCGTTTCACGCGGACCTCGATACTGTAGATACTGCGAAGCCCGAGTGCGCCGAATTGAAGCTCCATATTTTCATAAAGGTGAACGTAGGGAGCCACAGCTTGTTCCTGCATCCAGAGGAACATTTCCGGAATATTTTGCCCTAATACTTTTATCTTTTTCGTTCCCCTATGTTTTGTATAATAGGCAGATGTAAGCCGTGGGCAAAATTACTTCTTTTTTTTGACACCCCCTGTACATACGAGTGTTGCGCACAACTCCACCACGCTCACCTGACAACATGGCGAACATGCGCTTCTTCATGGATTTTGCACGAGATATCTTTTCGACTGTTCTAAGGTACAAAATCCTTCAAGTGTGAGCAATTATTAATATAAGAACGAAGTAAACGCCGGTGATTTTGATGTCAACTTCGTGATCTCTGGAACACCTATTGGGCTTCGAACAAAATTTACAAAAATCTCGAAAGCTAGCCATCAATATCGTCTGATACAAGAAGCCGAAATTAAACATCATCTGATACAAAAGCGCTACTGTTAACAGGAGCCCAGACCTAGGAAAATAGAAAAGCCACCGGGGTGGCCGAACCATTTCCCACGTAAGAGAACCCTCTCTGCACAGAAATATTCAACCATTCTGTAGCCCCTTCCTGTCCCTGAGAACGTTGTTAAATACTCTCCCCGTTCTTCTACGTGAAAAATTTTCGCTGCTAGTCATGCCTGTGCACTATTCGGCGCACAACACTTGACATAATACACGTACCTCTCTTCAGCAAAGAAATGAATTAAATTGAAATATCGATAGACTGCTACTGGAAGAAAGGGATAGTGGATCCGAGCAACCAAATGGCATCCACCGTCTCCAGAAAAGACCACCAAGTGGTATATCAGGCTTTTCTTTCATCTTTTGACACAGTCTGCGGTGATCAACTCCTGGATTCCCTACTCTGAAATTAAGATGACTCAAACAAAACTGAATGATTACGGACTTGAGCTTGTAGAATCATTACTGCATTGCGATGAAATCCATATGAATACTCCCACTCACAAACTCGAAGGGTTATGCGAGGGTAAGGCGAATGATCGCAGGCAATGCGTTAGCTGTTATAGAGAAATGTGCAAAATTCAAGCTGCTACGCTGCTTCCCATGCCAGAAGAGTTCGTACTCGTTGCAGCAGATGCAGACACTATTTTTGTATTGACTGCTTTCACAACATTCACAAAAAATGTGCTCAGTGTTCGTTATTCACCCCTTTGTTTAGAAGCTCAATAATTCAAGAATCCAATGTTATTGTCTTAGACCATGCATTGTGTGAAAACCTTCATGTTTGAAGAATACATATCAAAAAAAGATCAAACAGAAGTCCGAAAGGAGACCTAAAATTTAACTTACAAGGCTGTGACACGACATCGTGTCACACGGTCCCACGCGGCTAACATGGTGTGACACGACGCCGCGTCACACGGTCGTCAATGGGTTAGAGGCACTTTCCGCGACAGTCGCAACAGCTAGTTGCCCTGCAGCAGCTTATAGACCCCCGGGTAAATGTCGAGGCCGTACCCTTCAAGCGGCGCCACGAAGTCTCTGGCAGCGCTAAGCCCGCGGGAAGCAACTGCGTCCCCGCCCATCAACCGCGACCCCACCCAGCACTGGACGAAGCTTTCTCCAACGTGGCGCTTAGGTCTGTGATTCTGTGATAAAGTAATATAAAGAAGAAATTCCAGTAGTTAATGAAACGTTCACTGGGGAAACAGTAATATCTGAGGGTTCCTCATGATACCCTCCAACGGGAACTGATTCAAAGACTCGTTTTCACACGGTAGTTTCGCACAAGGCGATGGCAGGAGGCCTCATTTTTGCCATTTTCGGATGCTCATTCGAATTTTTCTTTTTCGGTGTACCCTTCAGCGCCTCTGATTTCATGATTCAGCCCAAACACCCCACTGAAGGTAATCGCGGAAAGTGCCTTTAAATTATCCAAAATTGGTTAGAAGGACCGCAAGAGCGTTTTCAATATAATGTATGCGATAGGTATGAAACTGGAACGCAGCAAGCACCTGTGTCTGAGGTATCAACGTATCTCATTCTGTTCCTTTCAACATCAAGTAGCGTCCAAAAAAATTCTGATAAACTCGTTGAATTCTGATAAACTAGGTGCATCGAATATATGCAGCGTAAGTCACATGTTCTATGAGAATATACCTATGCCTGCATTGACCTAATCTCATAGGCTCTCCTATCATAAAATACCCTCCCTAATGCAGCTATGATGAGGAAATGTGAGCGTTAGAAACATGAGAAGCATAATAATAAAAGTTAAATTATTACAACGTATACCGATGTCAAGCTTCACTACACTAAATGATCCGAAAGTGTAGAATTTGTACACGTGTTCGAAAACCCCACCATCATCTGAAACTACAACCTTGAAATCACAAAAAAACATTATCAGCCGTGAGGTTTTCGCGCCCAATTGCTGTCTGCGTCTCTGAAGGCCGTCCCCGATCGCGCGTTTGCTCCTCGATCTCCAAAGCCGACACCCACTCGAACGCCACACCCCGTCTACCCAAACTTTGGGGAGCTATATATCAGCCGGATTCTGATTTTTCCAGCGGGAAACTTTCCATGCGGCCCTTAGGAATCAGGAAGAATGTGTGGGTAATAAAGTAACTCCTTTTTCGCGGACGATTCTTCAAAGGCACATTCCAGGATTGCCTTGAGTGGGCTGAAGCGTCAAATCATGAAATTAGGTGCTGTGGAATACGCTGACCAAGAAAAGTTCGGAAAAACTCACGAAAAGGGCAAAAATAAAGCCTCCTGACGTCTGGCCTCGGACGAGGATACCGCGTGAAAACGAGCCTTTGAATCAGTTCTCACTGAGTGGTATCACAGGAAACTCTGGGATATCACCTGTTTCCTCGTGTCAACATCTCTTTTGTCATTGGCATCTCATCCCTGGGTGTGTACACATTGGTACGAATGACTTCTTTCGCACCCCATGTGCGAACGCTTAATTACTTCCTCACACCTCATGTGCGAGAAAGGAATTAATCAGCAGAGGTCAGCTATAGACCGCTCAACTTCATTAACTGAGTGTAACGTTCACCGAGGAAAAACAGCATGGGTGAAATTCTGAAGAATTTTTCCCAAAAAAAGAGTTTGGTTCAATGGTGCTATGGTAACCAGTCAGATACTGGCGAATGGGAATGGTTGTAACATCATCAAAAGTTATAGTATTGCAAAAAAAAAATAGTTGGAATAATGAATAAGTCAGTCAAATAAATAGAAGGAATAAAACCTATTTGGTTGAATTATTAAAGCGCGAATCTTATCCAACCTTACCATGATGGCAAATTATTATTAACCTCGTTGAAATTTTATAGAACACCAGTAAGGGGTTTATACAGGAGAGTAGCTGTACTTTTACACTTTTGATATGAGTTGCTATGGCCACAAGCTAAATTTGGCAGTTCGATGCGAGGTCAAATGCAGGCATTTGAATGGGTGTTTGTGCAACCCATGCACAAGTGTTTGTTTCCAACTTTGTTGAGCTGTAATGTTTTCTAATACTTACAGATACGTTACTAATGAGCTCATATGGTTTATTAGCGAGTCTGAAAGCCGTTTCGCTTTCTGCGACCTATTGTACATTTCATGAATGTAAAAAGTATTTTAGTTCGTAGTATAATAAATCTGCCTTCACTTTTTCCCTTAAGGAATTACGTTCAGTTGATGAAGTTGAGCGGTCCATAGCTGACCTCTGCTAGTTAACTACTTTACTGCACATAAGGTGCGAGGAAGTAATTAAGCGTTGGCACATGGGGTGCGAAAGAAGTCATTCGTACCAATGTGTACACACCCTCTCATCCCTATATTATATTACCAGTTGGCTGGCGCAGATCACTGCGCGCGATTCATGGCGATGTTGTGCAAAATGGGTGTGTTCGGCCCGACCACAGCGGAGCGGAGATTTCCTTCCCTCTGCTTTCAGCTGAGCTATTAAATTGCAAAAAAGCAGAGAAGATGGCGTGATAAAAAAGCATTTTGGTATCGGTATACTTCAATCGCTTTGCATGGAACCCATTTTGCACGTAATCCACATGAATCGCGCGCAGTAGTGTGCGCCAGCCAACTGGTCATCATTGGGAGTTTGGGTAGTTTGGAAATCGATAGTTTTGTATTCGATTGCATCGATTGGCAACAAATTGATCATTTGCTGAGAATCTAATTCGTACACATTGATGGTAGGCCATATCCCGCTTATCGATGTTATAGTTTTCGTAAACATGCTTCACTACTTGAACTTTTACATAGTCTAGCGGTCGATACCCAGTGTTGCTGCAAGTACCGCATTAGAAAATAATTTCGAGAGAACCGCTTGCTTTGCTATCACAAAAACAGGTTATATCATGATTATCAATGGAGATCGCATTATGAAGAGAAACGCACCATTTTTTGGAACGCCAGGCATTCAGCGGTCGATAGATCGGTCAGTGATATCAGAACATAAACAAAATATGTTCACCCGATGCCACTGCGCATCAGACGCTTTTGCTAAAGCGGTCGTACAATGTTAGCAAGGATTTCATCCCATCCAATTCCTAATGGTTCTTATCAGTCACTATAAGCCGTTATCAGTTTCACTGAGGCTCCTGTACCCAACAGCACCATTGAGGTACCCGTACCCTACAATACCTGCGAATATGAACATTCCACTGTTAGCCGTAGAAGCAAGCCGGCCCGGTGACATTACCCTTTCTCACGCTCCTAATCGAAGCTTATCAACCACTATCAGTTTGGATCACTCATCATTAATGTCCCCGTCCCACCCTGCTCAACACCCATGAGTGTCAGCGCTCCTGGATCAACGCGAAAGGCGAAACGAATTTGACGACTCTAGCCTTTTTACGCCCCTTATCGAATCTTATCAACCATTATCAATATGGATCACCCTCCATTAATGTAGCTGACCCACCCTGCTAAACACCTATGAGTGTCAGCGCTCTTGGATCAACGCGAAAAGCGAAACGGATTTGACGACTCCAGCCTTTTTACGCTCCTTATCGAATCTTATCATCCGTTATCAATGCTGGTCATCCACCATTAATGTTCTCGTCCCATCCCGCAAAACACCTATGGGTGTCAGCGCCTTAGGATCAACCCGAAAGGCGAAACGTATTTGGTGACATTTGCCTTCCGAGGCTCCTTATCAGCCCTTATCAGTTGCTATCACTTTCGGTCCTCCACCGCTGAGGTTCCCTTGGCACCCCTATATCACTTGTAAAATTCAGCGTCCCAGCTTTGCTGCGACGCGTGATATGAATTTCGTGACAGACGGACAAACACACACACATACACAGACACACACACACAGACATACTAAGCGAATTATATATAGTAGGATCACACAAGTAGTAGCCTCTTAGGACACGTTGTTGCCACCGTTGCCACCGTTATTGCCAACAATCACGTCTGGGGTGGGCGGACCAGAGCTCCGGATGTGACCGAGCTTGCTCCAAGAGCTCCGCGCACTGGGATGACCCATCATCGCCCTTCGATATAAGCACAGCCTTCTTGCCCACTTGGAGAACTATAAGGCCATGTGGAAGAGCTGAAGAGCTGCAATGTTTTCTCAATCCCGGAATGTGCCTTTAAGAATTCTGGCGGCGTGAATGCGATTTCGCCTATACAAGACTTGCAGGGATCAGCCAATGTACAAATCACTGCTTTTATCCTCCCGAACCTCCTGGTACCTATCCGCCCACCACAGAGGGACAGATGGCTTGGTTGGCTGAGGGGGGGGGGGGGAGTGTTGATACAGGATCTGACCCTCGCACTATGATAGTGGAAGTGCTCGCCACCTGTCATTACACCACCTCCGCTTAAGAATGGGCACCGCACTGAGCAAATCATTCTACTACGACTAGTACACTTCTAGGATCTCGGCAATGCTCGTGTCCAAAAGCCTTAAATGCATGAAGAAATTTCAATATTTGCCCGGCTTGCATCTCTAACTTGTCGACCAAAGCGCAAATGGATGGATGACTGCCTCAGCTGATAATACCGAAAGCTTGAGCCAGGGGAGGGAAGGTATGGCTGAAGCGAGTAAGCGACCGCACACCCGAAGTGAGTCACCGCGATGTGCATGGCTGCATCATTGCCCGCAATATTCGTGTTGCTGGTCTTTTTATGAATTTGCCCCAAGCAGGAAGCGGCGGCCACCTCTTGGGGTGACTGGCGGAATTCGAGTGTCCAGCCTCACACCCGACTCAGCCATCTGAATGCGGCAAAGACAAGAAACGGGCATCATTCAGGGCTCCAAATCGTGCTTTGGATTTCCGTGGTCCGTATATCCACACCGAAAAAATCTACTAAAAACAGAGAGAACGACCGAGAAAAGTGTGTCCGAAACTGGAAGGTACCTTTGTTAAAAGCCCAAAAAAGGGGCTGAAAAACAGTTATTTCATTTGTAGCGGTTAAGAGAGACCCGCCTTCAGTGGGCGGAGCGTGCAATCGACGAAACTTCGTTCACTCATAAAATATATTAGTTCCTTTTCAGAGTGGTCCAGGGCCCGTGTAAAAGCTAACGTAAGGTAAAAGGTGTGGCAATAATATACCGTATAACCACGATAGGTGGAGCCTTCTCAAGATACTGGTTGAAAATATTGGTTCGAGCAGAGGGATGAAGTTCTACAGCCTTAGTCTATATGTAAACCAGGAGATGATTAGCGAGACGCATCAATATGTGAGCGTAGTTGCGGGACTGAAGGTATGAGGTCGTATTAGCTGACATCGCTCTTCTAAATCATCGGTCGCAGTGTAGAAGGCCGAAAAAGGGTATGATATACACTTAAGTGATACAGACGCAGAAGTAGAACCCTTGCAGCATTAAGAGCCGTAACTGTCATTTTCGCACGGAGAGTCGGATAATGTGATGGACTACACCAGTGACTGGACAAAGTTGGTGGCGCATGAAGGGCATAGCATCCACATCGTTATATATTGCTGGATAGGCATTTGTTTCGAGGGGTATAAGAGGGCACACCAGCGGCACAAATGTAAAACCTATAGATTCATATAGAGGCTACTGTAGGCAGACACATCGTTGAGCAATTTCTACCCAATCTTACAAGGGAAGGACCACAGGTCGAAGTGGCCATTCAGAATGGGATACATATGGTCCGACGTATTTTCGGACGCTGATCTCGAATCTGTATTCAAAATTTGCAGAACGATTCTCTGGCGGAATCATGGAGGTTTTTTTTGAAAAAACTACTATCATATGGTAGGTTTGGAAGCCCATGGCACGCGAGCCAGACGTTCTTGCGAAACCAGGGCGATTTTCGTGTTCAGGAAGTCAAATTACCCCAAGGGACAAGTTTTTAGCCGATTCGAGATTTTAACCAAATTTCGGAAAAATTCACGAGCTATTATTGGGTGGCAGCATATTGAACAAAGGAGAAGTCGTTAACCCTTGCCTAGGAAATGCTCCTATTTGACGCTTGCTTCGCACATTTAGTGCGATGGGCAAGTGTGAAAGGTGTGTGTAGGCTTCCTGTTCAGGTTGCAGGGTTTTCTTTAGAAAAAATTCTAGAAAAAATTCAAAAACTACCACTTTATCCCCTGGCCACCCTCAAATTTCCGAAGTTGGACCAAAAACTGGATTTGGCTGAAAATTTGCACAGAGGGGTAATTCGACCTCCTGTGCCCGAATATCATAATCTTTTTACGCAACAACGCCTAATCCGTGTGGTATGGGAATCTCTTCGACTTGATATCCTTCCCTTGTGAATAATGTTAGTAGTTATAAATAAAGTGGCAGAGTGATGGGTGCGACAGGTCCCAGTACAAGGAAGCGTCCAGAAGTGGAAGAAAAGCACTTACTAACAATCAAACACAAAGTGCAAAAAAAAAACCGCACCGCCGGGGAGCAAACCCACAACCCTTGTCCTGCAAATCCGGAACACTACCAGTGAGCCACTGAAGCCGTTGCATGCTAAGCAAGCGGCCCTGCTGATGAAATAGTGCCTCGTCACAGGAAAATCTCCATAACTTTGTTAAGAGAATCGCTCTGCAAATTTCGAACAGATTCGGGATCAGCGTCCGACAATGCGTCGGACCATATGTATCCCATTCCGAATGGCCACTTCGACCTGGGGTCCTTCCCTTGTTAGATCTCGAATCTGCCTTCAAAATCAGCTTTACGGTTTTCCGGATGGAGCTAGCAATAAGCAATTCTCTAAATGCACCGGTTCCACACGAATAAGCGTGTTTCTTGCCCACGTTGCAGGTAAATAATGAGGAAATTTTGTTTATTCCAGTAGCAGCATAGCCCAGGGATAGTCATGGTGATTCGCGTGGATGGTATCGTGGATGAAAACCTTATAAAGGCACTTTTTCTTTCTTGATGAGGCATTTTCATTTGGGAAACTTCCCCAAAAATGTTGTTGTGTACAATAAGTGCTATATCCATTTTCTGCGTACCCCACTATCCCTGTCTACACGATCAAAGAGACCTCTGAAAATTCAGCTTGTTCATATAAGCAGGCTACCGTGACGCACGAATTTGGCGTTGTCACGTAAAACGATTACCATTTTCGTGCATCTGCGCGGTGAAGGTCAACGACTTCTCCTTTATTTAGTGTTGTCACCCAATCGCCCGCGACTTTTTTTGAAGTTTGATCAGATCCCGAAGCGAATAAAAACTTGTTCACGCGGTATTTTGATCCGTTGAACACGAAAATCACACTGATTGTGCCCGAAAACGCCGGCCTCATGCCCTACGGACCCACGGGCTTACCATGTGATAGTAATGTTTGGAGAAAAACAAAACCTCTACAACTGTATTCAGAGGATCGCCTTTCAGGTTTGTTGCACAGATTTAAAATCAGTGCTTGAAAGCGCTTCGAGTAATCAGTGTTTTAACTCTTCGACCTGGTATCATCTCGTTAGGGTTCTTCAGAGATCGCAATCTAGACGATCGTGTGATTCAGACGGAAAGTACAAGATACGTATTGATTAGGTGAATGGTATGCCTGAATCGCGTGGATCGTGCGATCGCCTGAATCACCTGATCGATATGTATCTTTTCATCTCCGCCTAAATCTTGAGAACCGCGAACTCTGAAAAAACAGGCTGTGTCCAGACCTTGCGATTCAGGCGATTAAAGACGAAATGAAAAAGATGCGTATCGATTGAGTGGTATAGACGCGGATCGCTTGAATCGCGAACTATGAACAACACCTTAGGCGTGCAACTTTTGATAATGTGCTCCTCATTGACATATCAGCTGTTTTGTGAATTCAAACGTTTGTGGAATGTCTTGTTTCGCATTGAAATACCATTCTTTTCAGTTCATGATCTTTTGGAGGTGTTTGTTTACCAATGTGGTCTTGTAGTATTAGTTGATACCCACAGAAACTACACTCTAGCAGCTCTGAGCACCATCCAAAACAAATTTGTTTATGCTGTAAGGGCAATCTATGTGTTTCTCTTCAGCATCTTCGCTAACTTTCCAATAAGGGAGGCATACTCGAAATGCTCGCTTCACAGATTTTGTTCTTGTGGAGTTAGTCCATCAAAGATGTCCGCCAACCTGAAACTACACGAATGTAAGTGCAATATCCAATGGCATTTTTCCGCCATAATCATGGGACAAAGTTAACTTACCTTGTCTTTACTTCTGACTCCACTGAAAGACCATGTGTTTCCAATCTGATTATGGCATTCAACACCTGAAATGATACGCTCCGATCCTATTTTCGATTCGTCGAATATAGAAGCACATCCAAACTATCGTATCAGAAAGAGTTAACCCGTAAGGGCCTTTCAAACTTACTTCTTTAGGAGCTTCATTTAATTTTAGAGAGAAAGATTTCAGTGAGTCCATTGTGTCCCAAAAAACCTTCACATAGCCGTTTAGGTCTCTGTCATCCAGCTAAAATTATTCACTTTACGCAATACGTTTGTGCAATCCATTTGCATCGCTGTTCTCACATCGGGTTTAAACTGGTGCAGCTCCATGGGGCTGTATCCAAGCATTCCCTCTGACAATCGGTGTAGCGTATAATAACCTGCAATACGAGAACTACATCCAGGTACGCTACTCGGGAACGTGATGACAAACTTCCTATCGGCCAACCACACGCCGGCAGCTTTTCTTCGGATTCGCGTGAAGGTGGTCCCATTGGATTCTGGCTGCGGCTCAACGCTTGGAACTGGGCGAGTACATACAAAAGACAGTCGAAATGATGCAAACTCCGGCTGTGCTCCTTTTATACGGTTCGCTATCACTAGCATTGCTATCCATATCAATTCTTATTCATTTTAGTTCTCTCCGATCATTTGAATGCGTGCATGTCTCAGTTGTTTCCGACATTTGCGGGTCATTTCCCAGAGCCACGTCACGTCAGGAATGCCCCTGGACGCGAACGTCCCTGCTGCTCACAAAGGGACTAAAGTGGGGTCTATCGGACATTGTCAATGAGCTCTTAGGCCGCGGTCATACTTTGTGGTGTAGACGGCATGGCGTGGCTGCGTTTCCCTGCGTCTTCGCCCATGCCACCCTGCCTCGTTGCCTGCGTCGTCATTGCACTTTCCCCGTGCCACCCTCCCTCGCTACTTGTGAACGCAGCCACGCCCTGCCGGCGGTGAGTATGACCGCGGCCTTTTGAAGAGCATTGCTAGGAGGGAGAGAACATTCTGTTGAACGCCGAAAAATGTTGAACATCCAAGCACCACTGTCGTTTAAATTTGTGCGTATACTTCACATCGAGCATATATTCTCCTTTGAACAATGTGGACGAGGGATGGTTCCCATTCCCTCTTGGAGCGCAAGAAAAAATAGCTTCTATGTACAGTGGAATGCCTCCTTTGTTTGTCAATTTTGATGGGCAATTTAATTAGAGATAACTTTTACTGAGAACTTTTGCTGGGTGCGAGACTTGTTTTCTGTGAATGTCATCACTACTATATGTATTTATATAATAACATATACAGAAACCAGTAGTTTGGTGTACCTGTTGTTTTATCTGTCTGTCCACCCGAAACTCGACATAACGTGAGAACCAAGTGGGGAGGAAGGGTCAAGTGTGTGTTGGGTTGGGCACGGTAGGAGATGTACAGAGCGCCCAGGGTCTGTGTGGGTCTCCGTCACTGAGGGCGGGGCATGGGTTAAGATGTTTGATGGTTGAATGGAAAAGTCTATGAATCGCTCTAAATAAAAAGGCTCGGACATCGAAAAAACGTGGGTAAGGGTGACTTTCGGGTATTTGTACCAGTTAGAAGAACTAGAATGCGCGACGCATCTCAACAACGAATGGATTAACGCCAAAAACTCTCCATTACACCTTCCCATTTTCCTCAAGCTCGCCGTGGGTATGGGCGTGGTAAGAGGGAGTTTGCATTTCAAGGAATCAGGAGGAGAAGAAGAAGTAGGAACTCCCGAGGGGTCTTTCAATCATGGCTCCCCCTTTGAAAACGGTTTTTTGTATCGTATGGGGGTACCTGCACAAAACATAGAACTCGTACATTTTAACTCATCTACTGCAACGCATGCTCTTTGTAGCTTTGAGCATGTGCACATTTAGAGATGTTCTTCTTGCTCTATTGCACATTCAAAACAAAGCAAAATGGCGAGAGAAGAAGTTTTTACGTTTCTTGCTTTTACTGTTCCGCCTTCATGTATTCCTATTAATGCCAAATAATTATGATGTTCGTTGACAGCGTACCGAATCAGCTCTAATTAAGAGTTTTGAGCGAATTTGGTAACCTATTTTGTACACGTAACGATAGTATTCGTGTTCTGATGGTCAACACACCCCAAGTAGGACATCTCCAGCCAACTCCGAATTTTGACCCCATTTTTTTGAGTTCGAAAAGTATGAAGTGAGCATAGGTACATGTTCTCTTTTCTGCTTGTGGGGGTCAATAACTACCTAATACATTCCATGAAAATCAATGGAATGTGCACGCCATGAATGCATATCGCTCTAATTTAACCTAATAAGCATTAAACAAGAAAAAATTGTGATAATTTCGTGACAAGTGGTCGGCGTCTCCTCCGTGGAACGTGCAGTCGAAAAAGGTAATACCAGTCTCGAAATTTGGGTGAAAATCTTAGCTGGGCTGGAAATGTGACACTGGGGATAGTTCGATTCCCTGATCACGAACATCAAATCGGTTTCGCGCCAAAATCACTCGTTCATGCGTTATTAGGGCTGGAAGGCTCAAAAAAGGGTAGGTCGAATTCGCTGAAAATGGTCACTGAGAGTGACCTAACTCTCTGAAAGTGATTATTGCACTTTTCATTGCAATTTTCGTATTCAAATGTTCACGATTCCAAAAACTGAGAATCCAAATTTTGCAAAAACTTCCTCAGTGAGGATCGAACTACTAACTCCTTTTTAGGCATTGTAGGACCGCTCAGAAAATGGACCTGTGTTATATGATTCATGCACGTACCCTCACACGATGCAAAAAACCGTTTCAAAAAGAGCTCTTGTCCACTCCCTTTCAACCACATTAACTAATGTTTGTTGTTTTTGCTTTGTCTGTGAAAATTGACGTGAAGTCGACATAGAGTCGCTTCCCTGTGCATGTACTCTCGCAATGTGAAAGTTGTCATGTTGTTACAAATTTCCTAATAAACTGTCTATAACATATTTCTCATAGTTACCATATGAAAACTGAGAAAGGTAGCTACTCATCCACTCAAGCACCCTTATCCAAGCGCGCTACTCAATCTCATCGGAAGACGGCGTTCAATTGGCGATGGACTAGTAGCTCACGGTCGGAGTGACCGCGTCACGGAGTATAAATGCAAGCAAAAGCAATGGACATACTACAGTTTCAAAGTAAAGTTTTGTTGTACTTGCTTACTAAGAGGTACATGCAAAGTTTCGCGCAAAAAACAAGAATCCGGCTGAGATAGAGCCCTTCGAGGCGTCGTCCTTACGATGGGTAGCCGAATCGGCGCAGCCTCGAGAGATCTAGGAGCAAGAAGGCGACGGTCACGTGGGCGGGGACCCAGGGTGAGACACGAATCAACATTGGGCGCCAAAAGTTGAACTGCACTCTGGTCGCTGACGGCTTCAAATGTTGTGGCGGGAATTCAAACAAAATGCTCTTCTTCCAGCATTTGGATTTCTGCTTTGGAGCAAAAAGATTTCTCGGTTCTTTTCGTGTTTCTGTTCATGTACTGCGTCTGGTAGAGTGTTTTTAGAGGAATTGAAAACATAGGATTTCCGGGGATGATTCCTTGAAAACACACAGTGGATTTACTGCATTTACATTAACGCTTTATTCAGAGTTCGCGATTCGGACGGGAAGAAAAAGATGCATATCGATCGAGCAATTCAGGCGATAAGGCGTATCATTCACCTAATCTACTAGGCTAATCAAGACATATTGTCATTTCCGTCTGAATAGCGTGATCACCTGAATCGCCTCCTGTCCTGAATGGACCGCTCGCATGATTCACCTGAATCGCTTGGTCGGTACGTATTTTATCCTTTCAACCTGAATCGCGTGATCGCTCTGAATCGCCTCATTGCCGACTCTGAATAATGCGAACCTAGCTGTTTTTGGTGATTTTGACGGCCTTCAGGTGTTCTCTACAAAAGGCCGTCGGTCGATAATATCGATAATGATACTTTCTACAAGATGGAAACACTATAACTACCGATCGGCGACTTTTTGGAGTGGGGAAGGAGGCCGTATCGCAAGATTAGCTTTGGGGCATGGGAGGATGAGGGGAGGGCGTGGGGGGGGGGGGGGGAGTAAATAGTCGTCATCCTTAAGAATCCTTCTCAGCCCAGCGCTTGACTCAGACCAGAAGTATTCATCCATGCTGGAGGTCCTTCCCTTTAGACCGCTTTCATACTCTGCGGTGGTGCCGGCGTGCCTGTCGGAGGCAGGGCGTGGCTGCGTCCACGAGCAATGAGGGAGGGTGCCACGGTAGGAGACGCAGAGACGGCGCAGCCACGCCCTGCCGCAGGCACTGCAGAGTATAAAGGCTGTTTTGGCCTAAGAAGACCTCTCGCCTTATATTTTCTTCGGGTCGCCCTCAAGTTGCGCTAGCTTGTCTGATTGTGCTAGATGACGATATGCATTCAGAGTTCTTAAATGTCTTCCCTATTTCCCCATAGGCCCTCCTAATACTTCGTAATAACTTCGATCCTCATTGGTCGGTGGCCAAACACAAAGTCGACGCCAATGGGGCACAGACTGGCGCACCCACAGTGCGGCGCGCTTGATAACGATTTTGTGTCGGCAGAGCATTTTCCTTTTGTTTTAATACTTCTCGACAGCGAACAACCTTGTATCTTTTCTTTCCGTGTGAGTAGTAGCTCCTGATAGTGGTCACTAATTTTAATATCAGATGGGCGAAGTCTATAAGATGCAGTAATGTGTAATGAAGAAATGCTTCCTTATATGCTTTTGTTTCATGCTTGATTTTGCGTGCGTTATTTCGGTGGTTACTCTTCGTTCAAAATGCCCCTAAAATGTTTATTCGTTCGATATATTCGCTCACTATCTAAGTTCCCCTTGCAACTTATAGAAATGGACGTGCGTCCGCGAAAGGAGCCAGCATTGGGTGTGAGTCGAAATCTTACCGAAGTGTTCATGCTGCTTCGCTCTAATGCGCAGCAAAATAAATACATCTATATGAACAGTGCAATGCCCAGCTCAAACAGAAGTAGAAATATTGCAGGTGAGAGCTTTCACTTGCTGTGACTCATGTGTTGTTTTTAACAATTTTATAGAGAAGGGTTATATTAAAACAGTCTTACAGAAGAAAAAATGAGTCTAGTGAGTCTTGAAGAAGGTGGCGAACATTCTGATGACTCTTCCTTACAGCCAGTTTGGATACATACGTGCGATGAAGTAGAATTCGAGTTTGGACGGTAGGTCATGCTTTTTTCTTAGTGACTGCTGTCGATCTGCTCGTTTACTTTTTGCATTTTTGATCTGTTTAACATCTTATTGAAGGCGGAATTTTGTATCCACTTTTACTTCTAGGGTAAAGTTAGAGTAAGGTCTCTGTTCTCATCTCCTGACCACAGTCATTCCTTGGCATCATCTAATCACTTGATTGGCTTATTTAATTGTAATTGGATGTGGGTTCAGATGCACTGACCTGAATTGCTCTTAGTCCTACGACTACAGAACACGTTTCTTTTCACATTCCCCAACGCCATACGATCTCGGGCTACTCACATTATATATGTCCAGAATTAGAACATTAGGAAAAGCGCAAGAGTATTGAGGGCTTCCTCATCTCAGATATCGAGGGATCAAAAATATTTTCAGGGTCCGAAATCGTATAGAAGAATTGGCAAATGCGCAACAAAAGCATATTTCACGACCAAATTTCGGAGACGAAGCTTTCGAGGCAGAAGAAAGACGGATGGAAAGCATGACAGAACAGATTACTTCCATGTTGGCACATTGTCAACGTTTAATCAAGTGAGCTCTTTTTATTGCCTCTCATCTCTTAGCTTTATCTCGGTCGTATTATATTGACACTTAGGTCTTCCTCTGTGCTCCTTTAAAACCACTTCGGTTTCAATGTATAGTATGAGGAAGGCTCTATATTACCCCTGGAAACTGCGGAAAATAAAACATTGTCCAAAGGATATGCGGTGCAGTCACATCGTACTTGTGGTTTGATGCTGCTAAGCAATTACAAGTTGAAAGTATGTGTTTTTATGAGAGTCAAGTCTCTGTCCCTCTGTCCCAGTAATAGCCTCCGCTGTCTTTGTTAGTAGTTGCTCTTAAATACTCCTGAGGAGTATAAATGAACTTTCAAGAAGAGTAGTGCGCTATTTTGCACAAGATTTTCGATCATCTAATGAGAAAAATGGTAATAGCTCAATTGCCAACCAATTGGTGTTGGTGTACGTGATCACACTCATTAGTCCTACATCTAGGGTGCTTCTTAGTGATTATGTATAGAAACTTGATGTAAAACGTAAATTTGATCAGCGGCTGTCTTTTTTTTCAGCATGATCTCATCACAAAGTTCTCGAATGGAGAACAACTCAGAGCAAAAACTTCGCGAAAACATGGTTTCGGCTTTAATCTTCACTCTTAGTAACTTAACCAACGAGTTTCGCACTCGACAGTCGAAATATCTGAAGGATATTAAGGTAGATTGATATCGGCGTTATCTGATTTTGGCTATTTCATTTTATGGCTATTACTCCTCATAATTTTTTTTTCAAAATGAAAACGCTTTTCACGTTTACGTTCTTTCGTTCTTCTTTCTTTACGTTCACTTTCAACAACTATCGGTGGTGCGTAGTAGTACTCATAATTGCTTTTACTATAAAGTATTAATAGTGGAACCTTAGGAGGTGTCATCTACTTGAGTGAAAGTTGCTGAGAATATTCATTCCAGCGCCGTTATAAAGAAATTTCCCTACAGTACAGTATTTAGAATCGGACGAGCAACGTTGATAATTTCTTGGTCACCACGGGACAGTCCGATGACTTGCAGTGGGGTGAACTGGTTGATGTGACCCCATCGCGAGAGTATACAATGGATCAAATCCAACAAATGATGATGAATGAACAAGCTGTAAAAGAGAGGGAAAAAGAAGTGAGTCTGAATTACTGCTATCAGATAGTTAAGATATCATTTTTTGCAATAGATTAAAGCAGCGTAGGCCCTGCTCCTTATCCTTTTATGTTCACATTCTTGATCTGTCATAACCTACTCTTTCCTTGGCTTTTTGTTTTTTATGTGACCTCTGGTTGCTTTTTTGTCGGGGTTACGGAGACGCTCTTCACTATTCCACCCCCTTCTTTCCACTATTCTCAGCCTCGGTCTCTACTTATTTCTGCCTTTTCTGCTGTCTCTCCATGCAGCATAGGACTCATTTCCATCGTTTGTCTGTCCAGGTGGACTGCCTATCTACATATAGGTGTCACTCATGATGGCGTCTGGAGAATGAGCGCGCTTGGACTATTCGCATGTTGATTCATACCGATATTACCATGCCATATTGCCATGAGTTCATATATATTCAAATTTCGGTTTTATGTACTCGGCGTTTATATACAGAAGTTGTATTAACCTGAAATTTATTACCCTTCACTCAAATTTTCGTTTTGCTTAACTTTAACTCTAGAAAATTTCGTTCTTCTCGTCTAAATTCTTTCGAAAATGACCACTTCGGAAAAGGTGGCGCGTTTGGATAAACGCTCAGAGCTCGTAGCATCGTAATTTTTTTTGCGGTTTTTTGTTTTCTTTGAGTACTACTACTTAGTAAGCTTTACAGTACTGACCCTTTTCATTTCATTCTTTTCAATTCAAGGTGCTTGTTGTGAATTCATCTATTCGAGAACTGAACTCGCTGTTCAAGGATTTGTCAACAATGGTTGTTGACCAAGGCACAATTCTTGACCGGTACGACTTTCTTATTAGTTCTTATTCTATGTGATATTTTTGTCAAGCATGGCAGCTTTTTGATTGTTACTGATGTTCCATATAGATGAAATCTGATAAAAGAGATTTCATGGTGTAATCATTTCGTGGCATTGTAGAGTACCTTCTTAGGCAGGTTTTCATGATTAATGGGCATGAATCACAGAAATGTGGTTCACTTGTTTCTGTTCTTCAGTTTAGCTGTGGTTCTAGAGAATTGTATCTAGGAAATTTCAGTTGTAGTGGGCAATCGAATCATCCTCTAGTGTTACTTTGAAAGTCGGTGCCTTTAGCTCCTCCGTAGTCCGATCACTGACTCGCTCCACATTCTATTTCTAGGGCTCTAGGTTTTACCTTATCAAGCTGAGTAATACCGGATCCTCAAAACTTATAATTCAGAATTGACTATAATGTTGAGCAGGCCTCGATTCGTGTTTCTCGTGCAGTGGACAGCGTGAAGAAAGCTGAGAAACATCAGCGTAACGATAAGAAAATGCACTGCATCTTCTGTCAGGCGGTAGCCATTATTGTGCTTCTTCTGTTAATTATTTTCACGAAATCTCGAGGATAGCAGTTTTGCTTTCCCTCTTTACTCGAGCATGCTTTACGTGTTTTCTTCAGATTTGAGAGAATTCTAGCGACTGATACATTTTTTCCATTCTTCATTGGTTTTTGGCGTGTTCACGAATCAAGTTGGTTGTGCATTGAACCAGTCAAGTTATTGTGTCAGTTGTGCTTTGACTAAGTTTGGTAAGCTGGGACTGAAAAGATAGACAAGTACTGCAGAAGTTTAATCTCTGAGGTTCTTCTAAGGGTCTGCTCATGCAAGCCATGCTCGTAATAGTGCTATAGTGTAATGTAGAAGGGGAATCTGGCAGTGATCGGTTAGAAGGAAAGGAATGGTTCAACGACTGTTGGTGAGTAATTTATGCTGCTGTAGTGGGTACTGTATGCTTTCATGGGTGTCACTTTATAGGACTTTAAGATGGGTGGGATGACCCAAAGTTTGTTCCGACCTGAAGAACAACTAGGGGGGCAGATGTAGTAGTAGTTAGAAATCGCAGGAAACATGGTTGCAGTCAGCGGCGATGCGGTAGTGTGGAGGGAATGAGAGTTTTAAGCTAGTGCGATTTATTTAATGCGTAGGTTATAAATATGAGCTCCGAATACACTCTTTATTTGAATGAAAACATCAAGCCAAGCTTAATACTTATCATAAAAGCCCATTGTTATACGCTATACGGGTAAAGTCCGGTCTGAAAACTGCTGAGTTGCAGTTCGTCCTGAGTGTTTCTGAGTCTTTTCTTTGTGAAAGTGATTGATAGATACTGTGGTATATTTTCTTCTGAGTATTTAATAACTTGTTTTCGTTAGTTTGCTCTTTCACTTTTATTTTGCATTGTATAAAACTACTGAGGTTATCCTGTAACGTCAAATTGCATCTTTAGTGTTATATCGTTGTAAGTGTAGGCTTAAGTATCCCTTCATTACGAGTAGGAACACATGCATATCATGCGCTGATAAATATGAACAATATGTTTGGATACTTTACAGTTTTGGTTTGTTCAAGCCGTGAATGTATTTGATTATGTGCTTTCCCTGTGTTCTACCCGGTCAGTCCAATTTTCAATCTTGAATTTTTCGAGTGACACGATCCCATTCAGGAGAACTTCCAGGATTGAATGACGTCGTCCGAATCGGGTTCGAACGAATCCGTCGGTGCGAGTTTCGACACTTCCATCTTTCACAAGGCAACAATCAGCTATGAGTACTTGCACACGAATAGGTATTATTTCACTGTCTTTCATTGTCGAATTTTTGGTTTTGTAGCGTTTTATTTACTATTAGGTTGTTCCAAAAGTCTTGTAGTATTTTTCCAAAAAAAAATCAGTAGCTCTTGTTCACTTCGAGGCAGGTCCAGGCGGTTCAGGAATATGGTAGAACGTTCCCTAAGCTTTCTAGGAAAATATATATTGACCCACCAGATCCCGTGGAGAGAGCTACAATGCCCGCTGTCGATACCCACCCAACTCGCGGTGTCATCTATTATGAGCGGTCTTGCGGCACCAAAACGACGGAAGCTTGCCACTCCATCAGCGCTGCATTGGGCAAGGGATGTGTGAGCTAGGAGACCGTGCGCCGCTGGTTCATCAGCTTCAGCAACGGCGAGATTGACATGAAAGACAAACCACACTTGGGACTGTGCTGGTTCTGGAACGCGGAAGGAATGCTTTTCCATGAAGTGCTGGTACAAGGCGAGACAGTCACCGCTACCGTATGCACCCACTAGCTCCAGCAGCTCACCGTCGCTGTTCGAGAAAAGTGCCGGAAAAGGTCCGCGGTCACCCTTTTTCATGACGACGACCGCTCCCATTTCGCGAAAAGTACCCAGGCCAAGTAATAGGAGCTCGGCTGGGATGTGCTGCCCCACCCGCCATACCCTCCAGACATTGCCCCTTCTCACCATCACCTTACCCATCCTCTCGAATCCTTCCTGGCCGAGAGAAAATTCGTTGATTATGACATGCTTGCGAAGGTGATCGCTGACTTCTTCGACTCTCAGAACCCAGAGTTCTGGGAGAAGGGAATCAACGATTTTCCTGTAAAGTGCCGGGTTGCCGATAACAATGGTCAATACGTTGTTGCCTAATTGTTATTTGTTGGACGAAAAAAAATAAGTGATGATCGAAAAAGATACTACAAGACTTTTGGAACAACCTATTAGTATTCTTTTGAAAAATCTGTGAGGAAGTAGAATTGTTGGATTCTCGAAGTCCGAGTATGTTATTATACTGTGAAGTAATGGGATGAAGACGAGTAGTCGTCATTTACCAGTTGTTTGGCGCACACTACTGTGCGCTAAACACCTTGTGCGTCAGTAAGTCGATCGAAATTGCTCTTTTTCTTGAGGACAGAGTGTTCCACTGCACGCTCTGCCCAACGTGGGAGGAACTTGGTTCACGGGTGCTCCTTACTTCTTGTCCCATGCCCAACCCATCCCATACTTGCCCATCTCCACACATCGTTTTTCATGTAACGTCCAAACGCCCCCACAGCCCTAATTGCTCCGCCCACTGTACCCACGCCTCTTTCATGACTTTAAAAACTCATTCCTGACCTCAACCCACCCGTCCCTCACGTTTGGGACATATTGGCAATTTACAATCTTCGTTCTGAAAACGGCACATTCCACGGCACGCCCTGCTCATCGTGGGCGGAGCTTAATGAGGTTTATGTAAGGTCTTTGCTTCTTTTTCCATGCCATACCCATATTACACTTGTCCTAATCTCCACAGGTTATTTTACATGTAACGTTCAAGCTCCGCACACCACCCAAAATGCTCCGCCCACTGTGCTCAGAATTCTTTCCTGATCTTCAGAAATCCATCGCTGACCTAAATCCACCCTCTCCCTGCATCTGGGGCACATTCGAACCTAATCAACAATTTTCGCGCTGAAAACGGAACACTCCAGTGCACGCCCCGCCCGCTGTGCGCGGAGCTTATTTTGCTCCATGTGTGGTCTTTACTTCTTGTCCCATGTCCTACCCATACCACACTTGCCCCCACCTCCACAGATCGTTTCCCATATAATACGTAATTTCGTGACCGACGGACAGAGGGGCGTACGGAGGAACGGACGTACAAGTAGACGAAGCGTTTTATATATAGTAGGGATGGGAAAGTCCACACCAGATTTGCCACTGTCAATCTGAACCACTGTGAGATGTTATTTTCGAGGATGTTGCCGTTGTTGAAGCTGTTTGAAGCTTGTCGTAGGTGCACGAATCACCGTAACATCATACATCATTTGTGGTGCTGCTCCTGCCATGAATATTACATATTCTTCTTACCCGTTTCCACTGCCCTTTCTCATAAAAGCTGGCGCAATGCACTGCATTCATTGGTGGTTGTTGTTTCCCAAAACTTGTCTTGGCCTTGTCCCTTGCATGTTCGAGACAAAGTACGCCTGTTTCAACTCGCGATCGTATTGAAATATGACGGCGTCGAATCTACGGAGCAAACACAAAAAGTAGGCTCGCATCATATCCCTGAGCGCAGGAAGACAGACTGTGGAGGACTGAAAGATAGAGGCGCTTTTGTTTTGGGTCTGTTCTTAAACTCAATTTTCAGTACAACTCACGAGTTCGTATACGGTGCGATAGCTGAACTTGTTGACAACTCTCGTGATGCTATGGCAAACAATCTACATATTGACTACAGTACGTCTTTCCCTTTGAATACAGTATTTTTCTAGTCATCAACTGGTAGGTACACCCAGCACTATGAAAATACAGGGGGTGCCGAAAAAAGTAATTTTGCTCACGGCTCACATCCGGCAAGTATATAAAACATAGGAAAACGAAAGAGACAAAAGTACTGGGGCAAAATATTCCTGGAACGTTCCTCTAAAAGCAGGAACAAGCTGAGGTTCACTACTCTCAGCTTCAACAAAGTACGGAACCTTCAGTCGGAGCAGTCGGGCTTCAGAGTACCTACGGTATCAGGGTCCGCTTTAAAACAGTGTAGCCAGGTTCCGGGGTAGGTATTTTGTGGGAGCTCCTTAGGATTGGCCCTTCGGATTATGGAAGTCATAGAGTCCTTGCTACTCGGACAACGCTGCTATGATCCGAAGTATAGTTTTTCATGCCTCAAACCTGCCTCCGCAGGGATTTCAGTGGTAACGGCACGTTTTGGCTCTTGGAAACGAAGGGCACTGAGAACCCGGAAGAAGCGGGATGTTTAGGAACACCACCCAGCATGAATCCCCTTAGGTATCCACAATGAACGGACCTTTGCAAGGTAGTGAACGAAAGCAGCTAAAACTCGGTTTTGCGGAGTTGAGGTGACACATCATGTTCATTCGGAATAAGCTCCTATCCTGTTCATGCAGAAGGCTGTTACTGAATCTAGTGTCAATAGGAGGTATGCTCCTGAATTTGGTAATAGAAATACCTTGTCAGAGGTTGCTGAGTTCGACAAATCTGGGGTTGAAGTGTAGGGAAAAAATTGCTTTTTTTTTGGCACCCCTGTAAATTTTTTCATTTGGTTTTCATTATTTCTCCGAATTAATCTGCGATTGAATGGATGACAAATGAGGTAGTAGTAATTTCAGCTCCAAATGATGAATACGGCGGTATGCTGTCTGTACTTGACGACGGATGTGGTATGGATCGAAAAGAGGTGTCTGGTGGAATTTCGCTATAAGATTCCTTATTAAGTTCTAAAAGCTAGCGGTGAAATTCAGCTTCTTTGTCTAGGCTATTTCTGTGGTATCATTTGGTCATTCCCTCAAAAGAATGGAGCCGGGTATGATTGGGCAATACGGAAATGGACTGAAATCGTAAGTCGAGATTCGTAGTAAGCTAGACACAAATATTGTCGATCCGTTTTGAAATTCTTGGTATGAATTGTTGTGTTTCAGTGGTGCCATGCGTATTGCCAAGGATTTTATCATGTTTACAAAGAAGGATGGATTGCTAACGTGCTTGTTGTTGTCACGAACGTTTCATGAAATGTATTCCTTAAAAGAAGTATGTCATCATTCGAGATTTTAATTTATTTTTCTACGTTTTATCGTTGGTTGTTTTTTCTTTATTCGAAGAATTCTCGGAGAACCAAACCCCTTTTAGGTTTTTGTGCCTGTTGCGTCATTCACATTGGAAGGTGGATCTCGCGCTATGTACTGTGATTCACAAACACAGGCAAAAATGGTGAGTGCTGATTTTCATTTTTTTCCATTATTCCACATCTTTGTTCGTTCTGCTGTAGTATGAATGGGTTATGGGGAAAGTTCAAACTAACGTAAGGATAAATGAGCTTTTCGAACTTTTTTCCTATTTGTGGATAGCTGGATGAATATTAAACTGAATGAGCGCCTGATTAGTAGTGGCAGTAATCAGTGTTTTGCATGGCTACGATGTAATGGTAAAGGTGGAAATACCCAGTATGGTTTCAAATGGTTCAAGAGAAAAGAATGTGTAATGGCATGAGACAAGAGATTTTGTAGCTGCACTATTGCTTTCTTCAAATCCTCTCCCATTTGTGTTCCTCACTCACATTTGAATTTAGAAATTGGTTAACATCAATATTCGATGAGCAAGACTTCATTGTGAGACATGATAGTAGTAGTTCTTGTATCGTATATAGATATGCTCTTCGTTCAGCTTTTGACCTTTTTCTTTCAGCATTCCCAGTCAATGGATGTGATCTACAATTACACCCCTTTTGATTCTCAGGTATGGATTTTTTCAATAGCTTCAATGGATCCAATGTCTCCTAGGCGTTTGTTTGTGTTCATGATGATCAGTTCCAGGATGCTCTTTTTGAGCAGTTTGAACGCATTAGTGGCCCGTCGGGTACCTTAATCGTGCTGTTCAACATGAGACGTATAGAAACTGGTGATTTTGAACTAAATTTTGACACACCGTATGATGTGCGGCTATCGAGCTTTGAGGAACAAAGGTATTTACTACACCCTATTTTTTTAAAATTTTCTCAGCATCTTGCCTATGAGCATGATTTATGAGATACTTTTTCTGCATTGTCATTTCAGGGAAGAAGAGCGGAACTCTTTGAGAGCGTATTTATCCGTGCTTTATCTCAATCCACGTATGAAGGTATCGAGTGTACTTTTCTTTTATAGCAAACGTGCCTTGTACTTAAAGTCTCAGCTCAGGTATACCTTCGTGGGAAGAAAGTTTTAACGAAGAGAATTCTGAGTACTTTATTATACCCGTATAAATACAATTATACTGCTAAAAATTTGAAAGCCTGTGCTACAAAGGAATACGAAAGATGCGAACAAAAAGTGAAGGAAGGTAAGTATTTTCTCATTTGCGATTTTTTTCATTTCCTTTTTAATCACTGTCAACTTGTTCATAGTTGTTCTTGTCTTTATTCTCACCTTGATTTTTTTATACTAAGATTCTACGCGAATAATGTCCTCGGATCCTTCTCGAGGAGGTGTAAATGCATTTTTGGCGTTTTTCGCTTCTGTTCTCCTTCTCCATTGTCAGTTCGGTGTATGCTCTGTAGTCAGTCAAGTCATGCGCTTCGAGATTTTTAGTGAAAGAAATGCTCCGAATGTCGTCGTCAGCTCTTGGTGAATTCGAAGCCAAGCATCGGGGTCAGAATATTCATGCCAATAAAACACTACGAATGGAACAGCGCTTGCTTGCAAAGTGCGTTTTCAAACTGATCCATGGCTTTACTAAAAAAAAATTGTGAAAGCTGTTATCTAGGGCTCGTGCCGATATGGAAGCCAAGAAAGAGCAAGCAGAAAAACGTGCTTCGTTGGCTTTGAAGGTGGGCATTTCTCAAAATCTTTTTTATATCTCACTCAGTGGCTTTTTTAGGCCAAAAACAACCCTATTCCATTAACTTTTTACTTCGGAATCAACATTCATCATAGGTAAGTAAATACTTTGCTTTAACGTAACGGTGATGCCAGGCCGAAGTCCGATGGTAGCGAAAAAGAAAGCTCGATGTAGAATATCAGATGGTGACAGACTGCGTCGTTTTTCCATTTTGTGGTTTTGCATCGATGGATGGCGAAATCACGAGATCGTAGAATGGCAGTTCCGCCAGCTATAACTACGGCCTCACAGCTTTATGCGTAGTCAGTTCCTTTACTCTCCCTTTACAGAAATCGATATGGCTGCATGCTATACAACAATGGAAGGTTGATTGAAATGTATGTGAAAGCAGCGGTGCAAAAAGAGAAGAATGACTTAATGATGTGAGTGCGGTTACTGTTATAAAAAGATCAGATTGTTACGTTACGTCCTGCTTTACATCGTGCGGACAACTCAGATATGATAGACTGATGTACATTTTTTCATCGAGAACGTATTTTTAAGGAAATGCCTTGGTGTTGTTGGGGTGGTGGACGTCCCGTACTCTATTTTGGAGCCAACTCATAATAAGCAGAGTTTTGAAAATAAGAGGTAAGTAGTTTTTCTAGCTCGGGGTCACTCTGTGAGTTGTGCTTTTTTTTCCAAAATTCACAGAACGTAATCCAATGCTATGTCTATTGAGCAGTAAATTACACTAAGTAATTTTCTCACTATCCATGTTTGTGTTTACTTTCATTACGCAGCCATATGTTTTTTGCGGAGTTTGGGATATGATTGATATTATTGTGTCATATCATGCTGTCTTCGATTATACTCAAAGTTCGCATCTAGAAATCATTCTGTTTCTCCTGTGCTCTCTACTAGTAGTTCTTCCATCCTTTTTTTCACTGCGCCTCGACAGTAGTAATACTCATAGCTGTTTATGTTTACTATTGCCTCATTATGGATATATTTACTTTTAATGTTCAGAGAGTACTTGTCTCTTCTTCGAGCCATGAATGATCACATGGAACAATATTGGAAGGACATTAATCTAGCTGGCAGTGACGGTCCGAGCGGTATCAAACAATTCTGGTTAGTGCATGAGCGCATCTTCGTACAGTTTGCACACAGCGAAACTGTACTTTATTGTAGCGGACGCTTCTCTCGTGGCCAGTGGTTGTTTTTGTCAGTTCGAGTGGGGTGTGCGTTAGGATTGTCCCTCTTGGTCACCGCGCCGCGCAGATCGGGTTGCGCGCGTGGTAAATGCTTTGCTGATACTATTCCAAATTATCCGCGCGCTAGGGGTACGGCCGCCGCCTCCTCGCGTGATCTGACCTACTTTTGCAGTACTCATGCAAACCCCTTTGACTTTGTCGGTCGTAGCAATGCATTTTGGTTTTTTAAGGAAAAATATCTATCGTAGCAATGCATTTTGGTTCCTTCAAGAAAAAATATCGATCGTAACAATGCATTTTGGTTTCTTCTAGGAAAAACTTCGGTTACGAGAACTCAGACTGGAGTTCAGAATGTACAAATCTGGCTGAACATCGAAAGAAGCGTTTTCTCAGGATCGGACACACTATACAATGTGGTGAGACACATTATTTAAATCATTTTACGTTGTTTACATTCCATTGTTTCATTTTCGACTATTTATTTTTTATTGTTAATTATTCTTACATTTTGACTAATACTACATATCTTCATTTTATTTTTTAACTTTGGTTACTATGTTATTTCTTAATTTACTCTTGTGAGATGTCATGACGTAGATGTTTGCCTGGAACTTTTATTGTGTTCAGTTCCGTTGGCTTTATTCCGAACGATTTACCTTCCAGATAAGTGCTTGAAATGGCGCCATGTTGAATACCATGCTCCCTACGAAATCAATGGAATTCCTGAAAAATGGTGCTGTGATGATCATCCCAACAGTATGTTCCGAGGGTGCTCAAGGCCAGAGGAGATACCCAAGGTGTGACACATTAGTGGTTTTGATGATGATGCGAAACTATGTGATGTTTCTTTTTGTCACCTTTGATCTGCAAAAGATTTTATCGTTCAAGCCCAATAAGAGCACATTCTAATGGTTCCCCTATTTTTAGACCAGGAACTTGTAGATATATTCTCTTTTCAGCTGAAGGAGGGCAAGTTAGTGCGACAAAAGTCGCCGGAGCCTCCAGCGAAGAATCACGGAGCGGCGGCTGTGAGTAATTTCATATTACTATGGAAGAGAATTCAAAAAATTGCAATTTTACGGAGATTGTATACCAGCTGATTACGCATTCGGTTCCTTACTGACTTTCGATGGTTCAGGGTCGAGGCATGGAACGTAAACTTGACCTCCCCAATCGAGGTACTCCATCTGTCGCTGCAAATGGTAGTGGATTAGCTCGGCGACCTGTCACGTCTGTATCTACGCAGCCATCAACTTTGAAAAACAAGGAGGTGGGAACATCACTCAATTTTCTTGGCGGCAACCATCGTTGAGGCATCCAAAGTTCTCTATGCTATTGTGCTAGTGCTGTATTTATCGGGTATTCTCTGATCCAGACTGATACGATGGATTTGTTTTGCTCCTGATTCAGTGTATGACGGTTTTCTTTTGAGGTTCAACGCCGCCCCGCATCTCCACCGATCTCGTCGCGGCCGTTGAAGCGCTCGTCACGTGTCGCCCAACGTAGGGAAGAATTAACGAGTGATTCTGAATCAAGTCCAGAAAGGATACCGCGAAAGGTGGCTCCCAAGTCATTCAGTACTCCAAATAAGGTTCGTACTTTGAAAGGTTAATTCACCAGTAGTTGTGGATTGTTTCCCATTCTGATCATTCGTTCTGTTTGAAGACCTCAGAACGTGTCAGCGCCGTTGGCAGGCCGCCTACGAAACGTGCGGCTGCTGCAATTAGCACTTCTAAGAATCGTCGAGTGATGTCAAGTGAAGAAAGCGATGAAGAAGAGCCGGTTACTATCCCTGATTTGGTAAGTATATATTGAACAATCAGTGTGAAGCTGCTATTTTTTAATACATGGCTTGTTTCTGGGTAGTGGTTTCGCGTTTGTAGTTATAGAAGTTGCTTAATTTGGAATTCAGCATGAGTTTTCAGTATATGAGTCTATGAGTCACTGTTTTCTTTGATCATGATCGATTGCACTTGCGCAAAAAGGAGGCAAAAAACTTCAATTTTTTGGAATACTTTCGAACTCACTCGTGATTGTACCTAGAGAAAATGACCATAACTTTCAGCCAAAGAAACCGAAAACAAAAGCGGACCTCAGGCGTCAATACGAGGAGAATGAGAAGTTGTTCGAGAAAAAAGCAGCTGTAACGGAGGTGAAGGCGTCAACTCCGGTGGCAGCCAAAGGTATCTTGTTTTGTGGAGTTGCTACCTGGCGAAGTTTAAGGGTCTTAGCTGAAAAAATTTGTGTGTCTAAGGAAGATGTGAACTCGTAGCTATCGTGTCTCTTACCTTTTCCCGTCTTGGAACGGGTCAATGGTCTAAATGATCATTATC
Organism: Trichostrongylus colubriformis; assembly: GCA_963978905.1. NCBI lineage: Eukaryota > Metazoa > Nematoda > Chromadorea > Rhabditida > Trichostrongylidae > Trichostrongylus > Trichostrongylus colubriformis. The sequence continues at coordinate 36,997,803 of OZ022259.1, forward strand.
GGTGCTACATCTTTCTGTGGTGGGGCAGGGTATGCTTAGGCAGTAATCCAATCGGGGTGAGATCAGGGATGATGTGTAAAACAGGCTTTTTCAAGTCCACTGAAATGTCCTTGGGGCCTCATGCTCTTCTCATTTCATAAGTGAAAGTGGCTACGCCGACAGCTGCTGCAGCATCTACTCCGACCGCGACGAAGCCTCCTGTTGCAAAGCCTATCACACCCATGAAACCGTCGGTGTCGACGCCCTCTTCTGCACCGCTTTCAAATGGCACCGTTGGAAAGGCGGCTATCGACAAAGAAACGGTACGCGAATAATTTCGACGCTGGCTCTTCACAGCGGTTTCCTCATTTTCACACAGAACACTTTGCTTCACATGCCGCCAAATACAACAATTGAAGATTATTTAGCTTGATCGAGAAAAGGAAAGAGCCGATAAAGCTGTTGGGCAGACGCGCAAATTGCTGAATTTCTTTCTCAAACAGGTTGGTTCCCATTTACCGATAACATTTCTAGACTTTGGTTGAAGCGCCATTACTGGGTGGACCGTCAGGCAAGTAACAGGGTGAAACGCAACCACTGGGGTGTATTCATACTCTGCGACGCGATCGCAGCCATCACATCGTCGTGTATAAATGTATCCTTGAGAGTATCGCGGAATATGCTACTTGAGAGACATGCAAGTGTTCCCATTGGTCAATTATCTGCTGATAACTGGGAATGTGTTCCATGAAAGAAGTTGCGGTTTAATTATTTAAGGTTTTTTTTATATCTTCAGCTAAATTGTATATTTCAGTTATCATATCTTTGCCTTGTATTTCATATCTTTTGTATTTTTCGTCAACATGAATAGACTAACTAAATATATAACGTCTTGGAATCAATAGTAAATAGATAGTATTGTGAGGCAAAACCAGTTATGGGTGATCTGACCTATTGGAAGTCGCTAACATCCAAAAGTATTGGGTCATTCCATAAGTAATGTCGCTTTTTTTCAAGCGAAAATTTTTGCCATAAAGCCACAAGTTTTGCATCATGTCATAAATCATTTGAAAGAAAATTTTCTGCTCTACAAAATGACATGTTTAGTTTTTGAGTATGTTATAATAGCGCCGACATTTAGGCTGGCAAAGGGATAGGTTCAGCAGACAAAAATTGGCCAAACCCAATCTATTAAAACACTATATTCCACTTTAGGAAAATCAACCAGTCATGTGTTGCGTACTTACACATGACCTCTTCTGCAATTTTCAATATTGGGTCGACCAAGAAGTCGCGTCGTTCTTTTTATAAAATCTTTTTTTCGAAAGCACCCACACTTAATCAAATGAAATTTTTCCTTTCAAACTCCTCGCTTAGAGTTGTTTTGTCTGCGAAGAACTTTTTCTGCCATATTGAAAACACCTTTACAGTTCGTTTTGGCTGCGATTCATATTGAATTTTAATATCATGTGATAGGGGTCCAGTTGACCACGAGACCAATTTATTTTTCCATGAGGAAGTTAAGGTATCCGGTCAGTGGTACTTCCCTGTTTCTACTCACAACCTGTACTTAACGTTTCACCCCTCCCTCAACTGATTGGTTGAGAAAATTTTCCTGCCTTGGTTTTAAGAAATAGTCTGAAATCACGGAGTTGTGGCGGAAAAACCAAATGTGGGAAAAGACCAATGTGACTTTTCGAGCAACCGACTGGTGGAACTTGCAGGAGAGGTCGGGGCTAAGTACGCAACACATGACTGGTTGATTTTCCTAGAGTGGAAAATAGTGTTTTGATTAATTGCCGGTTTGTCCAATTTTTGTCTTCTGGACCTACCCATTTGCCAGCCTAAATGTCGGCGTAATTCTAACATACTCAGAAACTAAACATGTCATTTTGTAGAGCAGAAAATTTTCTTTCGAGTGATACATCACATGCTGCGAAACCTTGTGATTTTATGGAAAAAATTCGTTTGAAAAAAACGACACTACTTATGGAATGACCCAATACTTTGGTTCGACCAATCGATATCTATAATGCGCTTATGGGTCTTTTTTACTTGCTGAGGTGTTTTTAATCAACCTACTCCTACCTATTTTATTATCGATGTATTCGTTGGACATGCGCAAGCTCTCGATAAGCAGAAAAAAGAGAGGGCAACTTTGTCTTAGTTATACATAGGTTTTCAAAACTTAAAGGCAGCATTGGGGGAAATCCGGACGAAGAGTAAAAGAAGTAGTGAATGGGAAAGTCGAGATGCCTAGTAACGAGACAGTGAAGATAAAACGGATGGAAATGGCTGAGAATCCGAGAAATAGGACCCCCTCCCACCGTTGGTTCTAGCGGCGGACGTCCCATCAAGAGACGAGTTATGCGAAAGGGATTCCCACCAGCATGTCGCCAATAAACACAAGGGAATGTTTGGAATTACGACAGCATCTATTTCTGGAGTAAGGGAAGCGAAGCGAGTGAGCGAGATTTTCTGGAGCATGTGAAAACTGCGAAAGCGCACCGGAATACCTTCAATATCTCCGCATATCCTTGGCCGCTCTCATCATAGCCGACCACGAATCACGTCACTTGGAGGCGGGGTCGATTATCGAAAGGCGGCAGCTCTTATCTATTGCGCCATTATTACGGCTCGGAGGCGCGCTTTTTTGCTGGGATTTCTCCACAGATAGCCTTCTTACCCATATGGATTCCATGCAAATGGAATCTTTCAGGGGTTCTCAGTAACCACATTACCCCTAATGCTGTCTTTAAATGTCTAAAAAAATGTGCTGGTGACTAAATATAGGGACTGTTGAAACATCCCATCCTATCATTCAATTTTCGAGGAATTTTAGGGTGTCTCACTTGCGGATCGATTCCGACGAATGGGTGATGAAGAGCTGCTTGAACAAGATGTCGAGCAGTTTGGTAGAAACTTGTGGGAGGAACACGTACTAAAGGTACCAAAACAGTAGCGGGTACGATAAGGTGAATGTGTCAGTTTAATTGGATTCTAGATCTCTCGCGAGCGTGATGAGCTACGAATGCTACGTCGAAGCGACAAAGAACAAATGCGAAAACTGTGCGAAGACGAGTTCCGCTCCGAATTGACTATTATTCTCAAATGGGCAATGGTAAGTTATTATATTTATTGGAAACAGGAGATAATGAACTGTCGGTACTCAGAAATGGTAAATTTGTGTGTAAATAGTAATGGAAGAGGAGTTTTTCGGTGGTGATATCAGACTTTTCACTTCGAAACTTTCACTCCAGTTTGAAATTTTTGCTGAAGTTTTATCGTAGTCATTTCTAAGCATTTATTTAAAGCCACTGTGGGTGCGACATATCATTGGGTGGTACAGGTCGGTGCCTCATAGGAGCCCAAAAAGAGTCACTCTTTTCTTTCACTTTCTTCACTGAATTAGTCAAACTTTAGCAATCTGACGGGATACATACTTTCATCCTTAAAGGCACAATTCACGATAATATGAGTACATTGGTTCCATCAGCGAGTAGATAGCCCCTTCCACAAGGGCAAAGCGTGTGCCAATATCACGGCGCGAGAGTGGGTGCTGAACGCGTAAGGAACATGTAACTAAGATGACGGCCACCGTCTCAAGATGGCCCACGCCCATCTTCGATTCAACCAGCTGATGAGCGGTGGCTTTTACGTGTATAAGAGGCATGATATCGATCGCGATAAGAAATGATAGGAAATACTCCCATTGTAAAAACAATCTTATCGGATATTATCACGTAAAAACTTGTCGAAGTATCACTTGCTTTTGAGCTGCAAACTCGTCGAATCCAAAGGTCAGAAACATTTCATTTTAAAGGTTTTCAAAAAGTTTCCCCCTTTTTCTCCATTTTTGTGTTCTTTAGCACTACGAGAGTCTTTATGGAGCGCGACGAGACTCGAAAATTATCGTGAACTGTGCCTTTAAAGGAATCGTCCACGGAAAATGCGTTTTTGTGTAACCCATACGTTTATGTTGTATTTGCCTAATGTGGGCCTCATGCAAAATTTCACGCGAAAATATGCGAATCTGGCTGAGATACAGCACCACAAAGTGCGGTCCTAGTGGGCGGGGCCTAAGGGAAAAGCCTCGTTCTGTCGTTCGCCGTGGTCGGAGACGCATTGAAGGAGCAGAAAGTTTCGTAAACAGTCCCACTCGCCGTTCCCAACGGCGGCAGACCACGGGACGAGGCTTTTACTCTTAGGCCCCGCCCACTGGGACCGCACTTTGTGGTGCTGTATCTCAGCCAGATTCGCATTTTTTCGCGTGAAATTTTGCATGAGGCCAACATAAGGCAAATACAACATAAACATATGGGTAACACAAAAACGCACTTTCCGTGGACCATTCCTTTAAATTCGAGCTACTCCACAGCATCGCTCCTGCGTAACAGCTTTCTGCTGCGCAAGCTAGAGAGCTTTTCCAAGCCACAATAATGCGGCACCTTAACTCGGCAAAATCCGAGATTCCGTCACCTTCGATCTCGAACTCGCTAAGGTCCTTCCATAATGGAGATTCCGTTCTTCATTAACGCTCTCCGTTTCCAAGAACGAGAACGTTCCTGTAGCATTGAAACCCTTGGAGTAGGGTTTGAGGCATGAAAAATGACATTTTGGATGACAATAGCGTTATCTGAGCAGCAAGAGCTCAGCGACTTCCATGAACCAGAGCGTCAGTCCTCAGCAAGCTTCTATGAGGAGCCCACCTCGAATGGCTCTGCTATCAAGCAGAGCTGATGCCATAGATGTTCTAAAGCCCTACGGCAACCACTGGCGGCTTCATGGTATATGACGGAAACGGGAGTAGTGAGCCACAGCTTGCTTCTGCTTATATAGAGGAACATTTCAGGGACATCTTGCCCCATATCTTACCCCTTTTTTATCTCTTTCATTATTATATGTTAGTATACCTGGCGGATGTGTGCCGTGTGCAAAGTGACTCTTTGTAGCTTCCCCTTTGTAGTCGTCTTTCAAGCTTCTTCTGTTATGCCAACGAGATTGTTAGGTGAAATATTTATTAATGGCCTGACGTTTCGACCAGATCGTCTTCCTCAAAGGCCTAAAGCTTAAAATCTAAGATTTTGTCCACTATACCGTCAAACAATCCCACAGTGGATCGACGGAAATCTCGGAAAACACCAGAGGAACCCCGTTCACAAATGAACTTACCCAGTCCACCACCGCAATATCAATAACTATTCCACCTAGCAACCTCGTTGGCATAACAGGAGACTCTTCAAAGTAATATCGATGCTGGGGCTCTCCGAAAAGGAATTCGAAATATACAGTCGTCTTCGTTTCACCATAATAGATACGTGGGTCACTATTTATATTTCGGGAACGGCGTTAAAAGTCGACGAAATCGAGCATTTTCATCACATGGTGTCGAAAATGCTCGATTTCGTCGAATTTAATTGGTCTAAAAAATGGAAAAAATTTATTCAAACAAAAATCGTAAGCACCATCTTGTAGAGCGCAAAGAGCTCTATCGAATGGTACAAAACGCTCTGCCGAAAAAGTTTATTTTAATCATGCAATATTGAATTGAAAAACAGGTGGAAGCTTATCCCTACATGCTAGAATATGAGAGGATACAAAGGAATAATGGTAGTATCTTGTAGAGCAAAGAAAGCTCTATCAAATGCATGTGTGCACATCTTCTCCAATCTCGATAGTAGGCGAGGAAGAAAAGATAACGATAGTGCACACTTTTGCGAGATTGCATTTGTGAGTCAAAGACACCAAAAAGTTGAGCGTCTTGTATAAAAAGTAGCACCATTCTATAGAGCTGGAAAAGCTCTATCGAAACATATACACAAACATTTTTTGATCTTGATGGTAGGTGAGAAAAATGAGGTGCGCAAGTGCCAATTTTTTGCCTTCAGCTCACTTCATTTCCAAACCTCATAAATATTAGGTAGTCAAAGGAATCGAAAAACAGATAGTAGCATTTTGTAGAGCAGAAAAAGCTCTGTCGAAAACATATATAAGCTTCGTCAAAAGATGAAGGCAACATCGTAAAAAACGGGGTTGAATAAAACCGCGGGGACTTATTCCTCAACCCAATATTTTTCGCAAATCCATGTGTTCAAGTAAAATTGTATGTTTGTTGGTGGAAATGATGTTTAGGGATGCCACTTAGGATGGCTGGCATGGCGATCTTGCTTAAAGGAATCGTCCACGGAAAATGCGTTTTTGTGTTACCCGTACGTTTATGTTGTATTTGCCTAATGTGGGCCTCATGCAAAATTTCACGCCAAAAAATGCGAATCTGGCTGAGATACAGCACCACAAAGTGCGGTCCCAGTGGGCGGGGCCTAAGAGTAAAAGCCTCGTCCCGTGGTTCGACGCCGTTGGGAACGGAGAGTGGGACTGTTTACGAAAGTTCCTGCTCCTACAATGCGTCTCCGACCACGGCGGACGACGGAACGAGGCTTTTCTCTTAGGCCCCGCCCACTGGGACCGCACTTTGTGGTGCTGTATCTCAGCCAGATTCGCATTTTTTCGCGTGAAATTTTGCATGAGGCCCACATTAGGCAAATACAACATAAACGTATGGGTATCACAAAAACGCATTTTCAGTGGACGATTCCTTTAATCATATTGCACACAGCATCGATGTTTTCGGTAACAACTGCTAATTTCGGACATCCTTCACGAATTTCGTCGGGCAGCGGACTACGACCACGATTGAATTCCCTAAACCAACGATACACTGCGGTCTTCAATGGGGCTTCACTGCCTAATTTTTTAAAATTTTTTTCAAAAATTTCATTTTCATTTCCTGAAAAAAACGAAATTTTCTCAGATGAATATAAATTAAACAAAAAGCGCCGTACGGTAAATTGAATGGTGGGGTATATAGGTAAAAAAAGGCGAACTTTACGATGAAACCATCAGATTTACTCCCTTGATAAAAGTATTGCCTATTCCCGAAATATAAACAGTGACCTACGTAATATGCATTCTGAGTGACCTTTTCTGCATTTTCCCCGGACACGCATGTGAAATTCAGCCAGACGACGTTGTGACGTATGAAAATTGCTTCCAAATGAAGGACAAGTTGCTCGGTATGCTGAACGCAGATCCAGAAGAGAGTGAAGAGCTGTCGCAACAGTCGGAGGTATTCGCACCGGAGTCACCACGTGCTGATTCGCTGACAGAATAACGTAAGGAATCAATCGTTCAGCGGTGTGGTTCAATTCTCCCAAATGCCTAGCCTTATCTTGCCACTTCCGAACCTCATTTCATTACCGTATATGACGCAGTTATTACTTTTGCAATGTGATGTATCGTGGAACGAATGTGTAACATGACCAACAACAATAGCGTACCTAGTTTGTCATCAGCTAATAAGTTGTGGTGAACGCGGTCCTGAAGATTCTGCCCAGAAATGGCAGGCGTATGAATGTTCACGTCTTCGACATGCGACACGCGCCGTGAAGATCGTGAAGATGTACCACAGATCTCCTTTTAGTACTTATGTCTCTCGGTGCTATCTGTTGATATTGTCCGCTTTATCATTATTTAATAGATTCCCTATATGAGCTGTAATCCATGAGAATCATGTTAAGCATCCGTTTTCTCTATTCTTTCATATCACTAATGGCTAACCTCCAATCCACCTGTTAAGCTGTTGACAGGCATCTTCTGAGCTGGTGACTTTAGAAATGGCTAAGGCCACAAAAGCATGGAAACAGCTCCCGTCAACTGTTCGCCCTGTGTAAGGCAGTTATGTTGATTCACCAATTGCGAATCACAAGGTGTGGGGAGGGTTATTCTTTATTCTGTGCTTCACTCAATATGAAGTAGCAGGAGCAAGCCATCATCGGTCGGTAGTGGCTTGAACAGCGTCATGTGGTCTAGCAAGAAGACGCGCGAGAGGCGGGCTTTCGAAGTTCCATGGTATGGTACGGTTTTAGTTGTCAGCTTTCAAAAGGAGGTAGTGTGCCATCGCATTCATACTCTGCTAGGCGACAGAACGGCGTACGCGTTGTGAAATGCTTACTCGAACGAGCGTGCACGGGAAAATGAGCTTCTGAGCTTCTCTCTTAACCACATATTGATGTTGGGTTTTCCTGATTAGGGCTACATGCAAAGTTTCACGCGAAAAAATTAGGATGCGGCTAAGATACAGCTTAAAGTGGCAAGGACTTGAAGTTAAAGCCCGCCCCGTCTTCCCCACGGTTGGCGACGGAGTTTGGGATTTTCACGTAACTCTCTGTTCTCCCTATGCGTCTCCGACCGCGGCCGACGATGGGCGGGCATTTGCTCTGTCTAGGAAAGGGTTTCAACTTCCCAAGGAACTATGAATTGAGACATGGATCGATAGAGATCCGAATACTGAGTATATCTGTGGAAACCAAAATTGCTAAATGGCATTCTGAAGCGAGTTACGAGGGGTCAAAGTTTGCTTGTGATGCCTCACTGGTGAGGCACTTCGCCATCAGCGCGGCCGTTGCTAAGCAAGCAGCGGCCACCGTGGCTCAATGATAGTGTTCCGGATCAGCAGGATAGGGGCTGAAGGTTTGCTCTCCACCGGTGCAGTTTTTTTTTTGCATTTTGTGTTTTGTTTGTAGGCAAGGGTCAACGACTTCTCCTTTGTTATTAGCCCGTGAATTTTTCCGAAATTTGGGCAAATTCTCGAATTAGCTAACAACTTATCTTTTGGGTTATTTGACTCCCTGAACACGAAAATCACACTGGTTTTGCACGAGAAGGATTGGTTCGCGCGCTATGGGCTTCAGAACGCAGTGTTCAGGTAATCTCGTAGACAATGAAGCACAAAATGCGGAAAAGTCTTTACAGTTGGGGAGCAAGCCCTCAGCTCTCATCCTGCAGTTCCGAAACGCTTTCCTTGAGCCATGGCGGCCGCTGCTAGCTTAGCAACGGCCGTGCTGCTGACAAAGTGCCTCACCAGTAAGGCATCATAAGCAAACTTTGACTCCTCGTAACTCGCTCCAGAATGCCATTTAGCAATTTTGATTTTTACAGTTATAATCAATATTCGGAGCTCTATCGATCCATCTGGGTCTCGGTTCAAAGTTCCATGGGGATTTGAAACCCTTTATAGTAAGGCTTCGCTCCCCAGCCCCTCGGTCACTACTTTGAGGAGCTGTAGCGTGGCCAGATTTACCCCTTTTTCGCGTGAAACTTCGCATGCGGTCCTCATCAAGCAAACACAACGTAAATATAAGTGTAACAGAAAAAGTCATTTTTCCGTGCACGATTTTTTCACAGGGGCGCCGGAATGGGAGACATGAAGGAAAGCTGGACTGGTAACGATCTCAAAGGCCAGTTATCAAGAGATAATTTGTAGCCAAATCGCGTTGGAAAGCGCCCTTTTGGGCTTTTATCGTGATCTCACCGCTTTCCCATTCGAGCTGCAGCGCCCCACTGGCCGAGGGCGGGGCAACGTTGCGACTAGCTGGTATAGCCCCTCGTCGTCCGCATCCACCCCTTAGCGGCTAGTTATGCTGGGGGGCCAAAGGGAAGGCGATAGGAGGATGATCTGTTCCTTGCGTTCCTGGCCGTTTCATCCAGCTTTTTCTCTGCTGGTGCGCTGCTTAGCGCCTTAACTTTCATACTTCAAGATTGGGAAGGATAGATTATCGCAAGCTCCACATTCAGCGGTGGCATGTTTGCTGATGAGCACGCCAACGTCGATTACGAAGCTAACCCTGCGGGTGTGGCGTATATTCTACTACGTAATCGTACGATCGCTTCGCTGAGTATGTATGCTGCTCGGGCCACGCGTCTCTAACGCCAATAGGTGTGGGCTGATGCGTTTCCAATTCGTTGATCTTCACTTCTATTGAGTTCAAGTGTACGCATCATTTGACTGCAACGTCTCTGCTGCTTCGGCTTCAAATTACCCCTGTTTTTTCTTCCTCCAACCTTCGTAGAGTTATGATTTCTATCATCAAAGATTTTCACATTTGTGGGCTGCGTATCATTTCTTTATCATTCCTCGCCCGGTGGTTGTACTAGTGACAAGGAGTGTGTGCATGTCTCTAGTTCTGATGCAACCCGAGGAGCACCATAATATCGCTAATTCTCATCTTGCTTTGTATATTACAGTCATTTTTGTTGCTTTAAATATGGAGTTTGAAGTTCGTTCATCGGTTGTATTATTTTTAATAACGAATCATTGATTAATGATAAGTTTTCTATGACGTCGTCTTGTGGGTTTTGTTTTCAATTCTTTGTCACTCCACTTCTTGAAGCATTTGACATTACATGGCGTTGATCTCCGCTATTATCGATCTAATCAGTCTCGTTCGTAGCCCAGTTCTAGAGGATTTCACAAACGTTGTCTTATTGATTTATTTATCGATTATTGATTTTCTTCATTGTACGACGCTTTAGTCATACGTTTGTGTAGTCTGTTTGTTACATATAGTTATGGTACGTAGTGCATGTATTAGTGATCAGTCTTATTGAAATCCAAAATACAGCCAAACAGATACGTAATGGTTCGTCACAATTCTACTGCGAGCATATGCAATGAGTCTGACTATGTACAGCTGTTTATTAATCAGCGATTTATCCTTTTTACACGAATAAATCAATAAAGATGCACGATATGAATGAAATGCAGATGTGATATACCGGTAGTCTTTCATGCCCTTTTATTTGATGAGAAAGTCTATTTGATGAGAAAGTCAGGTCTTTCATTTTTTTTGTACTGAATTAGGTTGGTATGATACTCAGTGGATGCTGCGCTTAGATCGAGTCGCGACGCACCCGCAACGCAGGGTCCTGCGATCGCAGCAGTCCCCTCGCCTAGTATGAATGCATCCTTGTCAAGAGCCAGCCGTCGCCTCAAGCATCAGTAATTGGTTACAGCTGCACGTATTCATGGTCTTTTCGAGTGTTTACCTGATGCTTCGACGGTCACACTGGACGGAGTTGAAGTAGGGGCTAATGACCCCCGTAGTGCTCATGTAGTTCAGTGTTATTTATTTATTTTTTGATTACGTAAATTATCGTGCGAATGTGCATGAAGCGCCTCTTGAATGCCATCGTCCTTGACATAGACGGCTCCAGTTATCTTCTCGTCCCTCCTTCTAATGGCATGGCGCATGTCGAAAAAAGTTTAATCGACGTCGTACGTGCCATGTTGCAACTGAGATCCGCTTGAAATGTATTTTTTTCGGGAAGCATTTCAGTTTTCTAGTTCCACAAGAGCTCTAACGGTTCAAATCACATCTACGTTTATTCCGTTTTTCTAACCGGCGTTCCTGATTTCCTTACTCTTCACTGTTTGCATTTTATTCGCTCTATCGATGTCTTTTTTTGTTTGTGATAGCTGCTGGTTTCGGGCGCTACCCGCGATGCGAAATGTGAGTAGGGGGTGCGGGCTCGTATTCCGTTCGAGTGCAGGGGTTTCGTACCGTCAAACAACAGTTTATTCGATCCTATCTGAGTAGATATTGTTCTGTTCCGAAAGCCGATCCAAGTGTGTGAATGCAATGTGAGGCTCCAAAATCTCAATTTAAAAGATACAAAAAGGTTTCACAAAAATATTGCTGAAGAAATTTGAGCTTATTGGCAAGCCTTCGGTGCCTGGCCCCTATCTCAAGCCTGAACAAGAGCATTTCAGTTTAAATATTGATTGTTTTGAAATTAGTCAGTTAAGTACCCCACTGGCTTATGCTGCTGCGCAATTTATCCATACCCACTTTATAAGAGTGGAGCTTTAGTTAACTCATTGTTACATACTCAGTTCACACATTCCTAACAGTGATTTTACTTATGTACTTAGTTTACTCGATTATTGAATGACAGTGGTATTCCAAATGGCGATGCGCATGAAAGAAAGGGTTCAGAAGGCTCATGTTGAGATTTGATAGTTTTCAGTATAGGATGAACGGTGGGGTTTTGTTTTCAATATATGCACGAGGCTTGTTTATGGAAACAAGGTCGTGAGGAAATGAGCTTACGTAGGGGCTATATGGTCTGAGAAGGCACAAATCTGGTGCGATCTTTAGATCGAATCGCTAGTGCGATGGCTAAGCTTCTTATCTTTTCCTTAGTCAGGTCCTCAAGCCCATCATTCTCAGTTCTCGTCAACATGCGATGCCACCTCGATTTCATAGCCGACAGGTGGCTACTTAAGCTGCTGCCAGCCGGTAGTTGGCAGTCCCTCTTAGTTCCTGGCAGCCCCCTCCTCCCCCCCCCCCCCTTCTTATGTAATCGTAATAAGTATAACCCATATGTGTCTTGTATCTACCTCGTATAAACCACGCTACACCTTAATAGTAAGCCTCAGGAACCCATAATCTGATACCTTCCTGCTCGGTCGGAATGTGACTAACTTGCCTTATTGTACAAATTCCGTGGTGTAGACAGGGTGCTCCACAGTGTGTTCCCACGACCCTGGTGAAACTCCACCAATGGTGCATTCTGGTGCGTGCCATTAAGACAGTGAATTCGCGTAGCAGCATGTGATGCGCTGCGCTATGGGTGCGAGCTAGGAGCGCCTCATTGGTTGGGTTTTAAAACCACTACGCCTAAAACAAGGCGTAGAACACCATCATCGCTTTAGGACTCAACTGAATGCGGCGCCCCCTACTCGCATTCGCGTGTCGTGCGTCGGACGTCTCGACGCGAGTCTGTCCTGATGGGATACATCCGTTCATCTTCAAGGGCTTGGTCGATGTCTATTGAGCTATTAAACCATCACGCATAATGTCTGTCGTGTCGATGATCATCGAGATTTACCGACCTCACGTAGTGCAGTCTGCACGTTTCCTCTTTGCGAACCGGTCAGTGAGACCAATTGACTTCAGGAAAAGCGGTATTTCGTTGTTTCCTTGTAAAGTTTTCACCAAGAACTCTGACCATCAGGCTGAGGCTGCGGGTTGTATTGGTGTTTCCTAATGGTTGTCCCCTAACTGGAGTAAGAGTGCTGGAATGTGGGTGTGTTAGGTTGTAAAGAAAGTTCTAGCCGGTTTTGCGTGCTCACAAGATAAATTAAAATCAGAATGCGCGTCAACATTAATCAACTGGCATATTGTGCCCCTCAAATAAATAAAGCGTTGCTCTTTCTAAATATAGCTTTACTTGGAATGCCACAAGGTTTTCCAATTAGTAGGGATTTTTGAAATTACTGCGAAAATGGCACTTTTGGATGACTTTACTTCACGAGTTAATGTTCAATTGAGTCCCAGCAAAGCTAACCACAAATATGAGTCGGGAGGGGGTTAAGCAGTGGGCGGAACACTTTGTCCTTGGTTTTAGTAGGCCAGTAATGAGAACAAGCTGCTTGAAGTGCTTGAAGTTTCAATTGATCTAGTCGCTTCAACTTAAAGACAGTGTTTGGGATAATGTGGGTGACTGGGAATCCCAAAAGGAGGCATTGACTGAAAAATTGCGGGGCTGAAAGGCCTTTTTATGGCGAAATCCCCTGCAAAAGGCGCCCCCTTGAGCAGTGGCGGAGGCGGCCTCGTCAGGGCAAGCCGCCTTGGTTAGGGCAGCCCGCCTCCAGGCGACGTGATTAGTGGTTGATCACGGTGAGGTTGGTCAAGGAAATCGGTAGGATTAAAAGTATCGTAGCGCGCTTTCTCACTTTTAGCTTGAAGCTCACCACATGAAATAGATGCTGTCGCATCTCCGAACATCCCTTCATGTTTACGTCTTGGTAATGCCAATGGAAAACCTATGCGGACTACCCGCCACTTGACGGGAAGGTCGTCCGCGCCTAGAACCAACTGTGGGAAGGGGTCCTATTTCTCGGATTTTTGGCCATTTCCATCCGTTTTTCTACACTGTCCTGTTACTAGGCATCTCGGCTTTCATATTCACTACTTCTTTTACTTTTCGTCCGAATTTCCCATAAAGCTGCCTTTAAACGACAGAAAGCGATGAGCCTCCACGATTGCGGGGGATACCTGAATGTAATGACCTTCACATAAATGTGGTCGACTACCTCAAGTAGCCTTTATTCAAAAAAAAATCCAAAAAATGGGTGCCGCGCGACCCCCTGGAGCAGCCACGCGCATGTGCAATTCCACAAATTCTTTTCCAGTAATTGAAGCAGTTGCAGTCTGGAGCCTTTGGTCGTCCATCATATTCATCAGATCTAATGCTAGCTAAGCCCCATTTTCCCAAACATATAAACAGCTCCTTCAGTAGCATTGTGTTCAGAAATAATGGTGATTTGTAGTCGACTTTTTTGATTTCGTGCAATATAAATCATTAGCTCTTGATCAAATTAAGATATGCAAGTCTGTATAATGTTGCCAAGAGTGTAGCAAATCGAATGGTGCTTGTTCTATGTGAAAAGATGCAGTTTGAGTCGAGTTATGATCTTCAGAAGTTGAAAGTGCAAAAACCGGTCAAAATTTTCTTTAAAACCTGATAGTTTTGTGTTCACCGCTCGTTCTTTACGTCCGGCTATGCAGCGTGTTTTAGCAGTCTCCACGCGATAAGTATCTGGGAATATCGTCTTGGCGATCCAATACGATCTGATTTCCTTTGCATTTGTGCAATGCAGCGAAGGGGTTACTACAGTGGAGGTCACGTGTGGGTGATCTATGGGTTCCAAGAAACCTCCATCTCTGCCTTTTCAGTGTGTTCTCAATCATAGTTTCGTTTATTGAATATCAGACCGCTGTAATTTTTGTTGTCCGTAATTCGCTTTTATTTTAATTCGATTACTATCATTTTTGTGTTGTTGGTTACTATGCATTTGTTTACTACGGTCACTTCTATGGGGCAGTCATAGAGAGGGCTGTTGCATTGACGATGAGTAGGTCGGGCGTTGCGTCGAGTCATTTGTTGAGAATTATGAGCTCCGAACCTTCTCCTTCCATGTCTGGTTATGTTTTTACCCTTCTACTTTTCTCTGAAAAAAAGGTGTTCGTCGATCAATAGTCCTAGTACATAGTATACAAAGTATGACTGTCATTGGAAACTTATTTTATAGAGATCATCAGATTCCCTTCAAAATCATGGAGCCACAAATAGTCGCTGAGGATTCTCCAACCGCCTCGGCCGCCATTTTTCTCACTAAAATACGACGCCCTTAAGGTTTCTGCAACTGCTACTTGACCTTGATTTGGGGTGTCCTTTTAATCTTCCTCAAGGTTTCACTTGAGCTCATAAATTCCTTCGAAATTCTTAGAGACATTTAAATGCGTATATGCAATGATTGAGAGGATCTGGGGACATTTTACTGAATTGAGGCACAAGGTACGTGTAACTTGTGCAGAGCAGTGCCACTGGAGACAGTTTGATTCATACACACTTTCTCAGGTCCTGATAAAATCTAAAGCAGAAAGATAAAAATAGTCAACGCTCATCAACTTCTTGTGATAATGCCATGCATCCTAGTTCCATCAAGAATTGTTATGACAGTTGAATGGCGATTTGGCCCAAAAATAAGGATAAAAGGATGAAATATTTGACATTATTTAATCCCGTATTGAGATACCCTACCCACTCTAGTTCCATTCACAATCGTGGTGATGGGTGAATGCGATTTGGCCAATACAAAGTGCCTCCAGCCGTTGTACAAGTCAATGCTTTTATCCACCCGAACGAGTCTGGTATTAATTCACCGACCCCGGATGGATGGAAGGCTTGATGGGCTTTGGAGGGCGTTGTTGCGGGATTTGATCTCCGCACCATAGGAATGAGGGTCCGCTCCACTTGCACTACACCTTCTTCGCCCAGTGACCCAATGTGGTTGCGGAAGCCAGCCGACGTACAAATTGGTACTTTCGTTCTTCCAAGCTAATCAATTACCAACTAGAATCGCACAAGCGATAGAAAACTTGGTTGGCTTAGTCGGCTCGTGGGCATTCGATCCTCAAACCATGTAATTTAGTGAAAGCGCTACTTTCAATTAACCACCTCTATCCTTGATTTCTACTTACTTCCTATAATAGTCAATATCCTTAACATCTCAATAATCTGTAATAACCTTAACTTCTTGTAATCCTAATAATATTTTACATTTTGAATGGCCAAAACTATTCATGATCTTGATCCTCTGCGCCCCATTTCTTTGAGTATACCTCTGTTAAGAGCAAAATTCTCAGATTCACAAAAAAAAAATAGTAGAACGAGTACCATCTATTCCTAACCATTTGATAATCGCTGTCTCTTAATGGTTTTTTGCCTCTACAGGTTATCAGTGATTTGGACGGACACTCGAGGTATACGTACATTGATACGTGTTTTTGTGTGGTTTATAGTCTGTGTCCATGTCTGTGTCCGTTCGCTACAGACTCCATGTGTAGCCACGCTAATTTGATTTAAGTCATGTGCCCCAAAGCGTGACGTGTAGGGCTAGTCCTTATTTGTATGTACCTCCCCAGTGATGTGTCGCCTTTTAACCATGGAATAAATTTGAGTAGATATCCATTATCTTATGAATGGTCTAAGGGGTTCTGTACACCTCCTGGCTCATTTTTGTCGTAATTCGAGAGAGGATCTTATAGAAGACCATAGCTGTATAGGCTGGCCCATTGCACGAGTATATCAATCAGACTTCGAGCCATGAATATCGCTCAATCTGTAATTCATTCTAAATACCGAGTTTTGATGGTTTCCTATTGCCGTAATTGTTCAACTTGTTTTATAGATCTTTAATCAGCTAGAGCATGTGCATGGAAATTTTTGCAATTTTCAAGCTTACCACGATTTTCTTCGCAGAAAACCGGGGTACATCCCGTGCCATCATAGGGTAGTTGAATAGTGATCAGTAATCGATATATCAATAACCTTATGTTACTGCAATGCATATCATATAGCAATATACCAGTGATTCAATAGCGTCTGAATAAGAGGTATTTGTTAATTTACCAATTTGATTTTGCGCTGCTCATGTCACGTCTTGCTGTGGCTTTCGAATGTGATTCACCCTTCAATAGCAACATTATTATAGTGGCTTGCCAGACCAGAAGGTATACAGGTCGGTGATTTTAGCCTGCAAGCATATCTGTTCTGGAGAGATGAAAGACTTGAAAGATCCCTGGGCCATGTAGTGTAGGCGGTGCTACCTGCCACTACACCGCAAAATCACCTGTGGTAGGGAGTATAATTCAAATGAATAGTCCCTGGACGAATAGGTTTTCTTTTTAGCATCTGTTCATTAAAATCATTTTTGATGGATCAAACCTCGTTCTGTTCCCTTCTCCGAACAAACAATAAAGGCCACCCACTTTTTTTTACCCTTTCTGGAGTAAATCTTATCTTATCGCTCTTTTCCGTCAGAGAATCGCTATCGTCTCTAGTTCACGGATTCATAACATTTTGAGGGCTTGAAAGGGTAGAAGTTCGTTACTTTTCAGTGGGTTATTTTGTCTGAATTTCAAATTCTAACTTTTTTCGTTGAGTCAGTAAGACGACTCCTTCTCAAAAGCCGGTTTTCTTTGTTTACCCTCTCAACGAGGTCGCTCCACTTTTTTCCGTGAGATCTTGGTGTTCCAATGGCTGCTATTTGTTCCATAGATGCAATTAGAACGTAAAGAAATCCGGTCGATCTATTGATTGGCTGAAATCTGCCAAATTGGCTAAATGTCTAAAATTACCATAGAGCGGTAGTCAACGAGAGAAACGTACATAGTTATGTAGTTCCTTCCGCTCCACGGGCCCGTTAAACCGTGAGAGCGTCCCCGAATTTCAGTATTTTGTGTGGAATTTCGTTGTGAAAATGGCGGTGCCGTCATGAACTTCCTTTCCCACTAGAATTATACTACAGACTGTTCTCGACTATAAGAACCATAACCACCGTGTGGATATGTTGTATGTGTTCCCACGGAACATTCTGTTTGTTTGTATCTTGAGGGCCATGGGAATTATACGTATGTTATGTTGTGGTGAAATTTTTGCGACGCTTTTGTCTTGTCTTTTGCTCACTTATTCACAGTGTGTTTGAGTTATGGGAACTTGGCCTCTGAATGGACCCAATCCCGATCTTCTAAATCCCAGTTACCGTGCTCATCTATAATATGACATTAGACCGAAACCAATCTTGTCTAGCCGAGGACGAGCCATTTATGAGGGTTTTTCCCATCTCAGAATTTTTTTTTTGCCCTAAGATTGGTATCGCAGTTTGCGGCGAGAATCAGCAGTTATCGAAGAAGAAGGAAATGGTTTCTAACCCTTCCATGTTTCTATGAGCGCTGGAAGGCACATCCTGGAACTTTCTCGTGGCTTGTTGTTGATGTGTTTTTATTTTATTTTCGACAAGTATTCCAACCTATTCGTATTTCTCAGAATCCGAGTCCTACCGCTAGAGCGTAGTGAAGTGCCATGATCAAATTTTACATTACCGCCTAAATCAAAGGCAGTGATAGTGGCACATCGCTTCGGCCTCCTGCTAGATGTGAGTTCCACAACCGCGACGAGGTTCAAAATGTGTCCTCCCCATAGCAACCTTGCGACCTAAATCTCTTCATGTTGAGTAGCGCAAGACAATTCTTACTTTTGATTGTCTCTGCTAGATCTCTATCTCATTAACGTTTAGTATTATCAAGTATCCCTCACTTTGACGCTGGCACAGCATTACACTGTCACAATGAAGTTAAAGAGATAAAGTTTTCGGCGTTAATCAGTCCCTTCTGTGGGATGCGGCGAGCATTCTAGTTCCATTCAGAGTCGTGGGAGCAAGTGAATGCATTTGGCCTGTACCATAACTTGCGGGAGCCATATGAAAGCAATTGCTTATCCTCCCAGAACAGTCTCATTCCAATTCATATAGCCCTGTGGGATGGAGGGCTTGGTTGGCCTGGGCGGGCGATACGGGTTTGATCCCGGCACCATGAGGGTGAGAGGGCGGGCCGTCACTACACCACCTCCGTCCACATTGTGGCAATAATCTTAAATAAGTAGAAATAAAAAACATCGCAATCGGGAACGCTAATCGATTTTTCGTTGCGCTCTTTATTCCACCGTGATTGTTTTATGGGTCGTCAATGATTGCATGGCTGTAGGTCGCTTCAAAGATGATCAACTGAGCGTTCTTTGTGCTGGTGATGAATAGCTGCTGATCGATGGTTTTCTGATTGCTGCGTTCGTTCGGTCGCCGTTTGTCCTTTGATTTATTTCACTCCACCCATCTTGCACTTTTCACCACCCCGCCATCCTTCATGTGCTGATGCCGATGCCGTTATGGTTGCTGTCATTTCTTTTCTAGTCACTTGTTCGGCACTATTGCACAGGCCTTCCGGACATTGGGAACTTTTCCGTCTGAGACCACCCTACGGCTACTGGTAGAGGAGCACTGGCATTTTCTCAGGTGCTATAAGCCCTGCGTGGGTTTTTGCGAAAGGCTGGGGAAGCATCTCGGGGTGCATAAGGCAATTTCCTTCCATAGGTAGGAGTATTTTCTATCATGTTAGGTTCACCCATCCATGAGCTATCATACGCGTTGTGTCCTACGTCCCCCATTAACACCCTTCCCTTTTATTTTATTTTTTATTTCGCACGTGAAAATTATATCAGTTTTTAGCTACAGCTGCTGATTATGTGAACATCAGTCCACTTTAGTAACTTAGTTTGTGGCGTTGATTTGAAGAGTGAGAGAACAGAGCAAAAGCTGAGTGAATGCCAAAACTGATCTTCGCACAAGAATCGTGTACCTGCGTCCATGCTTTCCGGGCATTGTGCTTTTCCATTACGCCGAGGAAACTTCATTGCCTCATTTCCTCAAAGGTGTATTTACCGTGCTGACAGCCTGTAAAGTGACGAGCCGGTTGGCTCATATCGGCTTCCATGATCAGCTGAAGCTGTGGCAGCGAAAAACAGACAAAGTCATGAGAATAATTAATTTATTGAAGCAAAACTCATCAATCCATCAAAATCTTGTATCTGTGAGTGGAAATGGGGCATGAAAGTACCCTTCGCCTCTCTTATGTTTTCAAAATACGCTGTGTGCCGTTCACTGTATGTTCGGTCAGATAGAAGTGCACTAGGTGGATACTGATGCGAGCGGCGCGACTGTTTTGAGTTTTGCCGTGTCAATCACTTTCCATTGTCCACAGGTTGAAAATTTTATCAGAGTGGAGACATATGGTCCTCAGTCTCACTTTGATACATTGCAAGTTATATCCATAAAGCACGCATCCATAATGTGCATTACTGGTTGTGCCTGATATCGATGTTTATCTTTGTACATTTGGGCTACTTTATGTATGGAAAACAAGACAGGAGAAATTCGGAATCGTCGATGCGTCATCCGTAAGAGAACCTATGTAATAAGATTGACATAAAATCATTGCTGCTTTTACCCAACAAATTTCATTCAAAGGAGGGTAGTTTTTAGTGCACTTTTTAGTTATTTTGAACGGATGAAGAAATATTAGGAAAATTACTTTAATTTTAATTATTTTGAACAAATGAAAAAATATTCGGGAAATTACCAAAACACCAATTTTTTCGGAGAAAAGGGCGCGGAAAAGCCACAGTATTCATGCATCAACCTAATATCTCAGCTGGGAATTTTAGCTCTATTGGAAATGAGTTAGTGGTTCATACAACCCAAATAAACTCGATGTTATGTCGATTGACCATGAGATGTTGGCGCAGTCGGTCAGCCATTCCACTCACTGCCCCCCTGTACGTGAATCGATACGCGTTCGAGTTTTCTTCTCGCCAAGCGTAATAGTACGCCGTTCTCGACTTCCTGTTTGACAGATATTTGCATCAATTTCGAAAATTTTCTTATTTTCGAACTTCTACCTCCGTACCAGAAGTTATGTATTATGGACGGATTTCTCAGGTGGAATTAGCGACCTAATTATTATTTATTCCCTCTTTCGATTTTTTTGCCTTAAATGGCGTTTTGTGGTGGGCAGTAGATCAGAGTAAATAATGGGCATTGTTTATTGTAAGACAACCACGATATCGCTTATGGGATGCGTTTTTCCTGATTTTATTAGAGACAAGAGCTTTGAAGATGGGTAAATACATTCCTTTGTACCACAATGGGTTATTTTAAAATTGTTGTTACATTCTGAAAATATTAGTATGGTTTCTGAAGTTCCAACTTTTGCTGAATGCTAATTTTCGCCGCTGACTCTAATGAAAATTATTGCCAGGAAGTTCAGCTATGGGCAAAATGCTCTAGTCATCGGCGGGACTCGAACCCGCACTCCACGCTTTCTGTGCATATGTGCTAATCCATTGCACCACCGAGATCCCTTTTACCTTTACCCATCTTTATGGGATTCCTTGAGCAAAGTATTAATTTGGTGCATAGTTAATGCGGCTTCTTAATGCTGCATTTTAGTGGGAATTGACGTTTTGACGAATACCAAATGGGAAGCAGTCCCTCATCGCGAAGGTGACAATGCGCTCGAATAATCACTTGAACACGTTTTTGCTAAATTTTGAGGTTTTTTTGTTACTGCCGGGGTCTCTTACCGTGTCCTTGATCTTTTACCTGCACTTCTCATATCAGGCCTCTATTGGGCTGGTGCTAGGTGCGTCCGTCGGGTTAGACCCATCTGAACATCAGATGATGTGCTTGACAGCTCGGGATACACTTATCGTATAGCGGTCGGACATCAACACATTCGATCACATCTGTAATGGTTAAGGAAGATCAAGCGCTAACGAAACCTAGGACTCAGGAAAGTTAGTACATCGATTTCCATCAATTTTACTCGTTTCCATCATTTCTCCAAAATCATGGCATTGTATCCGATCTAAGGCCGCGGTCATACTTTGCGGTGCCGGCGGCAGGGCGTGGTTGCGTTTCCCTGCGTCTCCGCCTATGCCACCTTGCCTCGTTATCTGCGTCATCTCTGCACCTACCCTGTGCCACTCTTCCTCGCTTTGTGAACGCAGCCACGCCCTGCCGGCGGTGAGTATGACTGCGGCCTAAAGTCACAGAATATATAAAGTTTCAGGATTAGGAAACGATGTTGAAATCGAATTGTAAACTTGGTGAATCGCTTACTAAACGGCGTTATTCATTTAGAGCGTGTTTTTAGTGGTGACATAAGAGTGCATGATCATTTTTGTATTCCTCGTCTAGGTAAGCACGGCCAGTCACATTTATCAGTTTATCAGTGCACATCACCCATAGAAGGTCGGAAAACAAACAGCTACGTCGGTGTCAGCACGTCTCACATATTTCGCTATAAAGCTCTTTCGAAGCAATTCGGCTCACTTTGTTCGATGGCCGATTTTGTGTGCTGCTCATTCACGTCTCACGCATTTTTATACTATTTTCAGCTCTTGTTATGTTACGGTAACCATGTCATCCGCTATCCGAAAAAAAAAACTGGTTCGACGAGAGAGCGTTCGATCTATTTGAAACCATCCTGTTAGATGATGTGATCCTTGCAGTTTTTAGTTAACCTGTTATTGAGTATATTAGCTCTTCAAAGCCGAAAGAATAATGCAAAACTATATTAGTGTCCGTGGCGGCGCTATATATTTAAATATCTAGGCCTGGGGACTTGTTTAGAATTCACACCCATGGCTCATCCGTATGGTGTCTTCTCGCCTTATTGCCTGAATATGCATTCAAATGCATTGTCTTGAAATGTCTGCCATGCCCAATTCTTCCGCATATCTACATATAAAACCGCAGTAAGAAGTGAGTTTTTGTTTTTGCCAGCTCTAAGCAAAGTACTCCAAAAACAACTCGTCAGATGGATTCTCCATGGATATATTTGTTCCTTTTTTATATCAAATGCTTGCTCATACACACGTAGTATTTATGTCTGTTGTTATGTATGTATGTGCTCAAATCGATGAACTTTGGCTGTGCACCTAAATCCGGTGTTGAATTTTTTCACAGAATAGCTATTCAGTCCCATGAATATTTTGAAGTAAATGAGAGAACATCAATCTGTTAACTTGTTCTCAAAAATGAGCGTGGACATGTGGTTGCGATTTTCCTTTTTTGTATTTTTTTTTTGCGATCTGCAATTTCTTACATAAGATTTGCCTCACAATACTCTCTAAGCATGACTCGTTGTTGCCTTGGTAAACTCTCTCCTAATCACTTCTTAATGATTTTTACACCTGCCATAAGAGGCCTTTTTCGGTTTATGCGGTCGAGAGAATTCTTATAGCTGCGCTTAATGAGGAGTTCAGCTACGTGGTATCCCCGCGCCGCCAAATTTACTTCACATTTTTGTTATATGTATGCGAGTGATTCTACCCACTCTTCATATTCTTTGTATTTCGGATCTATCTTGAGACTCGTTTTATGAATTTCTTTAATTTTCGATTCATCTTTGTAAACCCTTAATTTTGCTCTCGTCCGTCTCCAAGAGGTGGTGATGGTAGCACCAGCACAGAAAGCTTATCACAACACATTGATTTTACAGTGAAGTGGCTGAGTTGTAGTGTGGAGCAAGATGGGTCGAAATACCGATATTCAAAAGGCTGCCATGGAGTAAACGCTCTTGTTTCCTTTTGTAGGCCTGGCTCTCCCATCGGTGGGCGTGGTTTCTTCAGGTTTCGGGTCTTCTCACCTTATTGCTTATTGCTCTTACCTGGAACATGGATTGTGTTTTCAAAGACAATAGCAGGGCTAGGTCGAGCCGAACATGAAAGGATTGTTGAAGTTCGAGGGACTTAGTAGTAAGAAGGTGAAGAAAAACGGAATTCTAAGGTCAGAAACCCGAAAAATGAGATCCTCTTTAACCGTAAGTTCTCGAAGGGGGAGGGCCACTGTAGAAAAGAGCTCTCAGACCCTTCGTTTTCATGTAGGTGACTCAGTTTCAAGTTTTTATTACCCACCGTATCCCTACCACTCTTCGAGGAATGTAACCAAAATTTCGTTTTCTTTCATTATCGTGGCCAATTCTTGGTTCCGTCTCATTTCATATGTAACTCCTATTTAATCTTGCACCTTGCAATCAATCGAAAATTTTAGAAAATGTGGGATTGGTTGATATCGCAGCTTGATGTGACGGACGTGATCATTCTATCCGCTTTGATGATGGGCGGGTTGTATTTCCTGGTGAAGTATCGTCTAGGTGGAAAATCGAGGCGAGTTTGTTTTGAATTGTTACCTACCTTCTGAAAAACGTTAGTGAATTATAATATTATAAAATTGAATCCTCACTTGCCTTTGTTGGCACTGTACCTTCCCGCAATGGAAAGTAGGCATACTGCGTCTTATTACAGGCTGTCATGAAGCCTACATTGACTCTGTGTGTTCCTTTCCAAACCCAGCCTACATTGACTCTGTGTGTTCCTTGGGAAAGGAACACACAGAGTCAATGTAGGCTGGGTTTGGTTTTTACTTAGAATCACAGCTTACAAGCACCATGTCCTTGTAAGCTGTGTATCCTCTGAGTAAATGAGTAAGGACTAAACCACGACCGACGCAGGTAGTTGACGAGTATCACAATAGCCCCATATCTTTGTGGTGGGAAGAAAACCCAAATCGGGTCAGGTTATGCGATAGCGGCAGCTGCGCAAGTGACTATGGAACATACAAGGCACTTGCCTATGCGGTAGAGCAATTCGTAGGGGCTGATCCGATTCGAGTGTCCTGTCGCACACCCTTATCTCTGTAGCCACATCTTTAGTTGAAGGAGCAGTTAGTACATCTGTTCACGTGAGATCACACCTCTTCAAGCATTTATCAGAATCTCATTTTCTGTGACCTTCAAAATTATGAAAAAAAGACTGCACCTGCCCTTTCTATACGTTTGCAAACAATGAAACGTTGCATTTTCCGTCATGGCAGCAAGCAGAGCTGATGCTTCCATGAATTTTGAAGGGTAGATATCTTCAAAGGATGAAAGCTACTCCCATACATCTAGCATATGTCCCGGGATCCATCTTTCTGCGGTACGCTAGGGGCAGCATGGGCTTTTGCGAGAATTGCATAATGCTGGCTAAACCGCTACCGAAAATGATCCCAACTCCACTTAATATGAAGCCATCTACGGTAAGATGTCAAAGAAGCAGTCCCCTCCACAGGAGGCATCCAAGTAAGCAGTTAGTACAGAGAATCCAGAGCCTCTAGAGGAAGGATAGCTATGATTCACTTAATGTGCGTTAGTGGTCACCTTTCCAGTACTGTCGAATTGCTGAGAGCGTTACTGGGTTGGTTAACAAAGTGGTTAAGTGACGGCTGGCGCACACTCACACTCGCATCGTGCGGGGTTCAAATCTGGCATCAAAACCCGCTCACCAACAAACTAAGCCTTCGACCCTGCTGTGTGTAGGTGAATTGGTACGAAACTCGTCTGCGAGGATAAAAGCACTGAATTGTACATCGGCTGGCCCCCGCTAGTCTGTGTATAGGCCAAATCGCATCCACCTGTCACCACGATTACTGGAATGCGTGGCGTATCCCAAGAGAGGACTGATTGAAGCTTTTGTGAACAGTTTGTGATTTGTTACAGGTATAAGCCAAGTATGACACCTATCACTCCCACCGTGAAACCAAAGGATATGTCATTTATATCGAGGATGAAAAATGAAAATCGTCAGGTATGATGTTAAGGCATCTTTTAGCGTAACCACAGTCTCTGGCAATGTACTTTATGATAGGTGCTGATAATGTACGGTTCACAAACGGGTACGGCTGAAGAGCTGTCAGGACGATTAGCAAAGGATGTGTCACGTTACGCCAAAAAGGTATACCTGATTATAAACGAAGTTTTTAGGCCCGGCTCTGCTCGGATTCTCTGAATGCTCACTTACTGTGAATTTCTCAACCTATTGTACAAAACCTAGCACATTTTAATTGGATTTTTTTTACATTTATCTCCATCTAGCCGTTTTTGGAAACCCAGCTGTTTTTTCTGATCCCATTTATCACTCCCCAGATGCATCAAATCAGACAGCCCAGTGACAGCCATCGCTGATGACATACATAATACATAAGTCATGTATGTCACTGGCGCTGTTTGTCACTGGGCCGTACTCTGGAAGAGGTTTTTCTCTTGATTTTTTTCCTCGCTCGAAGGCTGAATGAATGTTTTCTATCTGTGGTAAAGAAATTTGTTCACTATATGGATTTATTCAGGCTCTAATTGTTGATCCTGAAGAGATAGATGTCGATGATATGGCAAGATTATCGGGTAAGCTGTAATTATTTTCCGAGGGATTCTTTTACCGGATCAATCTCATCTATACATATTTCGATTTGAAAATTTACGGTCAAGAAAAATCAAGTTACTCATAAAAAAAGCTTTTGAAAACTGGAAAACCTCACACTCACAGCTCTCGTCTTCCCCACTCTAAATCAAGGATTGCTTTGGTAGCTCCAGCCACCTTGGAGTATTCCCTATTAAGTTGAGGTAAGGTTCATAGCTATCGATTATCGATCCTAATTTCAGAAATCGAGAATTGTTTGGTGGTATTCTGCATGGCCACTTACGGTGAAGGTGATCCAACCGATAATGCTCAACAACTTTATGAATACATCAATACAACTGATACAG
This sequence comes from Trichostrongylus colubriformis, assembly GCA_963978905.1. Lineage (NCBI taxonomy): Eukaryota > Metazoa > Nematoda > Chromadorea > Rhabditida > Trichostrongylidae > Trichostrongylus > Trichostrongylus colubriformis. The sequence goes on from OZ022259.1 coordinate 37,024,166, forward strand.
ATTTCAAAGGAGTAGCTTACGCGGTGAGTTCCTCAAATTGTTTGTTTTTTCCAATTTTTGGATAGAAATGCACATTTGGCTAGTTTTCGCCAATTCATTTCCCATCGTAGCTTTCAACCCATGATCGATTTGTGTTTTCTATGTTCCGGCAATACCGTAAACATTTTGAAAACGTGACCTAATTTTCGAGAAAAATCGTTGCATTTGTAAAGTTCATCCGAAAATTTTAACTACCTGATCGGTGATGTTTTTCGAAGACCGGTGTTTTGAGAAAGATTAATGAACTACTTCTTTATATCGGATATTAAAGGTGTTTGGACTGGGAAACAAGACGTACGAACATTTCAACGCCGTTGGAAAGCTGTTTGATAGAAGACTCGAGGAACTTGGAGCCGAGCGAGCGTTTCCTTTAGGCTTGGGAGATGATGATGCGAATCTGGAGGAAGACTTCATGAGGTTTGTGATATTTTATGATCATATGATTCATTTGAACTATTTCTTCTAGTATGAGTGCTTATAATATGACGCTTCTTTTTCTGGAGTGCTGTGTTGACTATTTTTTGTACTGACGTTTGTTCATATTTGAAGTGGCCTTTGAGTAGGTCTATGCACTTATTTTTAATTGACTTCTGTACATGCGGGGTATGACAGAAATCCCTCCCAACGACCTCCCTTCAATAACGATCCAGCGAAACCCTCCTCCCAAAGGACATGTATCACTCTTATGACTTTAGTCGTTTCAATCGTCATAGACCAATGCAGCACCCCAGTTTCTGAAGGATGGAAGGGTTGGATCGCTCGGTTGTGTAGCCTCATGTCGAGTTTTCGCTATGCGGCGACGCACTCAGCACGACTTGCCGTTTTCGGTTGGAATTCCACTAAGGCCGCAAGGGGCTAGCACCATGGAGGTGCTTTGAAGAAATAGTTGTTTTTCTCATTATAATCCGGAAACGATAACTTTTGTACCGTAAAAAGACAAAATAGTAACATAAAAAGTAAAAGAAACAACAACATCACATGATAACAATCCTAGTCAGGAAGTAGCTAATTCGGGCGTAATCCTTTGAAGGGATGTACGGAATGCACGAAATCACACACGAAGAAATGTGCGCGCGGCCGCGCGAAATTTTGACATAAGGCTACACACCTGAATGACATAGACAGAACTAGACCCGATATGCGATCCCGGAAGCGTACACACGTAAGAGCGCCGCCTGCCCCATCTCTTCGCTCAAGAACACTTGTGTTTGTCTGAATGTCTATTGTTATTATTTAGATGGCGTGAAGCGTTTCTACCTGCTGTTGCTCATCGTTTTGGCTGGGAATTGAATACTGACGCTGAAACGCTCCGCCAATATCGCCTGGATCTAGTCGATCACAATGCGAATGTCACTTTGTTCAAGGTTTGTGTGGCACTCTACTTGCCTGCCACTTTTCTGCGTCACTGACCACTATCTTGTTTCAAGGGTGAGTATGGTCGGCTGGGAGCTTTTGAACGCCTTCGGCCTCCTTTCGATCAGAAGAATCCTTTCCCTGCCACTATAGCCGTAAATCGTGAACTGCACACAGAGAAAAGCGAACGCAGCTGTCGACATATCGAGTTTGCTGTTGAAGGTACTGATTAGTTCCATTGATTGGTTGCTTTTCATGAAAAATTTTGTTTAAGGCTCACGTATTCGATACGAGGCTGGCGATCATCTTGCTGTTTTCCCCACTAATGATCCGGAGCTTGTCGAGGCAATCATTTCCTTAATGGATTTTAATCCAGAACAGGTTAGTCGATGTAATCGGTTTTATCGTTTTTTTCGGTTATACCTGTTGGGTTTTAGGCCTTTCGTCTAATCAATATTGACGAGGAATCTTCAAAACGAAATCCGTTCCCATGTCCTTGTACCTATCGCACTGCTTTGACGCATTATGTCGATATTTGTGCACCGTTGAAAAGTCACGTGCTCAAGGTAAGCAACAGCCTTCCTTTGTGAGCGGGGTGGAGGATTAATACAGCAGGGGTCATCAGGGCAAAAAATTCGCGCTGCGGGTGCACCTTGTGACGCGATGAGAGCGTGCATCGCCGTAGGTAGTTGGGGTCCGAAGCGACTGCTGTATACACAGGGGCAAAGAAATTTACGTTTTTGCGCGTTATTCCTGGAAACTGAAATGGGGGGCTTGGACACCTAAAGGTGGGATTTTCATACCCACCTTTCCCATGGTGGGCCTCTATCCATGAATGTTTGGTATCGGCGAAAGATGGAACGCTCAGCAGTAGTCATTTCAGGTCATGATGGGCCATTCGCCCGAGTTTTGTATATATTGGTGCAATTGTGCATGTTTGCCTAAATATGGAGCTGCAATGACAAGCCGAGGGCCCGTGTTTTTGTTGCTCCAGAATGAATCGGCGCCAGAAAGTGCAGTATGAGACGGAGTCATGCGCAGCACAGAACTAATACATCTGTTGCTATAGTAATCTGCCGCCCCACCACCGCACTTTCCATGTGCACTTCGCATCATAGACGGAAGGGAGAGCGAATCGGTCATTGTACAAGCTCGATTTTTGAGGCTAGGTGTAGCATGATAAGTGGGGTGTGTGCTCTTATGTCAGGATTTCGCACCGCGGCAAATCGCAAGCGAAGCAGTGCGTGCGGACGTGCTAAAGGCGTCATGTTGTTGGGTAACGAAGCGATTACAGGTCAACTGCGTATCGCGTCCCTAGCATTACCTTGTAATCTTCCTAAGACCCAACTACCGCGACGCGCATAGCTCGCCCACACTGCGTCGTACGCCGCTCGTCTTCGTACGAATCCTGACATAAAGGTACACACCCTGATAAGTGCAATGGGAAGTTCACTATTAACTATACGCTGACGGTTACCGTTGCTGGAGATGTAATGTCCCTGGGCCGCTTGTTCTACTGCCCTTGAAGGCGTAGAGGGTACATTCATTCGGAAAAGTGACTATCCGTGGACCCATTTACAATAGAGTTCACGTTTTCTTATGCTCTACCTCGTCCTCGCTGTATTTGTTACAATAAATTGTATTAATAAAATCAAAAATATACTACGTAATGATTTGCATTTGTTCGTAGGCGATCAGTGAATATTGCTCTGACGAGAAGGAAAAGGCACATCTTCAGTTATTGTCCACCGCTACGGAAGAGGGATTGGTGAGTAGCCTTCACTTCTTTTTTACTGGTTTTTATTTTCTTCAATTTAATTTTTATTTTATTTTATTTTTGTTTGTTGGTTGAAACCTTGTCGAAGCTGCCTAGAAAAGTCTTACACTGACGAATTTATTTGCATTGAACAATTCAGAAAGAGTACTCGAGTTATATTGTGAAAGAGCACCGGTCAATAATCGACGTGCTGCGAGCACATCCATCATGTAAGCCGCCGATCGAGTATCTACTGGAGTTGCTTCCTCGCCTCCAGGTTCGTTGATTGATTGCATTTCGATTCTGTGTTAAAGGCATCATTAGGGGAAAGTCGGACGAAAAGTAAAAGAAGTAGTGCATATGAAAGTCGAGATGCCTAGCAACAGGACAGTGAAGAAACAACGGATGGAATTGGCCAAAAACTCGAGTAATAGGACCCCCTTCCCACTGTTGATTCTCGACGCGGACGACCTGTCCGACAAGGCGCGGGTAGTCTGATCTAGTTTTCCATTGGCATGTTGCCAAGTAAACACAAGGGAATGTTTGGAAATACGACAGCATCTACTTTTTGTAGTGAGTTTCAAGCTAAAACTGCGAAAGCGCGCCGCAATACCTTCGATCCTGCCGCTCCTTGGCCGCTCCCACCCCAGTCAATCGGGAATTACGTCATCGGGAGGCGGAGTCGACAAATCAAAGAGGCGGGACGGACAAAAAGTTGCGGCTTTTTGCGGCGTTTCTACAGCTCGGAGGGGCGCTTTTTCACCGGGATTTCGCCACAGATAGCCTTCTTAGGTCCAGGACTACCATGTGAGTGACTTCTTGTACGAATTTCTCCATTATCGCCTTACCCCTAATGCTGTCTTTAAGGAATAATTTCTATACCATTAGTTATGAAGTTTTCGTTCTTAAAATGTTAATTATCGAAGTACTTTGGGCTGCCCTCGGTCATTTCAAGACATCGGAAGGGAATATGGCGGAATGTGAACTATGAAAGCAGGGGTTCCTAGCAGTGTTTCAGTGGAGAAATAACGAAATAAAGCCACGATAACCACGAGCCTAGGAACCCAGAAACCCTCGTCGTTCGCGCCTCTCTGCGTCTCTAATCAGTAGGTGCAGACAGACCAAAGGAGGAATCAGCCAGCCGGAACGTTGTCCCGCCCGGTCGGAAGCTCGCCCGGGTGATGAAGTGAGATTGACACGTCGTACTGCGGGATCGTGATAAGATCCGAAGGCCTTGCGGTGCCTTTGAAAACTTCGTTAGTCCCATGTTTGGGGGATAGTAAGATAATTATGGGATATAGAGGTCGAGATGTTCAGTAGTGCAACATAGCGAAAAAGCGGAATGAAAACAATAGTAAATCGAAAAGTGGAAACCCGAAAACTACTTCCTACTCCTTCGTTTTCCCCTCTCTTCATCATTAGCCGCTGAAGAGAAGATGCAGAAGGCGAGGGTTATGGAAACCGAAGCGAACGTTGCCTCGCTCTCGCCCAGAGGATGCGTGGCAGCATCGAACGCTGCGCAGCGTTTTCCCCTCTCTGCATCACCAGTCGCTGTTCTTTTTCAACGCGAGCTTAACCACAGACTATCTCTTCTACACCATATCCTTCTTTTACCAAGAACATATTATCTGTGCTTTCATTTCCTCTATCATCGCCAGCACGGCGATGATTCTTCCACCATGCGTCTGGCGGGGGCGGGGCTTATATTGTGCTGGAGATAGCCAGGTTGAGGCAGTATCTTTCTTCCAACATCATTCCACTGTTGTCGTTCACAGAACACTGTGACAATAAATCTGCTCCCTTCTCGTATTCCATTACACCACTGAACCACCCCCTACATATTGGTGCATCGGCCAAAATTATTCAAACTTTTCTAGTGTCTAAGCGTAAAAACTTGGGCTCTTGAGAAGTAATAGCTCGTAAAAAGAGCTTATAAGACGGTGATTAATAAACCGCATCTCAATTTAATCGATTCCCTCCTGAATTCAAAGGAGAAGAAAGGAAGAGCTTCCGTATTCATTACCTGAAGCCACCTTTTTCGCAAAAAAAGCGAGTTTCCTCCAGACAGGAGAAGAAAGGAAGTGCTTCCGTATTCATTACCAGAAGCCACCTTTTCCGCATACTACAGCGAAACTACGTTAGTAAAAAACTAACTGACTTCGTAAAAGAAAACGAAGAGTTACTACCTTTGAAAAAAACAAGGTAATAAAAATAATCAATAAAGATGGCTCTGCATTTCTATAAGAGACCAATAGTATCAAGCGCAACGACGCTAAAGAATTTAGTTAACAGATACAAAGAGCGATAAATGTCGCTCCGCTATAGCACTGTTAGAAAGCGGAATTCGACAAATCAGAGAAGGAAGAGAGCACCTCCAGAAATTGTACAATGAGATAAGGGACGAATATAAGAACTGCAAGAACAAGTCAGAGAAAAAAGACTTAATAGCCGAAATCGAGCAAATTGAAGAAGAATCTCAGTTGCATAAAGCAATAGCCGACTCAAGCGAGCTAATATTCATGCTTACAGCGCGCTTTGATGAATCAAGGTCCGTTCAGAACAGAATTGGCATTAAATTAGGGTACATAACCCAGAAAACTTGCAGAAACGAGTCAAATGAGACGGAATTTCAAAACGGTCAAGAACAATACTGTGAGCAAATTAGCAACAGCAACGAAACTGATGATAATTCAGATGAAACTGATCACAGTCAAAGATTGACAGAACAAAATCATCGTAGTGGGCTACTGAGGCGTTCCATAAAGCCTCCGCAAGCCTCGTTACCCAAGTTTTTTGGCAAGTCAGAGGAATTCCTTGAGTACTGGGCCATTTTTGAGACGCTAGTACATAAAAATGAGGAACTAGGCGTCGTTGAAAAAATCATACTCCTAAGAGAAAGTCTCAGAGGGAGAGCCAAGGCGGCCATACAGGGAATACAACCCTTACCACAAAACTATGGGTGGATTATTAAAACTCTAAAAGAGACTTACTGCGATTATTCTGCAAATAGGTCGCAGATTGTTCAGAAACTCGTGAACATGAAAGAAGCAAATAATTTTGCTGACAGTTGCCTGTTTACTTTTGAGCAAATCCAGGTTCTAATAAACCATATGGTTTCAGCCGGATACGATGTCCGAAATACTTGCGACCCAATGTGGTCAGAAACTATTCTCACGAAGTTTCGTCAGGATATTATCAAGCCCGTGTTGATATTAGGCAAGGCGCAATGCAATCAACCAATTGAGGACCTCATGGGTCACCTCAAGAAAGAGATTGCCGCCAAGGCTTACGTCGAAAACAGACTCGGCAATAAAGTCAACAATAAGGTCACCACTCCAAAGGATAAGTATATCAGTCCGCGACACAATTACAATGAAGGATGTCTATTTTGCCATAAGGACGGCCATCTGTCGATGACATGCCGGTCAACTCAAGATAAGGCAACCCGAAGGAAAATTCTCAAAGAGCAAAATAGATGCTGGAAATGTTGTTCCTCGAACCAATACAGCTTTGATTGCCAGAAACCGGACCGCGCACAATGCGGACAAAAACACCATGTCTTTGTATGTTACAAAGATAACGCAAATACTAGTAGAGAAAATACTGGGTATCAAAACAGACTATGGAACCCTTCCCAGCAAAGAAACAATCAAAATGGGCAAAACCATCAGAGACCATATAACCAAAGGACTGCTGGAAATCGCAATGAAAACAGAAGATTCGTTGTGAACAACACTCAAACATGTTCTGAAAACGAGCAATCCAATGATACTGGAACCTCACAGCTGATTTTAATGACAGCTGAGGGTAATATATGGAATCACAGAAGAGGTGAATACCAAAAAATTCTGTTTTTCTTTTATTCGGGAGCACAAAGAACAGTAATCCAAGAATCTCTAGCCACAAGTCTAGGGCTACCAAGACAGACAACGGAAGTATGTACTATGTCCGGAATTGGTGGCCATATCGAAAAATTTGAAAGCCACACTGTAAACGTCAAGATCGGAACAGCTTTCGGAGAGGAGATGGAGCTTACTTTCCAAACAAAACCAATTATAACGAACGGATTTCCTAGTGTGAATTTGACACTATCCGACATTACATTCTTGAAGGCAAATAAAATATGTCTAGCAAACACAAAACTTCGTGGAGAACATCAGACCCCGCATGTCCTCGTAGGATTAGACTATTTCCATGAGTTGGTTACCAATCCAACTTACGGTACGAAAACACCTACAGGCTTACACATATCGAATACCATTTTCGGGCCTACCATATACGGTAAAGGTAGTATTCCCTCAGAGATCGCAGAAAATCGCGTATGTTACGGACTAACTGCAGTACTCGAGCCCACCGAGAAGGAAATTCTCCAGAAAATGTTCGAATTGGAAGGGCTCGGAATCACTAGCGAAGAGTATATGTCAGACGATAAAGTCTATAAATACCTCGAGCAATATTCCAAGAAAATATCTGTCGACGGCGGTTTCGTGACCGCACCGTTCCCACTAAAACAGAACATTGCGGAGCTGGAAGACAACTACTCCATAGCAATAAGGAGACTGGAATCACTTCAAAACTCTCTATTGCAAAACCCTCTGCAAAGAAAGTGGTACTGCAAAATACTTCAGAATTACCATCAAGATGGGATGATAGAGACCTTTTCCTGTCCAGAGGAAGATGCTGTGGGGACGTATTACATGCCTCACTCCGGTGTGTGGAAACCGACAAAAAAGACACCGCTGCGAATTGTATTCGACGCATCTTCCAAAAGTAAAGGAAAACTCTCTGAATGATGTAATCCACAAAGGAGAAGCATTCATCAATAAAATCCACGACATTTTGCTGGCATCCAGAACCAGCAAAATTGTTCTCATATGCGACATAGAAGCGGCATTCACGCAGATCCGCTTAGTAAACTCACACAAAGACTTACGTCGATTCTTATGGTTGAAAGACGTGAAGTTCCCCCCTACAAGGGACAACCTCGTCCATTACAGATTTAAAAGACTTCCGTTTGGAGTGACTGCATCTCCAAGTGTTTTGAACATGGTTCTTTCTGCATTTCTAAGCAGCCAAAACACTGAACTAGCTAGTGAAATTGCTAGAAACCTATATGTTGATAATATCCTCCTGCAGGCCGAGTCTGTAGAAGAAGCCTTACAAAAATACGAGGAGTCCAAGCGATTGTTCGCTCAGATTGGCATGAACCTTAGAGAATACATTTCAAACTCAAGTGAAGTCAATCTGCGAATTCCAAAGGAGGACAGACTAGAATCAAACTGCATCAAGATACTTGGCGTTAAATACAAAGTGGAAGACGACGCATTTGAAGTCGCCACAAACTTTAATAAATCGAGCAGCTTGACCAAAAAAGATGTTGTAAGCCAGATAAACTCGGTTTACGATCCCATAGGGATGGCAGGCCCTCTATTAGTTCACTTGAAATCAACTATGAGAGAAATATTTGATTCTGGAGTCGACTGGAAAACTAAACTCGATCTTAAAGTGTTGCAAAAATGGAATCACTTGTGTAATGTTGTCAACGGTGCGAGAATATCGTTGCCACGACACGTTAATCCAGTACCAGGTGCTATGTTGCGCCTGTGGACATTCGCGGATGCGAGCAATGAAGCTATTGCCACCTGTGCCTACGGGCAAGACGTCGCATCAAGGTCAATATCTAGCCTAATTAGTGGAAAAACGCGACTCACGCCGAGAAAATGCCGTCAAACGATCCCAAGGCTAGAACTTGTCGGAATATTAATGGCGATACGCCTTACTAACTCAATCATCTCAAGTTTTGAGAAGTCAAACATAGGAGTCGAGACAATATCACTCGTAACAGACAGCGAAATCGCATTGTGGTGGTTGAAATCAGCCAAAAAATTACCGGTTTTTGTTACCAATACTAGAGATCGAATTTTGAGACTCAAGGCTAACATAGAAGCCAAAGGAATAAGTTTATCCCTCTTCCATGTAATCACTTCCCACAATACGGCGGATGCGGGCACAAGAGGCTTAACTGCCGAAAATATCAGCAATGATGATTGGGTGCAAGGCCCAAAATGGTTAGAAGCAAACCCTGCCACATGGCCAATCAAATCTATAGAGTACATCTCAGAAATACCCTCAGAAAACGATGAAATTGAGCTGCCACCAGTAGTCAGCAATCTAACCCAAACATGTGAAAAAGATTCCAGCGTCATCGACCTTAAAAGATTTTCGAGCTTGGATAAAGCCCAGCGAGTAATATGTATATTAGGCAAAGTGCTGTCAAAATGGACTGCATTAACGAACAGGAAACGTGATCTCAAAATCGAGCTCACGAATATAGTTAGATTTAGTGCTACTCAAGAAATATTGCCGGTTGATCTTGATTTGGCAGAACAAATCATACTACTGCAAGAACAACGACATGAGAATATAAAAGCACTACAAAAAAGATTTCCAGACAAAAATCTCATTGAAGACGAGAACGGTATAATACGGCATCAATCACGCTTACAAAATGCCGCAGTTCCTCAGGACACCAAATCGCCTATCTACATTCCCACAGAATCAGAACTTGTTCGCCTTATCGTACAACAAGTTCATAGAGAAAACGCTCACTGCGGAAAGGAACACACTCTTTCAATCGCAAGACAAAGATTTTGGATTCCACGCCCTTCAAATGCATTCAAGAAGTTTCTCAAAAACTGTGCAAAATGTAGAAGATACCATGGCTTACCACTGGGTGCACCAGGAATGCCAAATCTACCAAAAGACCGAGTCGTTGTATCAAAACCCTTCGAAAATACGGGCTGTGATTTTATGGGTCCGTTTACATCGACAACAAATGAAAAAATATACGTAAGCCTCTATACTTGCTTAACATCACGAGCTGTTCATCTCGAAGTGGTAGAGAACCTATCAACAGGTGCCTTTTTGAACAGCTTTATACGATTTATATCGAGAAGAGGCGTACCGAAAATCGTGCGCACTGACTGCGGTACGAATTTCAAACACGGCCAGCAAATTATAGACACGATGTTTGAAAATAACGAAGCAACAGGACATTCCTTGATGTCTTACTGCGCTTCGAAAAGAATAAAGTGGATATTTAACCCACCAGCTGCACCTTGGATGGGCGGTGTATGGGAAAGATTAGTGGCCTCGGTTAAAAAGGCACTGAACAAATCCATAGGACGCAAAAAGTTGAACTTTGTCGAAATGGCTACAGTTATCACGAGAATCGAAGCCATTCTTAATACGAGACCACTCACCAAACTTAGTATGGATGATATAGCGGAAATTCCTCTTCGTCCAATCGATTTTCTTCAGGGAAATCTCAAATTTTCTCTACCAGAAGGAGAAAATCTAACAAGTGATGACGATCCTACATATGATCCAGAACTGATTCAGTCCAGAGAACAAGCACTGGAAGCCATCCGCTTCTCCGAAACCATGGCAAACAAATTTTGGGACTGCCGGAAGTCAGAATACCTAGTATCTCTAAGAGAAATGCAGAAGCAACAGCTGAAGCAACCCAGACATTTACAAAGATCTTGTCCGGAAATTGGTGAGATAGTATTGATCGAACAGGACCTAATCCCAAGAGGAAGTTGGTCTTACGGCAAGATCACAGATATAATCACTTCAAGTGATGGTTTAGTTAGATCAGCAAAAATACTGATGCCAAACCAAATACTATTCACAGACCACTAAACAAAATTTATCCTCTCGAGATTCGCAGTGTATCTGAAGTTCCCTATACTGACGAAGAACGCGAACAAAGGAATTGCCAGAATCTGCCGAGTGAAAACAGAGCCAATGGTGGAGCCAAACATGTCATGGCAGAAACAAGACGAAATCCTCCTCGCGTCTCAAAAGCCCGTGCCCATGACTTTTTCCGAAGCATGGACGATGATGTGAGCCATACTAGTGTATTGGCACCTATGTCATCACCTTTACTAATTTTGGCAGTGCTATCCGTGATCATTAGCCCGGCCATGGCTATTAGTAACTCTTCCATTATATCGTGCTCTAACGGTATAATCAACGTGCCACCGATGAAGGGTTGGTTCGAAGTATGCATCGATGATGATTGTCAGTCTAGGAACAATACAACACGGTATCTCAAATTCGTACTGCCCATATCTCCTACAGAAAAAGGAGTCACAGTGCGCTTACGTACACTAGGTATCGATAGCGTGCTAGAACATAAGCGGCTTTGTGATAGACCACAATTTTGTGACCATCAATACTTCCTCTCGAAAAGTCTGTTGGGAAATCCCCACTGTTGGCCAGCTGGAGCCATTGGCACTGCAACTGTGTTGCTATATCTTGTCATTAAAGTAATCATGAGTGCAGTGTGGTTAACCGTCAAAATCGCGAACAAGATACATTCGGGTGAGACAGAAGTGCCACCAGAACGAAATGAACAACACGTGCCTACAGCACCACTTTGCAATTTTGAGTTAACACCAATGCCGACCACAATACTAGTTCTATGTGCCTTGGCTCATCGCCAGCACGGCGATGATTCTTCCACCATGCGTCTGGCGGGGGCGGGGCTTATATTGTGCTGGAGATAGCCAGGTTGAGGCAGTATCTTTCTTCCAACATCATTCCACTGTTGTCGTTCACAGAACACTGTGACAATAAATCTGCTCTCTTCTCGTATTCCATTACACCACTGAACCACCCCCTACATCCTCCTTGCCCTTAGCGGTTCCTCTAATGTCCTCTTAATTTTTAGGCTCGCTACTACAGTATTGCTTCGTCGCCAAAGCACAAAGAGAATCGTATCGCGATCTGTTGCATCGTCACAAAGTACAACATTGGAGATCGTCTGATCAAAGGAGTTTGTACGAACTATTTGGCCGGAAAGGTCAGTAGAATCCCTTCGTTTGCATTGTTCGCAGATTATCGATTGATTATTGGTTTTGTAGAACGTGGATGATCGCACACCAGTTTTCGTACGCAAATCACAAATGCGTCTTCCACATCGTACGAATACTCCAGTAATCATGATCGGCCCTGGAACGGGTTTTGCTCCATTCAGAGCATTCCTTCAAGAGAGGAAGTTCCAGAAGGATCAAGGTGAGGGTTAAGTTCATCATCTCTGGAGATTTCCCGTGCAACAGGCACCGCAACCGATCGATTAGGTCGCATTCAAACTTAGCGACGCTGGCGTTGCCAGCGGCACTACCTGCGGCGCCTGTTGTGCGCGCTCTATTTTTAACATGTGACCTAATCGCGTTTCTTCCATCTAATCGAATATTTCAAATCAAAAGGATAAATATAGCAAATAGTTATCTGTATCATGAATAAAACTGCACAATAATTGAAAAAAGACTGAAAATTGCATCACAATTAAATGAAACACGAATGGGTTAGATGTTATGAATGAAGCGCGTCGCAACAGGCAGCGCCGCAAATATGAAAACACCTTACACACCACTGGAAAGAACGCTTAGCGTATTTTCAAAACAGATTCTGCGATTCTTCGGGTTTGGCTGTCGTGCCTAAAAGATGTAGATCAGCGTCCTGAAAATTCTACCGACGATGGCAAATTTTAAAAATGAAAAAGCGGGGTTCATTTTGTTGCTACGCTGGGAATCTGAGAGAACAACAAGTACTTGTTTGTAAGTATCGTTCTTCGACATCGAATTCAGTGATGCCACATTTTACCTGTTAACGTCACTTCTAGTAGCTAATCGCAGCGCGCGACTTTTTGAATCAGAAGCGTGGCTTGTGTAGTGAGCTCAAGTGATTGCAGCGAAAGGCAGCTAATCCAATGAATTTCATAATGAAAACTGCAAAAACTGCATTTCAAGGTGTTTAAGTGGTAGGGGGCAACTTGGTGTTGATGATCCTTTTTCAGGCAAAGAAATTGGACCGATTATGTTGTATTATGGTTGTCGACATCCGGACCATGATTACATCTACAAAGATGAGATCGAAGAAATGGTCAATGATGGTGTGATCACCGATTTGTGTTGTGCATTTTCACGTGCTCAAGAATACAAAATTTATGTGCAGGTGGGGTGAATTCTTATCACAGGACCATCCTTACCATTGATGAAAGACGGTCGAAATGCGTTTGAATCACGCCTCAATTCACATAGCTAAGTACGGAGCGTTCCACTGTATCAATCCCTGCATTAACCATGCTTTAATCCTCCCAGACTAGTCTGATGCTAATTCGCACCGGATTGCGGAGGAATCGTCCACGGAAGTCTAATAATTCTAATTCTCCCAGGTTCGCTCTACTTGATACAGTGCATGAACAGAAACAGAAAAAACGGGAATATTTTTAATTTCAATGAAGAAATCGAAAAATGGAAGAAGAGTAATTTGTTGGAATTATCCCCACATTTCCATTTCAACAGCCATCAGCGGCCAGAGCGCTGTTCAAATACTCGCGCCCAATGTTGGTTTGCTTCTCGCTCTGTGTCCCTGATCACGTGACTGTCGCCTATTTGCTTCTCAACTCTCTAACGTCCAAGTCCAGTTGAACGCCCCACCCCGTCGTCCATCACGTTGGGAGCTCTATCTCAATTGGTGAAACTTTGCATGCGACCCTCAGTAGTCAAATATACTATAAATATATGGTAACAGAAGCTCAAATGTTCGTGGACGATTCCTTTAATCTCCATTGCATGCATGCCGTACTCCTGTTGTTGCTATATTGGTGTTGTGACACACAAAACAATCGCAACAAGTATAAATCATTGTAACGGTACGGTTAAGATCTTATGTCTTTTCAGGATAGACTATGGGAAAGTCGCGACAAGGTGTGGGCAGGGATAGAAGCCGGTGCACACATCTATGTATGCGGGTAAGGTTCTCAATATTAACGTTTCTTTCGTTATTTCATATTTTTATATATTATTATATAACTTTACTAGTTTTATTAATTTTTATAAGTACTTTACTGTATCAGCATTTGAAAAACTCTATTTTTCAGGCCCTCTTATTTTTCCCTTTTGATCTAATCGATCCATTGTTTTATGCTCTCATATCACCCATAGTAATCGATTATTGATCAATTTAGTGACGCTCGTAATATGGCACGTGATGTGCAGAACACATTATTGCGCATAATGCATGAGGAAGGTGGTAAAAACGAGGATGAAGCGATTATTCTGTTCAAAAATCTGGAGCGGCAGCGAAGATATCAAGCAGATGTTTGGTCATAAGTTGGCATTTAAAGCCACGATGTTCCCTCGTGTACCACAGGCAGACTACCGTACCGGGACTTGCTTAATCTGAGCGGATTACGGTAACTACCTCACAGGTCAATCACTTTAGCTGTCTTTCTCATGTTAGTGGTTCAAAAAGTTCATTAGGATTGTTGTTTTCGAACATATCATTTTTTATGATTTTTTTTGCGCCATCTTGTAAGTCATGCATCCATCGATTTTTGGTCGACGACGGTTCTCTTCGCTACAGATTTGGTAGATTTTTCAGTAGTCGCTTTTATGATTGTGTTCTGTAGGAATGTAAACCTGCATTTTCTCGTTTTCTTAGGACCATAACTGTTTTAAATGATTTTACATGCCTCAATATTATTTTTACCTCTTTATTCCAAATTTGATAGTTTCATTATAATGATATTTATCAACCGGAAGCGCTGCGTTGGAATGACATGACATTGGAATTTTCTGAATTTCGATCGATCATCGATCGCTGATAATGTAGACTGTTCTTGCGGGTGATGTTCCACTAGTTTTATTGATTATGTTTCGTTAGCTATCACTTTACTTACTATATTTGTATCTGTTTCAATGTGAGAAAGGGATGCAGAATTGTTAGGCTGCGTTCATATTTGGCACACCAATGCCGGCTCCGGCGACGACGGCGGCAGTTAAACGCAGGCAGCGGCAGCAACAGCGTCAAAATCATGCGCCTGCCGCCGGTGTCACTCTGGTGACGCGCTTTGTTTGTAAAACGCTCAACCCAACCACACTGCAGCATGATGATCGTGACAAAAGCCACGAATTCGAATTCGAATCGTGGCATAGTGCCAAACTCGCGGCGGCCACATGATGACGCCGTCGCTGCCGGTGCCGTCATTTGTGCGCAAAGTATGAACGCAGCCTTGCCATTTTTCCTCGTTTACCTGCCTCCGAACATCATTCCAATTTTAAAATTATACATGGCAATAGTAATTTTGATGTTTTAATTTTCGACAACTGCTGATTCTTGCCGCAGTCCACAATGCGGAAGTTGTTACAAGTATGCTGTTATTACGTGTGAGGCAGGTTTGAGTCTCGTCCGATACCGAAGTTTTTGCACATAACTCAGCATACTTGTAACACGGCTGTAGTCTTTTTCATAGTTGTATTGTTTCTTTTGAGAAATTTCTATTGTGCTGTGCCAAACAGATAGTTTTGTTCTCTTTTGAGAGTTCTCAATGATTGTTCCCGAAAATATTCGGATAAATCTATGATTTTATTTTGTTTTTCTTGCACAAGCTGTGTTGTCGGACGGAGGTCATTGTACTGACCCACTTGCACTACTGGTCGATTCGTGAACATGCTAAGGAGATACACATTCTAAAAACAGTAGAAGAGATAAAGTAGAACACGGCTATTGGATGTAATACGAATCATCGGCTAAATAATGCGATAGTCAGAAAGCAAAATGGTCGAGATTTCGATATATGTGCTCTTTACTCCCTGTTGAAATGCTTTTTGCCGCACTTACATACCTTTACCACTGCCTTTAGCTACATCCGTCAGAGGTCGTGCATAGCTGTCCAGCCATAGCTTGAGCAAGCTCAGCGCCCTTAAGGAATGATAGAGATGCGATCTTGCCAGTTGCTAAAAGATCCCCTGCGCACAGATAGGCCACTCCAATCGTCGAGATGTGCCTTCAGTACACTAGTCTTTCCACAAGTCTGCTACCAACTGAACACCTGGAAAGTAGGTTCCCAAGACTGAGCGAGGATTGCTGATGTGATAGCAAAGCCTTTTTTCATTGCCCAATTCCAAGGCACACCTTACGCACATTAGTCGACTCACTCTCTCATGGCAGTAGTTCCTTGTGCATCTACCAAGTCCCACCTTCTTCACGTGGCGCGGTGTGCTATTATAGCGCTGCATCCGTTTGAACCAAACTGACCAATCGCGTTTCTCGCACGTGTCCAGTGAGGTACCCGGGTGAGAGTGGTTTGCTTGAGTTTGAGCCGTGATGGCCCACCATGATAGTGCAAAAAGGATGCAGTCTGGTTAGTTACTCAAGGATCTATTCTTCTAACACAGTTAGCTAATCTGATCATCGCAAGGTGTGGCTTTGAATCATATCAGCTCATGGGATCGATGTTGAGGCATTGATGTGGATTCGCATATCTCTAGCCATCCCGTAGATCAAAGTCGAGGCCGTCTGTGGAGAATGTAAACTTGAAGTGTTTGTGTGGCAGTGCGGAAACGATGACTAGTTTATGTTTGCCTTCATTAATTTCGCGGTATCGCTACAGATCGCCTGGGAACGAAAGCCCATTAACAATATATAATACTTCATAATAATACATATTATACAGAAGTAGATTTCGAGCTCTCCGAAGTTAACGGCTTCACAAAATTCACTTCAGGAACCAAAATCTGGAATCGATGTTGAATTTCAGATGCAGCACGAACTGAACAGATGGTGCGAAAATGGACCAGCACTCCATCAGCTACTTGGCATGTACTGGACTAATGAAGGCCTGCAACACTTCCGACGCTTCCATGGCTACTGCATGCAGTATGTCCTATTCCGTGGGTGATATTGCACGGTTGGACTGCGAATGCGTCATGGTTGGTTTTGTTTGCGGCTTTTCCTATGCCACAGCTTATAATGACATCTCACACCAACTTGGCGATCATCGTAGGAGTGAGGGCGGTTTTTGAAATGAATGATGGCAAACACCGAATTGCGACTTGGCCGCATTGTTTGAGTAATGCTGCTGCCGTTGACACCCGGGTTACTCATCTTGCGTTCAGAGATCACTGGGGTTCTCTGTCATTACCGGATCTGCGCAAGCGGTTGTGCTGCTTCATTCCTAGATCTCACGTTCCATATGAACTTTGCTTCAGAATTTTATCTCCTATAATTTGGCGACTCTGATAATATAATTCAATGGAATATTGTGCTATATTATAATATGTTATATAACAATAATGTGGAATAACATGTGATATATAATATCATATAATAATATTACATAATGTTTATGTTTATGATAATTATTATAATTAATTATAATATGCTCCCCATCTTGAGTCCAATGCCGCAGTGCACTTATGAACAAAATCGAGATGAGACCAGGTCACTTTTCTATGAATGCGTCCCACCATACTTGGTTATCGCAATTGGTGCACACTTGATGCTCTATCTCACGCCAAACACTCAATTTTTGGCGGGAGCACTCACACCCCACTGGTGATCTCCTGTCATTCGATGAACATAGCAGGTTCTTAATTACGGTCATTAACTTCAAAGATGCAATACACATACTCGTCACATCCATGGGGAATGGGATAGAAGATCTGACGAAGCTAAAGCTGATGGAATTGGAGGGAGTGGTATCGATACCTTATTAAAAGAGCATGGCTTTTCCCGAATAATTTGGATCGTTAGCGCGCAGTAAACAGCGACTCTGAGTTCACACCAAATACTGCAGTACGGTAAAATGGCTCTGTTGGATGTACACCGTATAATCCAACGGAATCATGAATGAGAAAAGGTTTTTTCTAAGTAGCTGCATGTCAGTGTAACAGGAAAATTCACCTATTGAAGGCTATAGAATCATCTCATTGGTCAGATGCATTTCTGTAGAACCTAGGCCTTTGAGAGCTCAGCCTAGCATAGTTGGTTCAAGACGTATGATCTTCTGTAGCCTGAGTCGATTATCCTGTGTCTTGTGAATATTTGATAATATCGTTTGATGGTTGGAAACAACGCAAGTTGAGGATTTTTTGAAAGGTACTAGAAGGGGAAGGGATTCAACAGGACTTCCTCAAAACCATGGGTGCACCCTTAATACATGGACGCCCGCGTGCATCTTTGGGTGCAGATGCGCAAACTACCACAATTTGTGCATCGCCGCGTGTGCACATCTGTATTCCTTCGCTAAACACTGTCCCTTTACTTCTGTGGTTACGAAGCTCTTCTTTGCCCCGTTTACGAAGGATATGGCTAGTAGACATCTCAAATTCAACAATTCCATTGAGCCTCAAAATCTCACAGTGGTTGCTCACAATGATGGAAAACGAGCCACGGCTCCGTTCATGAGATCTTGAGATACTTCTTTCGACTAGCATTTTGTGTATCATTTTTTTAGCGCGATAATTTTTTTATATCGGCTGCGTTCGAATGAAAGTTGCTTGATTTCGAATATGGCTGTTTAAATCTTCCACATGATACAATTCTAATTGAAAGCAGATAAGGTGAAAAGAATAGGTGGAAGCTAGTTATGTACTGTAAGAGTCTGTACTATAAGGTTTTAATGTGGTGAAAATGTAAATTTCGTCCTTGCTTTGGCTGATCGCCTGCCACGTAACATAGTGACTGGACATCTCGGAACACTGATCACAACGGGTGGGGGTCGCTATGTCGAATTTCCGCTTGCGGGTCGCACTCGCGGTGCCGTCAATACGAGCCGTTGAGAATTCGCTCAAGGCGCAATAGGCTGGTACCGTAAGGGATCATTAAAGATGGCAAGTTAAAAGCTTCGAAAGTTCGCCTACCTTCGAATGTCCCTCACGGTACCAGCTCATTGCGTCTTGAGCGGAATTCCAAACGAATCGTACTTGCCGCGCTGCTCGTCGCGGGCGATCGGGCGGAAATTCGATCTGGCAACTCCCATTCGGTCACAACATCGCGCGTCACCCACAAGAGTCCAGTTGAGATAGAGCTCCCCAAGGTGGCGGAAAACGGAGTGGGGCGTCCGAGTGGGTTTTCGACGCTGGAGAGCAGAGCAGCAAAAAGGCGACACTCGCATGGCTAGGGACACAAGGCGAGAAGCAAATCAATATTGGGGGCGGAAATTTGAACTGCACTATGACCTCTGACGGTTGCTCAAATAAGGGATGGATTGCTCTTCTTCCTGGTTTTCGATTTGTGCTTCGGTATATAGGAAAATTCTCAGTTTTTTCGCATTTCCGTTTATATACTGTATCTAGTAGAGTGATTCCAACAGGAATTAAAACTATGAATTATTCGTGAGCGGTTCCTTTAAGTCGTAACTTCGCATCGCAGCATGCGGCATGCGGCGTATGACGTGATGCGTACAAGCTAAGGCGCCGTATATTGGGATCGCAAAGCGACTGCCGTGTCCTATGCATCATTTTAGGTGTAATCGCTTCAGGAGCGAACTACAAATGCGCCCTTAGTTCGCACGCGCTCCGGGTATGAAATTTTTACGTACGGGGATACATCCTACAGAACACTGTACTCTGTTCGGTAGCCATCCCGCCTTCACTTCGTCTCCTCAACATAATTCAATTTACCACTTTCTCATTCAGTTGGGTTGTGGTTGGGATGGATGGGTTGTGGAAGGCAACTAACCATTGGAATTTTTTCATCCTTACACCCAACCCGAGCCGAGTTCATACTAGGCGAGACTTCCGCGTGACCTCCAATCCGGCAGTCGCAATTGCAATAAGCAAATCGATCGCGTTGTCGAGAATGGATACTGCCTCAACGTGGAAATTTGAACACAATGAAGTTATCAAATTCAGTCATAAAAACATTATACTTTTTATTCCCAGATTTATAAACGTTGATCTTCCCATGTAATGGCTTAGAATGGCTAGTTCATTTCAGGACCCACTGATATGTTGATACTTTTGCTTCTGCCGACGGTTACGATAGCCAGTGGCGAAACTTACGTCAGTGTACCGACGTCATATGGTGTGGTACAGGGACGTACGGTAGATTACGGTAAGCGGCTGTTAACATCTATGGCATGAAGCTCAATGAGCTCAAGCACAGAGAAGCAAGGCGTAGAGATACGAAGAGAAAAGGCAAAAGTAAGACAATGTTGTGCTAAAACATTCTTCAGCCATCGCTGGGGTTTTTTTTTACTTGCACTTATAAAAATTGGACATTGCTCAGATCAACATTTGACTCTTGGATGTTTAAATGGTTGCATTTTGACACAAATATACTTAGGTAATGACAGAAACCAACTGTACTACGGTAAGGCAGACGTGTTCCTCGGCATACCTTACGCCCAGCCGCCGGTCGGCGATTTACGCTTCCGAGTAAGTCGTTTTTGACCTTCTAGTCTGTCGTACTTGGTGCTCTTCAGAGACAGTGGGTACGCTGAGCATGTGTAGGTATTGAGCTAATCATTGCTCAATATCAGCAGTATGCCTAAAACGTTCCGCTCTGTTCATAGGCTGGGGCAGCAATGTGAGTTTGGGATATCCCAAACTGCTAGCCATTGGCTCAAAGCGCCCACTTCTCGTGGAAGTCATAAATGGCTCTCGAAGTTGCTTGCATTTTTTAAAACGAGTCATTGATCTTTTCAAATATAGTGCTTTACCGTTCAACGGGTGCCAGAGGATGCAGTTACAAAATGGTGCGCATTCACACTCGCGCTGTGAGAGGACCAAGTTCTCCAGCAATGGTTACCTAGCCAGTCAAGTTTTTCATCCCGCAAAAATAGACGAATCGGTACTGGACCCGTTTGGTAGGATAAATTGTCGAATTGTACACCGTTTGGATATACAGGGGGTGCCAAAAAAAGTAATTTTGTCTCCTCCACTTTCACCCCACTTTAGTCGAATTACAGCAAATTCTGTTGAGGTATTTTCATCCCCAGATTCAAGAGCAGACCTCACTCTATCACTATACTTCGTGGCAGCCTTCTGCACGAGCAAGAACAGGAGCGAGGCAATAGTGAACACGATGTGTCACCTCAACTGGGCAAAGTCCGAAATTTCGTCGCCCTCGTTCACAACCTTGCTGAGGTCCGTTCACTCTGGGTACCTAAGGGGATTCATACTGGGTAGTGTTCTTCAGGATCCCGTTTTTTCCGGGTTCCCAGCGCCATTCGTTCCCAAGAGCCAAAACGTGCATTTACCACTGAAACCTCTCCGGAGGCGGATTTGGGCATGAAAATGATACTTCGGATCATAGCAGCCTTGTCCAAGCAGCAGGGGCTCTGTGACTTCCATGAACCGAAGGGCCAATCCTTAGGAAGCTTCCCACAAAAGACCTACCATGGAACCCGGCTCCACTGTCCTAAGGGGACCTTCATACCGTGGGTGCTCCGAAGCCCGACTGCGCCGCTTAAAGGTTCTATATTTTTATGAAAATGAAAGTAGTGAGTCTCAGCTGGTTCCTGCTTTTAGAGGAACATTTCGGGAATATTTTGCCCCAACACTTTCATTTCTTTCGTTTCCCTATGTTTTGTATAATTGGGAGATGTGAACCGTGGGCAAAATTACTTTTTTTGGCACCCCCTGTACAAGCCATTGTTCGGTCCAAATCGCATTCACCTGCCACCACGATTCTGAATGGAACTAGAATGCCCGACACATCCTAACAGGGGATCGGCTAATGCCAGAAATCTTATACTTTATCCTTGACACAGTGCGTTCCCAAAGTACTCCTTACTTATGGCTTTGCGCTTCTAGGTCCAGTTTTGGATGAAAATTTGTTTGATGAATTACAGGCACCACGTCAAGCAAATCCCTACAACACCGTCTATGACGCGACCAACTATCGGCCCAAGTGTCCGCAAGCAAACGCTGGTGGCAATGTAAACGAAGACTGTCTCTATCTGAATGTTTTCACACAAAAGGTGAGCTTGGACGTCAGCAGCTTTTAGATACTTCGCCTTCTGATAGGCTATTATCTGTTTTGCGCATTCAGTGAAACTGCACGTGAATGGCAGAGATGGCTGAGAGTCTCATTCTTGCACTAGTCGTTCCTTTTATGGCGAACCGAAGTCATCAAAAGTGACGACGACTGTCATGCTGTTTCCTCAAGTCAGGGATAGGAATAATAGGGGCTGAATGTGAATAATTACTAAGCTGAGATGTTCAGAAGTATGTATGTGAAGGAAAAAACGGAATGAAACGGTCGAGATTCCATGAATTTGAGCTCTCTTCCAGCTCTTGGTTTCCAGGAGGGACAGGCTGAGATAAAAATGTCGGCAGCTGTTGAAAAAAACGCTTCCTCCGAAGCTCAGAGGCGCCTCACATCTGATATTTTCCCACATTTAGTATTCCCCACAATACTACATACTCCTGTCACAACCTTCTTATCTGCATTTACTTCAACGAACAGTACTTTTAGGCCGGTAATCAGTCAGCAACCTCTGCTGTCATGGTGTTCATTGATGGATCTAATGGTTTTGGCCAAGGTGGTTGGGATGAGAGCACCCAGAAAGGCATGGTACGCAATCTTGTGTCACGAGGTGTCGTTGTCGTCACACTCCAGTACCGATTAGGTGCACTCGGTAAGCCAATATCTCTATCAATTCCCCAGCCTCTGTCTGCAGCTGTAGCAAATGATTAAGGACTGAATCTTCTTCGCCATTGACTTCATTTGACCAAGATCTGAAATTCTCATCATATTTATAACACTCGCTATCTCCGAAAGTGATTCACTTGACTTTAACCTATTTTCATAGATTAGTGTGATTACAAGCTGAAATGAAAACATTGCAATGTGATATTAGGTCGACCATAATTTCTGTTACACAATGACGAAAAATTTCAAATTTATTTTCCTTAATTTGTGTCTAACTTCAGCCAACAAAATATGTACCATTATAATCAACAATATGTTGCCAGCGAATAGGGAGATGATAGATGCCTCGCTTATAGAAGTCTGGGGATTTCTGGTCGAAGAAAGTCTGGAGGTCGATTTTGAGATCATCGTCATCTTTAAACTGCCGTCCGGGGCCATGTTCGGAGATTGCGGTGGGTGGGGAAGCTTCGTCCAACAAAGGTCCTGGATCCTTCGATACGCCAACTTTGCCACATGTGGGCGAGCGTTGTCGTGGAGAAAGAAGTCTCGGACCATTTTTCCGGTAAAATTCGCAGCTACGGTGTCCAGTTGCCTGCAGTTAAGATCGGCAGTGACTGTCGTGTTAGATGGCAATTTTTCGCCCTTTTTCTAAAAGAACTTTTTTCGAATTTTTTTTTCTCTGTGCAATTTTTTGAAATTTTTCTGTTTCAATTTGAGTCGATCGAGTCATCGGTTGCCGCCAAATGAGAGACGGTACCTGGGACCATCGACTGTTTGATTCGGTTAGTGGCCTTGCATGCTGGGGAACCGCGGCGGTGTTCGTGATTTCGCCCCTCTCGCGAAATTGTCGTAGATTCACTGCTAGTTGAAGCCATAGAGAATATGAATGTGTTAATCAGTAGTCCTTTTCACTCGCTTTATATACCCCCCTCCCTCCACTACCAAATATTCCAGGAGCTTCCACAGTTTTCCCCAAGAGTAACAGAAATTATGGTTCAACCTAATACACTCACATGGGAGAAGTCCTCTGAAAATTAAGGTTTCAGCATTCCCATAGTTTTCTCTGAGTTCATGTACACATTCCAGGTTTCTTCACCACTTATACCTCAGAAATCCAGCCGAATATCGGAATGCTAGATCAAGTGAGTCTGGCGGTCACGGGATTGATTACCGCTTCTACACCACGCACTTGTCTTAATGCTTTTACTCTTTATATCCCAATGTAAACAATGCAATCGCCTCTGTCCGTGCCTACACGCTTGTCTGTCTGCCTACCTGCCCTTCTGTCTGTCTGTCTGTCTGTCTGTCTGTCTGTCTGTCTGTCTGTCTGTCTGTCTGTCTGTCTGTCTGTCTGTCTGTCTGTCTGTCTGTCTTCCTTTCTGTCTGTCTGTCTGTCTGTCTGTTTGTTTGTTTATTTGTTTGTTTGTTCGTCTGTCTGTTTCTCTCTACTTGCCTGTGCGAGTCTGTCTGTCTCACTGGTTGTCTTTCCATTTGTTTGTTTGTTTGTTTGTTCATCTGTCTCCTTCTCAATCCCCCCGTTTCTCTCCCTGTCACTTTCTCCATCCTCAGGAAACTAGGAACTTTTGCAATCCGTCTAATTCCAGGTTCAAGCGCTTCGCTGGGTGAAGACTGAAATAGTGAATTTCGGTGGCGATCCAAATCGGATAACGATAGCTGGACAAGGAGACGGTGGTTGTGCAGTGTCTGCACATACGCTGAGCCCTCTGAGTCAAAGTAAGCACTAAAAAATGGAATTTTATTGAGCACTTCTGAGAATCTTTCGATCGTTCTGAGATAGCAATCCATTTCAACTGCCATTTCAACTGGCCTCAACACGAACAGGTATAGAAGACAATGGCCACGCTGAGCAAAGTGCCTATGGTTGGGCAGATTTGTGCCAGTCATTATTGATTCAGTGGTCGTCAGTGGGGAGGGACAGTATGGAAGACTACCTATGAAAGTTCGCATTCGTTGCCACAAATTCGGCTAGCCCTCAGTGCGCTCATGGCCTTCAAAGGCTACTAAGCCATTGCCCCTACATGACACAAGCAGGAAGCATTTGAACAACGCTATA